>CM077464.1:110594559-111794559 GCA_039654755.1 Calcarius lapponicus | reverse complement strand
AACGCCTTTGAATGTGGGAATTAATTAATAGTTTTATTTAGACGTATCCCTAACATGTTGGAGTTTTTTCCCCCAAAACGAAGAGTATTTTGTAGGCTGAAATTTTGTTCTAGGGATGGATTGTCTGGATTTTGGGAGTGGGGTTGAAACCTTTTCAAATCAGAGTAGCTCTGAGAAGTGTACAAGAGAGACTCAGGTTTCATGGTTCACTCAGGGAGTTTGTGGCAGTAACCCTCTTTATCACCACATTTAATTTCTGTTGTCTTTCAGTAAGAAGTTAAGTGGAGGTGAAGTTGATTGTTTTGATATTGAGTGTGTGCAAAGCTACACTCATAGGAAGAGCATTTAGGAGAGAATTTGTAGCTGCCTCTTTGATACTTACAGATGATATATTTCATTCAAACATTTGAACTTGATATTTCTCCTCCTTTGCACAAAACAGAGCAGACACATAGGTTCATCTCCACAGAAATTACAGTTTTTTGTGCCTATGGGGCTGCTGCATGCACCCTGGCATCTGTATCTACTTTGAGAAAAGGGATTTTGTATTCTTTTAAAATAGACAGGAAGTTGTGTTACCAGTTCAGGTGATACCTCTTTTGCTGCTGTGTGGCTGAACATAAACCATAGGTAAATGATGTCTGGATTGGTCCAAGCCACAGGCACTGCAGTTGAAGCATATGTATATGCATAAATGTGTTTAGTGTTTCTTCCCTTCATGCTGTAGTATGACAGTAATCAATCAGATTGATTTACAGGTAGAATTGTTGAAATTTGGGAAGTTAGATTAATGTTAAAAATAGATTTTTAGATCTAAATATGGATTAAGAAACAAACATCCCTGTTTCCCTGATTGTGTATTGGCACATCAGCCTGGCATGCCATGTTCTTTTTCTCAAAGGATATTACTGAAAGTAAGCTTGGAGGTCATGGAGACTAGCTGAATAGAAAGCATCTAACCCATTTTAATTGTCTGGGGTTTTTTGATCCTTGATATGGGAATGTAATATGAAATTAGTTATTCATTTTATAGAACCTTTTTCAAAGTACTGGTTTTTATTCTTACATATTAATAGCAAAGTAGCATAGATATGTATTAATGTTTGCTGTTTTCAGGTAGCACGACAGTTGTATGAGCCTTTGGTCATGCAACTCATTCACTGGTTTACCAACAACAAAAAATTTGAGAGTCAAGATACAGTGGCATTCCTGGAAGCTATCCTGGTAGGTCATAAGTCTTTTCTCTCTTTTCTCTGTGCCATATGACTTCATTTTTAACTAGCATATTTTACTGCTGAAGCAACCAGGAACACATGAAACAGGGAGAACGACCCCTTAACTATTTGAAAGAAAGAAAATGGTTGGTTTATTTATTTATTTTGTAATAGCCATTTAGTATTTCTTAACTGAGATTTGGATGATGAATTTCTCTTTCTTTGGCATTCTCAAAATGCAGGTATTTCAGATAAATGAAACACTCTTTATCATCAGTATGAGTTAGGAACAACTGAAGCCCATTCACCATTCATCCCCCTGAATGCCTTTGTTGTGTCCTTAATTTTTCTCTGAGTATCTTTTCCTTCACCAGGTGCAAAAATTTTGCATTTAAAACTAGCATTTGCACTGAACAGAAGTGTTTGGAGGCAAGGTAGGTCAAGAGGATTGGAGTACTTTTTTTTAATAAAAGTCAGTGTTGTCCCACCACTTCTTGCACAGAGGAAGCCCACCCATCAGAAAATGAAGTGACTGAGACAAGATTCCTACACTGATAGCTGAGACAAGAATAGCAATCCACATCTTTGAGCTATAATTCAGCACTGTGAGGGCTGAAAGTTCTGCCCTTCCCTTGGACGGTAGCAATTTTGAACTTTGTTCATTTCTGGTAGACTGTGAGTACAGTTTTTTAATTTGCAAATAGTGCAATGTAGATGAGCTGCTATAATACTGCACAGAGCCAATGGCAGGGGGTTTTCTCATTGTTGAGATGAAATAACCTTGTGTCATTTCAGAGTGGCATAGTGGATCCAGTTGACAGCACTTTGAGGGATTTCTGTGGTCAGTGCATACGAGAATTCTTGAAATGGTCCATCAAGCAGACCACACCGAGACAGCAGGAGGAGAGCCCAGCAAACACCAAGTCTCTTTTTAAACGGTTGTACAGTCTTGCTCTTCACCCCAGTGCTTTCAAGAGGCTGGGTGCAGCACTTGCCTTTAACAGTATCTACAGAGAATTTAGGTGAGCAAGCAGAGCTTGAAACAGTAACTAACTTGGCCTAAGGGTTCAATGAGACAAAAAGAGTTACAGCTCAAATAGTCATCCACTGATACTCATTCTATTAATGTATATGATAGCTGTAACATTCAGTTATTCAGCTTATGTTTAATAATAATTTTGTTGTTTGGGCTTTGTCTGTGTGAAATGTATAAAAATAAATATTAATCACAAGTTTGTAAGAAGTTTTTTATGCTTTTTCAGGATGCTCAGCAAATTTCACTGCTGTTTTTTAAACTGGTTTAGATTTACTTTCTTGTGCAAGCATTTTTGCAGTCTATCTCTAAAGTATTTAATTCGGTGGTTTTTAATTAGGATTTACATTTAGTGCTTCTACTCATGTTTCTCATAAAATGTTTTCCTGTTTTTTTAAAGGGAAGAAAATTCTCTGGTGGAGCAGTTTGTATTTGAAGCACTGGTTGTTTTTCTGGAAAGCCTGGCTTTAGCCCATACAGATGAGAAGTCATTAGGTAAGCTATAGTTATTTAACTGTAGAACGAAGAAAAAAGTTACCTTGTGGAATCTTGGGTTAACAAAGAAAACTTTAACTGTAAGAAAAGTTAACTGCATTTTCTTACTTCTGCAACAAAGGAGGAATTATTTTTCATTATCAGTGGGGAGGTAATTTGATAGCTAGTTAGGAACTCTTTGAATCTATTCCTTGCAGTGTATAAAGGTGGAATGTTTTGAGCCTAGGAGAAGGAACCTTTTAATATTTGCAATGATTTACAGTTTTGTAATAACACTAAAATGCTGGTGGTGCTTCAGATTTGAGTTGTAGTTTTGTAGTTACATGGTGTAAAAAAATGTAGCTTGATGAGAATCAGTCTATTCTTCTATAACAAATAAAGGCTCCAAAAATTGTCATTTTGATATATTCTGTGGAATATTTCCACTCTTTTGTGATGCCTTTTCCTCATTGTCTTGTCATTCTTTACAACAGTGTGTAGGTGTGTGAAGAGCCTGTGGCCTCCTTCACAGTACTAATGATTCTTCAGTAAATCTACTTTTCTCTCTTTTTTTCCCATGCTCTTTCATTGATTAATAGTAATTAGAACAGAAAGCCAAAAGTTGGTGTAACAAAACTTAATTTCTTCAGAGGAAGTGTTCAGGACATGGTAGAAGTGTCCCCAAAAGAATTTCTCACGTGGAAAAATTTCACAGTTTCTCTAAGCATGATCACAGAGAGAAGAATGCAGTTTTGTACAGAGGCCTCAGGCTTGGCTTAGGCCAGGCTGGCCTGTCTGGTGTTTTGTGATTTCATTCTGCAACTTTGAAAAACTTACTGTAGAAGCACAGAGTAGTAGAGCTGGTAGACATGATCATCTGTATAAGTCTCTTGCACCATGTCTACAGTGCTATCTCAATTGATTTAACCTAATTACTGGCATTTTTTTAGAGATGTCAATTCTGTCTCTCCAACAGGTACTGCCCAGCAGTGCTGTGATGCTATTAACCACCTGAAGCGCATAATCAAGCATAAAGCACCTTCTCTGAACAAGGAGGGAAAACGGCGGGTACCACGGTCAGCCATTTGCATTTCTTTCCATATTGCATTTTAATAAACATGATAAATAGTTCCATTAAATGCTTGGGATTCTGAATGAGAATTTCTTCCTATGAATACTGCTTATACAGACCTCCTGATGTTGTCTATTGAACCACTGGTGGGAAAACACTGGACATAATATGAGAGGAACATGATTCTTTATTCCAGCATGATGAACTTGATTTAGTTTAGCAGGCAGAGGCAGAAGAGAAGAGCATGTTTCCCTCACAGTAGTGTATATAATATCATTAGCACTGATGCTACAAAGCACTTGGAGGAAGCTCCTCCAAAGCCTTTCTTACTGTTGTGAAATGTCACCAGAAGCAGGACAAGCTGCAACAGGATGATCAGCAGTTAAAGAAGGGAAGTAAAAAAAGGTAAAAGAAGCAAAATGGATTTACTATCAGGATGGATGAAGCTCTGTGTCACCTAGCTGACCCTGATTTATCAGGAGGTTGGACTAGAGACCTCCTTGGTTGTCTTTTTACCCAAATTTTCATATGATCTTAAAGAAACTGACAAGTGGAGTTTAGATTTGGGTCACTGGTGTGGCATTTGATGAGTTATGAGATGAGATTATTATGGGGATGGAGAAAAACTGTTCAGGTTTATTTAAACTTTATTCGCAGTTTTTCCTCTGTGAGTTTACAAAGAGAAGGGAAGATACCTGCTTCTACATTTAAAATTGTTTTCTACAAGGACTATGCCAAGTAGAGTGAAGAGAAGGGAAAGCAGTGCCAGACATGATGGTGGAAGAGCTCTTTGAAGTAGTGCAGATGGGTGGTGGTTCGATAGATAAAAGGGATTCATAGTGCTCGTGGAGCATTTTGATTTTTTTCAACTGAGAGACTATTATTGCTTCTTGGTAGATGCCAAGAGGACTGTTAACCCCTAATATTTTTGTGCAGGGGATTTCCAGCTACTAAGTCTGTGTGTCTTCAGGACATTGTTATGTGGCTCTTAGTGCAGTGTGGAAGACCTCAGACAGAGTGCCGGCATAAAGCCATGGAGCTCTTCTATGAATTTGTTCCTTTGTTACCAGGTATTTTAAGTCACAGTGCACTGTTATCTTTGCTTTCTATATTCTGTGCATGCCTTCCCTCTGTGTTTTCTAAACAAGGTAGTAATTACAAGTAAATATCTCTTCACTCAATGTTGTTAAATAGAAACAGAGTTGTTGCTTACATTGCAAATTGGGTACTGTGAGAACCTCAGGGTTTGAGGGACGTTTTTGGGCACAGAGGAAGCTTTTATTGCAGACTTACTTCCAGGCCAAAAACTGCTGTTGTGTATCCAGCATAAAAAAGGGAAATTTATTGATGGGGAACTATTAATCTCTTAAAAATTGATCTATTCCTTATGGAAGGAAGAGAAATGTGGGAATTTTAGCAATGTGACCAAGGCTAAGCCAGAATCAATACCTTCTCTGCTAGAAGACCCAGTTTAAATTACAAAGCTGTTAGTTCATTTGCCTCTAGCTGCTTGCTAGTTTGAAATGCATTTTCTCTAGAAAATTTATATTTCTGTTTCTATTTCTGTCAGGAAACAAGTCTCCGTCTTCTTGGCTGGCTGATAATCTAAAAAACAGAAATGTTTCTTTCCTCATTAACAAATTTGAAGGAGGTGGCATCGATGCCAAAAGTCCATCTGGGATCCTTTCTCAGCCAACTCTCCATGGCATGCAGGAACCCTTCAGTTTACAGGCCGTCATGCAGTGGATGGACATGTTCTTAGCAGCACTGGACTGCTACAATACATTCTTTGAGCTGCAGATGATCAAACCTGATGAAGTTCTGGGTGAGTGATTAACTGTTGCATTAGGTTCATTTGTGTGTGTTACACAAAGCCCACCCAAGGTGAGTTCTTAACTTGGAATTTAAATTATTTTCTCAAATGCAGAATAGATGGTTTTGCAAACTCTCCCAGGGTTTTCCAGTGACAGTTGTAATGGGATGGGGTTTTTTTATGAAGTACTACGTATCTTAAAACGTTTCTTTTTAGACCTAGAAATACATCTTTGCATTTCTGAGTCATCCACTTACCAGCAACTCTTTTTACTTTATCTCATTTTCAAAAACTGTTCTGTACAGCTAATTTCCCACTGCAGAGAAAAGCAATAGGTTTTTATCATATTTTTCTTGAAATCCTTCTAAAGCTTTTTCCTTGCTGTTTATTAATATCTGGAGGAAGCTATCAGAAAACAATGAAAGAAGGCACCTCTTCACTTCAAGTACCATATATGTTACCTTTCTTCATTTCCTGATGCATCAACTACATCAGGTCTAAAAGCTGCATTTGAATTTTGGTCAGGTAAAATAATAATACACCTTGTGTGGTCACTGGGTCTCCCAAAAGGTTTTTATTGCAATCATTCTTGCAACCTTAAAGTTCTTTTGTTCAGCGATAGTACAGATTCATAGTCTTGTACAAGTTTCAGGTGGTCTGTCTGTTAGTGTTAGTGTCAGTGTCTTGATTTAAAACAATATGTTGGAAGCAGCTAGCATAGGGCTAAGTCATTCAAAACTAGGGATTTAAAATTTTTATCCATTTTATTACATAAGCCTAAATCATCATCATGTTCATAAGTGCTTCTAGTGGTTAGTTTCTGGAGTGACCACTAAGCACAGTGCTATTCCTGCTATTCTATTGCCCAGAATGGTAATATTTAGAACTGGCAGAGAGCTTTCAGAAAACACTGGTGTGAGATGTGCCTCTTTCTGTTTGTCATCTCAGTTTCACTGTTTTCTTCCAAACGTGAAACAATAATCATTTCAACATAGTGTAATTCTTTCTAGGTGTAAATGAAAGTTCCTTGTTCTTGAAGGCTGTGCAGTTCTTCCTGGACACTATTGCTTTGCATGATATCCATGCAGCAGAGCAGTGCTTTGATAGCAGTTCCAAAGGCAGCATGTTCAGCCCTCAGGAAAGGGACAAGTACAACTACAGCAAGTGCACCATTATAGTCCGGATCTTGGAGTTTGTCACTGTCATCCTGGAAATGTGCCAGCAGGATTTCTGGAAGGTAGGATCTGAAATCTGTAGTGGATAAAAGATACAAATTTTCTATGTAGTTAAATACACATGTTCTGTATATGGAGTACTTGCAGTGAATATTTCCTCTATAATTCCTGATGGTATTAAATGTGTGGAGGTGGTAGCTGCTTAAAAGGAAGAAAGAATTGACACAATTGCCTTTCTTGAATTCAGTATAGATATTCAGGTTTCTCTATTTGTCTTTCTCTATTTATCTCTCTATTGGTCTCTCTATTTGATGCATTATATGCCATTTTTAACTATATCAAGTATAATACTTATGAATCTCTTAGGAAATTTACATCTCCAGGTTTAGGTCTGAAACTGGTTGTCTCATCAGCAAATTTCTAGTAGTGTGTACAGAGATGTACATCAGGATTTACAGGTGTATAGCCAAGACTGAAACAGGCCTATGTGGTTTAAAAGATCTAAGTTGCAGTTTGGTAGGATAGCAAATATTCTATGTCTATATTTGTAGATATCCAATTTCTCTGCATTGGCCTAAGTGATTGAAAGTCTGACATTTCAAAAGAGAAAATCAGTGAGAATAGGGACTGTTTCATGTTTGCTTTCATTTGAAATAGGATTAATGGTAAGTTATTAAGAATTAAATAGAGAAATCTGAATGAATTTTCGTGTTTTATGTTTAATTTTTTTTCTTTCTAGCTGCTTGAGAAGGAACTGCTAAATGCAAGCTTTATAGAGCTTGTGGTGATGACAGTGTGTGATCCATCACACATAGGCTTTAACACAGCTGATGTGCAAGTCATGAAAAACCTCCCAGATATCTCAGTAAGACTCATGAAAGCTCTGATGAAATCTCCCTATCAGGAATCTTTGAAATTGTGCTTGAAAAAAAGAATCACACCACAGAGGTAAGTAGGGGCTTTCTGGTAAGCATGAGTCCAGAACAAACCCTCACCATGTAAAGTAAATAAGGTTGTCTGTGGGTGCACTAATGTAACATTATTGTTTCTCTTTCCTCTCTAGCCTTGAGGACCTTTGTTCTGTTGATCTATTTAATTCAGAGGCACATTTGGATCAAGTTAGGTTTGATGCTGTCCTTTCTGCCTGTAAGCAGCTCCAGAAATCTGGCCTGCTTCATTCTGTTCTTCATGGTCAGGTAATTGTTAGTACAGAAAATAATAGTAAACATTTGTACATTGTAAAGAGCTTTTCCTGTGTAAAACACCAGGAAAAAAACACAGAATGGCTCAGATGACGTTTAAAATTAATTCAACAGTGAAGAGCTAATGTTGAATGGAATCAAAAATAAATGTTTTATGGTTGATCTACACATCTGAGCAGCACAATATTGAGGCTTGAATAACCTTTATAATTATGTTAGTTTTTCTGTGGTTGGCTCCAAACTCTGAAAATCAGAATGTAGATTCTCTAACTTCCTTTAAGTGTGCTTCGCAAAACTGAAAGCTCAAAATTTCAGGATGAACTATCCTGTAAAGGAGGCATTTTTTAACAACTTTTACACAGAGACCATTCAAAGTGATGAGGGAAATTAGAAAAGGAATATTTCCTGACTGATCAAAAGCAATATAGTGGGTCTGAGTTGCAGGAAAACAGAATAGAGACCCCTGAAGTGTAATATGTAGACTTATTACTCAAACTCCTTCCACTAATATTCTGATTGTAGTAAATCTCTACTTTGGGCAGTTGAAGGAACAGGTTGTGCAACAGCCACAAAGACTGGGAATTTGTGAATGAGGCTGTAACAAGGCTGAGCAAAGCTAACATGTAACAAAATATTTAATTTCTGTGTACTATCCATTCTCTGTATCAACAAAATCTAGACCTGTAGTTGTGGCATATTCATAACCAAGGAGCTGCATGGTTTACCCTTTCTGTGCCATCCATCCTGACTTAGCTGTTCATTTTACTTCTGTAGTCAAGTAAGCCTGAAAAGGTGGAGAATCAGAATAGTTGGAACATTGTCAAGTTACTTTTAGTTTGTTCTGAACTTTGTACACAATAGGGTTGTCTCATTTAAAATCTCATCCATGAGTTAGAAAGGTGTCTTGTCATGGTATATTTGCATTGCTTTATAAGGAAATTATCTGGAGTTCAAGTGTTTTAATTAGCTATACAGATGGATTGGAAGCCCTTTTACAGCTTTTGTTGATTGTCACTTCTTTGTTGGTTTCCATAGGATGAAGGGTCTCATTTCTCAGTTGGCTCCAAGCTTCTTTCAGTTGTTTATAAAGGCATTGCACCTGGGGGTGAAAGGATCTCTCTTCCATGCTTAGACATCAGCAGGAAGCGATTAGCTGACAGTCTTCTGCAGCTGGCCTTTGCAATTGATGAGCAGGTAGGATGTGGTTCTCCAGTTATGATCCTTAAAATAAAATAAACAAAATTTAAAAGTTTGGGATGGGAGCTTGGAAAAAAACATCATGTGCTTTTCTAAGAAATTTCAAAGTGGAATGTGATGTCCTTGGAATAACTCTTGTCTCTATACCTTGATTTTCAGTGTGAGGAGCTAGTAAGTCTGCTGTTGAACACAGTAGTGTTATCTGTGCCACTATCAGGAGCATCACAGAACCAACTGATGAATTTCTCTCATGGACAGTATTTCTATAGCCTGTTCTCAGAAACCATCAATCAACATCTGCTGAAAAACCTTGATGTGATCATAGTCCATCTTATGAAATCATCTGTCAGCAATCCTCAAATGGTATTTGGCTTACTCTTTAAAAGGACAAAATCAAAAGGGAATATTAGAAGTAACAACTGTATTACTGTTTTTAGAGGTGGAGTAGAGGAAAAAGTGCGTTGGGTTGACTTTCAGACAGCAGTGCATTAATAGTTTTTCGTTTAAGTTTCAGGGTTTTTTTGTCTTGACTTACTGGTGCTACTGTCATGGTCTTTGGCAACCCAACATTACTCTATGATCTCAGATCAAACTGAGTGGAAAGTGCTTACCTATTACCTATCCTGAGATCTATGTATTTCAGGATGCCTTTGCATAGTACTTCAGATTAAAAATGTCCTTTCAAAGGAGGGACCCATTTACTGTGCTTTGCTTTTCATTGCAGAATGGTCCCGGAGCATGTGACTTGGATTTGTTTTGGATAAAACTAAACTGAAAAACAAACTCCAACTGTTAATGGGTATTTAGTCCGCAGGATGAGGGTGGGTGGAGTTAGATCAGAGTATTAGAAAGACATACAGACACACAACCCTCTTGAGCTGAAATAGATACGAGATACTTTGTTATATACTCGGTCTCAGCACTGCTTGTTTGGCTCAGCAGACTTGTTCCTGATTGTCTACAGCACTTACAGAACTCAGTGCCATGAAGGAAACAGAACTGAGAAAGCTTCCTTCAATGCTTCTGACAAACAGAAGGGTCAAAAAGATCACAAGTCTGCTTTTCCTTTTGATTAAAAAGATGCTCAGCAAAGTAGAATCATCCTTTAAAAATAATTGGCTCTTTTATAATCCAAAATGTTGTGCTTAGACATGCTGCATCCAAGTAGTAGTTTAAAAGACTTGCAGTATAATTTCTGGTGATACCAAAAATTGTTTAGTTAGACTGTAGAGGAATGTGCATGTTTTGATAGGCTGTTCCTGGTGATGATTATCTTGTGTTTCCTGTGCCAAGCATGCCACAATACTTTAATTCTTTTAAGTGTATCTGATAGATGATAGTGGCTAGTAGTTTTTGAAGAAAAGAGATTTCAAACATACTTAGTTCACACATGCTATGCAAGGGTTATTTTTCTTTTCAAAATGGATGTGAATAAGTTAGCATGTGTACTATTTTTCAACTTCACACTAACTAAAATTATCAAGTATTGATCTTTAGTCTGGATTATCATTTATTTCTCCATATATACACAAAAGGCATCAGAACTAATTGCTGCATGGTATTCTGAAACAGGAGTAAATCGGAGAGATGTCTTTTTTTTTTTTTTTGAGAAGGGTGTGTTTTTAATTTCTTGCAGAGGCCTTTCCTCTGCATCCTTTTGATATATTGATCTCGCATTGATTTGTGATGCTTCTTTTTTATGAGTGTCCATACTACTGATGTGACTCTATCATCCTTTCATTTGGAGTGCAAGAATCTTACCTGTTGCTCTTCCTTCCAGGTGGGGAGCATTTTAAATGGCATGTTAGATCAGAGCTTTAGAGACCGTGCTGTGCGCAAGCAGCAGGGAGCAAAACTGGTGACAGCTGTACTAAGAAACTGGGAGAAACTGGATGGCTGGTGGGCCAAAGGTTCATCTGCTGAGAGCAAAATGGCACTCCTGACCCTGCTGGCAAAAGTTCTGCAGGTATGTACTGCTTTGTGAACTTCAGGTAACCTTTCTGGTTCTGTAGGGATTGCATTCTGTTTTCAAGAAATGCTGTTCAGGTCAAATGTTTTATGTTTAGGGAGAAAAAAAGGGAAAAGTTGGGCATTGTTAGAATCTGGGTGTTTTTATTAGCAAAGTACAAAAAAATTGAGACAAGTGGAAATTACTAGATATTGCTCTTCTTCCCCCCTACCACCTTTCTTTATTTTTTCAATTGTTCTCATGTTTTAGGTGCCTGTTTTCCTTTTGGAAAACGGGTGCAAGTACAGAGAGTGCACTCTGAGTATCCTCTGGTAACATTCTTTGTCATGTTGGCATCCAGAAAGTCACAGTGGAGAAGTTCTACCCATGTTAACAAACTGCAGAATTATCTTTAAACACTTAACTTCTGTGACACTGAGATTATGGCCTGGGATTTTTTTCTCTGTTTTGAAAACATAATTTTCTACTTATCCTTTTGGAATTTTTGTAGGAATCTATAAAAAGTAGTTATACACAAATACACTCAAGGATCAACTGTTGAGCATAATTTTTATTTTTTGTAATTAATTATTTGAAACTTGAATTATTTTAAAGGCGTGTGTTAGGACCCAGAATGTGAACTGTATTGCTGTGTTAGCTGGCACTGAAATGGCCAGTAGGAAATTTGGCTTTCAGAAGGAGATTAATTTTTTTTTTTAATTGAAAAATACCCAACATGATTTTGTTTGTACTGTGTAGGAGCTTTTATAGCTCTTTTAAAACCAAAATCACTCTGTATGTGCTTTCTGTTAATTCAGTGTATTTTTGGAAATAAATACTTCTATAGCTCAAGGACATTTTTTATACTTTAATGCAAGTCTCTTGAACTACTTAAAAAACCCCAAACTAATTTTTTTGTTTCTTCTGTCTTTCCAGATAGACTCTTCAGTTTCTTTCAATACCAATCATGAAGCATTTACAGCTGTATTTAATACCTATACCAGTCTACTTACTGATCAGAATTTAGGCTTAAATCTTAAGGTAAATTGCTCACTTCAACAGCTTCCCTACCCTCCCCAGTTTACAATGTTAGTTGTTCATGGAATTATCTCTTATTTGGCTTAATTTTTATCACGGATTTCTGGGTTTTTGTTCTTCTGTTCAAATTCCTAGACTTTGTAAATTATCCTTTTTTGTTCTTCAGACAGAAGACACTATCACAGATGCCGAGCTTTGGCTTAAGGTGCTTTTTTTTTCCCTTGCTCAGAAGAAAGGAGTGTAAATTTTAGGGAAAAAAATTAGCATCAGTTGCAAGTTGTCATGAACTCCCAAGTGTTCATTTGAGAAATGACAGCTAATCAGGCTTTTAGCAAGGACTGGCATTTCCTACAGTTCAAATTATGAACATTTGTCATGATTTTAATGTCCATGTCTCTCCATTAGTATTGGTACTAATGGAATGCTGACGGAGTAGCTGCTGTATACAGCTTGGTCAGAAGAGGGAGATAAAGTACTGCAGACTGAAAGTGGGAGTTACAAAAGATGCTGGTTGGACTAGAGTAATAAAAAATTTTGTACTCATGGAAGTTTTGTGTAGTTGCTTCTCAGCCAGCCTGCCTTTAATTAGGCAAAGTTTTATACTTTCCTGTGTGCTCAGAATAAATAAAATTTGGGATTTTGCTTTAGCTACAAGGTGATGCATGAAATCAATGACTTGTGTGAGAATGCTTGCTTGCTTAAAAGAACAGTGAGATATTATTTATAGCCATGTCAGCCATGAGATATTAATTAGCTTTAACTTTTACTCAGCAGTGACATGAGAGTTAAAAACCATTTTCTGATCCAGAAGCTGGAAAGAAAAGCAGCTACATAACATATTTTTATTAGTACACTGAACCATTGAATCAATAGGAGCAGCCACTGCCGCTCCTATTTGTGGTCCTATTCAACTGGCTTCATAGTTAAAGAATAATTTCTTTCTTTAGTGTGAAACTGTCTCTTTTTTATGGTTTTTTGTTTGTTTTTTTTTTTCAGGGCCAAGCAGTGATAATTCTCCCGTTCTTCACTAATTTGACAGGAGAAAAGCTTAATGACCTTAAGAATGCTCTGGATCAACTTGTAGCTTTAAATTTTCCCATGAGGTCTGATGAGTTTCCCAAAGGAACCTTGAAGCACAATAACTATGTAGACTGCACTAAGAAGGTCAGTATTTTTAACGAATACATAATTAAAAGCCAAAGTGAACTGTGTCTGGAAACTGTTTCATAGGATCTGAAATTAAAGAGAGAGATTTTTGGTTCACATGAGGAGATCGGTTTTTGTGTTTCTGGGTTATGTCTTTATCCAGAAATTGAATCTACAGAAGCACATTAAAGATGCACATACTTCTGTGCATCTGCTTCTGATCAGTATTAAAAAATAATTACATCATTAGATTGAAGTGATTTGATCCACTGTGGCTTTTCATGTGACGTGTTGCTGCTTCTTCAGTTTTTAGATGCATTAGAATTGTCTCAGAGTCCAATGTTATTGCAACTGATGACAGAAATCCTCTGTAGGGACCACAGGCATTTCATGGAGGACTTATTTCAAGCCAGTTTCAAAAGAATTTCCAGAAGGTGGGTTTAGTCCACTGGATTTTGTGCTTGTTCTCGTTGAATTTTGGCTGAAGCATATGTGCTACTTGTATTTTATTTTCCTCATAATAGTGATGATTTACACTATAAAATTTTATGCCATAGTTTTAATTCAGATTTTGCTTTTGTCTTTACATTTTCAAAGTATTTCCAAAGTGTGAACAAGTGACATCCGTTTCCAGATCACACTTCCAGTGCCTGTGCAAATTTGGAAAGCCTTCTGCAAATAAGCTTGTTCTGAGATAATCCAGTTGAAAATAGTACTTGTTTGTTGTATATTTGCTATCCCTATATAACCACATGATCACTTAAGTTGATAGTACTTAAATTGACAGTAAATTAATTTGTTCAACTTCTTTGAAAATACAACAATGCACTCATTTAATTGAATAATTCCAGGGTGGTAAATTGTAGACTCAAACATGCTCTGTCCACAGAAGAGGTATTGAGTATCTCTTCCAAAACCAACATTCCAATTTTTGGTAGGGTGTTGAGTAGTGACTATAGTGGGGCATGTAGTTTCTTGGATAAAGTCATTTACCTTATGACCATATCCCATTTTTTAATTTTTTGCTATAATAAAATTATTCAGAATAGCAGATCATCTAGTACTGGAACACTTGATAGCCACACGTTTTTTTTTCCTTTGGTTTGCCTACATCTCTCACATATACTGGATAATTATTTTTTTAGGTTGTTTAGTAAAAAGGAACTGAGAAAGTTAATGTTTGCTTTAGGATTAAATTATTAAAGACACACAAAAAAGTTTGCCATCTCTTGCAGACTAAGAAGCAGAGGTGGGCTTTTTTGGGAGCTGCATAATATTTGGTAGTTCAGCCAAGATCTTGCATGTCTTGTAGGATAACCCAAGAGGGCATGAATGCAGTCAGTAAAAAATCTAAATGTCCTAAGGGTGTGAAACATGAGTGAAGTCTGGTGAAGGAGTTTCTATCTTGTTTAGGAGCCCCACTGAGAAGCAAGTGCTACTGTTGGACACTGTTCACAAAATGTTCCGAAGTGAGGAACTTCTTTCAAATGCTGCTCGCCAAGCATTTGTGGATCGCTCCCTTCTCACTCTCTTGTGGCACTGCAGCTTGGATGCACTGAGAGTATTCTTTGGCAAGATTATAGTAGAGGCTATGGATACACTTAATTCCAGGTTTACAAAGGTATGAATTACTTTTTTTTTTTTTTTTTATTTAGGGTCAGGGAAGTCTAAGAAAGTGTTGATGTTGGTATGTATTTTGCTGAACTTTGAATGAAGCACTGATAAAAAACTGTTTGATTTCTAGTTTTCTGTATCCTGGAACAGTTATAGAATTTGATTATTACTGATAAACGTTTATTTATTCCCCAATACACTGTTCCTTTGGAGTTATTGCATGTTTGCATGTCTACTGTGTATAAAAATTGAAGTTGGAATGTTATCTGTATATATCTGAAGGGGTTTGTCAAAAGCAAAAGCCCATTGTAAGATACAAATATAAAAGCTGTGTAGAATTGTAGCCTGTTAATACATGGCAGGAGAGATTTTCAACCTCTGTAATGGAAGCTCTGATATTAGGTACATTACTCCTAGAGAAAGAAATACACCTGCAATCATTGCAAAGGTTCTTCAGCAAGGGATCAGGAGCACAGATCTTCCTTTCTTTAGTTACAGCCTTTCTTCCAATTTAAGAGTGTAAAAAAGATCGTTGCAGGCATGATCTGTTGCCAGTCAAGGTCTCTTCTCTTGCTGTAGTTCTTCAGTCCCATGGTTTTGCTGGTGCAGATGTTCACAGGCAGCAGGATGAGCAAGGTGCTGAAACCACCAAAGTTTAGTTATAGCTATTGAAACAAAATGCTAAAACTATGATCTATGTAGAGTCACCCACACCATGTTCCTTTTGCTGTAAATGTTGGCACCAAAATGAGCTGTATAAAGAAACTCATGAATGACACCAAGGATGATGGCAGTGTGTGTTTTGCTTTCATGTGTCATGAGGCTGAGCTGTCACTCTGCTTATTTTCTTTCAGTATCCTTAAAATAATTTAGGCCAGTTTTAGTAAAGAGTTCACCAGACAAGCATGGGTCGACCAATTTTAGTAACTGCTCTACACAGGAACTCTGAATCTGTCAGTCTTCTATTATCATCAGCTCTTTTCTCAATTTTAGAAGGTAGAAGTAAGCTGAAGGCTGTCTAAGAAATTTTAAGTAACTGTGGAACTATTTAGAAAGGACAAGAGTCAGGAAATTTCCTTCTGAGATTCTGCTTCTTTGTTTCTAGTCCCATGAACATACTTTTGATACACAAGTTACCAAGAAAATGGGGTATTACAAGCTGCTAGAGGTGATGTACGTGCGTCTTTCAAAAGAGGAAGTTTATTCCAAGGACTCTAAAATTAACCAAGCTTACCGTGGCTCCATGAGTGTAGAAGGGAATGAACTTACCAAGGCACTGATAAAGTAAGACCATAACTTATTTTATTTACTTTATATTTCTGATTAGGATTTGACCAGATATACTTTTTTAAGTAGGCCATATGAAGCAAAAGATGATTTTGTTCAAGGGTAAATATAATCTCTTACATAGCTTTTGATTTTAAATTAAATACACAGTCTGGAGTATGTAGAAGAATTATCTGTAGTGTAAATCCTGTGTTACAATAACCTTTGCCTCCTGCTTTTGTACTTTTTTTTATTTGTTAAGCTTGTACATTTATTTTAACTTTTCAGTATGATTCTTAGCCTTTAATTTGTGTTTTCACAACTTCAGTTTCAGTATACTCACACTTCTATGTGGAGTATGGCTCTGTATTGCAAAATTGATGTTTATATGACTGATGAGAAGATGGGATTGATTTTTATTCACATTTCATAATAGAGCAGCACATCCCGTAGGAGTAATTGGCTTGATCATCATTACAAAGGGGGACAAAAGAGAAATACAGAATATATATGTTAATCCATATTGTTTAGTTTGTTTAATATTCAGAGAAAAAAATAAGATGCCTGAATTGCTGTTTGTTTTGTTTTGATTTTTGTTTTACAATACTATGTCCTATGAGGACTTCAAAGAATTTCTTGGCTATGATTTGCAGATCTATAACTGGCTTTGTGCCAAAGACCTTTAAAAATTACATCTAAACTATTTTCAACTAATCCATAAAATACCTTAGCATGCATGTCCATTCATAATTTTTTGGCAAAGGACCATGAGAGAAGTTAATTTATACATCAAAATAAACATTCATCTTATCTGAACATAACCTGTCATCACATTTCTGACATTAAGGACTCCTGTCTAAATACCTGGGGAGGTTTTCTTTGTCATTGCTGAATGGTTCCATTTTGGCTCCATTTACCTGCAGGATACTTGAACAAGTCTGAGGTGGTTTAATTGGATACTGCTTCCTTGAAATTCTGTTGGTCTCTGATTGCAACCCTTCTTGTAGTGCTTAATGAAAGACTTCTGATGGTGTTTTCTTGCCTGTTTGTGTTTAAGGTCGTGCTATGATGCATTTACAGAAAACATGGCAGGAGAGAGTCAGCTGCTGGAGAAGAGGAGACAGTATCACTGTGCAGCATATAACTGTGCTATTGCTGTCATCAGCTGTGTCTTCACTGAAAGTAAATTCTACCAAGGCTTTCTTTTTTCAGAAAAATCAGAAAAGGTGAGAAGCTTTTGTTGCTCCAGAGCATGAGACACAAAGTGATTTTACCTGATGGCAATAAATCAAAGAATGAAACCTGAATGACATGCAATTATACTAACAAACTACCCAGTGAGGCAATAGAAGGAGTGGTAGCTGATGAAAGTTTTACCAGCTGTTTGGGAATGGGTGAAGTAGTGATGCTGTTTTCCTTCCACTCCCAATCAGTTTTCTAAAATAGGAGGAAAAAGCCCCTATTGTTTAACTTCTCCAGTGCTTGGAATATACATGAATAAGAGAGACCTTTTTACAGAGCACATTCTGTGATGTGAATTCTTGAGTAGTTAAGTAGCAAAATTCTTTTTAGAGTACTGCTGTAGAAGAGAAAACATGCCACACTTTCTGTGCTGTACAGTGATCTGTTGAATTTTTTTAAAGAAGAAATAAAATACATTCAAAGCAATTGTTATTGTGCACAGCATTATAATTTTGCTATTTCAAAAAATGCTTTGGTTTGCAGAACTTGCTGATTTTTGAAAATTTGATAGACCTGAAGCGTGAGTATACATTTCCTGTTGAAATTGAGGTGAGTGAAATTTCTGGCCTTTAGTGTTTCTAACTAAGAAAAGGGTATGACTTTAATAGTGTAGTTACTGAAGACCAGGTCAATTCTCATATATGGGGAAAGAGGATACAAAAAATGGAGTACTCCTCTAATTATTTAAAATATGTTTTTCTGAGAGAAATCCAGACCTGAATTGTAGAACAGACCTGTAATGCACATAACTTTTAACATACTTCTTAGTGTACTTACTTTGATAGTGAATAGTTGTTGGAATAAAAAAATTCAGTTCTTTCTCTGTAGCATTAATAATAATAATTTACAACATGACATTTCCATTCATGTCAAATGTTTTTAATAATTTTTGGTATCTCTGTAAATAAAAAGTGTAAATAATCGGTGATTTTTTAAAAATTAATTAATTTTTTTTTTAATTAAGTAATTAGAACTTTAGTTCTTGCTGTTTAGGTGCCTCTGGAAAGGAAGAAGCGGTACATTGCTATTAGGAAGGAGGCCAGGGATGCAGGGAATAGCAGCCAAGGTATGAAAGTCATTTATGGTGATGAAAAAAATGCTTTCTTACCTGCCATATAGTGTTTCTTGATGTGTTCTTCACTGGCTTCTACAGTAGCAGGAACAAATAAAAATGTTCAATGTATTTCATCTAACAGTCAATTCCTACCTATCCTCAAGTTTTAGTGGGCAGTAAAGGCTTGTTTCTTGTAATTACCTTGATTAATGGACTGTTCTTCTTTCTTGTCTAGATGAACCCAAGTATTTAGCCACTTCATCATACATGATGGATAGCAGTTTGAGTGAGGAAATGAGTCAGTTTGATTTTTCTACTGGAGTCCAAGGTTTTTCTTACAGCTCCCAAGACGTTGCAGCTAGCAGCACTCGTTTCAGGAGAAAGGTAATTTAGTGACTTATGTGCTGTGAGAAAGTTTTATGCTTTTGAGGAATTGCATACATTTGTTGGGGCTGAGAAAGAGAAATTTATAGTCTTCTGTATTTGTTCTACCTGACTGAGAATGGGTTCCTCCAGAAGATGAGGGAGGGAACTTGAGCCGTTTTCTGTCATTTTTCTTTTTTCCTCTCCACTGTCTACAGCTGAAGAAAAGTAATGCCCTATTGGGTTTCTAAAGCTGAAAAGTGTGAGTGAAGTCCAGCCTGAATTGTAAAAAGATGGTTTGTACTGCACTCAGACACACAACCATCCTCTGATGCATAGCCATCCTCTGATGGTTATGTTTTGCTGTTAGGCATCTGGTTTCCTCATTTCCCTCTTCGTTTGGTCTGTGACAGAACTGGCTGTATCAAATGGATAGAGTAAATAATCAAACAATTATTTTTGTTTTTCTGTTGTGGCACCTTGTATTTAACTGTTGCTCTTGGGAGATATTAAATGCTGTTCTTTCAGCAAAGACTTGAGGTTGTGTTCCTTCTGCAATCAAACTGTGTCTCACCAGCAGTAATGTTGATAGAGTAGATATTTGCTATGAAAGAGAGTTTGTAAAAAGTATCATAGACACTGAAGACAATCTGTCAAAAGAACTGTTAACATTGGTGAAGATAACTGTTTCCATGTTTTGAAGCAAAGGGGTGTTTTAGCTACAGAGAAGTTAAGTACACTTCTACTTTGCATAGTAATGTTGTAATTTCTACCTAAACAATTTTCTTTTGTGATTTACTCTGTGTAGCAAAAGAGAGCTGCTGCAGATGCTGGTCAGTGGGAAACAACACATCCATAAAAATAGAGGTTTATATATTCTTTGAGCTATGAAATGAGATAATTTCTTTGAGGTTCAGCTTAACTCCTTGCTTTCAGCATTTGCCACACCTGTCCTGGCAGGTAGTAAAGTCAGAGTAACATAAAGTTGGCATCTGTTGGCACAAAAAGTAAAGAATGTGCAGATCTGGTGCATGCATTTGGGAGGTGTCTGTTTGAACAACACATTTGATGTAATCCCAATTGCACACACTGAGTGTGTAGTCAAATCTAAGCACAGATAAGATCAGAATGACTCATGGCGTGATTGGGATTTAAAAAAAAAACACAGTGTTGTTATTAACCATAGTAACACCTTTTTTTTTTTTTCAGGAGCCCACAGAATACAAGGTTTTAAACGATGAGATGGAACTGGAAATGGATGAATTCAACCAACATGAATGTATGGCTTCTATGACCTCTCTGATTAAACATATGGAGAGGAACCAGATCACACCCAAAGTGGAGGAGGCCAGTATTAACTAAAAAGTTGGCATTTTTCTATTAATGCTACCAAGAAAAGACAGTCACGATGGATTCCCTTCATTTATTTATTTTCTTGGCTATAATGTAGAGAAACCTGTGGCTTGAGCTTGGGGGTTTTTGGGTTGGTAAGCCTGTTGAGTGCAAGAAGTGATCTGATTTTTGCTTATCTCTTCTAAATTTCAGGGGACAGTTCCAGATCTTCCTCTTTGGATGAAATTTCTTCATGGCAAATTAGGAAACCCATCAGTACCATTAAATATCCGCCTCTTCATAGCAAAACTTATTGTTAATACTGAGGATGTGAGTAATTTTTATTCATAATATCAAATGTGCAACACTTGCAGGGTAAAATATTTCATCAACTGAGACCTTTGGGGCATTCAAATTGACTAGTTTGCCATGATAAAAGGGAGTGCATTTATGGCCCAAAATTCCAGATAGTGCAAGTATTTTCAATGCATTATTAATACTTTTTCTTCCATATTCTGTAAGTAGAGGGTGTCCACAGTGTGTCTCTTCTGGAAACACAAGTAGTGTATTCATTGATACTAGGCAAGAGGTGGGGTTGATACTTTCCATCTTCACAGGAGCAAACACAATGTTTTAATAGTGGGCACAGATGAGTCCTATAGAAGCACTTGGAGCTAAATGGTGTTCTTGTTGCAGAAAGATACTAAGATAGCATAACATGTGTTTGCTTGAGAAGCAATTTTTCTAAGTCTCATTCTTGGGTAAAACATTCTCAACCTACTTCATACAATGGTTTTAAAGTATAATGGATCTGTCTGGAATATTCCAAATCCAAAAATGCTCAATTTCAGGATTAATTCAATAACCTTTATATCTGTTTAATCCTGCTTTCTTAGTAAAGCTGTCTGAAGAGGAAGGGTAGATGAATGACATACTCTTTCAAATCCTTTACAGACAGATATTCTGAGGGAGAGGCATGCTCTTTGTGCTCTAGTGAAATAATTCACTTTCTGTGGTTAAAGGTTTCTAAGTAAAAGTGAGAAATGTAGTTGTGGATACTTTTTATTTTAAAATGTTTATGGTTGTTCCCTCAGGGTTTGAGCAAAATCCTAAAGAGGTTGGTTTAGCAGTCTTACCAGCAATGTTCATTGAACAGCAGGTTGCTAAATAGTTGGGTAATTTGTACTTTGTCTTTGATTCCCTGCAGGTATTCCGGCCTTATGCAAAGCACTGGCTTGGTCCATTGCTGCAGCTTGTTGTTTCTGGAAATAATGGAGGGGAAGGGATTCATTACATGGTAGTGGAAATAGTAGCTACAATCCTTTCCTGGACAAGTGTAGCCACTCCCAAAGTAAGGAACAATGAAATTAATTTTTATTGTTATTGTGACTGTTTGGTAAAGAATGAGTGAGTTTGTTTTTATGCTCTTAAATAATTTTATACATCTGTCCACTTTTGCATTTGACAGTTCTTTTGCATATTAACTTCAAACATGAATTGTTTACTTACTTGCTTTTACAAAACAATAAATGTCTTCTCAGAGTCACTATGTTTATTTTTGGTCCTGTTTTTTGTAGGGAAATATTAAGGATGAGATTTTGGCTAACAGATTGCTTGAATTCTTAATGAAGAATGCATTTCACCCCAAAAGAGCTGTGTTCAGGCACAATCTAGAAATCATAAAGACAGTTATAGAGTGTTGGAAGAACTGTCTCTCCATACCTTACAGGTAACATTTGGACAATTGCTTTCTTTTATCAATATTTCAAAAATGTAAGTGAAGAGTATCAAAATACATGGGAAGTTAAATTAGGTAAATTCAGTTGCAATAGTAAAACTTTCTGTCCCTACAGTGAACAGTAGAGCTTCAGAACCAAGCTCTCCAAAGATTGTAAATTCATTTGAAAAGTAACTAGGAGAGAGAGAGATAGGAAAACATGTAAAGGATTATAGCAGCAGGAACAAAAGTAGGAGTAATCTCTGCAAAGACATTTTTATTTGAAGTTTTGAATGCTATCACTGAATATTGGTGCAGTCTTATTAAGATTTGTGCTATCTGCCATGCTTGTGAACATGTCAAGCATTTCTGTGGGCTTACAGTCTCTTTTCAGTTGTTTTGGTGTGGGTTTCTTTGCAAAGACTTCTTCGTGGAAGCTAAATGTCTACTGCTTTCTGACAGTATCCCTTTGATGGGCTCTACACGTGCATGTAAATCCCTGTATACAAAGACAGTGAGTGACTTACGGTGTCTCTGTTTTGGGGTTTTTCATGTATATAATTGCTTTTGTGGTTTTTTTTTCCCAACAGTTTAATATTTCAGAAGTTTTCTAGTGGAGACCCTGATACAAAGGATAATTCAGTGGGAATTCAGCTGCTGGGAATTGTTCTAGCTAACAATTTGCCACCCTTTGACCCAAAGTGTGAAATAGATCGTGCCAGGTGAGAAATGCAGTTTTTGTGAATGATCTTGAAAAAATCTTAAGCTAAAGAAAGCAAGTTTAATTTGTCAACAGGAGGTGTGGGAGCTTGTTCTTTGGAATCCTTTGCTATCATCTGGCAAATAATATTTGCCATATATACTATATAAAATAATACTTTCCCATCTACAAATTGCAGACCCCATTTATTTTGGAAAAGTTCTAGAAGGTTGTATGTTTTTTTACAGTGAGCGCCAGGGTTGCAGTTTTGTGGAAATTCATAGAGTCAGGAATTGCTAAAGCAGAGATTTGAGACACTGCAAGTGCAAAATGCATGTTATACTGTATTCAGCTCTTCTGAAACCAGTCACTATGACTGTGGGCAGCTCATATGAATTTTTTGCTTCAGTTTAAATTTCTGTCCTTGAATAGTGGCTTACAGCAGGTCTGTCTTTTGTGCTAGGTATTTTCAAGCTTTGACCAGCAACATGGGCTTACTAAAGTATAGAGAAGTTTATGCAGCTGCAGCAGAAGTTTTGGGACTTTGCTCTTCAATACATTGCTGAGAGAGAAAACGTAAGTGAACTGTATTTTGTGTTTGACCTTTCCTGTCTTAATTTTATGTTAATCTTTTATATGACTACTCAATTCAGATCGAAAAATTAATGCATTTAAAACTCAGCAGTTTTTATCCAACAGAATAACTAAAAATTCAAACTACTAACTCAACAGGAAAAGAATTTGAGGGCAGACTAAGTGCAGAGTTTTTGCCTTGCTCTTTTGGAGCTGACAGTGAATGATCTCTTTCTGAAGCTTTGTTCAGCTTTTGCCAGCCAGCAACACTAGCACAGTATGTTTTAAAGTTGGGGGGTTTTAAGATTAAAAGAAAAGCAGGTTGGGAGGTTTGGAACTACCTTTTGAATAACTGTATCTGAGACCAGTTATTTTATAGGTAGTGGATAAGGTGAATGCAAAACTGTTACTTACCAAATCCTACAGTGCTAGAACTGAAGGATTGTGTTTGGTGATCACAGAAGTCAATTTGAGACATATGCTAGAAGTAATTCTCTACACAATAGTTCAGGAACTTCTGGAGTTTGGTGCCAGAAGAGGTGCTAGGGGTAAGCAGATCAGCAGGTTCAAAGGGAAATTAGGTAAATTCGTGCACAAAAAATGTCGTGGGACAGGTTCTAAATGGAACAAGCAGCAATGTACACTCAAAGATCCTTAATCTAATGACAAATGTTTGTTGGGTTGTATAAGAGAAAAAGAGGACAAAATGCAGCCAGGGTCATGTGTTCCCCCTAAATATAATTCTGTAACTGTTATTGGAGACAAAAATACCAAGTTGTTGGCTAAGTGGAGTATTAGCCAGACCTTGTAGGTTATTCTTCCTTCTTTCCTTATTATCCTTGCTTCTTTTCCCATTTAATTACATTCTCGTTGTTCTTTCTCAGTTTGTAGAGCATATTTCATAAAACTTTGTTAAGTCTTTGTCAGTCTTTCAAGTTTCATTATAAGCAGGATTTTGAAAAAATGAGCAAAGATGGTGTAAGTTTTACCCTGAAACAAGGCTTATTCCTTTGATGTTATTTATAGCTTGCTGGTTGTTTTTTTTCCTTTTTATTCAAAATGTCTGATTTTGTTTTTTACATTCATTAGTTGGAATTCCTCTATACTGAGGAGCTGTTTATTATTATATAAGCACACTAAGCAACTTGTACTGCACACTTAAGGTGTTCCAAACCAATGAAAGGAAGCTCACAAATATATTTTTTTTTTTAAGTAGCAGTCGTGTTTTAGCCAGGCAGAGCTGTACAGGACCCATGAAGCGCCATAAAGGTTAAGATGAGTTGCCTGGCTCTTGCTTAGTGAAATGCATGAGAATCAAACAGTATAGCCCTAAAACCATGTTTCATTAAGGTGGTTATGATTTTCATGGGTATGCTGGTATTACTGTCTTTCTCATTTTCAGATACTTGAAGATCCAGTTTATGATTGTGTTATAAAACAACTGAAGCATCATCAGAACACACAACATGATAAGTTTATTCAATGCTTGAATAAAGTTGTGAAGAATTTTCCACCTCTTGCTGACAGGTATGTCATGATTTATGTGGTATGTTGACTGTAAATCTAGAGGAATAATAGAGAATAACTTGCTTTTCTTTGTGGGCTTCTGGTTATGTTAAGGTTTATGAATGCAGTATTCTTTTTGATACCCAAACTTCATGGTGTGATGAAAACCTATTGTCTGGAAGTAATAATGTGCCGGGCTGAAGAAATTCCTGATCTCCACTTGCAGTTAAAGAGTAAAGACTTTATCCAGATCATGAATCATAGGTAAGTAGTCATGTGATTATGATGGTAGTTCAAGTTTCTTGGTAACATTTTCTATGCTGCCTACAACATTTTTACATTCAGAAGCATTTATGATTCACCTTCACTTTTTGGTCATTGTTCCCCAAATTTGAGCTGATGTAATCTGGGAGTTAAGATGGTTAGCTCATTGTGAAAAATGAACAAACACCTCTAAAGTAGCCTTAGGGTAAAACACCAGTGTGATGTCATTTTCTGTAGTTTGTATTAGTTTACTTAGGTTCTTACTCTTAGACTCAGTGCAAAAATATTTACCTAAAACCCTTTATGAAAAACTAAATATAGTTAAAACATAAACTGATCTTTTGGTTCTGTATGTAGCAGTGATGAGAAAAACAATGTAACTGGGCTTTTTTCCCTCCTCTTTTAGGGATGATGAGAGACAGAGGGTTTGTTTGGATATAGTGCACAAGATGCTGTCTAAATTAAAACCACTGGAACTTAAAGAGCTTCTGCCTGCAGTGACAGGGTTCATTTCTCACCCGTCTGTAATATGTCGACAGCGCATGTATGATATCCTGATGTGGATTTATGATAATTACAGGTATGTGTTCACTGCAGATGTTGTCTTTCAGTGGTTTGTCACAGGCAGAGTGGAAGTGTTTGTAAGTGTTCCACTTCATGTCCCTTGGTGAAGGATTTTTCTGGTTGTCAGAAGAATAGAGTCTGTGATTTGCCTAACTGG
This sequence comes from Calcarius lapponicus, assembly GCA_039654755.1. Lineage (NCBI taxonomy): Eukaryota > Metazoa > Chordata > Aves > Passeriformes > Fringillidae > Calcarius > Calcarius lapponicus. The sequence goes on along the minus strand of CM077464.1, from coordinate 111,768,895 downwards.
CTCTGGCCTTTGGTGACGATTTTATCACTTCCAGTAAGGGATAAATACTTGGACCAGAACTAGGATTTTGCATCACCACAACAGGATGGCATAAGAGGTCTTAACTTTGATGCTCCAGCTTTTTTCCTTGTTGCTGGAATTTGTAACTAGTGAAAATTATACATTAAAGAAATTTGCTTTTGGATAGAAGATACTTTAAGGCACATGGGCATGATCTGGATCCCTTAGATCTGGTAGTATAAAGATGGTCTTTCTGTTTGACCCCTTAAAATAGGGAACAGACATCCTCAGCTTGACAAGTGGGTTGCTGTTGAATTATCTAACTTAGTTGGGTTTTATGTGTGTTTTCCCAAGATAACTCTTTGAATGGACATTTGTTGTGACGAAAAAGTACAGTCAATCTTTACTCCAGCATCACTTGTGAAAAGCATTCTCTGCCTGTTTTTTCAGATTCAACCTTGCAAATTTCATAATAAATACCTAACATATTAATTAGCTTATTAGATAATTAATTTTATTAGTAGTGGATATACAAGGCATTTTTGGCAAGGAAGAACTCAGTCATGTTCTTATGCCAAGTTGAGATTTTTATCAGAGGGCATATTCCTCCTTTTTGTCCCACCATCCTCATGCTCTTATTTTGCTATGGATTATTTGAGAGAAATCATTAAGAGATATTTTTCTCCCACCATCAGTGATCCAGAAAGTCAAGCAGATGATGATTCTCGAGAGATACTCCAAGTAGCAAAAGAAATACTGCTTCAGGGACTGATTGATGAAAATGCTGAACTGCAGTGAGTAAAGAGTTTTGTGATAACTGTCTGAAATAAAAATCCCTCCATTTCTCTTACTTTGTTTATAGCAAAAGTGTTGATCCTTAAAGTTTTTTTTAACTATTTCAATATAAAAGAGTAACACTGAGATAATACCATTTCCTTTTCTTCCAATAAGTTAATTTATAAAACTTTTGTCCCATGGTGTTACACCAAGTGTAACTGAAGCACTTGAACAAATTTCTAAGGTGTGGCGAGGTTGTTTCATTATTCTAAACCTAATTCTGCATTAATGTTCTGGAGTTTTTGAACAAAGAGGACCCTGCTATACAGGGTACAAGTACACAACAGTTGATTAAATGTTGGATTTTTAGAAATTCTTTTGATGGAGCAAAAGATGAAAGAGGACATCTTGGTACTTCTCCATCCATAGCACTTCTCAAAAGGAAAAAACTTGACAGAAGTAATTTTTTCAGAGTAAAACTTTTATATGAGGCACAGAACATGGTAGATGAATGAGGAATTCAGGGTAATTCAAGGTAAGATTAATGGCATGAAAGTGTTAGTTTAAGGCCTTAGCAGCTTATTGTTTTGGAGTTTTTTGCTGGTGGGTTTGGGGTTTTTTTCCCTTTTTTACTTGGCTTTTTTAGAAGTCGGTGATGGGGGTTGGTTCTGTTTGAAAATAACCAAAAATAACTTTATTCTTTGCCTTTACAGGTTAATTGTTAGGAATTTTTGGAGTCATGAGACAAGGCTGCCCACAAATACTCTTGACCGCATGCTGTCATTGTTAAGTTCTTTCTATTCCACCAAGATTGAAACACATTACTTGAGTCTAATCACGAATTTTCTGCTTGAAATGACTAGCAAAAGCCCAGATTATTCCAGAAAAATATTTGAGCATCCACTGTCTGAATGCAAATTTCAGGTGAATTGTACTGTGTTGTCCTGCTTGCAACTATGGGACAAATTCTGCTTTTTAATGTAGCTACAACTTAGAGAAGAATGGCATAATGAAGGAGATTTTTCAAAGTGTTTTGTTCTCCAAAGTTAGAAGGTGCAGCAGTTATGAGTTGTGCACAGTATCAGAAGTTCATTGATTTTGTGGGGGCAATAATTGTACTTTGTTTTAAAAAATGTATATTCAATTAAAATAATATAGCAGGAATAGCTGATGTGCAGAGTACTGAAATGCTAAAAAGAGGGTAGCAGAGAGAAGCAGCATCAGCTGGAAAAATACTGTCAAGAAACAGGAATACTGCTGCAAGAGCTCTAAATCAGTCCTCAGCTGACCAGTCTAAGTTAATGAGCTTTTTTTACTGAGCTGTGGAGAACTTCTACATGTTTGTGGCTTGTTGGGGTTACTTTTATATTTAGTCAAGTTTTGCCCCTATACCTGGGAGGGTGTTTTGATTTCTGGACTGTAATTTCTGCCGTCCTTCTCAGTGAAGAAATGCAGAAAGCCTCTATCTTTATGGTTTTACTTAAAATCTTCCTTTGTTGATAGGACTTTGTAGTTGACTCCAGCTGGCGTTACCGGAGCACTGTGCTCACACCAATGTTTGTGGAGACTCAGGCTTCTCCAAGTACCCACAGGAATTTGTCACAGGAAAGATCCCTTTCTCCTTCTGGGTCAGTCCATGGGCAAGTGAGGGCTACCCAAAGGCAGTATGAATTTACACCCACACAGCATGGCAGTAAGTCCAGACCAGTGTTTTCTGAAATATTCTTTTTTGCAGTAGGAGTGATGTAATTTCTGTTGCATATGATTTTTTAATGTAAAAGTGTAAATATGTTTAGTATTTTGTTTTCCAGGACTTTTTTTTTTGTGTGTGGTATGAGAAAAAAAAACATATTTTTATTAGTCTCATACATATTTTATATTCTGCCTAATGTAAAAGAAACACTGTCTTACCTAGCAGCTTGAAATTTGTTCTGCCCTTAAACACTAGGAAATTATATTTTTGGAAGAGAAAAAATACCTGTTTCAGAGATGTTTTCACTTTATTTATATCTGAGTATGTTACAGCTTTTTGGCAATTTCTTGTTACAGGTGGTAAAAGTTCTTTTAATTGGCTAACTGGAAGTAGCATTGACACATTGGCAGAGTATGCAGTTCCTTCATCCTCTGAATCCTTGTCTTCATCCATGCTGTTGGTTAGCAAAAGGAGTGAAAAATTTAAACAAGCAACCTTTAAACCAGTGGGGCCAGATTTCGGGAAAAAAAGGTTGGGTTTGCCTGGAGATGAAGTGGACAGCAAAACTAAAGGTCTGTAAGCCTTACTGTGCAATTTCCATGCAGTTAGTACACTTTTATAAACCATCCTTGTCAGTTACTTGGCTGGCAGTCCATTGTCTTTGAGACAGCCCAATTGCGGTTCACCTTGAGAGATTTTGTTTCCAGGAGTGTGTGATGATACACAACAGGTGACAAAAAGCTAGGACTGTGCTAGGAATTGTAAAATTATATGTTGCTCATTGAAAGAACTGGCTGGATGAGAAACCAGTCAGTTTGATCTCCGCATTCCTACCTCTCCCTCAGAGGATCACAGCATGAATATCAGACAGTTCTGACCTTTCTGTTTTAAGTTTAACTCTTTAAAGAAGAGATCTCTTTAAACGTGTTTTCTAAACCATTTCAGCTGGTCATGATCTCCAACATTTTACAATCTGTCATTAGAAGTCCTGTTTTTCTGAGAATGCTCCTTCTTTCACACAGTAAATAAGTGAAAAATATCAGTACTGCTCTGAAGTGACTTAGGATCCTTCTCCCTCTTTAACCCTTGTCTACATTGCCCTTAAAATTTTGACCAAGAGGATGACATTAGGAGTTCATGCTTAGAGCTATAAAGATCAACCTTTTCAGTACCTGAGAGGTGTTTCAGGGCAGTTTTGATTAATAGACTGCAGTTCATGCAGAACTACAGAAATAGAGAGGTCAGTCTACCTTCTAGGTAGTCCCTGGTCTTCTGCCCTGGAGAATACCAGTTACAGTGGTATGTTTTTGTTTGCTCACTCTTCTTTTCTAGGAAGTGGACTGAGCTGACAGTCAGTTAAGTGGCCTTTCCCCATGACTGTCCTGAACAGGAGTTGATCCAGTGGCAGTTCTGTAATAGTACTTTAAAAATACAATACAATATCCTTACTAAACAATATTTTAATATCTTTTAGCACCCCATATTTAAGGAGTTAGATACTTTCTGGAATATAGTGCAAGTGCCATACATGCAATTTGAGAGCTTAAAATAAATCTGGCATATTTGCAGATTATGGGGCATATTTGTTCATGAGTTTTAGGGTCTTTCCCTGTACAATAGTTTGATCTTTATACCTCATCCTTGCACCTAAAGTCTCTATATAAATGCTTAATATCTCTTCTCCTAAGAACAACTTAATTTTTTGTCATTGGCTAGCTTGTTGAAAAGCCTTGTATTCACTTGCTAGTAAATACAGAGATGTTTGTTTTTATATTATGCTTTTGCCTTAAATCTGAAAGGAAAAGCTGTGGACATTATCATATGTTCCTTAGGTATGGAAGAAAGAGCAGAAATTCTAAGACTGCGGAGACGTTTCTTGAAGGACCAAGACAAACTCAGTCTGATTTATGCCAGAAAAAGTCTGGCTGAACAGAAAAGGGAAAAGGTTAGTCAATCCAAATGGGTTTAAAACTTCAAGTCTTAATGCATTTGCAATCTTGTACTTCATCTCTTGTAGTAACTTTGGGAAGAAAGGGCAGGTATAAAGTACTGGTTGCTACTTTAAGAGCTTTAGAAGGTTTAATTTGGAAATAATGCTATTTATGGCCCTAAAGCTAAATGATGTTACTTAGCATGGTGAGAAAAGAGCTGGATGATAACACTTACAGTCTATCACTTAAAGATGCATTAAATTATTTTATGTGATGGGAGTCCCTAACAGTTATTGGGAAACCCTTTACAGTTGTCATTCTGGAAACTAGGAGCCTTAGAGCTACGATACACTGCAGAAATTGTATGAGAACATTATCCAGTGTCTGAAGGTGAACTCAAAAATGTGGTACAGCTGCTGGACTACCCAGAACTGATTTGAACTTTTAACCTGAAGGAATGTCAGTAATAATCATTTGCTGAGTGTTTCTCAAGGCCAGAAACTTACTACTTTGTGGGTTTTCTGGTTGTGTTATGTACCTGCAATAAATCTAAATGTTTTTAAGCTCTGTAGCAGTTTTTCAGATGTTCCTGTTACTAAAAATAGCACACATTATTGTCAAAAAATGATAACATTTAGTCCCAAGAGCAGGAATCCAGGATTGAGAGCTACCAGTTTGAGACACTCCTGTAATACTCTGCAGATGCAGACAACTGTATAAACAGAACTTATGTCTGGAAGAACCACATAAGCACCTATTTTAGCCCATTTATATTTACTTGGAGGCTAAAGGTACCATTTCCTCCCACCCTACAAGAGAGAACCTGTAGATGTGTTCTGTATGGCAGTCCAAAATACAACCAATGAAATCCCCCCCAGTCACTTCCAGTGATGGTGTTTCCTCCACTTCTGTGGGAGGTTTGTTCCAAGGCCTGACCACTCCTTCAGTGAAAAATTTTTCATAATACCTAATTTAAACCTCTCCTGGCACAGCTTTGAGGCCATTTCCTAACTCTTTTTTTTTACATGATTAATGCATTTCAGGAGATAAAATCTGAGCTGAAGATGAAGTATGATGCCCAGGTTACTTTGTACAGAAGTTACCGAGTGGGAGACCTTCCCGACATCCAGATTGAATACTGCAGTCTTATTGCCCCTCTGCAGGGCCTTGCCCAGGTCTGTCTGCTTTTCAAAGGTCACTTGTGAAGTTTTCTGGTCCTGTAGGGAAAGTGTCATGTAGCTAGGCAATCACTTTGAAAATCGATTTGTAGCTTTGCAGTCAGCCACTGTGATACACATTTAAAGACTCTGTTTTGAGGGAGTGTTTCTCCTGCTCCTGTGCTGGTGCAGTGCTCAGAGAAGAGGCTGTGTTGCTTGCCTCACCTGAGCAGTTGAGGACTGAATACATCAGCTGTTGTCCATTTCCTGCAGGTTCCTCTGCTTGAGAAACAGACGGTGCTCTCTGCAGACATTATTGCAAAGGACATCTCCCTGTTCAGTAACAAAACAGCCATTTCTCTTCTATTATATCTCTGTAATAGACTTGTAAAAATACAAATGTATTTAGTGTGACTAAGACTGGACTCAGACTGCTCAGTAAAGTTGGTCTAATATTCCTTTTCCTACATGAGAGTGGTAGAAACTATAGACTGAACTGAACAGTAGACTGAATCCCATTTTACAGCCTTTGGGAAGTCATAGTCTTCCTGATTACCTTTGTGTTTCATTACTTTTGATAGTCCCTTATCTCTCTGTAAAGGACAGAAGTAGCACACTCATGAGTGGAGTGTTAGATAAAGAGTTAGACCAAATTCCAGACCCATGATAGACCAAGGTGCATAGGATTATGTTACACACACAAAGGTGCTTCTGGATTGAAAAATGCCTTTAAATCTCAGATGAAACTGTCTATCTGTACAGACAGTCTGTCCCTCTGTTAGCTACCTCAATTTGTAGGACTTGGTCTCCTCACACATTGATGTCTTCTTTTTTTCCTAAAACTCACTTCATGGGCTGTGGTGTCCCTAACATGATATAAGGTATCTGGTTCCTGTAATGGGAGTTGTGAGTTTGTGAAAATTGCAAATTCCACCCTCTCCACTGATACTGTGGCCTGAAAATATGCATTGCCTTGGAGTTTCTTTAAGCAGAAGAATTAAAATGGTGTTTGAATGGGTAGTACAGTAATTCCCAGCACAGGTGAGATGCATGCCAGTTTAAATAGTCCGCTCCCAAAAAGTGCCTAGGGATTAGGGACAGGGTGGGTCATAGCTTTTCATTTTATTTAACAGTCTGTTGTGTCACAGCAAAGTTCAGTGACCTTACTGTTTTTATTGTAATTCACAGAAAGATCCAACCTTTGCCAAGCAACTTTTCAGCAGTTTGTTTAGTGGAATTTTTCATGAGGTAAAAAAATCTAAAAACCCTTCTGAGAAAAATGCCATTGTCCAGAAGCTGCTGAACAACTTCAATAATTTCCTCAGTATGAGCCTGTCATACTTTCCACCCTTCATTGCTTGCATCCAGGTAAATCCTGATATATGACATGAAAGTAACTGGATATAATGTGTCTGAATATATGATAAATCCAGGATAGTGAAGGTCAAATACTGTCACTGAAGTTCAGACAGAGATGGAAGGAGAATTGTTAACCAAATGGGTATTTCAAGTGACACTTAAGGTGAACAAGGTAGTTCATACCTCTGAACTGATTTTTCAAGGTTTCTACATTTCTGATCTGTAGAGTTTGAGTCACCTTTTTATGTTTTAATTGCATCAGTAACAAGAAAAGGTTTGATTACAAATGAAAGCTGTTTCAATTGAAGTGGGAATTGAGAACAATTGAAAGGGTTTTGTGGGTGTTGTGCTTATCTTGCTGTTTCTGGGAAGTGCTTACTGAGGAATTCTTTGATGTCTTGAGGATATCAGTAGCTGTCAGACCGTTTGTTGTTAGTCTCTCTTGTTTATTTTTTTCAAATTAGTCCCCTGAAGTAGTTGTCTGGGGATTTTCAGTAATGAAGGAAGGGCTCACCAGAGGATGAGTGGGTGCACCACAGTTGTTTCAGTGCAGAGGAAACACGAGCCTTTCTGTTATGGGAATATACTGACCTGGAATAGATTGTGAATTTTAACCCAGTCTTTTAACCCAGTTAAGATAGATAAGAGAGATAAAAAAACCTTTTCCCAGCACCTGTTAAATACCCACTGTCACTGTATTTAATGATTCTTATCAACTGTATTGATGTTGTGATTCCTGGCTCTCAAAGGAATCTTTTTTTCAGTGGCAGCTGATGGTTTCTTTTTTGTTATGGAAATTTAAATACTTTGTGACAGTAGATATCTTTCCAAATACAAGAGAACCATCTAGTTTGAACTAGCTTTGTAAACAGAGAGAAACCTTGCTTCTTAGTACTTGTAATTACACATCTGAAAAAATGTAATTTCTTGTTTACTTTTTTTCTCTGCAGCTGCATAAAAGGTCAAATACTATGGGGATTTTTCTGGGCTGTCTTGGTATTTTTTGAGCCAGCATCTCACAATAGCTATCTGTTAATATTCCCTCTTGACATTGCATTTGTTGGTTCCGTCTTGATGATATTGTTTGTGTTGAATTATGCTGTCTAGACCCTGCTAGTAACACTGGTGCATTAGGCTGCTTTTTTTTTTTTCTGAATAGACATAAAATGGAGACTCAAGAAGTAGGTAAATTCAATTTCATCAAAAATACAGACTTTGTAAGAGTAATAAGAGCATTTCCTTGCCGTCCTCATCAATAACAAAAGTACAATATCATGGAGTCCAAACAGCCTGCAAGCACTGAGAGGAAGTTTTTTCCCAGTAGGGAATTGAGTTCACATTGATCAAGAGAGCAGCCTGGGAGAGTGTGAGCAAGAGCACAGCACTGTCAGGGCTTTCCTTTGACTCACACATGTGGGTCCTAGTGGCTTGGCCATTTGGAAGTACAGCTCTTCTTTCCTGTATACCAAGAGCGTAATAAATACTGGCTGGTTTCAGAAAGGTTTCCTTCTGGTTGTTTGACTTCTTAATCTTCTACAAGTTCATGTCCCATCAGGAGAGTAGCTTAGTGGGTTAAAAGAGCTGGTTTTGTCTACACATGTAATGTTAAAATTGACTGTGAAGCTGTGGGATTCACTTTCACGGCAGATTAAGGACCAACTGAAATACTAAAAGAGTTAACTCCATGACAAAAGTTCACATAGCCTCCAAAGAGATGCTTGGCCTCTGAAGAACTTATAATTGCCTTAGAAATGTTTTAGCTGCCAGGCCAGCTTGGATGCCATTCTCCCTAATCTTTGAACATGTGGTGCAAGTAGACAGTGCTCATTGCATATGGAGCAGGGAACATTTCCTCTGCTTTGAGAAGGTAAGTGATCAAATAGTCACCAAAATGCACTAAATAGAAAGATAACTCCTTTGATGTGGGATGATATCTGTTAATTATAAGTTTGGGAGGATATTCATTCTTGGCACATACCCTTACATTTGCACAGTTCTTACCCTTTTTCCTGTGGTGTGAGAAAGGGCTTTTGGTGTTACCTTAGCAAAGTTGCTCTTAAGGTTTTAGATTTTTGTGCAGTTGTCACTGTGTTCCTGATGTAACCCCTAAAAGCTGGCAGTCAAGGAATGTGTCTGGGGCATGTGTGCAGCTAATTGAAATTGCCTTAATAGTAGTTGAAACACATATGCTAACCCCTCTTTGGTATCTGACTGGTCTGTAACTCAGGAAGGTTTTTTGAGTCCCAAATCTACAAATTGTGTTGTGAGTTTGCTTATGCCAGATGCCTCTTCCAGAGTTTTTGTGGTGGTTGTCATCTATCAAAGAAGTGTAACTTGGTTGTTCTCAGTCTCCTGTTGCAATTTCCAAACAGTGGTTTCCTTTCACATTGTGTCCTTGAACATGCTGTGTTGCAAGAATCTTATTTTAATTTTTATTCTAAAATGTGGTGCTGTTTCTTGCAATGAAAGCACCTCTTCCATGTGGTGATTTTTTTTTTCCTTCTGTTTATTTAAGATAGTATTGTGACTTTTCTTTAGTGGGAAAGAAAGGAAAGGTAAAACCTAACACTGGATTTAATAAACATGCTGCTTTCTTGATTTATTTACCTGTATTTAGAATAGTGATTTAAGTATTAAAAAAAAAAAAACTTCAACTAAACAAGAATGTTTATCCCTGAAGAAGAGATTATTCTGTAGTTGGACTAATGTTAAATATGATAAAGAGAAATATTGTCATGTCTTTAAATCAGGTAGGGGTAGACAGTACAGTACTAGAGGAGTTTAACAGGAAGTTGTGATGTGCTAAAACTGTCTGAATGTGTGGATAGAAAGCCTCCAGCTCAGAGAAGACTTCCTGGTAAATCTGTAAATCGTGCCTTTGGCTTATGCAGGAATGCGCCTGTGAACTGGCTAAGGGAAGCACAGCTGCTGTGTAGCAGGCAAAATCCTGCCAACAAACAGAAGGAAAAGTTCAGGCTGTCAATGTGTCCATCTACCTCTCCCCCACTTTCCCTGTGATTCTGTCCAGAGAGTTGTCCCCTGTTTTGGAGCCAAAGTATATGGGGTTACTCTGTACTGTTCTCTGTCCAAAGAGCAACAGCACAGAAGGAAAAGATTCCAGTTTTCCCTGGGTTGGGAACTTCTGGAGGCCTAATGGCTTATTTCCATTTTAAAGCTTGCACTATAAGAAAAAGGATACCAAATCTGTATAGTTTTACACCAAGTTAGACACCTGTTGTTGTATTTTACAGGAAATGAGTTACCAGCACAGAGAGCTACTGGAACTGGACTCAGCTAATGTGAGCACAAGCTGCCTTGCAAGTTTGCAGCAGCCCATGGGCATCCTTCTCCTGGAGCGTGCCCTGATGGCTCTGTCCCCTGCGGAGGAGCCCCCGTCCAAAAGGATGCGTGGGAGGACAGAGCTGCCCCCAGATGTGATCAGATGGATCGAGCTTGCTAAGTAAATTCTTGTTTGAGACAATTTGCTCCCACTTAGGTTTGCCCTGTGAAGAACTCTGCTTTTATGGCTTGTGGGATTTCTTTTTTAGTCTTTCTGTCTTTTAGAATTAGATATGCTTTTAATTTTTTCTCAATTAATTCTGTCAGTGAGAGCAATTAGACTTTAAAACTGTGCACTCTTATGATGCTGTCAGACTGCTGAAAAACATCTTGTTCATAGCTTTTCAACTGCAGGAGTTTCCATAGTTCAGCTATTACCCTACAAGATGAAGTTTATGTAGTTAAGTGTGTATTTCTGATCTTACATAAGAAATACTTACTAAAAATTTACTATTTCAAGCTGGTAGTATTACTGCTTATTGAATTTATTATTTTTTTAGATAGCCCCTGTTTGCATTGATATACATCTGCTGAGCTATTTAAAAGATTTCTCTTTTCAATTTTACTAGGCTCTACAGATCCCTTGGGGATTATGATGCCCTTCGTGGCATTTTCAGTGGTAAGATTGGGACTAAGGAAATTACACAGAAAGCTTTGTTGGCAGAAGCAAGGAATGATTATGCTGAAGCAGCTCAATATTATGATAAGGTAAAATGACAACAGTATATTTTTGTTTCATAAGTCTCTCATGACTTAAAACTAATCAAATTAGAAAAAAAAGTGCAATTATCTAGGCAGACAAAAGCACATGGGCACACTGCAACCTCAGGAGAGCAAATTGCATGTGTTCATGGCATGAGTTGCAGTGGGTAAAAATGAAGATGGATCTCAAACCTTCTTTTAAAATGTTCACTCTTCAAAAATGTAGGTTTACTGAAGATAGCTACCTGAAATTAATTTATGTATGAACACTGCCAAGCTTGAATTTTCTGCATTTAATGTTACTGTCACACTCTGGTAAATGGATAGATATTTTTATGAGAATTAATTACAGTTAAATTGCTCATGACTTAGAATTGAAACAGGTTCTTGGCTGGAATCTGGCACTATTCTCCCTTCAAATTCATTCCCTAGGCACTCTCCCAAGAAGACTGGCAAGATGGAGAGCCAACAGAAGCAGAGAAGGACTTCTGGGAACTTGCATCTCTGGAATGCTATGACCACCTCACAATGTGGAAGTCTCTGGAGTATTGTGCTACTGTTAATATTGATAGTGGAAAACCTCCAGACCTAAGCAAAACATGGAATGATCCATTTTTTCAGGTTTTTAGAAATTATTTCATTGGTGCTGCACCATTTTTATCTCTGCAGGGATGTCCTACAGTATTGAGATTATGGGTGAAAATCAATTGCATTATTTGGGTTACTTTATTATGGAAATTAGTGGAGAGTCCGATATATTTTTAAAATTGAAACAATTACTTCTGCTTGTTCGTTTTGTTGTTTAATTTTTACCTCAAGTCTGTGGCAGTTCCCATGGGACCAGCTTTATTGTCTCCTTCCTTTTGCAAGTCTTTTTTGTTGCTTTTCTCACTTATATTTTTTCCTATTTTAAGAGTTACCAAAGCATGGATTTTGAAACTGGTATAATTTACTAACAACTTCTCGAGCTATAGGAAAAGGCTGCTTTGATTTGTTAGCAAACAGGAATTTGTCAAAAGGGAAAATATATTTTAAAAAATTCAAAATGTTTTTTATATTTATTTGATTTGCCACTGATAACAAAAAAATTGATCATCTGTTATTCCATTCCTAGAAATAAAGACTGTGTTCTCACTTTGCAGGAGACATACCTGCCCTATATAATACGCAGTAAGTTGAAGTTACTGCTCAGTGGGGAGAATGACCAGACTTTGCTAACCTTTATTGATGAGGCAATGAAGACAGAACAGAAGAAAGCCATTATAGAAATGCACTACAGCCAAGAACTCAGTCTCCTGTACATCCTGCAAGATGATTTTGACAGAGCCAAATATTACATTAGCAATGGCATGCAGATCTTCATGCAGGTAATAATGTCTTCCATCTCTGGTATGTGTTTTTTGTGTAAACTGGAACAATGAAAGTGCTGTTGCTATTACTGCTGCTAGATTATACTCTCAAGAGAAACACTCAGTGCCTTCCATGTCAGGTGACAAAACTTCCTTTAAATTCATTGTGTACAGTCATGAAAGGTGAGCGAGCCAGTGGAGTACATTCTCCTGTTTTAGTTTGTTTTGCTGATTTTATCCCTTATACATTTTTCAGAGTAATTGCTTGTGCAGACAATAAAAATGTTATTTTGTTCATCTTTTCAGAGGCCTCCTGCCCCCAGAAGGGACAGCTTGCAAAGAGTGGTGCATTTGTTGGTTCCATCTGGGGAAGTTACAAATTCTATCCATTACTGAGTTTTGATTAGACTGTAGGACTTTGCTCAAACCTAGGGTAGGAATTGCAGCTAGAATATGCCTCTGTGCTTGTCCAAAGCAGAGTTGCTCTTTGATTATCAGCTATTAAATTACTTGTAAGAGGTTGGGTTCTAAAGCATAACATACAAAAGCATCAGATCAATAATTTGTAGAGCACTGAAAAGAACCGTGCTTTAAATTCTGTCTTTGATTCTCTCCCTTTCTTTTCAGAGCTACTCCAGCATTGATTCCTTGTTATATCAAAGTCGAATGACCAAACTGCAGTCTGTACAAGCTTTGACAGAAATACAGGATTTCATCAATTTTATGACCAAGAGAAGTAAAGTGTTTTGGTTTTTTCTCAAGCAATTTTCCTTTTGTATTCAGTAATTGTGGTTTCCTGAACTTTGAATTTCTGGACTGGTGTTTAAAGAAGCATAAGTCTGGAATTACTTCTTACTGTCTTCTTGACAGTAAGACCTATTACAGTTTTGTAAGATAAGATTGAACATAACTTCGTGTTCTATTGCAAAGTTTAATTAGCATAACTCTTATGACAGGAGTTATGCATCTCTTTTGAAAGTGTCAGTTAAAGTTATAAGCTAAGCCTTTTTATTGGAGTACCTTTTGGTAGTAAATAGCAGTTAGCAGAGGTGAAAATATGGATGTGGTATATATGCAAGTTGCACCTACTGACATAGGCCTGAAGTGCACATTAATGTGCATAAACCAAATGAGATATTAAATTTAGTTAACAGTTCCAGCATGTTCATATCTGGAAAGGAAACTACCTGGTGGTGATCTCCAGTGGCAATTGACACAGGTGTCCTTACAGAACCCCCTGTGCTAGATAATAAACAAAAGTGATATGATGATCACTAAGTAGCCTTTTTAGTGCAAGCCCAGAAATGCAACTGGGTTGATTAATTGCAGTTTTCTGGTTTGAATGTTAGACTATATTTTGTTTAGCCTGTTTTCATGCTGTTTGGCTTCAGATGCATTTAAAATGTTCTCAATTGATTTCTAGGTAACTTAGCTTCAGATGCTTCCCTTAAGAGACTTCTCAGAACTTGGACAAGCAGATATCCAGATGCTAAAATGGATCCTATGAACATCTGGGATGATATCATTACAAATCGGTAAAATTGCATTCTTGGGTTAGCTTAGGTTCTGTCTGCCCATTGAGTTCCAGGAAGTGCTTTTTCTAATTCTGCTTGTTTTTCTATGGAAGGGATTTGATCCAATGTATTACTTTTTTTCTTTCCTTTTTTAACTATGGTAGTAGCTTTCTCAGTATAACTGGGGAGTTTGTGTGACTAACTTGTGGAGAGGGGCAAAAGGAGGTTGAGAAATGGCCAGGGAATAAATTGTATTTTGATAGGGAAACATAGATGTTAGTTTAGTCATTTTCTTGCATCACTGACTATATACACTGTGTAAGCTGGCCCATTTCAGCAGCCCTTAAACATACCCACTTTTACAATTGAGTAGATTAGTTGCATTTAGCTCAATGCAACACCACCCAAAGGCCAATCAGTTATGAATAAAAATACTTGGGCAGTTCCAAAATTAGGGAGCATGCAAAACAAGCCCAGCCCTGTCACTCTCAGTGCCTCACCTGTTTATGGGGAAGTTAATGACCACTGCTTTAACTGGAGAATTCTGTTGTGCAGATGTTGCTAGAAAGAACAAAGGCTCTCTGGAGACTCCTTTGGATTAGCTCTGAAGAAATTGGAATGCTTTTTGAAATTTGAAATTTTCTGTCCTTGCCATGGTGTCTTTGTCCCAATTTATTCTTCCAGTGAAAGTCTAGATTAGTCCTCCTTTCCTGTGTGATAACTTCTTCGGTAGCTCTGCTGATACATACCATGCTGTGTGATTTATTTTGTTATCTCTTAGTGTCAGGAAAGCATGGCTACAGAACAGCTTATTGCAGTTCAATATTAGGCAAAATACCTGGCATGGCTTACTTTTGAAAAAAGTCTCAAAACATTTGTGACTTGAAGGGTTGTCAGGGTTTTAAACACTTTATGTGCTTTTTGAAAACCTTGGTCTCACCTTAAATTAGTAACAAAGGATGTGCCAAGTGCCACTTCAGAGTGTAGTGCTGTCCTCTGCTTTGAGTAACAGTCTACATAATGAGATGTACTATTAAATTAGATAGGACTAGTTGTGGAGTAACAGGATTCAGCATTCCCTTGCAAAAGGTGAGTGTGGTTGCTGATCTGTTCTGCAACACAGATTTCAGTGTTGGCATGTGTTGATGTGATAAACGTTTGAGTAGAAGGTTGACATAAAATACAGCCTGGCACTCACACTAAATAATTGAGACTCCTGTTTGTTTGCACATCTGTGAAGCTGAAATGCAAGTTATGGCTTGGTGAACTTAGGGACTGTAGCTTGCACAAAGGAACTGACTAACAGAGAATCCCACTCTATAATAGACGTTTTTCTAACACTAATACTGCCAGTACAAGATCCTGAATGCTGTCAGGGTCAACCTGATCCCTATTGGGAGTGTCCAGTCTCTGAGGCCTGTGTTTATCCCTGCTAAAGGTGATAGCTGTAGTTTGACTATTTTTTTTTTTTTTTAGCTTTGTTTGCTGTTAGGCAGATCAACACTTTGGAACATAAATTTCCTTGAATTTATACCAGAGTGATCTATAACCCTTTTGTTGTTGTGCAGGTGTTTCTTTCTTGACAAACTGCAGGAGAAACTTCCCTCAGATCAGGCCAATGACAGTATGGAGGTGGATGGAGAATACAGTGCTGGTGACCAAATGGAAGTGGATCAACAGGGTGAAAACATTCACTCAATGATTAAAAGCTGCAAATTCAATATGAAAATGAAGATGATAGAAAGTGCCAGGAAACAGGTGAATATACTGTCTGATAGCTTCCAATTTGCTGAGAAAATACATAGAAAAAGCTGGAAAAGCCTTTTAGGTGGTCTTTGGAACCCTTTTGCCAGGGTGAACCTTGTCCCTTTTTGACCCTGCAGTCCAGGACATTTTGAAAGCTCCAGAAAGTCAGTTCCACAATGAAGGAAAACAAAAGGATAAATGTTAATTAAAAAGTTGATGATAATTTGTCATTACTGGAAATGTGCCTGAAGTCCTCTTTGATCCACAGATGGTTTTGGATGCTCTAAAGGGCAGATAAAGTATCTGAAATGTTTCAGTCTTTAATAGAAGGGATGCTTGCAATCAAGCATTATGCTTCTTACTCACAAATCATTTCTTCTGTACAAGAAAACTAATTCTGATTGAATTAGTATAATTTGCTTTAATCAGCAATGCTGGATTTAGTTAACTAAGGAACTAAAGTTAAGTGACTTAAAAATTTTTGGTTGAATCTGGCTGTTGAAATGATTGAAACAGCGTTTTTGATGACGGGCCTTTGGTGTTTCAAACTTGAGACAAGATGAATAATTAAGTCAAGGTCCCCCATCTTCTGAGATGCTTCAGAAATCTGCAGTCATTTACATAATATAACATTATTGCTTTGTTGACTATACACTCTTGAAGGAGTAAGTGAAAAATAAGATTTCCTTTCATGTTATTACTTCCGTGAAACTTCTCACCAAAACACAAATATAAATGGTTTTCTTAATGATATCTTAAATCAAATTGTGTTTCCATATGTGTTTCTACTGTAGAGCAGTTAAATGCTTCTTGCAGCTGGAATGATTTTCTCAGTTGTTTAAACCTCTGTTCTCTTTTGCTATTCAAACTTCTCCATTAGCACGAATGTGGTTCTGAATATGAGACCCAGCAAGCAGGGTCGTATTCAGGGTCTCATATTCATTCATAAGCAGTGAGCATCTCTTTGCCTTTACTGTAACTTTACTTGTGTTACTTAAATCTTCTCATCCCTAATTTGGTTGTGGGCAGGTTTAGTGTCTCTTCAGATATATGGTCTGAAAATTCTCTTAATGTGCATACAGAACAGCTTTGCAGTGGCCAAGAAGCTCCTGAAGGACTTGCGCAAGGAAGCCAGGTGGAGGGAGGAGTGGCTGCTGAGGTGGAATTACGCCTATTGCCGCTTCACTCACAGCAGCAGCCGCAACCTGAGCTGTCCTGAGCGCCTGCTCTCAGTGCTGAAAACCATCTCCCTGCTTGGTAACAGCCTTTGCTTATTCACCTTGTTTGTTTCACAAAGTTGCTTTGTTGTCCAGTTATCAACTTCCGTTTTTGAATTCCAACAGAAGATACCAAATCTGACTATCTCAGCAAGAACATAACAGCCTTCCGAAACCAGAATCTTCTTCTGGGTACGACGTATCACATCATGGCCAATGCTCTTAGTCAGGATCCAAGGTGTCTTGAGCGAATTGAGAAAGAAAAGGCTGGGAAGATATCACTAATATCAGGAGAAAGCCTTGAGAACCCTAAAAAGGTAAATGAGAGGGGAAGATCTTTTAGTAATTTCAGTGTCATTATTATTACAAATTACTACTTCAGTATGTAGTGATAGCTATG
Organism: Calcarius lapponicus; assembly: GCA_039654755.1. NCBI lineage: Eukaryota > Metazoa > Chordata > Aves > Passeriformes > Fringillidae > Calcarius > Calcarius lapponicus. The sequence goes on along the minus strand of CM077464.1, from coordinate 111,751,711 downwards.
GATAGATACAGAGCATGTGAAACCTGTCTGCTATTAGCAGTGATTTGTCCAGCAACACCAGATAGAGAAAGGGGGGGGAAAAAAAAAAGGCTGTGGTTGCTGTTTCTTCCAGGTTTTGCTCTCCTGGAGTTCTGCATCACTTTAACCTTTCTAAATAGGAAAATGTTCTTGTGTTTCTCTGTACCTGCATTTTGAGCGGACGGGGAAGACGCAGTCACAGCATCTGCCTGCACAGTGGTGAGACAAGGCTTGGGATCCTCAAAGAATGCCTTGTTTTCAGCTGGGCATTTGTGACCTTCATGCTCCCACACTGTTCTCTTTGATAAAGAGATATTTCTAATACTGATACACTTACTTTATCTAGGTAATTTTAATGGAAGAAAAAAGTGGAATTTTTTAAGGCAGAGCACATGCAGGTTGTCTTTTCCTACTTTGGGTAGGTGTGCATTTGAAGAATACATATTAGACTGTGCTGCAACTAAAATGATATTTGCTGTCAATTGCCCCACACACTGTGGCATTGACTCCTTGTCTGTCAAATGGATTGAGAATTTGAAGTACCACTGCTGGCTTATATCTACTAATTTCTAAAGCTACCATGAAGACACTTACATATGGAATCATTGAATGGTTTGGGTTGAAAGGGACCGTAAAGATCATCTAGTTTCATCTAGTTCCAACCCCCCTGCTGTTGGCAGGGACACCTTTCACTAGACCAGGTTGCTCAGAGCTCCATCCAGCCCGGCCTTGAATACATCCAGGGATGGGGTATTCACAACTTCTCTGGGCAACCTGTTTCAGCAGCTCACCACCCTCACAGCAAAGAGCTTCCTCCTAATATCCAATCTAAACCTCTCTTTCAGTTTGAAGCAATTGCTCCTTGTCCTACATGTCACTGTATGCCCTTGTAAAAAGTCCCTCTCCCATCTTTCTTGCAGGATCACTTCAGGGAATAGGAACAATATTAGTATAAAACAAACAAAAAAATGTTTTTAATTTGTGTTTTATAGTTGTTAAAAGTAAAGCAGATCAATAAGAAATTCCTGCAAAAAAAAAAGGTTTTAAATTTTCAGGTGTGTAGAAACATAAGCAAAAGCTTGAGCTTCATTTATTAGGTGATTCTTAACAGCATTCTTCTTTAGGCAATCTAATGGATGAGCATAACAGTTCTTCTGTGTCAGATGAGTAAGATTGGCGTACCAGGGATTTCTAAAAGATTAAGAAGCTTAGCCTTATTTTAACTTATTATTAAGCAGCACTCTGACCCTGGTAGTCTCCTTCTACCTACCTGACTGTTTAATTTCAGTTACAGCATTTAGTGTGGCCAGAAGGGCCAGGGATGGGGCTGTCCAGCTGTGCTTGGCAGTGATGAGGCTGCATCTCGAATTCTGTGTTCAGTTCTGGGCCACTTACTACAAGAAAAACATTGAGGGGCTGGAGCATGTCCAGAGAAGGGCAGCAGAGCTGGGGAAGGGCCTGGAGCACAAGTCCTGTGAGGAGCAGGTGAGGGAACTGGGATTTTTTAGCCTGGATAAAAGGAGGCTTAGGGAAGACCTCACTGCTCTCTTCAGCCACCTGAAAGGAGACTGTAGTGAGGTGAGAGTTGGTCTCTTCTGCCATGTCTCAAGTGAGAGGGTGCGATAAAATGGCCTTAAGTTGTGCCAGTTAGGTTTAGATTGGATATTAGAATTTTTTTATTTTATGTTTCAATGAAAGAGTGGCAAGGCATTGGAGTAAGTTGTCCAGGCAGTGGTGGAGTCACCATCTCTGGAAGTGTTTAAGAGGCATCTGGATGTGGCACTTCTAGATATGATGTAGGGGTAATTGTGGTGGTGCTGAGTTGGCAGTTGGACAGATGATCTTGAATGTCTCTTCAACTTTCGTGCTTCTGTGATTCTGTAAAGAATCCTGTCAAGTCACCCATTGCATGAGCTGCATTAGAAATGTATTATGAATATTACTATATTTATAGTAGAGAAAAAGGCATCAGATTCAAAATAGTTTGATGCATGCCTTTTTAACACAAATTCCAAGTGTAACTGTAGTGCAGATGTCTTAATAGGAAAAAACCCTGAAAGTTTTATTATATTTTCTGTTAACTGTTTCCAAAAGTTCCAGTAATGTTAACTTTTCTGCAGTGACAAAAATTGTACTTAACATATCCAAAGACTAATCTAAGTTTATGTATTCCCATTGAAAATTGTGGAAACTAAAGTTCTGGAAATTACTGCTAGAAATAACATCACAGTTTTTTTCCTTTATGTCAGCTGCTCAGAACTTCTTAAAACAGTTAAAGTTTTATCCATTCAAGACTTGCAACAAAGCTCCAGTTTCAGAAATGATTGTTCAATGCTACTTTAGCACTAATGTGCATTTTTTTTCCTCTTATGGTTGAATTTCAGGTGCTGGCAGGTCTGAACAAGAAGGCTTTTCAGTGCTTCAGCTGTGCTGTGACGAAGTCTGAAGAGGAGGTGCAGTCCTCCTCCGTGGACCACGTGGACATGGTGGGAGTTGTGGATGCATATCTGACTTTGATCAGCTTCTGTGACCAGTATCTGCGCAGGGAAGAGGAAGGCTTGCTTGGTTAGTCAGGATTTCTCCTAAGCTTGTGAGGGGTGTTTGTCTGTGGTCCATGAGCTTTTGCTGTACCCAGGAGATCTCTGTGAGCAGCACAGCTTGAATTTCAGTGGAGCAGTTTGACCTCCAGTTCAGCATCATTTTTATGCCTTTTTTCACCTCTTCTGTTCCTGCAGCTTTGGTTGGTACTAGTGGATCACTTGTAGTCTCGCTCTTACTTGTGATAAATGTATCATATCCAGCAGATGCTTCCCTTGTTCCTTCCCAGACCACAGCAGCCTTGTCTTTAAAGCAGGCAAGATACCAGCAGTGATGCAGCTCCCTGATAAAGCTAATCCTTACAGTCCCCAAGTACATGTGTTGCAGATGTGTGCAGTTCAAACAGATGGGAAGGAGAACAAAGTAAAAATACAAAATACACTTGATAAAAAAATACCGAATTGTAAAGATGAATGTTTCAGATGATCAAAGACATGGAACAAGTGATGGTGTTTCTGATAATTCTTGTTTAATGTCTCTTGGCAGAAATTAACACTGTGGATCTGCAGCAGTTCCCAGCTATTGTGGTGGAGAAAATGATAAAAGCTTTAAAACTGAATTCCAGAGAAGCCAGGCTGAGATTTCCTAGACTGCTCCAAATAATTGAAAGATATCCAGCAGAGACATTGGGTCTAGTGACACGAGAGGTTAGTTGCTTCAATTTTTCTGCCAGCAAATGTTGCTGTAAATGAAATTTTAAAGGTGGGGGTGGGATACATAGAGAGGTTAGACTGGTAAGTTTTGCTTCAGGGAAATCAGATAAATTTTATCCAATCATTGTTCCTTGTCTTTTCTGTAACTTACTGAGTCTAATTAATGTGGACAGAAAATTTTTCTTGGAAATTTAGCTTTTTATCGTTATTCTCATTCCAAATATTTGTTTGAAAGTTGCTGGAGAACAACTGTGGTATGCTTTGTCTTTTTTTTTCCTTCAGAACAATCTAAATGGGCTGACAAAGGTGGTTAGCATTAGGGTGAGAAATGTATCTTATTCCTGTAGACTGAGTTTCCTGTATGCAGGAAGCCAGCAGCTTTTCCAGACTCATTCCATGTCACCCACCTTTCCCTGTCCTTCTTCACATCAGAGATTACTACAGCTTTGTCTTCCTTTGTATTTCCCATTTCCTTCCTTCTTTTCTTCCTTCCACAACTTGTCTTTCCATTGCCATTCCATGGCAGGATACCACAAGCCTTCCCTGCTGTGGTGGGACAGATAAGCTGAAACCTTCTCTGTGACTCGTGCCTGTTCCTGCCTTGGCCTGCCTGTCTTTCCAAGCCCATGCCATTGTGCTGCTGCTCCCAGAGCAACAGGCCCTTTGAGAGAAGGAACTCAAGTGAGATAGAATTCATTATCCCAGGGAACTGAGAAAATAGCAGAAATGGCTGAGGTGCGCAAGGTGTGGCCACGGAGAAACACCAGTAGTTAAAACAGAACCTGAAACAAGCTGACAAATCTCAATCAGAAATGGAGTTCACCAGGCATTTATTTATCCTATCCTCTGTCTTTCTGTGAAATAAATACTGGCAGTCTGATCTTAAATTCTGTTAGAAATGCTTAAACAAAACTATATAAACAATAAGGAGTTTCAGTGTTCTCCTTCCTGGCATTTTTTACTCAAATCAAGACTTCAACCCAATGGTGTTGGAATTGAATTCCTTCAGATTTTTGAGTTGTGTGTATTTGATGATCAAAAATTACTGTATTGCATCCAAAAATAAAAGACACAAGTTTGAATGTAAAGCCTTATATTGATCAACAGGCTGCAAATCTTTGTAATGGAAAACCTCTTAAGCAGAAGTAGTGGTGGTAGTAGTAGTGATTTTAATAAATCTGTGCTTCGCTGGGGGATGTTTTGCACACCTAGCTTACGTTCTCTGTTTCCTTGTCACGTTTCTCTGTCAGGCTGCACCACGGAGCAGTTTTGTTTGTTTGCTATGTTTGGTATTTTTGAGGAAGACCAAAGATGAAAGCAGTGTCTGTGTTTTTGCAGCTTTCTTCGGTTCCTTGTTGGCAGTTCATTGGTTGGATTAGCCAGATGATGGCACTACTTGACAAGGATGAAGCAGTAGCTGTACAGCATACTGTTGAAGAGATTGCAAATACCTACCCCCAGGCACTCATCTACCCTTTCATGATCAGCAGTGAAAGTTACTGCTTCAAAGATACTGCAGCTGGCTGCAAGAACAAGGAGTTTGTAGAAAGGTGAATTTGCAATTGGAGTAGCTCTTCTGTATGTTTTTTTTTGCAGGAGTGGACAGATTCATTTATTTTTCCTACACAAACTCTTTTCTTTAGTGAGCACGAGAAATATTAGAGGGTAGTCTTGAGTTTTTGTTTAAAGGCACAGAGAAATGCGATACATCAGCTCTGTCAGTGTCAGGCATACTCAGGTCAGTGGCATGAAACCTTACGAAGTGTTTGGAACATGTAGCCCCTAGGCTGTTGCAAGTTAAAAGTTTTCCCAAGATAAAACAAAAAGACCACAGAGAGACAACGCCTTTTTCTTTGTAATTCTGTGGTATTGAACATTTATCATCTTTCTAATACCAAGAGGAAGCAGCTATGTTTAAGTAGAATAGGCACTCATACCAGACTTCAGAGAGGACAGTGAAATGGATTCAGGTTATCTTGGTAATGACAGCTCTTGGCTGTGGTATTCTCTGCTTATTCAGTGTGCAACATGCAGCTTCTCTTACAAGCTTTCCCTTGTCCCTTTTGGCATGCAGTAACACTTGAGTTAATCCCCAGGCAAAAATCAGTTTCTATCCCACAGTGCTGCAGAACCACTCTTAAAATTTTGGGTGTCTTTTTGCCTTTTTCTCAAATTTGATACATTTGCTGAATAAATTTTCTTAAAATAAATTTTCTTAAAATTTTCGTAAAAATACCAAGTCATGTGTTTCACAGATAGGATCATCCTTCAGTAACTGTCATTACAGGGCACATGGTCTGGTCAGTGCCCGTGTCTGTTTCAAGCATGCTTTCCACTCACTCACCAAGTTCCTATTTTCATAGTGGGACATATAATTAAAAATCTGGGTGCTGTGTGGCATGTTTAGTCAACATATAAACAGTCATGCAGCCCAAGAGGGAATTCCAAGGGAGTCCTACCTACCTACACCTGAATTGTTCTACCAGATTCTTGTATACAGCAGCCAGTCTAGACTTATTGCAGGCAAGGTGGTGATGGTAGTTCCTGTTGCATTGTGATGTATTTTTCTGTTCTTTTAAAGGATCAAGAATAAGTTGGATAGAGGAGGAGTAGTTCAAGATTTTGTTCGCTCCCTGGAGCAGCTCTCTAATCCTGTAATGATTTTCAAGGTAAAGTGTATTTTTCCCCGCTTCCCCTTCATTCCTCTCCCTCTGTTCAGAAGAGCAAGTGCTGGGTGGAGCCTGACACAGTTCAGTTGACACCACAGCCACAGGAAGTGGTTCAACTCAGCACCATCTGATGATGATGATGATGATGATGATGATGATGATGATGATGATGATGATGATGATGGTGATGTCGGGGTGCTGTCAGCAGCTTTCACTGGTGATGGACTCCCTCCCTTGTGCCAGCTGGATGTTCTGCTCCAGCTCTTTTCAGCTTTCCCTTTCAGGGTCTGTGCCCTGCCCCATGGTCAGTCTTCCTTAATCGTTCTGAAACCCTTACAGAACTATCATTTGTGGCCATCTTTATAATTTTGGACTACTTGTGTTCAACTACTTGTGTTCTTATGCCCTTTCCCTGCTGGGCATCCCTGTCTGTGTTCTGACTTGCTTGTCCAAATGATTCTTGTCCTGTGTTTTGTGCCACTCCTGGCCTCACAGAGGCTTTCTTAGCACCAAACACTATGGCAGTAAACATAACTATCATAATAAAGTAGAAATATTTTATCAAGACACAGAACAAAAGGAAAATATTTCCACAGTCTTTTGGTTGCTCTTTTTTTGTCAAAAGACACACAATAGAGGACTGTTAGTGAATACAGTAACCCCAGTGCAATCTGATTGGCCTACTGGAGAGCAAGGGTCAGTAAATCTTTTCTCGGTACTCATCTGTTTTCTTCTCTTTGCAGGATTGGGCTGAGGATGTCAGAAATGAGTTGTCAAAGCCTCAGAGAAACAAAAAGAAGCTTAAGGAAATGTATGAAGGAATGTACAAAAATCTGGGAAATTTGGAGAGTCCTGGCCTTGGATTGATGAGGAAAAGGTTTATTCAGGTATATGTGGTTACTGGGTAGTGTTGGCATCATGGCTTTTCTAGAAGGCAATAGAAAGTCAGAAGCGGGAACCAGATCACAGCTTTTACAGGTGCTGCAGGACTTGATGAGACTTGATCTAGTCAGGAGTACAGGACTGGGATTTCTTTGCTAGAAGCCATGGACTTAACGTAGTTCACTTTCCACTTCTAACTGCCCTGCAGGGATAAATGTACTGTCTTACACAGATTCTACCTCTCCTGTCCTGAATGTTGCCAGGTTCTTAGGACCTGAGCCTCTAATCATCCGTGGGAATCTGGCTTTGTTTTTTGTTCCCTGCTGCCAAGGATTTATGAGCACCTTAGGGAGTTTTGCTGTATTATACTACTCAGATTTGCTGCCGATACAAAGTTACTTATCCAGAAGAGTTACGACTATAAAGAATTAAAGAAAAGACTTTACAAAACTGACTGAATTCCAAAGTGGTGAAAATCAGCATAGAAAATGAAGTGACACATGTGGCAAGAAAATGTAATTACCCTAGTATCATATAGAAATTCTGCATATTTTACTGACTATTGCAGTTCAAGAACAAAATCTTGATTTGTGATGGTTCCTTGAAAACATTAGCTGTGAAAACTCAAGGGTAGTCAAGAAAGAAAAGCAAATGATCATTGTTATTAAGAATAGAGAGCTAAACATGGATTTGTACATTGGCATAGCAGCCTTCTCTGACTCTGGCTTCTTGAACATTATAGTCCTCATCTGCAGTATTCTCGGCACAGATACAGTAAAATTGGAAGAGGTTCAAAGTGGCAAGAATAATCAGAGGTACAGACTAACCAGGGCACAAGCAACTTTAGCATTCCTCCAGCTGGAAAAGATGCAATGGTGCCAGATACAGTGAAGCTCTTAACATCAGTCCCATGGTTGGACTTGGTGAACTTCCAGGTCTTTTCCAACCCTAGCAATTGTGTGATTCTATCAGGAGCACGGAACAGGAAGTAAATGCTCTATGGAAGTGGCAGGTTCAGACCAGTGAGAAGTGTTTCCTCATTCAGTGCACACTTAGGTGCTGAGCTCCCGCTGCAGGGTGTTAGGTGCTTTAATGGGCTCACATAGCAAGCAGGCAATAGCACGGAGAGGGGGCAACGCTTTAAGAGCTTTTCCATATAAATGCACACTCCCGGGTCCCGAAATCCCTGAGCTGCAAATTGCTGAGGGCAGGAGAGTGATACTCCTGTAGAAGGAGGTCTGACTGTATGCTTGTAGTGTGTGTGCGCAGCCCCGTGGCCAGGGCGGGGTGCATCCAGCTGTCTCCCGTTGTGGCCATCCTCATGTCACATTAGCATTAGATAAAATAACCTGGCTGTCTGTAGGGAGATTCCTTCCCCATGAGTGGGAAAGATGGAGGATGAGAGTAAGGTGGAGTCGGGAGGAGGTGAGGTGATAATGAAGCAGAAAGGGTAATTGGGAGTTTAGGGGCACACTAGCCCTCTGAATGTGTTGCTGTGAGATAAGATGGGTCTTTGATGATAATGACTTCAAACTTAAGAGTGGGGGATAAGAATGTGCAGGATGTGCCGGTGACAGGGGTGGGGGTAGGGAGAGGGGAGCAGCCATACAGGGTACATGCACAGCAAGGGACATAGCAGGCTTAAGCACAAAGGCTGTTTGGATTACATGTGTGCCCACGCCAAAAAAAAAAAAAAAAAAAAAAAAAATCACGGCTCTTTAAAACGCTGAAATGTGCAGTGTTAGAGGATACAGGGAGAAGAGCAAGGGAGATGCTGGAGAGGGATATCAGGGTTGTTCCCCTCTGGTAAAGGGAAGAGGGAGAGCAGAGAGTAGCTGCAGAAGAGAGTCAAGGTGATGGTGCACAGGCTCTGAAGTCTTTGCTTTCATGATGCATTATTATGAAGAAACAAAGTGTACTGTGAGAATAACTGTACCATTTCTAATGTCCTTGCTGGGGAAAAAAACAAGTTGTCTCTCTTGACTGACACATAAAATTGCTCTACTATGTGGAGTACTTCAGGCTCATCATCTGGAAATAGATTTAGTGATAAAGATGTTTTTGACTGTAGCAGTCTCTTCAAAAGGATAATGTTTTTTGTATTTTCATTTACTTCAGTGAAATAGCTGTGTCTTCATAGCTTGGTAGAAAAATCATCAGGCAGTGAAAAAAAACATCTTTCCAAGCCATTAATACCCAGTCCAAGAAGGAACATTTGGTTTTTCTAGAACTTTGAATTATGAATACAGGAAGTCAATTCAGTTAACTATTTGTAGCTAATATTTACTTTGTTCATTAAATGGATCCAAAATTTTGCTCTTTTCCTATATCAGGATATTTAAAATAGTTTAAAATACGGGTTTATGCATTCTGTGTCCAAAATTATTGCTAGGCAGTAATAAATCCACGAATAATAAATCTGACGGTAAATAAAACATGTAAAACATTTCTTAGAGTCACAGAATGATTTGGGTTTGAAGGGACCTGAAAGATCATCTGGTTCCAGCACCCCTGCATGGCCAGGGGTGCCTCCCACTAGACCAGGTTGCTCAGGGCCCTTTCCATCCTGGCCTTGAACACTTCCAGGGATGAGGCATCCACAACTTCTCTGGGCAACCTGTTCTGGTTTATATTAAGAATTTCTTCCTATCTATCTAGACAGGCCATGTATATAGATAGGAAGGTGCCTTTTCGTGCTCTTGGGTAGTTTCTAGCACTGTGTAAACAGGATTCCTTTCTATAAATGATTGTTAGGCTTTTGGGAAGGACCTGGATCATCATTTTGGCAGAGGTGGTTCAGAACTGTTGGATATGAAGATTGGTGACTTCAATGCAATTGCAGCTTCTCTCCACTCAAAAATGAACAAAACCCATAAAGAACCTGGGAACCTCAAAGAATGTTCACCATGGATGAGCGAATTCAAAGCTGAGTTCTTGAGGAGTGAACTGGAGGTTCCTGGTAAGTTCCTGTTCAGTGTCAATGGTGAATTGTCCCTTACAAGAAAGTTTCTGTCGAGCTTTATTTCTTATATTGGCTATATGACCCTTTTTTCTGGCCTTAAGCCTTATCTGGCCTTACTTGAAATAATTTTATTCACTCATTGTCTCTTAAATCCATTCTTAAGCTGTAGTCCTGATTTTTAAAATTGTATCTAAATTTGTGTCTCTTACCTTAGAATTTAGTATTTTTCTAAAGACCTGACTCCAGGAAATCTGATATATAAATCTAATACATGCTTAAATCTAGTTCAGAAAAGGTTGTGTCTTCTGAAACCAGCAAGAGCTCAATTCTAACAGCTAAACAAGGAGAGGGTATCAGTAATTCACAGATAAAATCATACTGTGTGTATGTTGGATCTTTTTTACGCATTTAAAAATATTTTATTCATAGTTGTCGTTCTGCCAGTTTGACAAAACATTTGGATGTGTGTTCTGGTGTTAAACACACTTTAGAATAACATCAGGCTATGTACTAGTATTTTTTTTCCACTACCACTTCAGGTCAGTACGACGGAAAAGGGAAACCACTGCCAGAGTACCACGCAAAAATCTCTGGATTTGATGAACGGGTATGTTTTTAAGATTGAGTCAAAATCCTGTGTGGTATAAATCTGTGTCCATGTAGCATTTGAAGAATTTGGCAGTGGCAGGGTCATTGCTTGTTTACATAACTTGCAGCACACAAAGGAAAGGCTACAAGTGGGCATTTGTTTTTCTGTTATAATTGAGTAACTTGATTATGTCATCTAGGAATGACAGATATGCTTAATTCCAGCGATGATTCTGTAAGACCAAGTCTTCTGTCACCAATATTTTTCTTTTCTCCTGTCTTTTTCCAAGATAAGTGTGATGGAATCCTTGAGGAAGCCAAAACGTATAACGATCCGAGGCAGCGATGAGCGCGAGTATCCTTTTCTTGTCAAAGGTGGCGAAGACCTGCGACAAGACCAACGCATTGAGCAGCTGTTCGATGTAATGAACATTATCCTTTCCCAAGATGCTACATGTAGCCAAAGAAACATGCAGTTAAAAACTTACCAGGTCATCCCCATGACAACAAGGTAGGCATTTATCTTGAAGGGACAGAAATCCTCTTGTTAACATCTATTAGTTTTGGGATGTTGGAAAGTGAGAATTTTGTGTGCCAGATACAGATTGAGAGTGTTTTGTGCCTTGGCTTAATTTTTTTTTTCCTTTTCCTTTTAAACAGCATTGAAATTGCTTTGTCTGGAAATTGTTTTTTTCAGAGTTTATTTAAATTGGTAGCTTTTAACCTTCTTTTAACCCGCAATAGAATGTATTGCTTCCCATTTGTGGTGTTCCTCTAAAGTTCAGCTCTGAGCTACTTGTTATCTCTGACTTACTTTGTTTCAGGCTGGGACTCATCAAGTGGCTGGAAAATACTTGTACCTTAAAAGAATTCCTTAAAAATAGCATGTCTGAAGAGGAAGATATCAGCTACTACAGGTGATGCTTGGTTTAGCTTTCTGCTCTAACAGAAACCACTACTAATGGGTTTTTGGTAACTGACAGTCTTGTGGCAGGATTTTCTTTTTGCTTTTTTTTTTTTATTTTGTAATTAAAGAATAAAAGAAAAGCATTTATAAGCAAGGAGGCAGTTTGTACTTCCTGACCCAAATTAGTAATTGGCAACTGTTTGTTTAATGAGTGCCATTGTAGCTGGAATATCCTCCACCCAGCTTGTTTAAACAAGAGACTTATAATTATAATCGTGCGTGACGTCATTATCATCACCATTTCCTTATCAGCAGATTGATTTTACAAGCAGAGGATTTTGATCTCTTGATTTGATCAGGCAGGAAATGGACTTAGGTCAATGAGGGGCAGGGGAGGGGAGTAGAGGCAGAGCTATTGAGAAGCTGGGTTCAGCAGTGAGTCAGTGATGGGGGATGGAACTTGGCAGCAAATGCACAGAACTCAACTGTAACAGAGCACTTTCTCTGACGTGATACAAATGCTGGGTTTGAATAAACTATATGGCATTCTTTTGATTGTAATTGCAGGTTGAATATTTGTAAAATTGATTTAATTCTGGCATTTCAGCCTAGTTCTGTCCTGGAATTTACAAATGTGGTTTAATTCACAAATGTGGTTCTCAGTTACATAATCTCTGTTTGGGTTTGTCTGAGTGTTGTCACCATTTATTTTTACTAGTTAACATTTATGGGCCAGGTTGGAGGAAGCTCCAGCGTGGAGGTTGGACTCCAAAGAGTCTTTATTTCTGTGGTTATTTGATTTGTGAGCAGTTTAGGAACTGCTAGAGTTCCTGCATTACTGCTGTCTGATTCACTGTTGTGAACAGCAGTGATGTTATGTTGATCTCAATTCACTGAGTGGGAAAGTGAAAGAAGACTCACATGGAACCATATTGTGAGGGGAGGAAATTTATAATATGCTCAGTGCAGAAGATCAGTGTATTTCTAAAAGCAGGTCATAATTTATAAAAAAAAAAAAACCTTTGCTTTATTGTGTATATAGACTTTAATATTTTCCTGTATGTTATTCAATCAAGACAATTAAGACATTTTATATTGAGCTGTGGTTAAGTGACAGCACTCACAAAGGAAAAATTTGGTTGGGGTGGCAGGAACAACTTTCTGAATTTTTGAAATCCTTTATCCCAAAGTGATGGGCTACTGTCTATAACTGAGAAATGCTTCTTAAATGGAAATGACATTTTCTATCTCAAAACATGCTGTGGAAGGAAGAGAGCAGGTGGGTGGTCTGCTAAGTTGAGAAATAGAAGTTTAAGGTTTGATGTGTTTAGTTTAGATGGGAGAAAAATATCGAATTATTTCATAAACAGTGTAACTAAGGAATACTGGCTTCTTATGGATTAGTACCCCAAGTTCAAGCACCCATTCCTCCTCTCTTGTGCACTCTGAGGAGATACCAAACTGCCTTCCTGCATTCCCTGCCCATTCGGAAGGACAAAGGGCAGACTGTGGTAGACTACATAATGCTTTTCAAAGGCTATAAGACTGTCAAAAATAACTTTCCCTCCCTGCAGAAATTATTTTGGATCTTTCTTCTGGAGGTACTTACAGTACCTATTGACAAATTAACACCTTTGAGATGTCTAATCTTTTGTCAGATGTGACTGAAGTGTGTTCAAAGCTGGGGCAAAGGAGATGAATGGATCAGCCTGTACTCTGCATAAACTTCATTTCCATAGCAAGGCTAAAATGAATGTAGGCTGTAGCTTCCTGACTTCTCCTTTGCAGAAAAATCTCATGGGTCAGAGCAGCACACAGCCTGTGAGCAACCAAATAGAGAGTGGTGAGGTGGTACAGGGAAATCATCAGTGCTTTTCTTTTTTTGTCCCTAGCCCAAGAGGACCTCGTGCTACCTATTCAGAGTGGCTCTCCAGGATGGGTGGGAAAGCACAGGGCATCTCTCGATACCATGCCATGTACAGGTGGGTTTCAAAAGAGAACTGCATGGGAAATATGGAAACTAGAGTGTGCACACACAGAGATGTAGAAATTCCAGGCTAAAAAAAAAAAAAAAAAAAGTATGAACTGAATTATGATATGATGGCTAGATCTGATTTTTGCTCATTTTACTGCTTTGTCTTCCTGGAGATGCTTTGCAAAATTCCTCTTGCCAAAAATCCTACCAGAGTGCAGGACTGCTTCCAGAAGCTTGCTCACTTCCTTTAGAAAGTGTCTAGAAGCAGATGCTGCTCTTCAACTTTATTTTCTAGGCGTCTTGTTCCTGATTATGCAGTTAGGTAGGCTGCCTCAGAGCCCAAGCATCTGCTGGAGTTGGACAGAGAAAATCACTATGATTCACTGAGAATTTAAGAATATTTGATGGTTTAGGTTCTGACTTGAGCATCCTCTCAGAGGAATTTCCACACCTACCTAGATCTAGCTCTGTAAAGTGAAGTGTCCAGAGCATTTCTTACAAGCTCATAACCTGCTTAACCAAGTGTCTTGCTTTCTAAAGGAAAACTTTGACTTGTTTAACTGAATTAATATTTGGATTCAGATCCAGAATGTGCTTTTGAAGTAATTCCCAATCACCCCCACTCATCTCTAGTCTGCTGCAATTCTGCTCCTTTCAGAGGGAAGTGGACTGGAAGGAAAGCACCCGGCACATGTCAGCTCTCACAAGCATTCAGAACTGGATATGGGCTAGGACAAAGCCTCCTTCCCCAAATCTGCATGGCATGAGTCCCTCAGCACCAGTTCTTAAGTTCTGTTGCTTCCCCTCTGCTGCGCTACTCTCTAGTGTTAGTACAGCCTCAGCCTGCTGCTGAGAGATGTAACTGGGGCTTTAATTCCTCTGCTTGGAAGAGACTGTCCAGCCAGAAAGAGCATGATTGTATTGCTTTATTAAAACTTCACCCATCAACTTAATTTGGAGGAAAATACACAAAACTGCATACTCTTTGGTATTTAGAAATGTGAGTCTTGGAAATAACTGCTGGGAGAAAGAGGGAGGATGGGGCACTTTTAATATGAGATAAAACTGGGGGGATGAGCCCTTTGTAGCTTGCTGTACTGTTTACTGGAGTAAGCACCGCACACGGCTGCAGTCATGAGTGTATCACAGAATAATGAGGTTGGAAGAGACCTCTAAGATCATCAAGTCCAACCTATGCCCTAACACCTCAGCTAGACTATAGCACCAAGTGCCATGTCCAGTCTTTTTTTAAACACATCCAGAGATGGTGATTCTACCATCTCCCTGGCCAGAGCATTCCAGTACTGTATTATACTTTCAGTGAAAATTTTCTTCCTAATATCCAACCTATACCTTCCCTGACGTAGCTTGGGACTGTGTCCTCTGGTTCTGTCAGTTGCTGCCCGGTGGAAGAGACCGACCCCCACCTGTCTACAGCCTCCCTTCAGGAAGCTGCAGAGAGCAATAAGGTCACCTCTAAGCCTCCTCTTCTCCAGGCTAAACAGCCCCAGCTCCTTCAAACATTCCTCACAGGGCTTGTGTTCCCAGCCCAACCAGCCTCCTTGCCCTCCTCTGGATGCATTCAAGCATCTCAAAGTCCTTCCCAGACTCAGGGGCCCAGAACTGGACACAGCACTCAAGGTGTGGCCTCACCAGTGCTGAGCACAGGGGAAGAATGACCTCCCTGCTCCTGCTGGCCACACAATTCCTAATGCAGGCCAGGATACTGTTGGCCTTCTTGGCCACCAAGGCACACTGCTGGCTCACGTTCAACCGGCTGTTGACCAGCACTCCCAGGTCCCTTTCTGCCTGAACACTGTCCAGCCACACCATCCCCAGCCTGTAACATCGTAGGGGATTTTTGTGGCCAAAATGTAGAACTCAGCACTTAGACTTACGACTCTGCCCATCTTGACTTCCAACATGCAGTGGGCTGTTATCTCAGCAGCCACCTTAACTTCTCCACTACTTTGCAGGAATGCCAGCCGTACAGAAGCAGTCACATCCTTCAAAAGCAGGGAGAGCAGCGTTCCAGAAGACCTGCTGAGGTAAGTGCTGCTGATGGCTGCACGATGTGAAACGAATGTTGGTGTTTGTCTGCATGCAACCAGCAAGTTCTGCTTTGTTAAGGAGAGCCTTTGTGAAGATGAGCACATCTCCCGAAGCCTTCCTGGCCCTGCGCTCCCACTTTGCCAGCTCGCACGCACTGATGTGCATCAGCCACTGGATACTTGGGATTGGAGACCGGCATCTGTCCAACTTCATGATTAACAAGGAGACAGGAGGCATGGTGGGAATAGACTTTGGATATGCTTTTGGTGCAGCCACACAGGTATTTGTTTTCAACTAATTTGTTACAGCTTTTGCATTTGTTATGTGCAATTACACGTGTTCTCAGGACTAAATTTGATGCTCTTCAGTTGCCATTGTTCTGGTGCAAAATAATCTTTACAAGTCATTTCTAATCAATTTAATAAAATATCTGAGTCCAGATATTCTCAGACAAGCAGTGAGTTACAGAACTCCACAGAGTCAGTATGGTGGTGTTTTACATGGTTCAGCTGTGGATTCAGCCACTGTCACTGAATACTCATGACTAGAGCTTTGATGTCACAACTTGGTTCAGTTCTACTTTTGCACGTTATTTTCAGTGAAGTGACAAAGAGGGTTTCAAAGCTTAAAAAGAAAAAAATATTCCCATCTAATCCTTCAGTTCCAAGGCTTCTTACTTCTTGTTTTCTTTTGACTGTCCTTCCCCTTGGCTAGTTTTTGAGTGTGCCGGAGTTGATGCCCTTTCGCCTGACTCGCCAGTTTGTTAATCTGATGATGCCGGTGAAAGAGTGGGGACTCATTTACAGCGTGATGGTGCATGCCCTGAGGGCCTATCGTTCAGATCCAGACCTCCTCATCAGCACCATGGATGTGTTTGTAAAAGAGCCTTCTTTGGACTGGAAGGTGGGGTTTTGTCCTCTTTCATTTTTCTTCATGTGGAAATTCTTCAACTGTGGTAAGAATAAAACTGATGAAAAAGGAAGTATTCCTTGAGGCTCACTCTCACTACTCCTTTTATCTTTCTTTGTTTTATTAAGTTCTCAGAGAAACTGAACTTAAAAGTATTTAAAAGGACAGAATTCTGTATAGAGGCACAAAAAATAGTAGCATATGTCTGTGTTACCAGTATACTGTTCTTCATCTTTCATGATAATCCTAAAGACATGGGTAACTCTTGATCACTTTATTCCAGTTATGGCACCAGCATAAATATTTTCAACTTTCTGCATTCAACCTCTTAAATTTATGTAACAGCACTGTATATATGAAACTAATAGTTACAGAGAAAAAAATCTGCAACTAGTTGCACTTCAGCAACTTCAGTTGTAAAAAAGTCATAGTCAAGTTAGATATTGTCTCACTGCTTTGTCCTCCACTGCATCTGCAGTTAAGATATTGGCTTGGCTTGCTATGATCTGCAGCTTAAAAGCCTTTTTCAAGTGTGTGATTTATGATAAATAGGATGAATATATTTTCTCCCTAGAACTTTGAACAAAGACAACTGAAAAAAGGAGGCACGTGGATTAAGGAAATAAACACATCTGAAGTAAACTGGTACCCTTTGCAAAAAGTTAACTATGTCAGAAGAAAGCTTGCAGGTGCCAATCCAGCAGTAATCACTTGGTAAGATGCTCTCCTTTTGCTTTAAACTGCTTCACTAAGAAGTTTGGAAGGCTCCTGAGTCAGATTTTGCTCCCTTTGGATAGAATGGAGACTAGGAAAAGAGAAGAGACAAACAGGGCAAAATTTCAGCAAACCTTCTGTCAGAATCATTTTGGTCCACATACAAGCTCTCTGAATCACCCTGCCAGCCAAAACACCAGATATCTCCCTGTGAGTTTTCTTGCTCCAGCTCAGGCCTTCTGAGCAGTTTTACTGCTCCTGGCAGAACAAGCCTCCCCTCCCTGTCAGGCTGCTTAATCTCATACTCCTCAGTCCCTCTGTTCTTTATGTTTGTCTCCACTGCTTTCAGGGTAGGGATAATACTTAAATTAATATATGCTTCTGATGGAGGATTGCCTGAAATGGAAGCTGTACCAGCTGTAGGGGAGGCATGGAGGAAAGCTGCTTATGAGAAACATCGAATTCAAATCTGGTGGCATTCTCAGGTTATTTATGTCAGTCTAGTCAAGTCTGGCTCAAGCCAGAATGACTTTTAAGTTCAGTTAAAAGTACAATTAATCCCTTCCATCCTCTCTTAAAAAGTCATTTTGGATTAATCAGGGGAAAGACAGAAAAGCAAAGAAAGCAAGCCTGTTTTAAAACCATACAAATATTGAAAAGTGCAGGACTTGGGAGGAGTCCCTTTTGCGGTCAAGGCTGAACTGGAAGAGGCAGCAAAATACTTGTTACAGGCACAAATCAGGAGAGCAGGTAAAGAGATCAACAGTTTGGATGTGAACTGCTGCATCCTTCTTCCAGCTGGAGACCCTTGACAAGATTGGCATATTATGGTGAATACCCACTAGTAAAGGACCCCTGAAACCACCAGTCTTCACTGGCCAAGCTTTCTACAGCTCTTGAGCAGCCTCCACATCTTGATCTCAATTCAAGCTTTATTTTTCAAGTGCTGTTTTGTATTTAAAAATCCATCTCAGATTTTTTGCTTGTTTCTTTTAGTAAGAGCTTATTTTTGTGTTCTCAATTTCAGCGATGAGCTGCGCCTGGGCCATGAGAGGTCGCCTGCTTATAATGATTTTGCAGCTGTGGCTCGTGGTAACTCTAATCATGATATCAGAGCCAAAGAGCCAGAGGATGGACTTTCAGAAGAGACCCAAGTGAGATGCCTCATCGATCAAGCAACAGACCCCAATATTCTTGGCAGAGTCTGGGAAGGATGGGAACCCTGGATGTGAGGAACTGCCATCTACAACCCTGTCTGCCAAGGGACCTGTACCCTAAAACACAGCTGCAACCAGATCAGAATTTTAAGGCCAAAAAGGAAAAAAACTCCTAACTATTTTTATCATCAGTTAACTTGACTAATAGAAAAAATAAACTTTTTGTATTAAAGCTGTATTCAAACAGTGATTTTGGTTTCTTGTTTTAAAATTATTTTTCTTGTGTGTGGTTCTGTAACAAAGCAGCTTTATTGTCTTTGTGTTAAAATCAATGTAGAAAGAACTGGGGAGGCTATAGAGCTTAAAGATTTATTTGAAAAGCACTGGGATCCTTCAGTGGAAAGCACAAATTCATACCCCGCAAACTTGTGGGCGTCAATGCAGTGATGTAGTGAGTCTGTGCTTTTCTTTTGCAGAGACCTTGATGACAATCAACTGAAACCATTCTGCAGCCACATATTATTTGTAGTTAAAACTTGAAGATTTTCATATCAGTAGTATCAGTGGGCCACATGGTGAAATTAAACAGAAAACGGCGCTTAGCTCTAGATAACACCTAAAGTATCCGAACAGCCTTTGCATTACTGGATAACGAGATAGTAATGATGAGACTGTTTTTAGCAATTAGAGGTTATACCCTGTTATCTTTGTCCTTTGGAAGTCTGCACTGCTCACACTGTGTTATTTCCAAATTATTGTTTGGCCCAAGCCAGAAGTAGCCACTGCCGACAGAGCTGAGCACGGTAAGCTGCTTGCCGTAAGTGCAGCGCAGCACAGGAGTGTCTGCTGCACTTTGGAATTTGCTTATGCCAAACTGGGGAGCTTGTGCCAGATGCGACTCTTTGTCTCCAGCAGCCAGCTCTCAGGTGTGCTGGCTTTGGCTGGGATTTAGTTCATTTTCTTCAGAGTAGCTGGAGTGGGGCTGTGGTTTGGATTTGTGCTGGAGACTGTTGATAACACGGGGATGTTTCATTATTGCTGAGCAGGGCTTGCACAGAGACAAGGCTTTTCTGCCTCTCACACCATGAGGAGTCCAGGGGAGCACAGCCAGGATAGCTGACTCCAACTGACCCAAGGGCTATCACAAACCAGAGGGTGTCATGCTCAGCGTGTAGAGCTGGGGGAAGAAGAAGAAAGAGGGGGAGATGTTCAGAGTGATGGTGTTTGTCTTCCCAAGTCACCATCATCCCAGGTTTCCCAGGGAGGGCTGACCACCAGCCTGCCTGGGGGAAGTGGCGAATGAATTCCTTGTTTTGCTTTGATGTGTGCACAGCTTTTGCTTTAACCTATTCCCTGTCTTGATCCCAGCCCCTGAGTTTTCTCACTTTCCAGTTCTCTCTGGGGGGATTGAGGAGGAGCTCTGTGGGGCTTAGCCCCCAGCTGAGCTTAAGCTGCAGCATGGGCAGTGAGGGAGAAAGAATTCTCTCAAACACTACTGTTGCTCATTACCCAGATTTACTGTAGGATATAGATTTCATTGAGGCTTTTAATAATTATCATAAAGGGTGTAATAAAAGTGAGTCTTTGCCCTTTCACTGCCTACAAGGTTTCCCTCCTGCCTCTGTGGCACTGGGGCAGTTCTGGTCTCACTGAGGGCCACGTCTGCTGCTGGCACCAGTCTCAAATGAATGTGTCAGCTGGAAAGTAGAGAAATCTGCCTTCTAGATACAGATTTCCCCTTTTCCATGAAAAACTCACAATGAGGAAGATTGCTGAGGCCTAAAGAATGGGGAGGGAGCTTTTCTGTTTCACTTTCCAGCAAGAACTACTATTTATTTTTCTTTTTAATAAGCATACTCAATGTTTTCTGTCAATATAGTTATAAATCAAGAAATCCCAAACATTTTTATCACTTTATTAGTCAAAAATATTGTTTGGATGTATTTTTGTAGAGGAAACATTGAAAAATAAAAATAAACTTGCAGCTGTATACCTCATTTAAAAAGTTAATTTAGGGCACTTAATCCCAAAAAGCTTCCACATTTACCCATTTATAGAGATGATAATTAGTGGACAGTAAGGTGGGTGGGGTTTTTTTTGTAAAAGAGTTTGATACAGTCTGTTCTTATATACACTTCAGTAAGATGTCATGGTGTTTTGTTCTTTTGATCTCTGCTAACAATTAGGACTGCGATCTTATGACTAAAACTTGGTCAGGTGAGGTACCCTGGCTTTCATGCTGTCACTCTACAAATATGAGAAAGTTTAAAGCACAATAAAAAAGGCAACATGAAAAGGCAGGGGACATTTGGAAATTAAGTGCCTGGGTGTACGAGGTGTTTAATGGCACTTCTGGCACATACCTCAGATAGTTCCTGGGTACTTTGACCTGCACTGCAGAGGACAAAGTTTAGGTTTATACTTTAACAAGGCTCTTCTCCTAGGGTTTCTGATAGCCTCAGCAACAGCAGATGTTTGTGCACAGCAGGCTCCCTCCCTGGCCTTTGGGAAGGGGAGTTGGAGCGCAGTCTGGCCCTGCCCGGGGAGGGGGCTGGGGTCACCCCCAGGGCTCTCTGCTCCCTGAGCTCCATGCAAACAGCCTGGGGGTGAAAGGCAGAAGTGACACGGGCTTAGAACACGTCCATGACAATTCAAACAGTTAAAAGCTCCATTTTGGCCCTAGAATAAGCACCATGGTGGGGAGCCTTGGCCACGTCAGCCCTTATTAGTCATGTGTTTGTCAAGCTCATGTGTCAGCTGAGGCACAAAGCACGAGGCTGCTGGGTCTTCAACACAGAGGCACATCCTGTGCACAGCAAGTGGAGTTTCCCTAACTTTCTTTAGGGAGCTTTCACCATGAAGCTGAATGGTCCTGGAAATAACCTCCAACACAAGTGAATGGCAGCTGCTGTCACCAGGCCTGGCTGCTCTCAGTAAGATTCAGCAGCAGCTAAGTGGAAAGGCTGGAGCCAGCCTGTGAAGCAGCAAGGAAGGTACTGACACAATGCAAAACTCACATTGCTGGGCTCAGTGCTTTACAGGGCAGGTTTATTTGGCTCCCAGAAAAGAGTAAAGGTGATGTGAAGATCAGAGTTAGAGAGTGCATCAGGTCTCATGATCCAAAACCAAACTTGGGAACTATTCACGAGCACAGCAGAGTATTTCCTTCTCAGATTAAATAACCAGATGGATGGGCACTATATCTGGAAACCCATTAGTTGTAGCTAAAAAGTTATATAAAACATTAGCATATATTCTCACTAGGTTTTTCTTAGAGTATAGAATGATGTCATGTTTAAGCTAATCCTTACCATCCCTGCCAATCTTATAATTTCCCTCTAGCTAAGAATAACAGTACTGCTGAATCCAGAGGAAAACTCTGGAACGGCTGCCTACTGTCCCCTTTCCCAGCTGATGGAGAGGTTTCTGCATGCTGTTCTTGTGCTCAGGATTGTCCCCCTTAGTCCCCACCACTGCCTCCCATTTAAATGTTATCTTGAGGTCTCTGTGGCTGAGAGGTGATACAGCACCAGCACACATTTGGGCACAGGAAGGAGGGTAAGAGTTTTCCACAAAAACAATAAATTGGGCTCATATTCAGACATGGAAGAAAGAATTTCCAACAGCTCTTCTGGTCTCACACTTCGGGTTTGGCCAGCTGCTTCCAAAAGTAAGCATCTATATATAGAGACACCTCTCCCCAAAACTCTTGTTTTTCAAAATCAAGGATAAGGATTTATTACCTCTGCTTTAAAATATTTTCCCCCAAAGCTGAGGGTCTGCTGAGTCACTTTGTTATTACTGTGCCTCATTTGGAAATTACATGGGCTTTTAAAATTCCATTTTCAGGTTCTGCTGCCTGTAAGAAATGGCACCAATGCAGAAAGCTCACACCCTGGCAGACACCCACAGCACCAAGTGGTGTCACTGGTCTTGTAGAAAAACTACCAAAGAGACACACCTTATTGTCAAACAAAGATCTGTCCAGAACAGGGTCTTTAGAGGGGTATTTTCTGGCTGCAAAAAGGTTGGGAAGTTTTTTTGGGCCACAGAGATGATCAGAGAGCTGAAGCACCTCTCCAGTGAAGGCAGGCTGAGAGGTTTGTCTGCCTGGGGAAAGAAGGTTCTGGGGAGACCCTATTGTGACTTTTCAGTGCCTAAAGGGAGCTTGCAGGAAAGACTGAGAGGGACTTTTTATCAAGGTCTGTAGTGACAGGACAAGGAGCAATGGTTTTAAACTGGAAGTGGTTAGGTTTGTATTGGATATTAGGAGGAAATTTTTCACTATGAAAGTGCTGAGACACAGGAACAGAAAAGGCATGGATGCTCCATCCCTGGAAGTGCTCAAGGCCAGGTTGAGGCTCTGAGCAACCTGATCTAGTGGAAGTCGTCCCAGCCCATGGCAGGAGGATTGGAACTAGATGATCTTTAAGGTCCCTTCCAACCCAAACCATTCTGATAACATGAAGGAGTGGCCAGAAAGGACTGGAAAAGTTTTGGTTACACATTCCACATTATTTACAGGGTGGGGTTTTTCTTCATCTTTTTCATGGGATGGAAGAGGGCAACATTGACTCTACTTGTCCATTACACTCAAGTAAATTACAGCACACAAGATTTCATTTGATTACACAGAGGATGTAGCTGTCAATTTGATCACATTAATGGAAATCCCTGCAAAACCTGTATCAGGAAAAAGTTCTGAGTATGCACCAGGGAGTTTGAGAAAACGAGGAGCACAGGTTCTGAGGCATTTTGCTGCAGTAGCATTTGGCCTTTTGGGAGTCTGGGTATGTGGATGATCTTATTCAGCAGCTCAGCAGCCACAGATGCAGCTGGACAAAGCCAGCCTGGGCTGACACTGCTGGGGTTTAAATGCCTGCAAGCAAGACAAAACACAGAGCTTCAACTAAGGGAGCTAAAAGGAAAAATCCTTTCAATTACCATCAAGGTCTTCAGCTGCTAAGAGCAGGGAGGCCACAGGCAGGATCAGTGCAGTGATGTACAAGCACAGTGCAAGTGACAGGCACAATACTGTGACAGTGTTGGAGGACAAGGCAGAGGCACGAGCCCTGGCAGAGGTGGCTGTCCAGCAGTCACCATGCTAGCTGGCAAGAGCCAGCACCAACCTCAGGCAGGTACTGCTCCTCCCTAGGAGTGTGCAGGCAGGATTTTTGACTCTCCCCAGACAACTTGTACCTCCTCATTTGTGTCCCATTCCCTTGTCAGCCCCCACGTGCTATTGCAGGCTTCCAGCTGATGAATGAAAGGATGCATGCACTCCTGCTGCTTCCTGCAGGGAGCAGAAACCCAGCAAAGCAATCTTCAATCTTTTTCCCCCTTGTCAGATTCATGGTCTTCACCCATGAATCCCCCAGGACCTGAGGTCCTGCTGGTGCTGTCTAACATCAAAAGCAAAGAAAGGTTCCTTAGCCTTCCTACAGCCTTGCCATGCTCCTAGTCCCACTGTCCCAAAAGGTCCTGCATGCCTGGCTGGGTTGCTGGAGGTGAGCATGCTGAGGCATTTACCTGTTTCCTCACCTTCCTTGAGTGGCCTGTCCTCTATTTATGAGGAAAAACCAGTCAGAAAACAGTGTGATTTAACTGCTATCCCTGAAGGGGTCAGGGTCCTGGTGTTTCTCAGACTCACAGCCAGCAGTCCAGAGTAAGTTTAAGTTTTGTCTTTTTTCTGCTTCTTAGAGAAAGGTCTCTCGTCCTTTCTTGCCAGGTTTAAATACTTTCCTTAACTTGGAGCATGAAGCTCAAGCAAGTTTTAAAGAATTTATTCTGAAATTCAGAAGGTCACCTGCTTCCTACTGCTGTTTAAAATGACTGGATCCCAGAGACAAGCTGTGACTCGGTGGGTCAGGTACTCAGCAGGACAGATGAGGGAAATCAAGGGCTTGTCTGTACTTCTCTGCTCATGAAATTACATATGCAGATGGGAACAGAGTCAGCTGCTGAGATGCCAGACAAATGCCTGCCTCCAGAGCACTGCTTTGCTAAGTGCCAGGTATCTCTTGCTCACATGCTCCTGGATGCTTCACTGCAGGTGCTGCTGCACCCTGGGCTTCCACATCCTGCATGGCACGTGGGAGAGTCCCCTCAAACATTCTCCTGAAATCACACATCCCAGGCTCAGCAACAAACACAACCAGCTCATCCTCCAGGGGGTGGCTCCTGCTGCTTGGGTTTGCGGGACAGGCATTGACAGGTCCAACCATGAGCTCTGAACGCACCTCCAGGTACTGGAGACCCTGCAGGCAGTGCTGCACCCTCTGTGGTGGGGCTTAGGTGTGACACTGATGGCTTGTGCTGAGGTTTACACAGCAGTTCTGGGGCTCCTGTTGAGGGATTTTGAGGATGTAATTGCCAGGAGGCAGGGTGCCCAGCGGGGGTCGGGTGACCTGGCTGGGAATTCGGTGTCTTTTTTGGAGTAACACATGATGGGCATTAAATAGGCATGTTCAGGCTGGCACAGTGGCATGCCAGCACTGGCTGACCTTTGGGGTAAGGACTGTGCTGAGCTGGAAGCGTGAGACAGTTCTGCATGCAAACAGTTAAATGAGAGCTTTCCAGGACAAATCATAACTTTATGGCTACACTGGGTGAGACCTCACCCCTTCCAGTAGAGCAAGGGGAGAGACAGCAGATATCAGACCGCATCTCATTTCTAACTACCTTCCCATGCCTCACAAATGCACTCCTCTGCATTTCAGAGTAAAAGGGTCCTGGAGCACCATGTTCCCTGCTGGATAGCCAGGCCAGGGACAGCTGGTGCAGAGTTGTGCATCATGAACAGACCCCAGAGAAAGTCTAGGGTATATAGAAGGCAAAAAATAACATGTAAAATGGCATGGGACATATTATTTCTTTGACAACGTGGAAAAAATAAAAGCAACCATTTCTTGTGTCACTGTCAAGTTCAGTGGTTAATGCTGATGTAGATGGAGGTTGTGTGATCACTCCTCTGACGAGAAAGGAAATCAAGTTCATTTGAACATAATGCATCTGGCAGCGCTAGAGTTAAAAGCAAAGCCTCTCCAAGCGAAACCTTAGCTGCCAGATGTAAAACCCCACCTGCCAGGCACTGCACCCTCACCCTGATCCCACAAGCCTTCCCACGTGGAGTTTACATCCAGAGGGAGAGCATGTACCAGTCCTGTTCCCAGCTACTTATGTTAAAATACACACCCCTGTGATAAACAGCTGCGGTCCTGCAACAGCTGCGGCGGCGGCAGATGGAGCCCTGCCCGGAGAGGGGCAGCGGGCCCGGCATGACCGGCACGTCCCCACGGGCTGTCCCCGAAGCCACCTCGGGGCCAGCGGCACCGCGCTCCGCCGGGCACAGCTCCGTGCCAGCAGCGTCAGCTGGGCGCTGGGCTGGAAACCCGGCGCCTGGGACAGTCCTGTCTTAAATATAGAAGGGTCTTCTGGAAGATAAATAAATAAATGTTTTCTTAAAAGTAAATTTAAGGGCGTTTTGTTGCGCGTTTCTTTAGTAATTCAGTCAGCGGAGCACCTGGGGGTTTGAAACAGGGTTTTAGAAACTATTATGTAACTAGAAAACTTATCTTTTAGCTGCAAGCATTTTCAGTTTTCTGGTACTTGCCAATTTAATAGTAGCAGTTTCTGGGATGCAAGGGCGGGCAGGGGACAGCAAGATGCATAATAACTTACTGTAAGGTTTTAAGAGGCATAACTTCATGCAGACAGCGTGAGGCAGCTAAAGATGCCTCAGAGACCCCTGTCCCAGCAGAGGGTCCTGCCCGAAGAAACCCAAGTGTCCATCCTCTCTCCGGAGAGGGGGATTTACATCCCGCTCGGGGGAAGCTGCCCGTGCTCCAGCGGAGGGAGCGGAGCCTCCGGAGGGCGCTCGGGTGATGCGCAGGGACACGCGTGGGGCCGGCAGCATCCTCCCCGCATCGCTCCATCCCGAGCGCCGCCGGGAAGCGCGCGGGGGGATGCGGCGCGGTGCTGGTGGCGGCGGCGGGGCAAAATCGGCTTTTCCAGCCAGCTTTTCCGCCGGCCCGCGGGGAAAGGGGAAACCAACGCTCAGCCGGGGGAAGGGGGAGCCGGTAGCGGCGTCGGGGCAGCGCTCCCCGGGGACGGGACGGCGCGGGGAGGGCGGCAGGCTCCCGAAAGGCGCCCGCACCGTCCCGTGCCCGTGGCGGGGGCAGCTCGGACGGCGGCCACCCTCGGCCGGGAGGTGGCAGCTCGCTGCGGCGGCAGCCCTGCCTCCGCGGCCACGCACCCCACCCGCTCCCGCCCCCGGGTCCCCGGGGGTGCCGGGAACATCGTTCCCCGTCATTGGGGCAGGAGGCGGGGCCCGCGCCGTATAAGAAGGGACCGAGCGGGCGTTTCACTCCCAGGTCCTGAGACGCCTTGTCCCATCCCCGCCTCCTACCGCCGCTCACGGCGTGACCCGAGCCCGGATCGGCCCCCTCGGGGAGGCGACGGCGGGGCTGCAGCGGCAGCGCCGGTACCACCGAGCAGCAGCGGCAGCAGCGGCGGCAACAGGAGCAGCCCCGCTCCCACCTGCCCGTGCCAGAGGCTGGAGCTGCGCCCGTGGCGGAGCCGCGTTTGGTGCCCGCGCCCCGGAGCCCCCGCGCCGTGCGGCGCCGCGTCCCGCTCGCCCATGAGCGCCGCCGCTCTCTACAGCCTGGACTCCC
Organism: Calcarius lapponicus; assembly: GCA_039654755.1. Classification (NCBI taxonomy): domain Eukaryota; kingdom Metazoa; phylum Chordata; class Aves; order Passeriformes; family Fringillidae; genus Calcarius; species Calcarius lapponicus. Next base: position 111,724,955 of record CM077464.1, on the reverse strand, counting down.
CGGCATGTTATAAGAGCTGGTGCCTGGAGCCCGCCAACTTCTACGACGCCAAGGTGGGCAGCGGCGGCGGGCCGGGTCCCGCCTGCAAGCCGGGGGCCCGCGGCGGCTGCGGGATGAGCGGCGAGGAGGCGGGGGGCGGCCCGGGCGGCAGCGGCACCAACCTGGCCGAGCTGAGCGCCGCCGCCCCGGCCATGTACGAGGACGAGAGCGCCATCGACTTCAGCTCCTACATTGACTCCATGTCTGCCGTGCCCAACCTGGAGCTCTGCAACGACGAGCTCTTCGCCGACCTCTTCAACAGCAACCACAAGCCCGAGCGGGGCGGGGAATACGGCGAGTACTTGCCACCGGGCGGCGGCGCCGGCCGCGACCCCGCCAAGGACCTCGGCGCTGCCATGACCACCCTGCTGGGCTCCGAGCCCCGCACCGCCTCCTCCTCCTCCTCCTCCTCTTCCTCCTCCTCCTTCTCCTCCCGCGGCGCTCTGAAGCAGGAGCCGGACTGGAGCGACAGCGACCTCTCCTCCTCGCTGCTGCCCTCGCAAATCGCCACCTGCGCCCAGACCATCATGAACCTGAGCGGGCAGCCCACGCCGCCCACGTCCCCCGAGCCGCCGGGCAGCAGCTCCCCCTCCAGCTGCAGCACCCGCTCGCCGGGCCCCGGGGCCGCCGCCGCCGCCGTGCCCGGGCCGGCGCAGGGCGTCCCGCAGCCCGCGGCCGGCGGGGGCAAGGAGCGCGGCGGCAAGAAGTGCGTGGACAGGTTTAGCCCCGAGTACCGGCAGCGCCGGGAGCGCAACAACATCGCCGTGCGCAAGAGCCGCGACAAGGCGAAGCGGCGCAACCAGGAGATGCAGCAGAAGCTGCTGGAGCTTTCGGCCGAGAACGAGAAGCTGCACAAGAAGATCGAGCAGCTCACCCGGGACTTGACCAGCCTCCGGCACTTCTTCAAGCAGCTGCCCAGCGCTTCTTTCCTGCAGCCCGGCTCGGGCACCGACTGCCGGTAACCGGGGGGGAGCGGGACGGAGAGACGGACTCCGGGAGACGGTGGATAAATACCTCAGAGGGCCGTGCCGAGCCCTGCCGTGCCGTGCCGTGCCGAGCCCTGCCGTGCCGTGCCGTGCCGGGCCGGGCCGGGCCGGGCGCGGCAGGAGGCGCGGAGCCGCGGCGGGACCTGCCGGCCCGCGGCCGCGCTCGGGATGCGGCAGCGACGTGGAGCGATGCCTGGGTCTTTCACCACGAAACTTGCGAAAAAGGGAAAAAAAGCTAAATATATTATTTTTTTTTTTCTTCTCTCCCCTTAAATTATTTTTGTAATGGTAGTTTTCGTCTTTTCTACATTTTACTCATACCGATGCAGCTATGGTACATCTGTTAAAGTGATTCAAAATCCCATGTATTTTAGACAGTAGGATGGAAAAAAAAAAAGACTGAGCATGCTCAACCTTTTATATCAATTTTTACAGCATTTCTAAGAATAAAGAAAAGCATTTTAAATCCACCCTGCTCTCGTTTGCTCTGTGTCGTGACAGCGAGGGGCTGGCGGCGGGGAAAGCTGTGCTGCCCGGGAGGGGCTGGACACGGGCGGGGAACACGGAGAGCGGGTCCCGGGGGGCAGAGAGGGGAGGTGAGGGCAAGCGCGGGACGCTGCGTTACTTCCCAAAGCATCCAGAGAGCGATACAGGGGTGGGAACAACCGTGAGAGCCCTCGGCCCGGTGTCTGCTCCCCCCGGAGCGCATCGCTGAGCCCGAGTGCTGAGTCAGGGGTTGCCGTGGCGCTGGTGGGACCGAGCAGCTGCACATCAAGGGAGACTGCTCTGTGAGCAGGACTCTGCCAGAAATACCGTACTCTATAGCCAAAAAAAAAAAAAAAAAAAAAAAAAAGAAAAAAAAAGTGCATAGGACTAGAAGAATATCATTTTAAAAATGCCACTAGTTAAAATTCCTGTTTAAAAAAAAATTCCAAGGGGTTTCCATTCTAGATAACGCAAAGTTGCACCTACACTAACATGTTCCGTAGCAGGGACCAGAGCTCACCTCTGCAGCGAGTCTCAGAGATGTCGATGCGCCCTCAGGCTTCAGCCCACTGCAGGAGCTGGACACTTTCACTGATCCTGGCTAGTGAAAGTGAGAGTGGACACTGCTGCTCACCACAGAGCCAGTGGTCACAAAGACTTTCACTGATCCCTGCTAGTGACAGAGCGGCAAGGCAACGCTGCTGCTCATCGCTGTGTGAGTGAACAGATCACAGAAGGTCGGGCAACTTGTCTAAATTTCAGTAGTGCAGTGTCAGAGCATCTACAGCATCTCTAGGGCACTGGCAGAAAAATGGCCTGACACAACAAGCACCTCCAGTTTTCCCAGACTCAAGTCTTAAATGGTTTTGAAGGGACAACCCCAGTCTCACATACAGATGTCTTCACAGGAATGGGCTGTCATCTCCTTTTTCCTTACAGAGAGGCAGGTAAGAGACTGAGACTGAAATGCTTGGAGGAGTTGGGGAAAAAAGGGGAATTCAAAAGCTGGGTCATTCCTTTAGTAATTGTGACATCCATAAGACTTTTCACTATTGGCCTGAGCTGCAGAAATGACCAGTGTGGCAAGTTTGCTGCTCCTTCTCTGCTGGTTAATATGGGACCTGAGCTAAAACCACTCCTTCCTCCTGCTCTGACCTGTAAGGGGCTTTTAAACACTGTGAAAGAATAAGGGGGGGAAACAAACCCATGCAGTCTCTAATTCTTATATTAATTCTTGCAATGCACACAGAGGGAGATTTTGGCATGTATCTGATCTGTAGTCTCCACAGCCTGGGCGGGGGTTGTTGCATGGCCTACAACGCAGTTTGCTGCTTGCCCATAAAAGAAACTGCAGCCAAACACCCGCTTTGTGGGAAGCTACAGATAACACACAACTTCTCTGCTGAGAGACCAATTAGCTGTAAAACATTAACTTCATATGTGTTCAAATCTCTGTCTTTGTAACAACTATTGCAAAGTGTTAACTCAGAATTGACAAACCACGCAGCGTTCTGCAGCAGGTCTGGGATACACTGATAAAACTCAGCTTAAACCAACTGCCACAGCAAGGTATTTATTTCAAAAATATCAGTAAATTTTTTTCCAGTGACACATAATAAATACAGTATTATTAAAAATAAACCACAACCATTCAAAACTTACAGAAAAAGATGTTTTACATTACATAACAGTGAACATGACAAAGAACTGTATTCTCAGATTCCTCACTGATCAGAAAAAGAAGAGTTCAGAAAGTTGAACAATATATGGATTTTTTTTTCAGTGTTAGCACAATGTGCTTTATAAATCACAGTTTTAATAAACTATCTTAATGCTTATCGCACTTGCATTATACATTATCTGTGGCACTAGTTAACAGATAATCACATTACAAAGTCCACAGATACTATAATAGCTGACTAGAGTTCAACTCTGTCTTGCTGCAGCTTCCAGAAGAACAATTTCCTCCAGCACAACACAGTTGGGGTGGCTGGTTATGGAGTGGACGTAGCAGTTCAATAACCCCACCTCCTTTCCCAGCACGCTCTGCACCTCGTAAGTCTGCAGGAATAAAAGCATGGTGAGTAAAACAAACAGTGCTGGACGTTCTGTTCCAGGCAGCATTCAGCTGGGAAGATGCAGCATGCAGCTTCCTCTTCCAACAGACAATTTTTTTAAAGAACTCGGAAAGTGCATTAGAACTAATGGAAAGAATGAATATATTAGATTTTCAGTAATTAGATCACACTCCTGTCTCAGTTGCTGCCCTACCAGGCTTTGAAAATGAGCTGTTTCAAAAAGAAAAAAGTTACTGTGACTTTGAACTCAGTTTTGCTAAGCATAACCTACACATGCTCCCTTTACCTTCCTTTCTGACACTTGCAGGCCTTCATGCCTGCTGGCAATGTGCATATACATACTACACATTGATTACCTGTGCTAACTTATCCACTAAAAGAAAAAAAAAAACATTTTGTAACCCTTCTTATTCTCCTCCCTCTCCCCGCTTTTAACTTTTTGTTGTTCATGCATTATCACCAGCAGCACCAACACAGTCCCTGGTGTTTAATGATCCAACGAATTTCACCCACGAGTTGTGCCTGAGTGGATTTGCAGAGGCTGTGCTCTGTGTGGAGGAGAGGGATGCAGGGCTGGCATGGCTGCACTAAGAGCAGCAGCACGATAACACAAGACCTGGTAACACTCACAGCTGATATTCCACTTGAGAGGCTATCTCAGGTGGCAGGTTCACATCCATTTCTGTCCTTAACAGGCCTTGCCTACAACAACTGTGCCCCTGCCTTCATCTGCACTGAGCTTCTGTGCAGGTATGTGATACCCATGGCGCTGCCTGGTTCAAGGTATAAACAATCTTTTTTTATTTTTTTTTCCTGGATTATTTTTCCCCCAGACCGGTTCTGCAGTCCAGTTCGCAGTGCAGCTGCACAAACAAGTCTCCTGGTGTAACACAAGGGCTGCCACAAGGAGAAGAGCAAGTAGCCAGGGCCAGTGACGGCTAAAACCAACCTCCCTGCCAAAGGAATTGATTACAAAGCTACACCCTTAGAAACTTTAGCAGCACTGGCAAAGAAATGCCACCTCAAGTGGTATTTCTTGTGGCTAATCTTTATCCCTGTGTTTCAGCCAGGGAAGAAAAAAAATCTGAGTCGCCAGACTTCTAAATGCTGGCTGAATACACGCTGAAATGTGAAAAAGAGGTTGTTTGAATTCTAATAACTCAAAAAATAACTATGTTTTGCCAGTCTGTAACCAAACCAGACACATCCTGTAAAACTCAGCAAGACTTAACTCTATTAAAGGAGCAAACACATTTTGGAAATTTCTTGTATCTCTGCTTAAATGAAATATACACCCTCCACCAGCATAAGAAAAGTAATTTATTATTTCAGAATAACTTTCCACTTTAAATATTACCCACAAATCCCACTAAAAGCATAGAGCATGTAATAGGAAAATGCTGGAAAACTTGTAAGACAGGGAAAGCAAACTGACCCCAGTGCATATCACCTAACTGAAGATATTTAACTGGGATGATTAAACAAGACAACAAACCGACCTTTGCTCCCGTTCACGTGCAAGGGAGAGGGAAAATCTTGGAATCCTAATTGGACTTAATGACTTTCTGAAGGCTGCGGAGCATCCAGCAGCCAATGCCAGCCAGGCACCTACCCGGGTGCCTCCCTCACCCACGGTAAATCTGGGTCACTGTGCCAAGTGTCAGGGTTCTTCTGATAGCCCAGATTAAAGGAGTAACTACTTCACAATTACATAAACTGTACTTTAGCCCATGGATCTCCATGGCTCATGTGTGCTTCATTCATACAATTATCAAGTAGTATCTTGCATGCATTTTGCAAATTCTTCTCCTATTTCCACCTGCCAGTACTCTCAGTGTTGTGCTGGTACAAAGTGGCTGTGGTTTATAGGATTCAGAAGACCAGACCCAAAAGGTGGGATGCTTGGAGGGTATCTTTGCTGTCTTTGGATCCTCAGCCAGAGAATGGAGTCGAGCCCAGCACTGCCCGTGGCAGCTCTGAGTGCTGTTTGCAAGCTGCTCTGCAGATCCACAGCTGAGCTGAAGCTACACAGCCCATCTGCTGCAGCCCCCTTCTGAAAAGGAGGGTGTGAGTCTGATGAGATGGCAGGGCATCAGCAGCTGGAAGGAGGGATTGCCAAAGGGCACAGCCCACTCAAGTCACAGCTGGACATGGGGAAAAAAATAATTTCACTTCTAGTGAAATCTCTTACCACTCCTAGTGCAGTTCTGAAGTGAACTGCCTGGAAAGTCAGAATCTCCACCACTGGAGATTTCCAGGACCCTGCCACCACAAGTCATGGCTGACCTGCCATACCTGACATTGGTACTCTGCCCTAAGTTCTGTAGTTTAACTTCCTTTGGTCAGCATTCATTATACCTACCCCATCCTCACTGGTGGAGGACATCAGGAGAGAAGAGATTGTCTTTTGCAACAGCTGGAATGAGAAAATTCACAGGTTTTTGTACATGACAAAAATCTTAACTGTGCAAAAACATTCTGTTTGCAGTCACATAGAACAAAGATTTATCATTTTAATATCAAACAGTTTTGTTTCTCTGGCCAAGAAAGCAGAGGAGAGGTGACACAAAAGATGTTCAGAATGGAAGTCTAAAAATACACATTCCTTTTAAACTGTGTAGACTGAGGTTTCCAAAGGCCCAGCCTAACAAATCCCTTCATCTGGGCCATAGAACCATTTGCAAACCTCAGGGTGAACTCAATGACTGCATTATTTGAGCAAGACCTGGGAACTGGGTTCTTAGCCCAATGAAACACAAATTTAGTATTAGATTAAATTATGGGACAGTCTTACATATTTTAATTTGTCTTCTGACAGAACTGTTCACAGAAGTGTGGCCTAGAACACCTATGTCTCTGCACATCTGGTCTCACTGCAGCTGACACACCAGCCCTTATTTCATGCCATACCTTCACTTTTACTGTACTTTGAGATCGGGATGGACAACTCAAGAAGACTTCCAGCTGCATTTTCAAAACTGGTGTTGTGACAACTTCAGAGCACTGGTTGCAATATAGCAATTCTCTGAAACACACAAAATAATGATGGAAAAACATAGAGAAACGAACAAGCTATCAGTCATAAACCAAAAGAAATAAAACCCCAATTAGCGTATTCTCTAAAATACTTTGCTGGGAGACTTTTACTAGCAAAACCCTGGTAGAGGTTCAGTTGATAACAGAAAATAGAATTCTTCTGTTGGCAGTAACTCTCCTGGAGGACCTCAACTCTCCTGGCAAAAGGATCTTCCTTTTATAATTTCTGGCAGCATGGAGAGAGGTTGCTATTTATAGTCACCCTGCTTAAGCAAATATTAATCTCATAACCTCCTAAAAGTTATGGCAAAAGAAAATCTGTAGTATAGATTTGGATGAAGTGAATTATTGACTTAGGCCCTCATTCAGCAAACGTTCAGTGTTTTCAGTGTACTCTTAAGTCATGCACAGAGTTAAGCTCAGCTATAAGCACTTGTTGGAAGCACTTCTCAAATATTGACACTTCATTTGTTCTCCAAATGAAGCAAAAGTGTCCTTCACAGGTGAGATACTTTTTTAATTGGACTACAGTACCATGTGAACATAGACACATCCTTATTTTTAACATGACAGTATAATACAGGACACCTGGTTTTGATTTTCAGCCTTTTTTTGTACAACAAAGCATAAAGGGCGAATCTTCTCATCTTTAGGAAAATTTTATCTATTTCAATAAGAACAACACAATTTATGATTTTTATAAGATTTTTCAGTAGAAATTCCTTCCTTCCTTCCTTCCTTCCTTCCTTCCTTCCTTCCTTCCTTCCTTCCTGCCTTCCTGCCTTCCTGCCTTCCTGCCTTCCTGCCTTCCTCCCTTCCCCTCTTCCTTCCTCCCTCCCTCTGACTGCTCTTATTCCTTGGGCTTTTATTCCACCAGGAATCTCACACTCTGCAAGCACAAGCTGCCTAGGCAGCTGCAGGGGAGGCTTTCCAAAATTATGTCAGTGTGACACAGGTTCAGCATTTCAGGTGGCAACAGGTCCTGTAGGATCAGTCCTCACATTCAGGACAAACATACTGCCAGAATTATTCAACATCCTTTTTAGAAAGGTGACTAATTTAATAGGTCTGAAATGCAAGTCTTTAATACTTAGATAAATTGTAGCAGAGATCATAGTCCAGTATAAAAATGAGGTGAATTGAGGACACACAAATTAACAAGGCAAGACACACAAACACATGTACCTGCTTCTACAGGAACTTAAAATCAGACCTGTGGTTTATGGGAAAATTAATAAAAGCAATATTACAATGCAGTGGGCTATGAAACCTTTATAAGCTAGATTGGTTTAAAAACCAAGTAATAACTGCAAAATCAAACTATTTCATATCTACTTGTATCTTTCTTCATATATTAATGTAACCTTGCAGGTTTTATCAGTTCATCAGCAATAAAAATACTACGTCTTAGCTCTAGGAAGGAGCAAAGTGCAGCCTGTGCCTGCAGGAATCATTGCATCACCCATTGCTGTTATGGCTACATCTACAAAACACCTGGAGTGCTCTGGAGCATGCTGACTCTCACCTGTCCTGGGGACACACTTCCAACTTTCCATTGCCACATCTGTTGCATGTAGGCCAGGAGAAAGCAGTGCTCTCATTAACTCCAACAACAGTACCTGCAGAACATGGAATTCTTACAAAATGCTAACGTTAAGCCAGCAAACACAGTCACTCTTGGCTTCACAGCAGGTTTGAACCTTTCTGACCCACAGCTCAAGACTTGTCAGAGCAAGAATCAGCAACAATCTCACTCCCCTCCAACAAGGGATGAAAGTACAGCAGAGTGTTATGTTCTAAAAATATCAGAAAGTAGATAATTGACAATTAACTTTCCAAACAGGCTTGGTTCTTTTGGTTTGGATTTTACTGCTTCTCTGATTTGCTTTTGCTTGCTTGCTTGCTTTCTGGTCCTCTGATGTTTTCTTGGCAATAAAGAGCTACAAAAATAATGAGATCGAATAGCTTGATATTGGTATTTAGAAAATACAAACTAATAAGAAGCCCCAATCCCTTCTGAAAACAACAAAGCAGATTAAATTCCACTAACAATGGAGTTATTCTTCATTTATACAGATTTAACAGAGATTAGATCTGGCTCACAGTCTTAAGTGTGTGCGTAAGAAGGGAATGCCAAAGACACTTTGGACTAATAAAAAGGGCCTCGCTAGTTTTGGCAAGAAAAAATATATTCAGAATTTTATGAGAAGCCAATAAAGAGTGTATTATATTTTATGGTAACAATATGCTGAAATTATGAGCATTATTTATGGAGAAAAATATTCACCTGTAAGAATGAAATTGCACTGAAATAAAACCTCGCTAGTACAACAGAACTACAGACTTAAAAATCCAGCCTCTGTTGAGTAAGAATATCACAGTTCTATACCACATTCAATAGAAGAAAGCCTTGGAGGCTATGGAGCACTTACAGTGTCTGGACTGTAAGAGAGGGTGTTAATCCCTTGCTTTTCTGGTTCTCCTGGGACAAGGAGGGAGTTACACCTAAACAACAAAACTGTAATTTTCTTTGGGAATTCAAAGGACAGTGAGTTTGAAGATCTGGAAAGTTGTTTCTCAAATACAACATTTATGACCCAATTTCTAAGTGTACAACAAAACATCATGCATTTCTCTGACAGAATAAGATATTCTATTTAGCCACATGGACTCAGAGGAATAGTTTTGATTCTTCAGTGTTCAGCATAAACTGGGAGTTTCCATGGGTATGTTTCTCTTCGAATGATGTGAATGCTGAATGGAGTTAAATCCACTTGGTGGATTTAGCATGACTGCATCCACTTGACTGGCTGGTCACTAGTGGTGTTCCCTAAGGCTCAGTACTGGGGCCAATCCTGTTTACTATTTTAATCAATAATCTGGACCAAGTCCACCCTCAGTGAGTTTGCAGATGACAGCAAACAGACAGATGGGTGGGAGTGTTGATCTGCTGGAGGGCAGGAGGCTCTGCATGGGGATCTGGACAGGCAGGATCAATGGGCTGAGACCAATGGTGTGAGGTTCAACAAGGCCAGGTGCCAGGTCCTGCACCTGGGTCACAACAACCCCAGGCAGTGCCACAGGCTGGGGGAAGAGTGGCTGGAAAGTGACCCAATGGAAAAGGAGCTGGGGGTGCTGGTCAACAGCCAGCTGGACATGAGCCAGTGTGTGCCCAGGTGGCCAGGAAGGCCAGGGGCATCCTGGCCTGGATCAGCAACAGTGTGGTCCAGCAGGACTAAGGAAGGGATCATTGCTCTGTGCTCAGCACTGGTGAGGCTGCACCTCAAGTCCCGTTCTGGGCCCCTCACTCCAAGAAAGACACTGAGGTGCTGGAGTGGCCCGGAGAAGGGCAGTGGAGCTGATGAGGAGGAGGTGGGGCTCTTCAGCCGGGAGAAAAGGAGGCTCAGGGGGAACCTTCTTGTTCTCTACAGCTGCCTGAAAGGAGTTTGTAACCAGGCAGGGGTCAACCTCTTCCCCCAGGGTACAAGCGACAGCATGAGGGGAAATGGCCTAAGTTCTGCCAAGAGAGGTTTACATCAGATATTAGGAAGACTTTCTTCACTGAAAGGATGCTCAAGCATTTGAACAGCTGCCAGAAAAGTGGTGGAGTCCCCAGCCCTGGAGGTATTTATACGACATGCAGATGTGGCACTTGGGGACATGGTTTAGTGATGGACTTGGCAGTGCTGTTTTTCATTTTGGTTAATGGTTTGACTGGATGATCGTAAAGAACCCTTTCAACCTAAATGATTCTATGATTTTATCATTCTTGTTCACCAAAAAGCTACCAATTAGTTTGCTAAGTATGTTTCCTTCTTCATGAAAAAAATAATTTTAAAACCAAACCAAATCCCCTTTCTCTCTAAGCCTTTTCACTTTCTCCCAGTTGTGTGCAAGATGCCAGTGCAAGTACATCTGAAGAAAATTGATCAGGATCATACTGATGAGATTATGTCTAGTGGAGAAGATTATTTTGATGATAATGTAGAGTTCCCTGGAGAAAACCACTAGACATCTCTGAAATCAGACCAACTCAAACCAGCCACAGGTATAGTAATCTAGTGATAGTTTTGGGCACCCTATAAAGTGATTTCTCAGGTTTAGGATGCTGAACTACTGCACATCTTTTTCAAGACTCTAGATTTTGCTTGACACAAACCTTTTGGTATTTTCCCAAGATCCTTCTTTAAATGAAAATGCACATGGGCAAAATTCGATTTTTATCTCTAGTCTATTTTTAAGGGTTGTGGCTGGCACCATTAAGAAGAGATTGACATTGTCAATCTCTCGGATGAGACTGGCATCCAAGGGACAACGCCTGGAAAAGCAGGTCTGCCATGTGGAATGCAAAGGAACAACCAAAACATGGAGGTTGTTGTTTTGGATTTCTTTCCCCCAGTCACTTTTCCTGATTAATGAGACAGGAAATGCAAAAATTCAATCCAAAAAGGAGACATAGGTAAACTGACTGACCCCATTTTAGTCCCACTAGTCGGTGGAAAACTGAAAAAAACCCACATGCCTGAGTAAGGGCATAAATATGAAAATATCCAACGTCAAAATTCAATCACTGTTGGTGAGTCACATACTAGGCAAATAGCATTAATCAAGTAATATTCCCACATATCACATGTGGTATAGATTAAGTAGAATTTACTCAAAGTATGATTAAGAGAAAAAACAGTTCTGTGCCATAAGAACTGCCAACATTTAAGTCATCCTGACTGCTACTATACAGCAAAAAGAGGTTATAAATTACCTTGTAATGCATAGTGATAAGAAAATAAACCTATTAACCCTAAGATCACAGGTGAAAACCACAGATTCATCTTGCAATGAAGAATAAACTTTCCATTAGAGAGCAAGCACAGGTTTTCACTGATCTGTTGAAGAGCAACACAGTCCATTATCCCAGAGCTGGTATGACTGGATCTCCCTGAAACAAGAAGTTCTGACAAACTCATTGCCTCTGCTTGGACTGGAACATTTTCTGTTTTGATGGGGAAGGAACCTCTGAAGAACATCCAGTCCAGAGTTGCACCAGGTTGGTCAGGGCCCAGCTTTAAGCAGGAGCTTGGACTGGTGGAACTTCAGATGCTCCTTCCAAAGGAGCAGGAAGGCACACTCCTTCAGGAAGGGGCAGACAAAGCCTTTTCAGCCTCTTTGCCAGGTGGGAAGATGCCAGTGTGCAGCACACATAGGTGACCAAAAGAAATGAGAGGATGAGCAAAGAAAAAGAATGAATGAGGTAATAACTGCTTCTCATTGAAAGCCAGACTAACAAGTCTGATTTAGGAGATAAGAGACAGTGACTGAATTTTAGAGATGATACATCTCCCTCCATGCATTGTTCCACCAAAAGTATATTCTCCCACCAACAAAGTAGGGTCAATGCTATTCATTTTGTTAGTTCAGCAGAAAGATGTAGGCACTAACTAACTGAAACCCAAACCAGTGAATGTATCTCTTGAATGCTATTAAAATATTTCAGTACACACAAAAGTGAGAGTTTTCATCTATATATTGCTGCAGCATGAGTATACAGAAGATATTTTATATTCTGTGTAGGTATTCAGGTATGGGTACATACTGATAACAGCTATTCTGCACAAATTCCAGATTAAACAAGACAAGGTTGTAGGATTAATTCCTCCTTTTGTCATTCTTCTGTCTTTAATACAGGACAGGCAAAGCATGACATCTCCCATTTGTGTAAAGTAAGCACTTGTTTACACAACAGATCACAAAGGTGTTTTCTTTGCTCTGCAGGAAAAAGAAAGGACAGGAGATGTTTCCTTTATCCTACTATGAACACTGTCAACAAGAAAAAAGAAGACAGGCACTTCTCATAATCACAAAATTAACAGCAGAGAAGTGACAATTCTTAACATAACTACTGGAGAGGTGAAAAAAAAAGGCAAAAAGCATTTCACACCCAGCGACAGAAATATCTTTCAAGTAGCTGTATCAATGCAAGATGTAGATAACAACCATGGCTTTGAGTGAAGTGCCTCTAGTTGTGCTTGGTTTTCATTAGGCACTGTTCAACATTTGTCACTGCAAGGTGCTCAGTAATTAATCACAGAGGCATTGCTAAGCTGTGGCTCTACCATAGCAGCAGGTGTGTTTAATAAAGGCTTTGTTTTCTTTCAAACTGTCTTCTCAGTCTATTTTAACTGAGGAATTAATTTGAAAACCAGTATTTGTTGTCATTTTAAAGTTAATTTCAAATGCTCCAGTGAATACTTGAAGGTATATTCTACAAGGGCTACTGGAATAATACAAGTTAAATTAAGGAAGGAAATAGCCTTGAAGACTTGTTGGGCTTTTAAGGACTTTTTCTCATAGGCACTGTACAGCTGGGAGGTTTAAGAAGCTGTCTGGACAAAGCTTTATAAAATACACAGTAGAGAATATTTCTGCATGATTTGGTAACACTAGAAAATCTGTAGTAAGAAATGTTTCTGCATGGTTAGTGGTAAAACCAAGATATGGTCAAACCATATCTTAGACAAAGCTATGATCCAAAGTGGCTGGTGAGCAAATACTGGCCACATTATGCTAAATTACTATGGCAAAATAATAAATTGTCCTACTGCAGCAAAGCTCCAGGGAAATCAGTCACTAACCCCTACCATTCAAGATCTGGGTAAGTTATCTTACCCATCTGCCTAAAAAATGTTGGTATAACTCCTTGTTGCCAACATCAACAAGGCTGGTGTGAACAGAAGGCTCCTGAAAGAAGACAGTGAAGGAAGGAATATAATGAAACAGATTGTACATTAAACATTTATTCTGGGGTATGAGTGAGTGGGAGCAGAGCTTGGCCAGCAAAAGGCAAACAGAGCCCACAGTGAAGCATAAAATCTTAAATATTCTAATGACCCACAGCAATGCCATGCTTTTCTTATCCCTCCACGCTGTTTGTGCAAGAAATCAATATAAAGACACAAAAGATTAAAGTGAGCACAAATAATTAACAGCATTCATTTCAGCAAGGCCATACAAACCTCTGAGAGCACAAATGGAGCTGGCCTGTGTTGTAGAATCCAGCTCATCGAGTCTGACAGGGCCAGTCAGCTCACTGAGGTCAGCACCAGCAGCCGAGCACAAAAGAGGCTTTTGTAACAGGAGAACAGTACGTTCAACACAAATAATCCTACCTGCCAAAAAAGACATTTCAGCTCAGTACAGTAACAAGGAAAAAGGTGACCATGTTAATTGTCACGGCCAATAAAGACAACAACCTCTGCCAGCTACCAAACAGATGAATAGACTCCATCAGGTTTTCTCAATGACAAAATATTTTGCTTTCAGCGATACACGCACCGCGCTCTCGCCAAACTTTGCGACTCTCAGGGAGAAAAAGAAATCTGAGTTTGAAGAAAAAGAAATTTGAAAATCTGAACATGCCAGAAGAAAGTCTGATGCCACCCAGACTGCATTGCATCTCACTCCTTGCAAAGAGGTTTTTCCTTGGTAATAAGCTTGTGCATCCCTTCAGGTGGTCCTACTTTGCTTCAGAGATTACAAAGAGTAGGTGCATGCTATGCTTTATTCTCCAGAGCAGAGATTTTTGCTTCAGGACACACAGCCTTTTGCACACCTTTGTACTTCCAGTTCACTTACTTACACTCTGGAAGTGACTAAGGTGTGAGATGTGAGCCAGCCCTGCCATCATCATAAAGAACCAAACCTGAACTTCAAAAAACAGTGAGTGAAAATGAAAGTAAAGGGAACAACCATTATTTCATGATCTGTATGGGAGTGAAGGCTCACAGCTAAGACAGTTTAGGAGAGCTTGTAAAATTTCTCTATCTAGGGACATGCAGATTTCTCTATCTAGGGACATGCAGATTTCCTAATATATTTGAGCCTTCTGTCAGCTCACAAATTTGATTTTCGCTGTTCATCAGATTCAACAGTCATCAGAGAATACTGACAGTAATACTGGTGGACATACAACAACATCACTGAATTTCTCATTCACTTTCAAAATCAAGACAAAAATTCAGAAAAAGAAACCTTACAAGAAAGTTTAAATTACAACCCCTTTCAAATTTCTCATCCCAAACTTGCAAAGTCTCATCTTCATCTGGTAATGCAAGTGACCTCTCTGGAGGTCACAAATTGAGGTGTCAGAGATAAGGCTGCTTTTTCTGTGGGACTCGAACTGCTTCCAAACCATGTGCAAAGCTCACCATTTCCCCAGAGAGCATCCTTGAAGAAGACAAGTTGTGAGCCAGCACTGAGGGCTTCCATGATTTCCATGCTGAGAACACACGACGCAGTGACTGACACAGCAACAACTTTTGGAATCCCATGAACCACATTTTGCAGTGTGGAGTCAGTCACAAACAACAACATTTCTCTTTGATCTATGGGAACACTGTGTTTTGTCTGTGATTAGGAAAAAAAATACACAAAATTGGAATGCAATTTTTTTTTAGTAGAAGAAAAGACTAAACATCTTCATATTAAAATGACTCATAAAACCGACAGAAATTATTACAGTTTAATTATTACAGGATAATGAGTCAAAGGTTTACTAGAATTTTTTGGTATTCCTTACTTCAGATACAAACCTTAAAATCTCTACCTTAAATTAACTTTCTGAGGTTGACTGTCTGGACTCTTGGCTCTACTTCAGTCAACCATCACGCTTTATGATCATCTTCTTGGACTGTACATGGGATTTGAAAATATATTTCCTAAAAAAAATATACTATATATATATGGTATACATAAAAAAAATAATTGGATGGTTTTTAATAAGGCTTACATAATTTTTGTCTTAAAAACAATGGGGAAAGAACATTTCTACTACTAATATTATTCCTCTGTGGGCACATTTTCTAGGCACTGTCATTAGATTACAAAGCATAACCAAGTTGCAAAGTGGAGGTTTTTCTTTCAGTTGAACAAATATCCCTAAATATTAAAAAATACATAAAGTTAAGGAAGTAGATAACTCCCAAGTAAGACATATATGAATCTGCAATGACAGTGTAAGTTTTCTGCCCCAGACAGTTATAAAAAATATCATATCAAAGCATATTTCATATTGACCAGTGCAAGGAACTTGCAAATTTTCGGCTTCTAGCATTTTAAAATATCTAACATTTAATAACTTAATCAATTTTAAATATTTTTGTTACTCTTCTTAATTAGTCCGCTGATCAAAAATTAATGCCTAAAACATTTAATTGAAAATTAAATACTATAATGCCGGGAAAAACATGTGGCATCTAATTCTCAGAGCTGCATGTCTGTGGCAGAAAAGCACAACAAAACCCCCAGTATTTCGTCTTTGGTTGAATTATAACTTTGAAACCATCAGCCACACTGAACCTGGCTTTCTGTCCATGCTCACACTCTTAAGAGCAAATGAGGTAATTGTAAATAGTGGCTGGAAAAATTCACAGTTCAGATATCACAGTCATTCCTTAATACAGCATATGCTGCCTCTTGCACTGATGTTGTTTTGCCTAGTAACTGCATACATTTGGGCACCTCCTCTGCACAGATACCATTAAAACAGCTTCAGAGAAAGAATTTTTACATCTGTCCCTTGAGAATTACTAACACATTAAAAGCTCTCTTTCAGGAAAATCATCCAAGAAGTAAATAATAATAAAAGCAAAAATCACAAGTTAGTATAAAATCATCATCTTGCTATGTGTGACAATTTGTTCTGAACAGAGAGGAGGACACAACAGACAAATAGCAGCAGGATTGAGTTATAAGGAAGGACAGCTCCTTAACCACAGATGGAATATATTTCCTCATGTTCCTTCTGAACCACAGTTCGGATTCTGACTAATAAAAAAAGCGTATTTCCATTCCTCCTTCACACAAATTAAGCCATATTAATTTAAGCAATTAATACTGTAGCTACAGAGAGTAAATACTATTTTTAAGGTACATCTGAATTAGCTCACATAGCAGATTATTTAATAATAAATCTGCAAAGCAAACCAAATCATTGTCCCTTCCTCATTTATTACAACTCGGTGATCTGGCATGTGAAGGGTACATCCTCTTGGCAAAGGCAACTGCAGGAAACAAGCTGCTGTTCTTGATCTTCTGGGAGGACCAGGCAAGTGATACACTAGCAGCAGGTAAATACCTTTACATTCCTCGAGCAGTTAAGCGTAAGGAGAATATCTTCTATTGCTTTTCCATCATTACTTCCAAAAAATTATGAGCACTCATGTTGTTCACTTATAAAAATTTAGTACTTATAAAATTTAGTTCAGTAAGTGAATAGCCATTAAAAAAAGAACTAATAAACCTCCTAGGGGCAAGACAAAAAAGCATAGACCTTTTTTTCCTGCTACTCAATATTCCATTCTTCAAAATCACATCTGTTCCTGCACGCTTCATCTTTTCTCTAATTCAGTGATGAAGTGCTTTTACATAAGAATACTGATAACACGCATCAGGATTTCAGATGGAAACATTCCTGAATTCAAAAATGTTTGGCTAGGATGCCCCTAGTCTGCAATTTTATTTCATTTTTCACTAGAAGAGGTTTCTTGGAAATAGGAATTTACACATGTATGCGTCCATCTTTCTGCTGGCACACTAAAGATCCCATCCAGCTAGCCCTAATTCCATGTTTGCAAATGCTCTGTCACATTCTCAATTAGCATGGAGAAAACACAAGAGATACCCCTCATCTCAGTAGTTAAAAGTACTCCCTGCCTAAAAATTAAATCATAATTCATTGGCTTTTGAAGCAAAAGGGCAAGACCTAAATTAAATTTATGTCTTAAACTTGTGGGAAGCATCTCCAGCTATTTTGCTGGCCGTTCTGGAATTTCTTTGTCTTTGGTTCATATGCTTTGATTCACACTTTGTTTCTTGTGGAGCTGATGGACAATTGCAAATTATTCTCTGCTAGAATTCAGTGCTGGCTGTACTGAGGATCCAGTTGCCAGGAAAAAATAAATAAATCAGCAACAAAAAAATTCCTTTAACTACTAAGGGAGCTAGCAGCAATTTGAAAGAACATCGTAGCATCATTCAGAAACAAATTAAACATAATTGTGAGCTTTCCGGCACAGTATGGATGGCAGATGTATTTACCTAAGAGTTCTTCCCTTTTACTACTTACTGGACCATAAAAGCCAAATCTGCCTGAGGAGCTTCTATGGAAGTCAATGAAAATCACCCACACATTTGCATGAAAAGAACAAAACTGTATTTTTATATAACCATCATCTGTTCCACTCTATCCCCCAAGACCCAACTGACTGGGAGCTTCTTGCTACGTTCCTAAGGATAGCATTCAGCTATAAATTGAGCCTCAACTAACTTCCTGTGAGCTCTCTCTCCAGAGTGCAGTATCACCTCTGGTTAGATGGCAATTTATTCAGGAACAATTACCTTGCTAGACTGAGTGGCACTGAAACTGGTGAGGCAGTTCATTTTGCCTTTCACAAGCATTTAAGACATGGTGATAATTCTGCCCATACAACTCTTTAAGATAATCCTGGCATTGGGGTTGCCTCTATACAAGACGAATCTTCTTCACATACACATGAAGCTGATTTTATGTTGAATTCATTGCTAAATAAAAAGATTACCTGCAGCCTTCGATAGAGCACTTGGGCCCAGAAGCTACACCGCTCATTGCAACCATCAATCTGAAAAGAGCACAAAAATAGGGAATGAGACAACTGTGATACCAGAAATCCAGTGGTAAAAAGTATTTGTTATCTGATTTGTAAAGCAGATTACCCGAAGAATTTCCTTTAGACCATGAACAGCTGGTGGCTGGTACAAATTAGAAATCTGCTCTTCCTCATCCACTTCCACATGTATTTCACCAGACTGAACAGTAAGAATGTAACAGAAGCTGGGAGGAGGAAGATTAGTTGTCATCTATTAAAAAATAAGAAAAAGAAATGTGACCATAAAAAAGGCACTTTAATTTAGCCAGTCAAGTTTTACAATAATAGGCAAGATGAACAAAACAATTTACATCTTAAGATGGATGGGGAAACAAAATTATATGGTTAATAACAAGTACTCTGATGTAGAAGATGAGTTAATAAACCAACAGTCACAAGTTATAAGCGAAATCAGCTTGTGTGTATAATTCTTTCCATAATCTAACATTGACCTTCATCACAAAAACAACTCATAACTTGGCACACTTGGCAAACCCTGTGACTATTTCAAGGTGCTTTTTGTTGTTTTGTGTATCTTTATTACGTGGTAGGAGTGCGTCAATTAGTCTTCTTCTTTTTATTTTTTTTTTTCTTTTTTTTTCAACATCCATAGCTTTTCTGAGATTTGGGGACTTTTGCATGTGGGTGGGTTTTTGTGATAGTAAACAGCTGCCGAACTTTTAAAGCTGCCAAATTAAATCCAGGACAGCACAAGGAGAAGATAATGAAGAACAGGAATGCAAGAGCTGCAAGAACTGCTTCTCTTTGTGGTATGCCAGATTTTTCTTTTCCCCTTAAAAAGTACCATGACGTAACAACTTTATCAATCACCACTTAGAGAGGTCCCAAGCTGGAAAGACTTCTCAGAAAAGAAAAGACAATGCTAGAAGATAATTTTTATTGCAAATATGGTAAAATGCTCTTTCAGCAATGTTTGTTGTTAATAAAACATTTAATTTAATAGAAGAAATATGAATATATTAAAGACAGTTGCCCACCCATAAAAAAGAATCTGCTTAAAGAAAAACAAAAGCAAAGGAAGCTGATACCCAAACTCTGCCTCTGACAGCATTAAAGAAGGTATTTGAATGTACATATGGCTAAAAGGAATCCATTCCACAGGTCCCTTCCCAACAACATTATCATCGTGCTGGCAATATTATTTATCTACTGATGTATAAAACTGCTTCCACAGGACTGTGCATAAAACTATACTGTTTGTATCAAGAAAAACATATCTCAACTGAAAGAACTCCACCCAGCCAAAAACCTGGAGCATCAGAATGCAAGTTGTGGCTCTGTTTGGAATTAATTTCTGTTTCAAACTGATGGCAGAAATGTAAATTACACGATTATGGCAAGTTTTGTCCATTTTCAAATTGCTAATAAAACAGAAAAAATGAAGAAATAGCAACAGTCATAACAACACTAAATGACATTTAAGAGCTTTGCCTCAGCCATAGATATTCCCATTCTGTTGCCCACATAATTTTAAAGCACAAACCCATCCATTCCTCTGAGACTTCCAAAATATTTCAATGAAAGGAAGAGTCAAAGAGAACACAGCTATTTCACACAGTTTCAGTCTCAATATTATTTTTGACTGAGGTCTGATTTTTTTGTTCTTCAATACAAGACCCTGGACAATGCAAAGAACATGCTACATTGCAGAGGAAGGATTCTTGGACTTTAGAAATAACTAGTAATATCCATCTTCAACATTCCCTGGTTTTGGAACTTGTTTATTTCCAGCTCTCTCTCTTTTTTTTTTTTTTCCATATTGACTTCTTTGGTCTAAAACCAATTTTTAATACCACTACCTTCTTCCCAAAGAACAGCCTATAGAAGAACATCAAGAAAGTCCAAGCTCTTGGCTACCCAGAAGCTTCTCAAATGGTCTTGTATTGCCAAAATTATTTGATGTGACAGAACACCTCTTCGAAGACAAAAGCTAATTGAAGTAAAATTACAGACGTGATTTCAGCTTTGCAAATATATAATAACATACTTTAAATCCATTTCTACACTCTCCCACTCCCTAAAATAACAGGAACATTCAATTATCTTTATCAATTACATTTATGTTCATCTTTCTGACCTCACATGAAACAAGTATCAGTCAGAGATATCCTAACTAGTAAGAGACCTGATTCCAGCAGTCACTCTGTCTTCACAGAAGTTAATATTCAGAAAAGTGATTTAGAAAAGGCTGAAAAGCACTTTTAAAGAATGAGTTAACATCCTTGTATATAGATTTCTCATCAGACTCCATGATATCTAGTAGCTCTTTACTCCTGCAAGGAGAAGAGAGGAAGAATTTGTCTGGACATCTTACCATTCTAGCTCTAGAGGATTAATAAAGGGCTAATTGCATCATTTTGGAAAGATGCTGCTAATCCAGATGGCTTCAGGTTAGCCTGGGAGGTTGTCAGAATCAGTAAAACAAAACTTGGTAGGTAAAAAGAGGGAGAGAGTACTGATTCCCAAAGTAAATATGATTATACCACCACCAAAAATACTAGCTGTGAGTGAAAAAATTAATATCCATAATAACAAAACTTACCATTTCAGAGTCTTGACTTTGTCCAGGAACTTTTACAGGCACTACTGGAGGCCACAGACTGTCTATCAGACTAAACAGTCCTAATGCCCTTCAAAGAGACAAATAAAATCAGGTTTAAAATGTTTTCCAGTGCCACACATTATATTAAAAAGATTCATTAAGAAATGTCATCTAAACCATTGCATGATTAAGAAAACAATTTAAAATCATATTTGTTTTCTGGAAGCTGGTTTTGATTTGGTCCAGTTAAATTTCCATGGCTTCTGCTGCTGGGTGGAGAGGGAGGCAAGGGATGCATCACATCCAGTGACAAGCAAGTCATGTTTAATCCTTTGCCACAAACAGCTCGCTAAATGACAGAAATCAGAGGAACTGGGGTAAATTGTAGTTTGGGTAGGACACAGGTGTCAGCACAACTTCTTTTAAAAATAGCTTTTAGCTATTTAACTGTTAAAAAGTTTTGATTCTAACATCTTCATTTCTACTGGGGTTTTTTTTTGGGGGGGTTGCTGTGTGTGTGTGCTCTTTGCTGGGTTTTTTGTTGTTGTTGACAGCTGATTGTAACTGCTTTCAGGAAAGCCAGCAATTATCAGATACAGAGAAACAACAGGCAAGATTTTGTTAAGTACCATGTGCAGAGAACAATCTCCTTCCTACACAGCTGCTCACTCAGTTATGGTTTGTATTTATTAATTTTGCAAGTTTCACACTTTTGATTTAAAAAAAAAAACATAAAATTAACAGTCCATCACATTAAGGTAAGATGTTGACCACTCTTTAGTAAACCAAGCTGTACTTTGCAGCAGTTCAGTGGCTGCCTTGTGAGTTGATGGGAGATCTTTGCTGGACAGACAGGAGTAGCTGAGGGAGAGGAAATAGCAACAGATAGCTAACTTGAAGAGAAATACATTTCTGAGTTAAAGCTCTGAATTATCTTGTTCCAGTTCTCTGTTCTGTGAGTTGAAGCACAGAGATCTGGATTTTAACCCCCCACTGCTTCCAAGCTGTCTGTTCCTCCAGTTACAAAAACCACTATTTCTGAAACAACTCTAAAAAATGAAGTCCAAAACTTGTTAAAAGTAATATTAGCTTCTGAACCCAACTGTTTAGAAGGAAACCACATACCCTGTTTACAGGGCTGAAACACGTTGCAATATGCTGCTTCTCTTCAAGGGGTCATGGAAACTTTCCTTTTAAAGTTCTGCTTTTAGCTCACTTCTGCTTAAACTTATTTATTTCTGCATTTCCTTAGTCCTTCTCTGGATCCTTAGATTTTGGGTGTCTACTGTGAGCTTCTCAGCATGTTTTTTTCACTGCCTGTGATTCAGTGTTAACAGTGATGCCTTTGCAAGTTTTATGGCTGTAAATCTCAGAGGAAACCTTTGGGAATGCAGCTTGAGGCTCACAATTCAGGTAACAAGCTGGCAGACTGAAAAGACATTGCTACCTGTAGTTGTGTTCTCCACATGAATGAAAATACTAGAGACACAAAAGTGCTGCTTTTTTACAGAAATGGACTTCCTGACTTACAAAGCATCATCCCCAAGTCTGTGAAAGGAGAGAGACTGAGGTAGTTTTGGTGTTTGGAGGTTTTTTTAATTTTAGTTTGGGGTTTTTGTTTGGTTTTGTTTTTAAACAGTGATGTCATTACAGCACACAAAGCAACATTCCCTAGGTATTACAGACACTTTACAGCAAACTGACCTTCTAGAATCCTTGACTGGGGCAAGATTTTCTGTATTTTTGTATTGTACAGAATCTGACACAAGGAAGGCTAATGCCCAGAGGAACTAACTGGTCTTGCTAACTGGGAGATGAAAAAGGAGACCTACAAAACAAGAGCAGAGCCTCCTGTCCAGCTCAGGCAGTTCCATAAATGGCCTTCCTCACACAATCCACAGCACAAGGTCGGAGCACAGATAGGAACATACCACAAACTGTGCACAGAGATCGCACATTTATCAACTTAGAGCAACTACGCCATGTTGTTTGTTGCATGTTCACATCTCCACCAAGACTGATCCCTCATTTGCATTTTAAAGTGTTCACAAAGGACATGAAGTCGTCCTTTCTTCTTTAGCTCACTCCTAACTTGCCATCCTGTGTCAGAATACCTAACACATGTGGTACATTTCCTTCTATTCTTTGTGCCCTTTTGGAGAAGGCCATCTACTGCTTGAACCAGGAGCACTTAATAAATAGTAAATGACAGGATTTGTTTGCAAGCAGGCAGAGGATCAGTGCTGGGTGGGGCAAGACTCCTGAACACCTTGGCCCCATCGTTCTTTGACCTGTCAGGCCATGGGCAGAGACAAACCAAAGGATCAGCAAGTTCCAAATCACATCCTGCTGTGATCCTTGCTGTGAGCTGGGATGTTCTCTCCTGGGACTCTCACTCCATCAGTCAGTGTCCCTGGTGGGGAGCTCCCTGGTTGCTCCACCCACTTATCAATCTACAGCAAAGGAACTCACTCTTTACACTTATGGGCTTCAACTTAGCAGAAGGGAAAATAAAGTGGGGCCACCGACAGTGGAGAAATGACAAAGACATTGTGTCCTCCTCTGCAGAAGATCATTATCCTCACAGAAAGAATAAAATTAATTCCCTTCACTGGCCAAGTAACACTCAAACTCCAGTTCAATCTGATTTGAACAATGGGTGCAGTTTATTCAATATGTGTAGCCTTCTTCAGCTCTAGAGTCAGGACAAGAGATGAACAGCTGGCTCTGTGCAGCAGCAAAGGGGCATGGTTAGCTGCCATGTGCATATGGAGCCTCTCTGGATGCACAAGACAAAATAAAAATGTTTAAATTTTGCTCAGTGAGTGTAATTACTAGCTACTTTGGAAAAAAAAATCACAAAAGGACAGACTTCTAAGAAAGGAAAAGCAGAGTAAGAAGTGAGAAGAAACAGGCTCAAGGATCAAAAAGAAAAATGAACATGTAAAGTATTTTGAATAACTTTTCTTTTACTTCAGAGACTAGGGCTCTATTGTAGTACTCTATAACTTTGAAAAAAAAGACTGAATCTATAGCAGAAAAAGAACAAAATCATCTATGAGGTTCTAAATGACAGACTCAACTCTCAACTCTCTACTTTCCATGCCAGGCTCAACTCTGTGTTTGGTAAAACAATTGTCCTATCCCAAATATGTATATTTCCACTGTTTTCCACCAACACAGTAACACTACCAGTAACTCCAGTGGAGTGTTACAGTAAAGATTTCCACAGAAATTTGGACTTGTGACAGGTAGGTTTGCCTCTCTTCTATAAACCCACATCTTCAAGCTTTGCTTATATATATAATCAGATTTTATATATATGTGTGTATGTAATAAGCAAAATTGGGTTTTTTGGTGTCCTTAATTATTTTTACTAGCCAATGTCCTCAAAAGACATCTCTTAACTTTTCCTTGCTAAACTTCAGTCTTTTCTCTGTATCCATAAATGCAAACTGCCTCCTGTGTACACAGACATCATAATTTTAAAGATATAATACTGTTAAACAGGCTAAATGCATGACTGATACACCAGTATTTACACTATCAGAACATCTCTGATCCTGTGGAAAATCCATTTATTTCATACTACAAGCTGTGTTTCAAAAGTCAAACAACTCTGATTTTTCAAACGCATTTCACTGATTCTGACCTGATAACATTTCATAAAATAGTAAGAAGATTTGGTTTATTTCTCTCAAAAGCATGAAGTTTCAGCTACAGTTCTGGTCCAAGAACTTTGTGTCTGCCATGCCTGATCCAACTTTTAACATACAGCTTATAGTCTGGGGGATTTTTAAACTTAAATAATCATAACAGGCTCAGGGGAAAAATACTAGAGGGAGAAAATAACAGCAATATCAGAGAAAAGAAGGCACATAAACAGGGGAAAAAGGAGCACTATGTAAGGTTTATAGGAAGGAACAGAAAGATGCTAGGATTCTCTTCCAACATCTTCCACAGCTCTGCTCTGAGAATTCAGGACTTGGAACTTCTCTGCTTCCTCCTCTCCTACTTCTTAAACTTTTTGTCTAAACCAAACCAGTTTTCTTTGGCAGTGTCAGTCTCAATTATTAAGAATTCAAAAATAAAGCAACTCCTAGCCCTCTGTGCACAACTAAGAAATTCCTTAATAATCACCTAGACTGCAAAAACTGCAAGTGTCAAGGGACAAGAAATCCAAATATAAAGCTGACACTGTAGGCTCCCTCCCTGCCTTTAACTGACCTACTAAGACTTGCAGTGCACAAACTATGCAACTCCACATTTTCTTTGTCTTGAGTAATAAAAACAACAGAATCACAAAGTAAAAATCTGAGCCTACTAAACCAGCATCTTTGTCAAAGTACGAACAGGGAGGAAGGGCTGCTGACCTCTTTCTCCCCCCAGATTTTTAGATATATGGCATCATATAGTTGAATGATTTACATACTTTAGTAATTAATTTTTTACAGTATATTAGAAATTACACATACTACATGAAGTCACTGAAATTATAACATAAAAGTGCTTTTGATTCAATATAGATATGCCTATATTATTCTCCAATGCTGATTACTGAATAGATTAATGACACAAGCACTAAGATACATGCAGTCCATGTTTATTAAAGAATAGAAAATTCAGGAAATAAAAAACTTCATTTCTGATACAAAACCAGCCATAGGAATGAATACAAAAATAATGCATATAGTCAAAACTTCAATGTGATTACTGAAATTATGCTTTAAATGAAACTCAACTTTTAACCACAGAAATTACTGAAATGTTTCAGGACCTCAGAACCCAGAGACGTGGGTGGGTCTTGTAGATGGCAGTCTTTTTGGAGGAGGGAAAACCAAAGGAAGGAAGTTCTGACCTCCTTGCTCTGCGGAGAGTTCTTACTATTACATTTCCTGTCAATGTCTAGCAGTTGAAACATTTACTTGTGCAGCAGTTAGCAGTGGTCCCCTCTTCTGAGGGCAAAACAAAATGAAGAGAAAGTATAAAGTGAAGAGTAAAGGGGGAAAATCAGAGAAATTGAGGTCAGAGAAGTATGTGATTCAAATAAAAAGGGAAAAAAATAGAAAAGAATGAAAACCCTTAAGCACAATAGTGACCACTACAAACATACAGGGAGATTTCACATTTCAGTGCCTAACATTTGAAAGTTCAAAATGACAAACAACAGAAGCCAGCTTCATTTGAAAATGCAGAAATTTCTCAGAAAAACATAACACTGGTTGATGAGTTCAATATTCAGAGCCTGTTTACTGTAGAGGAAAATGCAACAGATAATACAGCCTGCCATGAATTAAATGTTGGCTCAAAAGTCAAAGCTTATGAGTTGATGTATCCTTCAAAGTGTTTCAGCCTATCCAACACCAGTGTAGATTTCAGCATTCTTCATGCAGCAGTTGCCTCTATTAACCATTTTTTCAATTTAGGGACAAAATTTGTACTGACACCTTGTGTTCCTCCCCTCCCCTCCATTTTAAAATTGCTGTTATCTTTCTGTTCTGCTGCAGAGAAACTCTTCATATTTCTAACACATGAGAAAGCATAAAGAGAAGAAGCAGGTACATCTGCTATACTCAGCAGTAAAACAACTCAATGGTAGGAAAATCATGTGAAAAGACCCAAAGTGTCAAAATCCAAATTATTATCCTGTGTGGAACTCCAGGTAGGGCTAAAAAAAAAATCAGACTTTTTTTGTTGTTGTTGATAAAGACAGGTCTCTAATTCCAAAGATCATCCCAGATCATTGAAATTAATTTCCAGTAGGAAGCAGGAACTATGGCAATTTATAGGTTATTTACTCCTGAGGCATTTTAGTGAGTGCTCAGCCCCTGCATCTAATTGCATTCATTTAGTTCCTGGTTATACCTGACATACCTGAAACATGCCTGGGACCTATTAAAAACCAGGGGGTTGCATGTGCTGCATATAGATTCTTAACCAGCATTCCTGCCTCTAGCAGCACACCCCCAAAATCTCACTTCCTCTTCCTCAAGGGACTGAATTTAAGACTGACACATGAGGCAGTGGGAGGGTGAGGGTGAGAACAAGAGCCTCTAAGGAAACAACACCACCAGCAGCCTTTCCATGAATATTTTGCAGTCTTCTCCCTTTAAACCACTGTACTTTTTTTCTTCCTTTTTTGCTGATTCAGAGCATGCAGTCCATGGAATAGTTGTAGGAAAGGCTAGGTGACAAGTATGGATGAGAGGGTGAAGAGAAAAGCTGTCAGGAAACAGATACTGAACCACACAAGTTCAGTCAGTTGCCACACTCCTGCTTCCTACTTTACCCAGCAGCCTCACAAACAGAGCAGAACTGCTGGAAATCAGGCACTGAACAAGCAACTCTGCCATGACTCAGCCATGTCCCTCTGTCTTACAGGATTGCCAGAAACTGGGCTGCAGAGGGAAACACCACTTCCTTTACTGCACTGCAAAGGGAAGGATTTCTTGCAGGGATGGTTTAGGGGAGTGTGCTTTATGTGGGGTAAGGGTCTGGCTCTGAAAAGCACCTAAACCAGTAAAAAACCTTCAAACGACCTCAACAAGACCCTAGTGCTTGTCAAAGCATATTGAAAACACATTAGAAGTGTTTCTCTCAATGTAAGGTTACATCATCATTCCAATTTTTTACAGAGCTGATCTCTGTCGAGACAGGACATGGTGGTGTAACTTCTTATCCCACTTTTCTCTTGGAACACAAGTGTTTTCTTATCAGAGAAGAAATGTGTTTAGTTTCTTTAGCACTCCTTAACAGTACAGGTTCATTCCAAAGATCAAGTAATGTGTTCAGCTGGGTTTCCCCTGGGTGTAAAAAACCTTTTATCATAGGCTTATAGCTTTTTAGCCCTTGAAATGAAACTTCAACTTACAACAGTGATTTTAAGATTGCATTTACTGGAATGATGTCAAATAATACTTCAAATTAAATATTTGAGGATGGATGATGGCCGGGAAAAAATTTTTTGAACAGTAACAGTGGTCTATTGATGCAAAACTCTTGAGAAGCTCTTGTATCTATTAGCAAATGTCCTCTGTCTCACAGAGGGACTGAGGAAGCACTCTCTCTCTGATTACAATCCATATGACTGTGGGACAACACGAACATACAGGATCTTATTAGCCATTCCTGGCTTTCTCCAGATCATGTGCTTCAAAGGCACACACAGAAAAAGTCATTACTTTTCCCTTGTATTTCCTACATTTTCTTCCCTTTTATCCACTTTAAAAGCCACTGTCAGACTCCAGGAAACAAACAGTTTCAAAGCCATCTCCTTCCAAAAAGTAATTGGCGTTCTCAAAAAAAAAAAAAAAAGGCAGCAGTCTTTCTTGCAGGGCAGACCACATAGTTCTTACTCACTCATGTGCTGCAAGCCAAGGTTGGGCACTCACAGGCATAACCCATCATGTGCTTGGATACACCAGGGGCTCTGGAAATCCATTTATCCACTGGCAATGAGTTCTACAGCTTAATTATGCTCTCTGAGAGTAAGTACTCCCTCGTATTCATTTCAGCTACGGCTTTACTGTGGTTTCCATCACACCTAGAATGTGTCCCAAACACTTAAAAGTAATAAAAAGTTACAAAGCAGAACTTAGGCTTAAACAATTAAAAAAAAAAATCCCTGAACAATTCCCCCACCCACCCACCCATCTTGTACAATGAAATCACGTTTTAACTGCTGCACTGTCCCCGAAGCTACACTATATCCATTTTCTTTTAATGTTCCCTAGCAGGGCTACCACCAGCACAGCACCAGCTGAGCCACCAGCATTTTCAGCAGTGTGTCTTCTGAACGTCCTCAGAATAGCCAGAAGTAAGTTACTGCTGCTTTGAAACAGAATTTACATTAGAAAAAGTCTGTCTCTTATTAGTTAGGCAGAGTACTGGAAGCACCAGCAGCCAGTTGTAAAACTTCATTTGTATCCAGAATTCCAAAGCCATTATTTAATTTGTTTGGAAAAAATGTAACTTGAAAAAAAAAGCCAACAAAATAATTAAATAAGAAGACGTGTTTGTTATTAAAGATCCATAAAAATGCAAGTAGGCTTGAAATCCAAAGGCTCTGAAAATTAACACTGCAAGTACATAAAAAGAAAAGCATACTGAATAGGGCTGGCTGGAAAACAACAATTCCATTTTGCTAAACATTTCAAAGCTTTGAAATTTGTTTTTGTTCCAATATGAAACAAAAATGAGACTTTCTCAAAGTTTTCATGAAATAAGAATAAGAGAAAGAATATTCACTCCCTCTGGACCTGAAAAAAATCTTCCCAACAAAGCTGTCTCCAAAATAGATAATGTTTCCATGAAACATTCTGGTTTTGATGAAACAGCATTTTTCAACAGGAAAAAAAGTGTCAGCAGAAATACCATAGCCATTCTAATAGCAAAGGCTTATCTAGATCGGATGCTTGTACGAATAAATTATGTTGAGAACTGA
The DNA here is from genome assembly GCA_039654755.1 of Calcarius lapponicus. Classification (NCBI taxonomy): domain Eukaryota; kingdom Metazoa; phylum Chordata; class Aves; order Passeriformes; family Fringillidae; genus Calcarius; species Calcarius lapponicus. The sequence goes on along the minus strand of CM077464.1, from coordinate 111,695,646 downwards.
ACCAGTCTAATTATATTTATATAGGTCCCCTTGAGAACATTGTATCACTCTCCTTAGAAAGATACCCTGTAAGATAATCGATCTATTTAGTTTTTTTCTTGACTAAAGATATTTTATTTGAAGAACGTAAGAGGAATCACAGAATAAGCAAAATCTGAGTCGTACCATGAGTCAATTTGTTACTTACCTGGGGGAATTTTTCTATAAAGCTATTGACATTCTTATTCCAAAATAAGAATGGCTTTACGATTTGCAAGAATTTTTTTTAAGAAACAAACTGTGGTTCTAAAACCATTCAGATTTAACAGAATTAAGCTCTAAGATACTAAAGGAAAGTCTGTGCTTGAAAGTTCAAGCCATACTGGGCAGCACTGTAGAAAAACTTAGTCCAGTAAAAAGTTCTGCAATGAAAGGGAGATGAACTAATGTTTAAAGGTCTCTGAATCTACTGAAGAGGAAGAAAACACTCATATTTTATGGAATATTGCACACAGAAATTCCTTACTCTGCTAAGTGTGTATTTGTGCATTAGCTTATTTAAGCTCATTTTGGAGAATGGTTGGCTCAGGCACAGCTGGATGCTCCAAAAGTGTCAATGAGGACATTTGATTGAACAAAGCCAGGTTCAGTTGTTCCAAAGAATGTTGGTCACAGAAATAAATAAAAAGGCAGACCATCTTTGCCTGCCACAGCAAGCAACATGTTCTTCCATTAATGGTTCTCACCTTCCTCTTGTAGTTCTCTGCAAAATCTTCATTCCAGCTAAGCAGCAAGATTTTCCTTCCCATCTCCTGCAGTACTGCTCGACGTCATCTGTGGAACTCAGGGACTGCAGCTGCACTTCACTGAACATGCCATAGGCATCCTGGACAAGGAGGCATAACCTGCAAAACATTCCTCCATTACTCACTGGCATCTGCTCATAGCAAACCAGTGAGCAAAGTTCTGAAAATGATGTTACAAGCTGCAGTACAGGGCTTATCCTCTACAGTATCTGCAGAATTCCTATCAAGTAACGTATCAATAAACAAACCCAACATCTTTAAAGGTTTCCTCATGTACATTTTCAGGACATAACAGGGCCATGAAGCAGAGAAGCATGACTGAAACAAAGAGTACAAGGCTTGCACTGGGGATTAGGTTAATTAACTGCTATGCACTATGCGGCTTGTGTACTTAAAAACAACAAAAGTGGAGTTTTTGCCTTACTTGAGGTGAATTCTACAATAAAGACAGAACAACAACAGAAACATAAATATGTGTGTGTTTAAATATAAAAATTCTGCTTAGAAGTAAGCAAAGCAACATATTTCACAAGTAATAATCACTGAGACTGGCAAAGCAAGCATTACATTTTCCCACACTCTTTTTTTAAAAAGAGTCCTGAGGATGCAAAAAAGAGTGAAACATCAATTTTTCTTTAAAGAACAAAACTATACAAAACAACATAAAACTGGAGATTAGTATATTGAGACTTGGGTATGAAGCCCAGAGGAACTATTTTAAGAAGGTAATTAAAGAACCTGCTAAACAAACAATTTGATTAAAATCTATGGAAGTAGGGGCTGTAGGGCTGGGAAGTATTGCTTCACCAACTTGATGGCATTTTGAGAAGATAGTACTGTCATAACAGATAAGGCAAAATCAGTGGATGTCATACATTTAGATAGTCAAAAGCACATTTCACAAGATTCTGCACCTGAGATGAGCACACACGATAGCATGAATCATGCAGGGCTGGAGGAAGGAGGCCCCTGTCTACAAGATTGGTTTTAATTGCCTCAGAAAGAGACAGTTAAGCATGGAAACTTTTCAAAGGGAAACAAAAATTACCTTTGAGGGTAGCACACATATCTTTGTTTCCAAATAAAACTCAGGGGTGCACTAGGCAGCAGAATTCATTTCATTTCAAAGGTACGTGCCAACACTACCCTCCCCAGAGCAGCACCATTGTTCCCAGCAAGACAACTCCAACTGCTTTTGGAACACATCCTGTAATGTACATGTACCCTAAAAGCATTCAACAGCAGTCATTATATCTTTATAAAAGATATTTATGTGCTAAATGAGCTCCTACACTGAAAAAATCCATGTATTTTCTTCACATGGAAAAGTAGGCACATGGAAGAGCACTAATCACACTTTCCTTGTTCATTATGAAGTGCCTAACTTCGGCTTAGACCCTCAAGAAGGCTGCATTTGATACAAGATACAACCCCAAAGGCCTTCTGACATCAGCAATTGGGCAAGCACCAGCTAAGAGTCCTCATTTTTCCAAATGCTGGTGCTGGTTGTAAGGAGCAGGGAGGGATAGCACTGGGTACAAACAAAGACTCCCATATTTTCCCCATACCTCCAGCTATAAAGGTCCCATACAAACCCAGTCATCATCAGAAAAAAACCCAAAACAAATTAGAAGAACTATGTTTGCCTGCTGCTTTCCATGTTAGGACTCTGAATTCAGTTAAAAACTCCCCTGAGTTTTAACTGATTTGACTGAAACTCCCTGTGATATTGTTATGTTTGGAAAACTGAGTTCATATTCTCTGAACAGTTCTGAAAATCAGATTGAGGGGAACCGGAAAAACAAACCAAACAGTTTTGCCTATGTTAACAAAATGTTGACTGTTAATTGTGAAAAATTAGGCCTCTGTATCTCAGAGCAAGAAGGGCCAACTGTGTTAGTGTCTCAGATCAGATCAGTTCAGCAGTCTCTTAACTGATCACGGGAATTTCTCATATCTTTAGTGAGACATAACTGAACACAAGTAAGTCTCAGACTAGCTGGCACCAGGGTCATATTAAGTCCTCTGGGACACGTTAATTGCCCAAATAAAACTAGCTTGGTTGGTGCTGAAGACATCAGTCAGTAAAAGAGCATTTTCCAAGTCCTTTTAAGTCAAGCAAAGAGATGGTTTCTGTCAGACATGGGAATCTCAACACCCCGCATCCCTGGCCACAGATTTCCATTCCTTTGTGGTGGCACATAAATGGCTAGGACAGGAAACTCATCTGACCAAAAAATACTGTAGCCAAATCATCATCATCAGCAGCATCATCTGAGTTTCTTGAAAATCAACTCTTTAAAAGTAAACTCCTAATTGCATGGAGTACTGCTTCTAGGCAAGGATGTGTTTTCCTTGAAGCTCCCACTCCAGCTGTCCAAGGTATGCAGCACATGCAGGAATCTCAGGTCACAAGACAGGAGAATGGTCATCTTATGGCCATGCTCAATGCAGAGAAGAACTGTGCCATTTGTGGCTTCTATCAGTAATGCTCCCACTCACACTGGGAATGCATTCATGATCACTGGCATCACAAAGGAACACAGAGCAGCAGATTCCAAGTGCCTTTGCTCTGTCAGGTTTGTACACAAGCACAGACAGACACTATATTTACTACACTTGCTCTTATCAGTGTCCAGAAGGTAATCACAGTTTCTCTGCAACATGCATTTAAAATGAAATGCATGTATTCACTCACTTGGTAGTCAGAATTTCATTAATAACCCTTCAGACACCCAACTGCAGACTAAGAGAGAAACATCCCAGATCAACACCATGAATAGAAGTTCCCAAACACATTTTCCCTGCTTCCCCATGCCTTTAAAATGAATGGTGGCAAAACCTTGAAATGGCAAAACCCTATTAATGAATGATGGCAAAACCTTGAAATGCTATAGGTGTTTGAGGGACAACTGATTTTCCCACTTAATGACTATCATGAAATCAGCTGTATCCCACAAGAGATTTAGCAATGCACTTGGAAAACGACCCTCCTGTTCTCTGGACCTGGTTCTGTTCTTATGGATTTTGTACATGCTGTCAGCATCACTGACAGTAGTTCAGCTGCATTCAGAGCCTTTTGATTCAGGACCTTAACTTCCTTACCAGTACTCTTTTTTCCTTGATTTCACTTTATTCCAAGAACAGTGCATTTGGATTATTTTCCCATGTTGCAGGGTTGCTCTCATATTACAGCAAATGTTCTCACAAATTAATTTTTAGCAGGCAGTCTAACTGTGATTAAAGCCAACAGCTTGTCCCATTACTGTTTCCCCCGCTTTGAACCTCAGTACCATGATGAAAACCCAAACATCAAAATTATGAGACAAGCTGCAAAGCCAAAATGAGTATCTGCCCCCCAGGAATTCAGCATTCATGTTTTGTGCACATCTATAGGAAATACCTCTTTTTCATAAAATTTGGATTTGTATCAGTTAATAAGGTTGAACATACCTTTACCAATGCATAGTACTGAAATGTTAAAAAAAAGACAGGCCAATTTAATCAGTGGTGCTTGTGCAGAGAGGAAATAAATGCTATATTTATTTTTGGGACAACAGGATGCAACCCTTTGTAAGACCCTCAACTTAAAATATGGGTTTGGAAACTGAAATGTCTCATGCAAAATAGCAAAGAACTCACTCCTGGAGAGAGGGGTAGCAGGAAAGCCAGTAGAGGAACAAATGTAGGAGATGCAGACTAAGGAAAAGGTGAAGTATGACACATTGGTAATAGCAAAGGGGGAGAAGATAGGGAATGATAAGAAGTGAGGCAGAGTTTAGCTTTTTTTTTAAATGTAATGACATAGTAAGTCTCATGCAAAAGCTTGGGAAGATTTTGTTAATTTGCTAATAGCCAGAAGCAAGGACTGGGGGCTGGAGGAAGATGAGACTGATTGCTCTGCATTATTTCTATGACTGCGCTGATCTTTAGGACAAAATGTCTCCCTGCAGAAATCTGGAGAGGATTACAGGATTAATGCCATGCCCTTCTCCCAGTTAGTCACTCTTCATGGGTAAAGGGTAAGCCCTTCTTTTACTATTATGTTTTTATGCATGAAAAATCATCTCTCTCCATACTGCTGCCTTTTATCAAGCAGCTGACTTTCTGGAGAGGTAAGGGCGATGAAAACCTTCTCCATTTTTGGTCACCTCCAGCCTCTTCAGCAGCTGGGGGAAAAGAATAAGACAAGGAAGATCTGCCTGGAGAGGAGATGAGAGCCCAGGGAGGCCAGAGCAGACTGATTACACTGACACTGCCTTTACTGAGTCTCTGGAAAACAAACAGCAGAAATTTGTCACGAGCAGATCTTAACCAACAAGTAATTGTTTTAGCCTTGGGTAGGAGGACAATTGTGTGGCCCAGGGCAGCTCTTCTCCATGGCAGCTAAGCTGAGCAGTACAGCACGAGGAGCAGGACAGCCAGACAAGCTGGCAACACCACCCAACACCACCACCTTTGCAGCACTTTGCACAGACCTCCTTGGTTGCTCTTTCTTTGGGAGTGAAAAGGGGGAATGGGAAAATGCCTGAAAACTAATTGACTTGTATTAGCTCTGATATTTGCTCATTCTTTATCTTCACCATCCATGAGACAGCTGCTGCTGTTTTGTTTGTCAGAAGGACTCCTTATCTCTGTGAGGTGCGGTCCTAGCAGAGGCATAAAGCACACGAACATAAACACACACAAACAAAACCCCCTCTCCCTGCATCACCAGAGGCACAACACTACCTACACAACTCCAATCCAGCAACTTGTCTGGTCAAGTCTCAAGGTGGAGCTGATTAACTCCAGCTAATATGGCTCAGATTCAAATTGTAACCTGCAGGACACCACCCTAGCTGGGTTTAATTTATCCCTACCTTATGAACTCCTTGCATTCACCATACCCATATAGCGATTGAAAAATCGAACTCAGAGCACAGGGACAACTGTCCATCTTCCCCCTTTCAACACTAACATTTCTCTATTTAACACTATTATAGATCTACATTATATTACTTTAATTTAAATTAATTTAATTTAACACTATTATTTATATATTATATTCTATAATCCTACTTAACACTAGTATTTCTCTGTTAAAAGCATATAATAAGTTCCTTCATGCTCCCTTTCCAAAAGAATGCACCCACTGTAGCCTTCTTCAGAGGGACACAAGATTTTAGAGTTTTCTGCTTAAAAACCATACCATTTGCTGTCAATAAAAAGTGAGTGAAGCTTTACAGAACCCAACTATGAACTGAATGCTACAAATACAAATACAAATTAACCATGATGGTAACTATCTCCTTCTCTGCCTAGGCTGCAGAGGCAGAAAGGTACAGGTTAAGCTGGAAGAAGAATTCTGGTCCAAACACAGACATTTTTAGCACCCAGCCTGATTGCTCTGGTTTGAAGCACTGACATGAACAAAACAGTGATCATTTGCTTTGAAAACTGGAGGTTTAAAACTGCTGAAAAGTACAGTTTGTGATCATGTATGTTTTTATTTGGCAACTATGGAAGGGCCCAGAAGGAAAGAAAGAAAAAGGCAGTTCTGGAGCGCTGGACCTGGCAGAAGTATTGGTGGAAACTGCACATGTGATTGGAGTATCACCAGGGCAATGACCTAGTCTTATCTCAGCATCTCAAATAGAAAATATGTTGCAGAAGCCTCTCTGGTCTCAGGAAAGGAAACTTTTATTTTTGCAGACACCTCCTGACAGAAGATTTCTGTAACACACTTGCAAACACTCACTACAGTAACTATACCAAGTCACCCATTTTTGATTTTCCTAGCTTTCATGACAATTTTTATACATATGCTAAAAAATGGAGTGAGAGTGTAAGTTATAAGGTAACTGTTGCTTATTTTTATTCTCTTCCTTGAATCATCACATAGTTCAACACAAACTGGAAAATCAAATACCACTTCCACAAGCTCTTTCCTGATCCCCTGCCTGCTGATTGCTTTTTCCATTTCTTCATTCATGTTAATCCTTCCACCTACTATTTTCTGCCTGTGGCCTGAAGAAGCAGCACTTCTGTGAGAAACAGCTTTTGTGCGTAGGAAGAGACCTGCCCGAGCCAAGGGTGTCAGCAGAGCTACCTTTGCAATGCTCAGTGTGCTGGTGGAGAACAGGGCTGCACTGCACTGCAAATGCTCCCACTCAAAACATGGAACACCACCTGCCTGGTGGGAGCTACATGCAACTTGTCAGGAATTGGTGTAGCATGAAATCCAGCTTTTTGTACTTGCCATGACAACCACGGCCCCACATGTGACAGTTTTTTCCTGCAAAAGCCATTTCTTATATGAAGTTTTCACGTGACACCACATGAACTTTTTAAACTCTTCATCTGACACTGGCTCTAAGTGCACTTTTGAATGAAACTGCTGATGCGTATGTTTTATTTGTACATGGAATGTTTCTCAGAAGTAAACAAAACATTCAAAACCATAAAAAGACATTCCTGACATTCACTCAAACACGATATAGAGCCTAAGCTGTAATTTCAAACAGTTACAGAGTTGCATTTGAAAAATATTTTCAGTATCATGGATAGCTTCACTTATGTCAGATTCAAAAATGAATACTAAAGTTGTTCTACGTTCATAGTTTAGATCCAAAGTAATGATGCCATGTAAGTCAATTTTTATAGCGACAGTTGGTTTGGAAGACACAGAGAGTTAAAGAAAAATAGCTTCCTAAGAATTGCCTAAAAGTTTGTATAAAGGCTAGGCCACAATGGAGCAGTAAGGCCTTCCTCCCTCCAGATCCCCTGGCATCTTAACCCTCCATGGGACATAATTTATGGCCCTTCTGCTAAGATCCATTCCATACAGCTTGTTATGCAAAGAAAACCGATTTTGAGTGGTAACAAAAAAAGCAAGCACATCAGATCGCCCCAGCATGTTTCACCCACTGTGCTGTTAATTGTAGTTGGTAAGAAAAATAATGATGCATACCCTCCTCAGGTTCTTCAGTGTACCATTACTTCTGCATGGAATCCCATCACAACCCCTTGGTTATTTCAGCATACAATTCGGAAAAAAACATTTTCCTGCATGTCACAATTTACTAATCAAGAGTGAAAATGTATATTTCAGAAACTCACAGGCTCAGCTGAAAACTGCAAGTCTTTCTTATGGATGATGTCCAATAGAAAGATTATGTTCCAAATATAACAAGTAATTACCACCCAGTCATTTCAAGTACTTATCTATGAATCTGAGGAGGGGTTCTTTGTTTATTTTTTTAATCTCAAGACTTTGTAATTATTGTTTTGGCATCCAAGAATTCCAACAGTTGGTGGGGTGCTGCCAAAAAGATCTTTTCTTGCAAGGTGCTCAGCACCCTCCTTTCCAAGAAAATCAGCATTCAGTTGCTGGTTCTGGCAGCGTTTCACATCATCTTTGCTGCGCTGCGTTTCCTCCACGCCTCAGTTCCTTATACGTAAAAATCAGAATAAAAGTCCTGTCTTCAAAGAGTGATCTGAAAGCAATAGCTGAATAACACGATTGTATCTGGGAGGGCTGGTCCACAAAGCCTATTATGTGTTCTAGATGCCATTTGAGTTAGGGGAGGAGGCTATATATATGTATATCTAGAGAAGAAGGGCTTCCTTGCAGTATCAACTCATTTATTACACACTACAAGACTCAGAGAGCTCTCAACTTGCCCTGCAGAGCCCACAGTGAAGGCTTTACAGCATCTGGAATGAAGCAAGAACACAGTAGCAATGGTGCTGGTGTCCCTTATCTTTCAAGACTGTGTTGTTTGTGGATTCACCAGATTTACTTCTGAACCACAGAGTAAGTATAAAAAAGTGATACCATGAATGGGATCCTGGAAGATTTTATTTTAAAAACAAAAAAATCAACATGCAGTGAGTAGTATTAAAAAAACACCTCTGCCCATTTCAGCAGGCACAGATGATCCTAAACTGCATTCTTGGTAGTATAGCACTGCTCGTGCATTTCCTATGGCACGTGAAAGGTACATGGAATTTAACAACTCCGCAGGATTTCTTACACAGCTGTGGCTGTATTAAATAAGACACTCTGCTGCGTCAGTGCCACATCATCCCACTGAACTAGCAGAAAAGTATAACATTCATCAAAAATCAAGGGCAGAGCAAAGAGCCAAGAAGAAAAGCAGAAGCGCAGGCTTGCCAGGGCTCCCTACCCAGCAGAGAAAGGCAATTTTCTGCCTTCTCGCAGGGCCTGCCGGGTGTGTTTTCCACTCATGCTGTTTTCCTCTAGCCCTGTTAGTGGCTGCCTGTCCTAGGTGTGTTTCTAAATGAGGGAGAGGGAGCGTGTTTGTGTGTTTACAGGAGTTATGGTAGCAGTTCTCAGCAGTCCACTGAGAGTTCTAGGAAACGGCCCCTGTTATTTTATTCTCGGTCAATGTCAGCTCGTGTCAGGCAGCAAAGATCACACAGGACAGCCCTCTGCATCTCGCAGTCCTGGCCGGAGGCCTCAATGGGAGAGGGAAAGGGAGCGAGCTGCGAGTGGGCGGAGAGCCTTCCCAGCACTCTACCAACCACTGCAGGAGGAATTATGATAAACACCACTCTGGAAACCAGATACAACAGTACATTGTGTTCTTCTTCGGAAAAACAACCCGACTTCAGCTCACTTAAAGTAAACAGTTAATCCTGTTTATCTTTTTTTTTTTTTCTTTCTTGATGAGTTGTTAACAGAACAATCTCTTCTGCAAAGCAAATAAGAGATCAGTCCCTTAAATTCATACAGATTTTTTCTTTCCCCCAGAAAAAAAAAAAAAAGCAGTTCAATATGTAAACTTTCTACTATCAGCAAACACTGTGGAATAACAATCTTTCTTGGCTTAAACTGGCTTAACAAAGTGATGCCAAAACTGAATGAAACCTTTCCCTCACTTACATATTTTATTTTGGAAAACTGAAGTCCCAAACAGAATGTTCTATTCATGCCTTTTAACTATTTCGTTTCTGAAAAGAACAAGCAAAAAAAAAAAAAGGAAATCAGGATATTTGTTGTCCTTGCCACTGGAGCACAGGGTGCCTGGGGAGTAGAGATCAGCTACTGAGCAGGGGGGTGGCTGGTCCCAGGTTTTCTCTGAGAGGTGAAAAAAAGAGGAATCAGACTAATTGGCTGCAACTAAGGTAACAAACTGTTATCCTCTTTTTCAAAAGATATGCTTACTGTGCAAATTCATGGTGTCTCTGACTTCCAATAATAAGAGTGATTAATCAGAAAAGCAGCTGGAATTGATTATGTTGTTTTGCTGGAGTCACCACAGTCTACCTATTAACTACTTCTTATTGGGGACTTCAACACAGTCCACTGAAAGCTACAAGATTTCCCAGAGGGAATTTTAATTTTTAGCACTCAAGAGTTTAAATAGTTCTGAAAGTCAACAATGAAAGTGTGCTTAACATCCCTGGTCAGTAAAGTTTGTTGATTTAGCTATTTATAATAATAATAAAAAATACATTATTTGAAAAACTGTAAGAGGAGAAGAAAACTATTTCTGTTTTATTTTTACTCATTTTGCAAGCTCTTGAGATCCAGTGTTTTCTGTGCAAATGAAGTCATGAAGTGCAAAAATGTAAATTCACGTGAGTGAAAGTCTGATTTTCAGATTCTTAAGAGAAATATTTTACATGCAATATTTTTATATTTTTCCTGTTTGTTTTTTTCCCCCCTTGAGTTCTTAATTTAGTTTGCGTTTATTTTTAAATCTTTTGCAGCAGTTGCTGAATTTACTCTGGTGAGCTCTAATGTGACAGAGCAGGAAAAAGCAGAGCTATTTCCCATTGCAGAAGGGAGGCAAGCTTGGGAAGCAGCTATCAGTGGCTGGGGCCAGAACCCCAGAGGAGCAGCCTCAGGACTATTCCCTCAATCCACCACTTAGCCCACCGTGGCCTCCAGGGAGGACTGGAAGAGCCAGTGTTGGTGGGACAGGGCTGCTGCTGAACACTTCATTTCGCTCCAGGTGCACCCTGTCATTTAACCCCCACCCTCCCAGAGCTGCACCTGCACAAGGGAAGCATGGCTGTCCCCTCATGACCGTGGCTTTGGCCTGCCAAATTTGTCCCCAGATTGATGAACAGTCCCCAGTCCTATCTGTGAAGGATCCAACTTGCACCAAGGTGCTGCAGCTCTGAGCAGGGTGGGTACTGGCTGCAGGACTGCAGGGAAGAGGCAACAGAATTTGGTAAAACCTCTCTCTTGGGAAGCCAGAGAAGAATGTGGTGGTCCTACTGTCTCTACTTTTTGGCATACCCTTGGGTGTAGGAGAAGAAAGCAACAAACCTAAAATATTTAGGGCGCAGTTGTAATCCATGTCCAACAAAGACCCTCGTGTCCGACCCTGTGCTGGTTGACCACCATCACACGTTCCTTCAGGAGGGAATGGATCATCTGAATGGAATGTGGATAAGAGGTGAATCAACTGCAGATCCTCAGGAGATGACACAACAGCAGGAAGAAAATGTGGAAGGTGAAGGAGACAAAGATGAGGAGGAAGTGTTCTCTGGTATCACCTCTCTTCCACTTTCTTTCTTACACCTTGCTGTTCCACACATTTCTTTTAGTTAGGGATTCAGGGGGGAATTTCCAGTCTGTGGTAACACTGGTATAATCCCATGGATGACCTACAAGTATTTCTGAAGGAGGACCTTCCCCAGATACACTGGGATTTTTTACATAAGAAATTATGGACACAACAAGCCCTGCTGAATGAGAGGTGCAGACGGCAGCAGTTCTTCCAATTTGAAAAAGAAAATTAAAGTTTGTTTGCCATTTTAAGCTTTTAGTTGAACTTCGCAAAATGAGAAACCCCATTTTCAGTCACAGGTCAAGCAAAGCTTTATAAATTACTTTTACATAAGCAGTAGGTTTGGGCCATTGTCTAAAGCTCACTCAAATTAATACCTTTCTGTTGATTTCAATGAGATTTATTTCACGCTGTTTAGAAGGCAGAGAAAATATCTGGGCAGCATCAGTTCCATTCCTTCATCTTGATTTCATTCAATCATTCATGAAAATTCCATGCTTCTCTTTTATAAGCACCACACATAAATTTTGTTGTCATTTCAAAGAATCATTTTTAGCAGGATCAGAACTTGGAATATAGCACACGATAAATTAAAAAAAAAATCTTAAATTTGCCACGTTCCCTCCTTTTTGTTTGTCTGTTGGTTTTTGGTTTTTTTTTTTTTTGGTTTTTTTTTTTTGCTGGTTTGTTTTGTTTTGTTTGTTTGATTGTTTTTTGGTGGCATTTAATTGGGTAATTTTAAAACAGGCACAGAGAACCTCTCACTTCTTTCAGCACTTCGGTTATCTTCAGATGTGTAAGATTTCAAATGCTACCTGGGCTAGTGAGAAGTGTCCTAAAATAAAGTCTCTGCCAGAGCATCTTAATCTCAATCACCTTGTACAGATGATAGTCTATATTTTATATCTCCTGCATGTGGAATACTATTTAATTGTAATGGCATAATCAGTAATTACACTGGATTTGATGGAATAACCCTGATCAAATACTGAGAAACTGCATGCATGGTACATTTGATTCCTTTTTTTCACTTCCCAGCGCAAAAAACCAGTCCTGAAAATAAGACCCTATTCAAATATCAGTCCAGCATAGTTTGTTCTCATCATTTATATTCCAAGGAAAAGAAGAAACAGGACAAAATCTAATCAAAACTACAGGAAGTGTTTAGAGACACGAAAGATAATAACGTAAATTAGAACTGGATTAGGGCCCTTAGTAAGCCTATCTATTCATGCCAAAAGAGGTGATTTAATATTCTGTGGTTAAGATTCTGGGTTTGTGTCTTACCCAAAAGACTATTAACAATAACACATTGTTCACCTACCACCATGCCGGTGGTGTTACAGCCTCTGATGTGATTCAGCAGAGACTTGAAGGGACAGACACTGCTAAACATTTGGATTTTCCTGAGCTGTCACCCATTGCAGGCCAGCAGGAGATACAACATCACAGCCAAGATAACAAGATAACTTTGGTCTTTAAAACATGCGGTTTCCTGCTGATACTGTTTTGTATTGTCACATTTGCTGTCTTCTCCTCTTTTTCCTGCCACACATTCCTTCTCTAATTAAGTCTTCAGGGTACTGCACGGAGAAGGCATTAGGACAGGGACTTCTCTGTGCCTGCAGAGCACCTGAGATCAGGGTACACGCCCTGATCTTCACCGCAGCATCAGGGTCACAAAAGCAGATCAAAGCTTTGGTGTCGCCGTTTAATCATCAGTCTCTGCTGCTTACCCTTCTAAACCACAGGCAATAAGGGCTGGTATTTGTATTTTCTGAGTACTGTCAGCAACTTTGCAGTTGCATTTATCCCTTCCAGGCTCTTCACTTGAGTAGGATCTCTTTGTGCAGAAGGGTGTCAAATCAGGCTGCGAGGCTGCTCCTCCAGCCTGGCTCCACCCTCATCCCCAGAGCAAAGCATTCAGGAACTATCAGAGGGAGGTCTGGAGGTTGCTTTAAGGGGCTTCCCTCCTGCTAGGCATGTGATTGTAGGACGCAGAGAGCCACCAGCATATGAAAATGACAAAATTTAAATAAATATAGGCTGCATTTTCATGCATTGCCTGTTGTCATGGGACACGCTGTCCATGGTGTTCTCTCTCTCCACTGCCAGGTAATGTGAGAAACCTGTGGTTTTGGATCACTGTGGCACTACATAACTCATGGACTCCTATGGTGAAGCACAAAAAGACCCTAAACTTAAATACCAAAATATGCTAAAGCAAAATTGACAAAGCCTTCAAACAATATTCTCAAAAAATGTGATCTTTCTGATCACCCACTTTCAAAACATGTTTCCCAAACTCCACTGCTGCAAGAAGTGTGAAAATATCAACAAGACAAGAACACAACAAATGAAAACATTGTAAGTGAATCCCATTTGGATCAATTTAAGCATTTTGCTTTACCAATTAAAAAAAAAAACCTAACCAAAGTGGAATTTCTAAACAAGTGGTTTCAGAGTAGGAAAATGGCATTGTTTCAAAACATACCATTTCAGCAATTTCACAACTTTTCATTTGCTTGTACAAGCTTTTCATAAGAAGTTTCCATTATTTTACAAGTTGATCTGACAGAAAATTATTTCTTTGAAAAATTCCCAACCATTTTTTCCTAGAAATATTTTTCAAACCTCTAATGCAGTAACTATTCATTGACTTTCAAGGCTTTGTTTTGACAAAACGTATTTATTCAGCACACCAAAGAATAATTATCCCGTATGCCTGTGAGTAGAAGCAATGCTGAACAGTGACAGACAGAAATGCAACATAAAGATTTATTTCCCCTTCTTCTCTAACAATAGCTGTAGAAATACATTTGAGCATATGTGCTGGGTTTGGCTCGGGTAAAGTTAATTTAATTCAGAGTAGCTGGTATGGGTCTGTGGTTTGGATTTGTGCTGGAAACAGTGTTGATAACATGGGGATGTTTTAGTTATTGATGAGCAGAGCTTGCACAGTCAAGGCCTTTTCTGCTCCTCACCCCAGCTCACCCCTGAGGAGGCTGGGAGTGCACAAGGAGCTGGGAGAGGAGAGATGACCCCAGCTGACCAAAGGAATATCCCATATTATACATCATGCTAATAAGCAGAAAGAGGGAAGAACACTCATAATGATGGCATTTGTCTTCCCAAGTCACCCTCACGCACATGAAGCCCAATTTTCCTGGTGATGGCTGAACAACTGCCTGCCAATGGGAAGGGGTGAATGTATTCCCAGTTTTCCTTTGCTTGCATGAGCACCTTTTGCTTTACCTGTTAAAGTGTTTTCATCTCAAACCATGAGTTTTCTCACTTTCACTCCTCTGATTCTCTGTGCTATCCCACTGTTGAGGGATGGAGTGTGTGGCTGTGTGGGGCTTAGTTGCCATCTGGGGTTAAACCCTGACAACATGTAACTTTTCTCTTAAGCAGAAGAAAAGCTCTAGGGAAAGCTGTAAAAAACCTGCAAGCCTCTCTTGCAGGTTAATTTTAAATTTTGGAACTTATACAATATAAAAGCAAATTTCTGAGTTTATATCTCTTTATGATTGTTAAAAAAAGTCTGTTAAAGCTTAGGAAAAGTAGAAATCTAGTGAGGAAAAAAGGTAATCTTTAACCTTAGAAAGAAAAAACCAAAAAAGCCTGCATCCTTTATGGAAAAAACAAGAGGTTGAGACTGCTGGTGCCATTCCTGGAGACTGAACATGGCTGTTGCTGTCCTCCTGGAGGGCTACCAGGGTGGGGCTCAGGCCCTGATCCTGAAAAAGGTAACATGAAAACCGCATTCTGCCTTTATATGCACCTGAAACAAAGGTACTGGGCTGGCTATGGGACCAGCAGCCTGCCTGGACACCACTGGGTATTTGAAGGAAGTCAGAGGAGAAGCCCAGTGAGGATCATGAAAAGGGGCTTATTCCAACCTCCTCCTTTTCTTACCTGGATTCTGCTAGGCTTGAGGCAGTGCTGACTCCCAACAGCAGCTGCAGGATCTGATCTGGATTTTACAGTGTAACTGCACCTGTGGCTTCCAAAAGTGGTTAACCTGCATTTCCAGTGAAAAGGGGAAGAAACACTCACAAGAATTTTCTTGGAGGAAGATAACTACAACCTGTACCTAACCCGATTGGGATGTATCATTATCACTAGTTTTAATTTTAAAATTGCAACAGGCATGAGCCATATTTCGCTGGTCTATATTTCACTGGTCTTTTTATGCTGGTTAATAGATTCTTTTAATGGCAGTCCCACAAAATAGAAAATGTTTCACACATAGAACTAGGTTTTGAATAGTTTTCAATTTGTGTGGAAGTTTAATTCACCACAAACATTCCTTTTTTGACCAAGAAGTTATTTATCTACAGCGCACACAAAAATTTCTGTTCTCATAGAACAAAAAAATGCGGCATCATCTGGTTTGGGATGAAACACCAAAAGCACATTTAATTTCATCCTACAGTGGTTTAATTTGAATTCATGCCTTTCCCCATTAATTTCCCCCTTCTCCCCAGTCTACGATACTACATGTACATTTCACTGCTGCATATACTGACCTTTGTATACCTACTGAACCCAAATTCCAATAAGAGGTATCAGTGAAAGATTCCCAGTATTCCACATTTTTCATTCCACACGTGAACACTAGCTTTAATCCTACAGCTGGTGTGTTAATGTATTAAAACTCTTACATAAACAGTGTAAACAGTGTATTCTTTGTATATTTTATATCATAATTTGGAATTATTATTAAATTGTTATTATTAAGTGGTAGGAGCTGGGACCAATCAACATTGTAAATACAGATATGTGAATAACATTCAACTGATGAAGTGGCAAGAATGTTTTGTACAAGTCAGTGACAGTTCCTTAGTAGGCAATACTGTACTGTTTTCTAGCTAAAAAAGACCAGTTTACAAAATATTATAGTGAGCAGAGGAGAAAAAGAAAGTGAACAGAAGTTCTTTCTGTTCTACATGCACAAGTCAACAACAGAGGAACAGAAACCTCAAGGCATGGATGCAGATTTGTCTTGGGAGCTCCAGGTAACTTCTCTAATGTCAGCGCTTACAAACCTTAGTAAGAAAGCAAGCAGCCACCAGGTGCCAGAGGGAAACACTGAAATTATTCCAAAATGAGGTCATAGGAACAACTCATCATTTCCAAACAACTACTGCAACAACTAGATAGAGGGTGCTGGTGATGGCCTGGAAGGACACACTCTTGGGAAAAGCACCATCCTCACCACCTGTATTTTTGCCTGCCTGAAAAACAACAGGGACAATTTGTCTACTTCAACAGCACCTGCAAGGTGTTATTTATTCAGGTTTAGAAACACACAAATGGAAACTACTGTTATAACTGCTATATTATGATAATTACCACAATGACCCTCTTCTTCTACTGACTCAGTTTAATAAAGCTGACAGAAAAGATTGCCTAATTGTGACCACTGCTTAGGAGTTAAGAAGCGGTTCAAACCCTGGGTATTTGCAGTTGCAGAAGGGGTTGCACCATTTCAGAACACAGTGGGTGAAATGGAATAAGGGGGCAATGCATCCTTTGGATATTAAATGCTTCCTAGTTTTCTTATCTGCAGGTTGATTTGAGCAGCATTAAATTGAAAAACAATTAAATCACCAGTATTTTCAAAATAAGTTATCTGAAGCCTTGACTGGGCAGAAATAAAATACCAGAAATTTACACAACACACAAAAATAGCTTGGAATCTTATCATAGCTGCACACAAAGTGATGCTCCCAGAGAGCAAGAATATTTTTTTTCACACCGCAGCAGCATTTTCATGTACAGTAAGAAACTCACACAAGCTTTGCACCACAACAGGTTTTACTTAGAAGTTTTCCTGAAATACAACCCTGACAAAAGGAGAAGCCAAGGAATGCTCTTCCTTTGTCTTTCCAAGTCCTTCCCAACACCTCTGTTCAATCCAATCAAATGACAGGGATCTGTGATGAGGTCACTTTGCAGTATGGGGTAAAACACAGAAGAATGCCATGTGAATAGAAAGAACAACATCTACTGACTTAAGGCTGTAATAATCTCAGTAAAACTGCTCAAAGAAAACAAAAATCAGACTTTGAAATGTTCAGGGTCAGAATACTTGGTCTGCTTACAAACAGACAAAATGAACTTCCATGTTCTACTTGCTTTCTGTAAGATTGTTGTATTAAAAGGCTGAAAATTAACATAGGCAATCTCAGGACACAGGAAACTTTTCACATTGTTTTCAAATTTCTAGTTGAGTAATGGAAAGAAATATTAACATCTCCACCTACACTTCCCCACAAACTAAACTTTTTAATGACCAGATTGAACTATGAAAAAATCCAACTTCTCATGGCATGCATTTGAGTGCTCTGTAGATTTCAAAATCATTTTTGTCTTCTGCAACTTGAAATTATGTCCATTGAAGGATTTTTCTGTAAAATCATAAAACTCTGTGTTTTTCATGATGTACAAGGACAGCAAAAATTTTAAACTAAACATTTTTTCTTATGCAAATGTAGATGGATACACACATCCATGAAGGGAAAAAAAACCATATATTAATGCATACTGAACTTTCAGACTTGAAATCACTATTTTTCAGGCGGTATCAACGAGGTTAGCATCCACAAACTCAAAATTCCACAGACTTAGCATCCACAAACTAAAAAACAGTTTCATGTCAGAAAGCAGAGAAAGCAGATGAAGGTTTTTCTGCCCTACACCACCAATTCTGCAGTTTTAAGCTGTCCCCTCTCCTCCCTCATAACTGTGATGGCAAAACCAAGTTGAGACAGCACAATAAATCAGATCAGGGAATTAATTTGCCTTAACAAACAAATTTCAGATGCAAAAATAAAGTTATTTACCTGCAGTACTACATCCAGCTCTGGATTTTCCAGCACAGCAATGAGACCTATTGGAGCAGCTCCATAGCAGGGCTACAAAAATGACCAGAGGGCTGGAGTACCTCTCCTATGAACACAGGCTGCTGGGACTACTGGGATTGAACAACCTGGGGAAGAGAAGACTCTGGGAAGACCTTATTGCCTTTTAATATTTAAAAGGGGCTTTTAAGAAAGATGGGGACAAATTTTTCAATTGATTTTGTTGTGGTAGGAAAAGAGGTAATGGCTTTAAATTAAAAGAGGGAAGATTCAGACCACATATATGGAAGAATTTTTTTTTTTTTTTACAAAGAGGGTGCTGAAATGCTGCAACAGGTCTTCCATGCAAGTGGTAGATGCCACATTCCTGGAAAAAGTCCAGGTTGGATAGGGTTCTGAAACACCTTATCTAGTTCAATATGTCCTTGGTCAAGGCAGGGTGGTTGGACTAGGTGGCCTTTAAAGGTCCCTTCAATCCAAACTGTTTTATGGTTCTGGGTTTTTCTGGCATCAATTTGCTGACTTAGCATCACAAACAGCTGTCCCAGCTCATCTGAATGGGCACCCTGGCATGTAGTGGCAAAAACACAGCTCACTGGGGTGAGGAAATCTGGGAAGATAGACATGGAGTCAGATTAATTTCAAAGCAGATTAGAGAGAGACAATAATTTAGCATGGATTTCCCAATGAGAGATCACAGTTTTGTCACGCCCAAGATGAAGCATAAAAACAAATGGGCTTTCTGCCACTGGTTGAAGGTCCATCACAATCCTCCTGCCTGAAGCATTTGTCTTTTGGCTTGGTTTTGATGGAAATATTGGTCTGAATCCCCACAGATTGGGGGGATTGTTATTCTTGCAAGAATAGCACTTGTAAAAATAATTTTTACACAAAATATTTACACAAATGATAGCGCACAATGTAACATTAGAAACAATATTGCATTTTAATTTTATAACTGCAGACGAGGCAGGCAAATTTAAAAATGTAAGCTTAACCTAGCAGGACCAGCAGAAATACTTCAAAATCACTGAAAGGCAGTCTAATGGAAAACATGTTTAAAACCCTATAAAAAGTTTACTTTTTTGCATATTTTAAAGTCCTTTTAGTCTTTTCAGTTTGCCAATGTGCATTTACGACTGTACACTACAAAAACACACAAACACAATCTAATTTCCCCAGCAGAATCAGTTCACTAACACCGAATATGTAAAACAGACTTCAAAAGTGAAGTTCAGGCTTTCAAACTCAAATTTCAATCTGTGTCCAACTGCCAGCTACACTTCTGACTCATATTTCTTCTCATGTACCTTCTCTATAGTTTACTGAATTTATTCAACTTACCAAAATCTTCAAATGTGGATGCCATTTAATGGTTCACTGTAGTGATTTTCTATCTTACCTGTAAATTGCTTTTATTTAAATAATTGTTTCAAGATTCTTCAGTGACATCTGCAACTCTTGAAATACATTGGAGTGAGAAATTATTATGTTCAAATGAACATATTCACTTTAGTATTTCCTTTCCTTGGACTGAGGCAGATAAGCTGGTAAATTAGACTGTTACGAACATTGTCTCCTTTGCTTTATCACTTCATACTTGCAGGAATTAATTTTTTTTTTCTATAATGACCAAAATAGTACCTATTTAAGGAGATAGTGACAAACGCAGAAAATTTTCTTACTGATATAAAGGGAGGGGAAAAAAAAAGGAAAAGAAATCATGTTAGCTGTTTTTAAAGAACTAAATGGATAGAAACTGTCAGACTCTGGGTCATCATTAAGCACAGGCCAGAGCATTGGCACGAGTGACCGTGTTGTGAAGCCTACAAACTTTATTTGGTTTTTAGTTCACATTCCTGTAGAGTGAGACATTCTTAATTTCGGAGAACTACAGATAAACATTTATGGGAAAAAATTATTAAATATTTCCTTTCACAAAGGTAGCAGGCAAAATAAAAATAAAAACAACTTCTGCACAAAATGCTAAAGGGGGTCTTTAATTATCAAAATTCAGCAAAGCACATGAGGTATCTACACTCATTATTGACTGGCACTTGGGGCTTTTGCTATTGAGTTACCAATCTTCCCTCTGCCATTTACCATTCACAACCTCCTACTACATTTACTTTCAGACTGGAATAGCATTATCCATATGTGGTGGAATGGATATCCAAATAGTCCAGCCCATCATATGGAGGTCATAGTCACTTACATACACTTGCACCCAGATTTAGCATTACAGAGGAAGTGAAAATACTTACAAGATAAGGGTACTTATTACACCACCTGATATAATACATAACTATTGGTCACTTCCCAAACCTCTCACTGAACTCCAGTAGCCCCTGAGAGCTGTTTGCTGCAATTCAGTTTATGAGACAATATTTTAAATGTTCTTACTCCAAAGAACTCTTGGAATGATGAAGATGTCTGAATATTTTCTTTCTAAATATGAAACATGTTCTGCTTGCCGAAGATTTCAGAATTTTAAACAAATACAAAATACAGTTTATTCACCCCACTGAAAGAAGACATCCTGTAGAGGGGTCTGAGGCTCGAGTGGACACTGCAATTTCTGCTGGCTTTAGCCCTGGCCACTACAACTCATTTATCTGAGGAATCCACAGGAACACCTAGGAACACCTAGATCAGATGTGTTTTGATCAGTGTGTACAGAGAGCTGAACCTTATCCTAACTCAACAAGCAGGAACATGCTGGCCTGACTGTACATGGACCAAGGATATCAAAGCTCTCTTCCTCCTCTGACCAAATCAGATACAGACTTTCTCTAGAGAAAATTTAATGGCACGCACACCACTCCTGCTGCACTATAAACTTTATGTGATTCTTAGCTACTGAAAACACAGAAGATTTCCTCCTCTTCCTTGTATCTATAAAATGAAGCTCCTGGCTTCTTAGGAAAGGTGTTCCTCTCCTGATTCCTCACTAATTGTCAAGACCAAAGTCCAAAGAGTTTGCACTAAATGGGAAAATCTTTGAAAAATTGCCAAACCTGGTAGCTCCTGCCAGTCAACATGCAAAGATGAGGTTGATTTTCAAAATTTTATCACAATTGTGGTAAGGCCAAGGTTTTATTAGTACTTCCAGTATTTGATGCAATTTCCTATAAACTCCCCAATGTAGCTCAAAAATAATCTGGGGCACCATCAGTATAACAAAACCTCGGGTGTATGTTTTCCCAAAATGTCATGCAAACATCTAGAAGTGTTCCCTTTGTGGTATCACCTTAATGGTGTCACACATTCTCCAGAAAAGGAGAAGTCAGTAACAATAAAGCAAATTTTGCTTCTCAGATGTCCAATGAAACAATACACCAAAGATTTAATCTTCCAAAGGAACAGGCAACAGATATTTAGCAGAATTAGTTTCACAGCACGGTGTGTCACCACAGTTATGCATAAAGATGTCATAGAGCTTGGCCTTTGAGGCAAAAACAAAATTATTGAAAAACAAGACTGACAGGAGGAGAATAAACTGTTTTCCCCTGGGAACTGAGCTATGCTAAATAACTGATCCTTCTTGAAAACCTCCTGTAGCATACTTTGACTGTTCACTAGTTAACCTGCTGCCTGTCAGAGAAATTGGAAGTATTTATCAGCGAGTATTATTAGTCACGTGACTTCAAATATTAATGATATTTATTTTAAAAAGTTGGTATAGTAATTGCAGTTCCTTACTCATGAGGGGTAAAATGCTGCATTCTACATAATTTTATTGAAAATTTCAGAACTATGTTAACTGCTGTCTAATATATCTAAAATATAGTCAAATTAATATTTTAAAAATTAAAATATTATTTGTATGTAGCTTACTATATTTCTTCTAGGAAACAATAAAAGGGTAAAATGCCCTAACAAAGAATCAAGATATTATGACATGGTAAAAGAGATAATCCTACCTGATTGCCACACCTTTAAAAATTATGTATAAGGAGTCTTTTGTTCCTTGTTTTTTGTAATGTCAAGCAACTCATAAATAATAATCTGGACCTAAATAAACATAGGCTAGTTAAAAATCCTATATTTGTTTAAAGCATTAAATGAATCACTACTTCAAGTATTCAAATGGCAGCATCTTCCCTCAGTTTCTTACCTAACCTCTCTTTTATAAAGGCAACCAAAGACTATGCCAATAAGCTATTGGCAATTTTTTCTCAATCTCTTTAAAGCAATCACCAGACTGTTTCAAATACCTTCAGAAATGCTTAATATTATTATATTATGCCAACTTAAAGTAAGAAGTTGTCTGTAAGTCTTTAAAGCAGGAGAAACTGAATTATCAAGATTTTTTTCAGTATTCCCTTAATGCAATTACCTCAGTTCCTGTATTTTGTCATTCTATCAGTTATAGGAAAATTTTTCAGCAGAGCTACAAGAAGCAAAAATATGAAGAAAGTAAAAAGACCCTGATAATACAATCAAAACTTAAACCTCCCTACATGTTAAAGAGTTTGTTTCTTGTTTTTTTTTTAAATAAGAGAAAAGTATCATCCCTTGGGGTTCACTTCTCCCCTTCACTTGTAACATATCTAGATAAGCTTGAAATGTTCTTTTATTCAAGAGAGGGTTCAGTTATTTATTAAGAATTACTTACTCTTTGCCAGTGGTTTGTATCAACTTAAGAGAGTAACGTGGAGAGATGTGTTTCTACAGTGGGAAAAGCCCAGCAACCCACAGCAATGAAGGTGCACACAACCTCTAAGAGAGGAGATGATGGGACAAAAAGGAAGCAGGGCCAAATCTTGGATCAATCCACTAAGAAAAAATGGCTAAATTGGTGTTTGAAGGATTTCTTGACAAAGTTGGCAATGTCCAGTTGCCGAATCCCCCTTAAGTAACAGATAGCTGCACCCAACTAAAACCACCTTTGTTTAAACACACGGTTTCTCCTACCCTCCCTCATTATCTGGTCAGAATTAATGATTATCTGATTAATTAATTGTTACTCAATTACCACCTAATCCAATCCTCATCGACGTATCCTAGGCACACCTTTATAACCACAATAACTAAGATGAATGTTCATCTCCTCCTCTTCTTTTCCCACATCTCCTTCTTATCCTCCCTTTCTCACCCCCCCCCCCCACCCCAGATTAACACATTCTGGGATTTATTTTCCTGTATGAGATCCAAGAATCAGAGTGTTCTCTCTACATTTTCCCCACAGGGTGAACAGGAGATGCTGGTCCCTCTGGTCTCACCTTGGGGTGAGTGTCAGTGACTCCTGCAGTGTTGCAGTTTTAGCAGAACTCCTTAAAACGTGGTCCCACATTATCCAACATTCTTTGACTCTCTTCCCTCCTCCAATGCTACTTTTTGGCGTTCTTTTTATTTCTCAGCTCCTTTCAGAGACGCACCTCCTTAGCCCAACTCACTTTAACTGTTCAGAGAAAACTTTTATTCACACTGAATGAACAAACTACTTTAAATGCGAAACAATCAAAAGAAATAAAAATTCCTGAATAAAATTCTAATGACTGTACTGCCCTATTCCACATGCTCTGCAACTGGTCTATAGTGTTTGCCATATGCCAAAATGATTTGTATGTACTACTGACATTTTTCATGTTCCCTGCAATGTTTGGAATGCCACACGGCACAGGGTGCAAGAAGATAAGATCATTTATGTAAGCAAAATATGACCTTACAAGTGTGTAAATCCCTTTTGTGCGTATGCAGGAGAAATAGCTGTGAGTACCAGTACTACTTGGATGTGTAATTATTTGCTTTACATGCCACATCAATTCTGCAAACAAATAGTAACTATTTAGCAATATTCATCTCTTCCTATTGAATAACACCGAGCAGGGGAAAGAGACAGAGAAAGGTAAGACTTCAAAGTCCATTAATAAATATATACTGGCAAACTAGTATAGAGATGTTGAGTTTGTGCTGTGAAAACAGAAATTCAAGGCTGATAAAACAGCATAAAATGGAAAGAACAGCCTGATCCAAAAAATCAAAAGTGCAACAGGCTGTGCTGCTCTGGGAGAAAAACACGGGCTGAGAACGAGTAAACACAGAATTTATATGTAACATTCATTCATATAAACATATATATAAGCCCACACACATCCTAAGCTGTGTTCTTGTGGATCTTTTTTTTTTTTAAATAATTCACAAGCAGATAGAGATATAACTTACCAAACCTTCCTGTTTAGAATCTGAAGGTGATAAGGTTAAGTACTCTGAAATCAACAGATGACACATTCAGTTTTCAGTACACACACATATTCTGCAGAAATCCGGTATTACATCTTTTTTGAGTGTTTTGCACCTGTGCCTCTCAACATATGGTTAGAGAATGTCTGTTTGTATTAGCAGGCCCACAGCTTGAGCAGACCAGTACTGTTTGAATCAGCCATACATTTGAGTCCCACTGCTGGATAAGAAAGAGGAATTCTGTCAGCCCCGGGTCAGGCTGCAGGTAAGTGCCACCCACCTGTTGCTTCACGCATATGGAAAGTGTCATGTGATGCCCTCACAGTGGAACAGTGGTTTATGGAACAGTGTGGATTATGCCCTGCCTGGGAGGATGGCTTGGGAACAGCTTTACTTCAGCTCTCTGTCCTGCATCTTGAAATATTTCCTGCTTGGGGTGGCATGAACCTCTCAGGCTGGAGGAGGAAAGCCTATCCTTTATCTCTGTCCCGCTCCTCCCTTTCCAACCCCAACTGTTTCCATGGTAGAGTCAGCTGTAGCCGCTGCCAAAGAAAACAAGGCATTTTCCCACCTCGAGGGCATTCCCCTCTGAACATCAAACGTCCACAGCAAACAATGGAGTTGAAACAGCTTTGCAAATAAAAGGTCACAAGAATTTTTCATAGTGGAAAAATATCAGGCTACCTACAGGCAGGGGTTGTTTCCAACTCACAAACACTACACATGCTTTCAAACACACTTCACTGTGAGCTGAACTAGTCTTTGCTGAGACATTGCATGGTCCCAGTGATGTAACTTGAATTAATTCTCCCTCAAGCTATTTTGTAATCACCTTAATTGTCAGGTCTTAAAAAGAAGAGATTTTCAGTTCTTTGGGAAGGGAGTGCATTTACATGCCACAAGAAGCCAAGCAAACCGGAGGGTGCTCTGAAACAGCAGGTCATACACTAAGCAGTGCACAAAGTAGGGGAAAGGAGAAAGGGCATGTGCTACTGGAGAGCTTCAGGGAGAGGAGCAGAGCATGTGATAAGCTGTTGATGGAGCTGTGCTTTGCAAGCTCTAGCCAAAGGACAAATGAGCAATGCAGAGAGCCCCTGGCTGCCAGAAGCTACTGAACCCACACTAGAGGCCTCCATGGAGATTTGGCAGCATGGGGTTCAGGAACAGCAGGAGCCACATGTTTTCTGGGCTCCCGCTCTGTGCCTGCACACATGCTCAGCCCTGCCAGCACAGCCGTCTCCCATGGGGTCACATTTCCCCATGGCCACCCTGGCCCCCACCCAAACATCCCCTCTGCTCCACTCCCCTACAGCACTGGCACTCCTGCCCTCTCCACAAGCACACTCTGGTGGTCTTCCCTCTCCTCCGGCTCTCAGAAGCAGAGGGGTTTGTCAGGAAGTGTGTGACACCCACTGAGTGCTGCTGCTAAGAAGATGAATAGAGAACTCGTAGTCCCTAGGCCAGGAGCAGAAAATGAAAGGTAGCTCAAGAATCATTTGGTGGGAAAAATACCGGACAAGATATCACTGAACAAGTTTCTGTTACTAATCCCTAGCTAAACTGAAATTCCTTCACATGAGCATAACAAAATAGTTTTACTGTGGGAAATTACCAGAGTTTAAATGTGCACCCCACGTATTTGGCATTCATCTCCTCCAGAATTCCGCATACAGGTAACCTCAGCAAAGAAGGAAACTGATTATCTGCATTTTTCTGCATTGCTGGGCCAGTGGAGGAAGGGAGTGGCAGCCATGAGTTGAAGGTTCTGAGTTTTCAGAACTAATTATGTTGAAAATGAAAATTGTCATAACTTCATAATAAAAAGGGCTTGCTTTGAATTTCTTTTTAACTTTCCCATTTCCTTGCAGGATAGTTTAGCAGACACAAGCCGGGAGAGCCAGTGACTGGAAGAGTAGTCGAGCACTTGCTCATTAAAAGAATTAACCCTACACATTTTTTACCAATCACCATCCTGCCAACTCCCATGGGAAGCTGCCCAACAAGACCATCACTCTCTCTTACTGCCTACAGCTTCTCCCAAGATTTCAACACCTTTCTGCACATTCATGCTAAACGTAAAGTGCCCAGTATGGAAATGCTCCTCCAATCTTGCCTTCCCTCCTCCTTCCTCACTTGGAAAAGACTGGTCAGCCAACATTTTCTTCACAACAGGATGAAGAAAACCTGTGAACCTGACTAATTGCAAGAAAAGACTCACATTAGAAGTAGTGCTGAGAAAAAACACACCTGAGTTTTTAGATTTTAAATGTGGGTGATTGAGAAAATGGGACTTAACTGGTGAAGGAAACTGGTAGTTAGAGGTCACTGATAACTGGGGGCTAGGGGGAAAGGGAGTAAGGGAGTAGTTCAGATATTGTCTGTCATTGGTACATAAAATGTTTCTATTTGATAGTTTTCTGTGTTAAACCATGAAGTGACAATTGCTTTATAGACACTGTAACTTTAATCTTAGCAGAGACCATCAATTCAGACTAATCTGAGATCTTAACTCAGCACTTCCAAATAAAAACAGAAATTAAAAATTATTACTGGTATATGGTAAATAGCACCATATGAATAATATCTTCTTTTTCCATGGGCACATGTACCAACTACAACAGAATGTCTAGAAACCTTAACCAGGTTCATGCCCCATCACACTGGGCACATGAGATATGCAGCAGTTTGCTTAGACTGCTCACATGCTTTTAGCAAATTTCAGCAGATGGATGGAACAAGAGTGTGTGTGTGTGTGTGTGTGTGTGTGTGTGTGTGAAGAACAAAAGGCCATGTAGATAATCTACAGAAATCACAGTTAATTTTTTCTGTTGCCTTATCTCCACTGCAGTGATTTGTACTGTGTATGTATAGATTTCCAAAACACACCAAGGTCTCCAATTTCAATACCTTCTTAAAGCTCCCTCTTCTTCAGCATCCATTCCTTTTGTACAACTGAACCCCAAGACAATGATTTCTTTTTTTCCAAGCAGGCAAAACAATTATTTCTCAGATATTAAATACACTAACACAATACAGACACATACAGAGAGAGAAAATATGCATTAAATGTTTTGCAAAGGGGCCAAAGAAGGGAGTTTCTGGCAATTACTCAGCATAAGGAGTAAGGTATATGGTGAACAGATTAGATAAAATTAGTAGTTGTCAACCCAGTACTGCCTGATGACAGAAATTACAGCTTTATCTCTCTCTTATCCATGCCTCCCACATACCATGTGCCTCATTAGGATCCTATGGACAGAACACACAAGAAAAAAGACGGTCCTCAAGCAATCAGAAAAATCCATCCATAAAATAAGTGAAAAATCTCCTGCCAGATTTAGTAAAAATGATTTCACTTTGTTAGAGGACCTAATTATGTACTATCCTAGACTATGACAGCATTTGAATAATGGGAAAATCCATGCTGTAACCAGCTGTCTTGCCATGGTTAAAAATGCCTCCTTGCCCTCAAACACATGTTCTTTGCTTGTTGGAAAAACCAGCCATATAATAAAACCAAAAATTAACTGGCAACTGACTCAGGGAAAGGACGGGGCAGTCAGGATCTAGCTATGTTAAATTTGGCTGTGTTTAGTCAGATGACACAGAAGTATGAACTTTGAGAAAGCACTAGAAACACCTTTGCCAAATATTTGGAGGAGAAAGACGTTGCTTTTTAGGCTACAGGGTCTATACGGTATCTGGCACAATGATCTGTGAGCACAGCACCCAAAGCTGGCAGCACGGGGCTGGTTGTCCCAGCCATCTCTGTGGGAAAACTTGGTTGGATAAAGCTGCTTTTCCCAATTACCCACATTCCTCCAACTAAGTTCTTGTGCGGAGGTTTTCGTTTCAGTCACAAGAGCATGAGGAACAAATGGCAAGGACCCTGAATGGTTGAACAGTAAGTCCAAAACAAGCCCAAGGGCCAGCACGTGATGACAGCACACAGGTCATTTCCTTCTGCATAAAGAACCCTAACTGCTTAGGAAGCACTTAGCAGAATAGTGAAAATTATCAAAAATTTTTTTTATCCAACAAGTTTCCATCGGATTTAAGAACAGAGCAAAACATTCCAGCACAACTTTGCTGGTTTGCATTACAAGGAAGAATGTGAGCAGCACATCAAAGCCTGAATTTGCCGAGTAAGAAATTATCCTTCTGGTCCTCAAAAGACCAGCTGACTTTGAAATTAGGGCAAACTGTGCCTTGACCACATTTGTAAAGGCAAAAGAGAACCAAATGGCAGACACGATCTGTAGGGAACTCTAGATACTGCCGACATAAGTTTTCCCACCTGTGTTTTGAGGCTGAGGCTGTAGGCACTGAACACACATAATTCATGAGCTGTGCTTCCACAGCCTCACAGGGCTTTCAAGAGCCTGTAACATTCTTCTCAAGTGGATCATTAAGGGTGGTGTACCTAAATGGATGGGTGGAGGAAATTTATCTGAACAGAAGATTAGAAGTGATTCAATTTTGGGAGATAACCCGACTTTTTGTCTAGGTAAGACAATAGCTCAGCCATGTGAGTTTACACTGGCATGTGGGGCTACTCAGCAGTTTCACACACAGATTCTGTCGTGCAGATGTAAAAGAATAGCACTACAAAGCTTCTTTTTGCGAACCATAAAGGTATAATTCTGACATGAAGATGTCTGATGTAATCAACACTTTCATGAGGTTAGGCTTAAAGAAGCAAACAAAGCTTTTTACAGTGAACTTTTTGAATTCCCCTTGACTGAAAAGAGTTCATCACTGACAACTGGTGGGATTGTGACAAAGATAAGAGGAGTGGAAATTCATGCTCAGATCGTTTTACAACACATGGAAGGAATCTTTTCTCTCTGTAGAACACACTGCAAGTAGCGGCAAAAGACCCGGGAAGAAGAGGAATAGAGATGATGGTCTTCAGTACAATCTACTTTCAGAAGAAAACTACTTGAGAGGGAACTCAGTGCTGAAACTTTCCATCCCAAAGCTTTAACTATTAGCAGGACTAAATTATCTGTGAGAAAGCACTGCGTTCATTCCACACCTTCTACAGAAATGCAAATCAGAGTATAGAAAAAATTTCTACTTTTCTTTAGGTACCTCTGCGGTTGCCTGGATGAATGGAGGTGTCAGAAGTTTAAGAGAAACACTGACTGACCAGGAAAGGAAATTGTCTTATTGATACAAACACCAGAGACCGTGGTGCTTGTCATACTGGAGCTTTAAAAACAAAACTCGTGCCTTCCTCATTCTCTTTTTCACAGTCGCTTTTGTCATTTATTTTTAAATACCCTCCTGACGAACTGGCTTCCAGAAGAAGAGGGGGAAAAAATCGTAAAAGCAAAAACTGGGAGAAACCTCAGTATAGAAGGATAGCTGAGCCATCAATTTCTGTAGACCAACCCTTAGGTCCAATTCACCCTGTGCTACCGCCAGCCACTTACATCATTCATAGCAAAAAATTTGACAGTCCAAACTGGCGCGTTCAAGACTTGCGGGAATGCTGCTTATTCACAATATATCCTAAAAGCTAAACACAAAATTATTTTAGCATCTGCATAGCATTATTTAAATAGAACAGCTCTGAAACAAGCAATACGCCATTTAAAGGGGCAAATCTCAGCGTTTGCTGCACTAGAAGTTCTTAGACAAAATCCTCTTGGATCCTGGAAAACTTGCTCGTTAGAAAGGTGCATGCTGTTCTAATATGTTCTAATATATATATATATATATATATATATGTATGTATGTATATATCCTATGTCAGCACAAACAGCCTCCATGTAAACACACAGCCGGGAGGAGCATGAGTAACAACTCTGTTTCCATCAGAAGCCCTTTATCCTGCGTAAGAGGTCTGCACGCTAATAGATGTCCTAGGCTAATGCTAACTAGCTACAGCTGGCTCGCAGCTATAAAAAGCATTAATGAAAACATAAATACTGCCTTCTCCGATTCCCTCAGCCCGGACGTCAGGGCTGCGCAAAGGCAGCGCTTTCCAAGAGCTGCTCCGTGTGAATGAACGCGCTGCTCCCAACCAGCCCGCTCCGGTTCCCCCGCTTGTTTACTGAACAGCGTGTGCAGGGATGCACAGGGACAGACAGACAGACACACACACACCCCACGTGTGCCCTCTCGCAACCCCAGCCCCGGCCTTCCAGGGAACGCTGGGATAAAGGCAGGAAATGTCTGCTCAGCCAGGGACTGACCCACGGACTGAACACAGCTCGACTTTGCCATTTACCCCTGTGTTGTGCTGAAATATCACTTTGCTGTGCTGCCACAGATTCAGCTGTAATAAAACACACAGGCAGTGAGTGACATGCATGGAATTTAACAACAATTTATACCCGGGACTTCTGTGTGCTCTAAAAACTTACTGCGGTACTTACGTTTTCATGGTGCCAAATACAAAACTAAATTGCAGGGGGGAAAAAATGGAAGGAGATAAGTTTATCCAGGACATATAGAGAAAAGGGAAAAAAGCATGTATTTCTACTCCATGGAACTAAGGGTTGCAAATTGAGACATCAGTGCTACAACAATCAGCAATTTGCATCAATCCACACAATGCACACACAAAATCTTCATTATTATTTGAGCATTGGACTGTCTATCTGCTCTGTTAAAATAGTTTTATCATGAAAGCAGTTACTTTGCCACCATCTGCTTCTATGGATTTCAGCAGGTGACCTCAGACAGAGACAAATCCTTCAGGTGTTTTCAGGGAGGCCAGGCATGCTGGCTTGCTATCCAATATGCTAGACTAACCGCAAGCCTGATTCAATAAATAAGAATCATACCTTTTATTTTTCATTTTAATTTTTATAATGGAAATCCTTTTATACACAGGCTATTTTTGGGGTTCTTAATCAAAAAAGTGTAGGAACACCCAAAAGCATATTTATCTTAAAAAAAAAATCTTATTTCCAAATATCATGATTCTTCTTTCTCATGGTTTTGTTCAATGCATGATTTTTTAATTATTTCTGATTTGCATTACCCAAATAGCTACTGCAATCAGGCAGATCACCCCCAAATTCAGCAGGGATAAAACAAATCACAGAAGGCAATCCATTTGTCTATGCAGGAGTTTCCTAAATCTAGCATACAGAGGTTATCCTATCAGGTGCAACCCTTGCAAGCATTCAAAAAGAAATTATCTGATTGCAATTTTTTGATTTGCTCAAGTTGCAACCTCTAAACCAGATGTGACACCTCTTTTTGCTTTGAATTCTCCCCCTTCTCCTTGTACATATAAGCTGATTTCCAACTGATTTCTTAAAAATCCACAACCTTAGTAGAGTCCCTTCCCACTTGCACTGCTGAAACATAAACAGCCTGAGAGACACTGATTTTCCTAACTGTTCATGCATCCACTTCAAATACCTGTTTTCTCAGGGTGTTATTGCTACAATTCTCCCACAAACTCTGGCAGTCCAAATAAAAAAGGTGACTCAGATACACAGAAGTACCAGGGTATAGATGAGCTCCTGACCCAGATATTTTCAAGCATGACTAAACAGCCCAAGTTGCATCAAGAAAGCTTTGGCAGTTTTCAGCTCCCTTGGAAAGGAAATATCCACTTACCATTAAATTAAATAGAAATAAAGAAATTAAAAACACTTTTGGAAAGATTAGACACCGAGTGTCTTTGCTAACATTGTCTTCCACTTCCCACTTACATTATGTTAATACAGCCAGTTAATTTATAGCTCCATATTGAAGATGTGACATAACTTGTTCCAATCAAATTAATTTCCTTGCACATTTTTCCTCATGTCAAACAGAATTTACAAATTTTGGCATTTGTTCAGAGGCAGTGGAAAATGCATAATCCCATTGTTATAGGACAACGACAAGAACATCCGTAGTTGTCATGACTAGATCATATTTGAATTCAATAGTGGGGAAAGCTGCTGCCTCAGAGAGGAAATCCAGAGCTTCCAGCAGACCAGGTTATTCACAGCTCCATCCAACCTGCTTCTGAACACTTCCAGGGAGGAGTCATCCACATCATCTTTCTGGGTAACCTGTTTCAGTGTCTCAGCACCCTTACAGTAAAGAATTTTTTCCTAATATCTAATCTAAACCCATGCTCCTTCAGTTAGAGGTCATTCTCCCTTGTCCTATCACTGCATGTCCTTGTAAGAAGTCCATCTGCAGCCTTCCTGCAAGGCCTCTTTACGTCCTGAAAGGCTGCTCTAAGTTCTTGCCTGGAGCTTTCTCTTCTCCAGGCTGAACAGCCCCAGCCCTCTCAGCCTGTCAGTGTGAAACACCTCTGAAGTACACTTTGCATTCACTCCTAGCCTCAGGTACATGTAAAGCTGCTGTCCACACTGCAGTCAAACACACAACTCCAATCAAGTATCTAAATCCAGAGTGTTACAAACCCAATTTGAACAAATATCAGGCAGTATGTATCAGTTAAATAATACATTTTTTCTCAATGTAGGACTAAAATTAAAAAATAACTATATCTCTTTTAACTGCCAACCCACTGAAACCCTTACCCTGTGAACTGCAATATGCAGTAAGTCCATCCCAGGCCCTTGCTCATCACTTTTCCCATTTGAGCAGCATGTTCTTCTCCAAACCCTGTGAAGTGCCCTTCAGTCAAGGAGGGAGTTGAAGCATTAACTGAAATGAGATTGAAGATTTCAGCACAGATCCTACCCAGTGTGATGCTGCTGACTGCCTGTGGCTGTGAGAAATGGAACAAAACCAGCAGCCACCAGTCAGGACTGGCACATGAACATAAGATAACCTTCTTAAATTTATAACTTACATACAAATTTTAAATCCCAATTCTTACGGAAAGAATTAATTGTCTTCTCTGAGGAGCTTTGTTTTATTTGCATTGTTTGCTGTACCTTCATCTTTTACATTGTATATAAGAAAGTGTAGAAGAACTTAAAATATAGATGTCCAGGCCTATGTTTCAGCAATATTTTCCCTTTCAAAGTCTGTCTTAATTAATAGACCATACCCATAATCTGCACAGAACTGTGTATTCCTGATTATTTGAGACTTGAGACCTCCTTTTCCCCAAAAGAGTATCTTTGTAATACTTCTCCAAGGAGTATTGATCTGTTACATACAACGGAAGCTTTTACAAAGCTGATGATAAAAAGTTATTTCTAAGAATCTTCCATTTTGGAAAATTGCTATTACATAAAATCTGTGCTGATGTTTTACTGACTGCTTACTTGCCAAATGGCAAAGAAATTCTGTGCAATATTCAGGTGGTTAAATTTCTCTCCCAACTGCTAGCTCACCTCCACCCAGGCATTTATAACATTTATCACTGCTCAAGGTTCTTGCCTTTGGGTATGATGGTAGAAGGAAAACAAATTCCAGAGACACAATCTGACTTTTACAAAGGTTTCTGAGAGCTTCAACACAACTTTAACGCTTCCTCCAGGAAGTGGTATAGTCAGTGAAATGTAGAGGTGCAAAACACACGTGGAAGATTTCTGCTCTCAGTTCTATCAAACATGTCACTTTCAGAGATACAAAAATTCAGGGGGAAGGTCAAAGCCGGGGGTAAGATTCCATACCTTTTACGTAGGCCATCTTCCAATAATTCTTGACAAATAACAGGTGCGGAAAATTACTATTCCTGTTTGAAACCACCCAATGTACAACAGCACATACTTTGATTGTTGCTCTAGGGCTGGCAAATTACATTTTCAAATTGTTTGCTTTTTTCTCCCTAGACTGGTCTCTACTGTAGGATAATGCAGAGGGACCACATTACTCTTCCCATTCTCACCATTTACACAGTCCCTCAAAACAACCAATTGGGTGCATACAGCCATGAAGCAAAGAGCAGGGGGAAATGAGGTGCAATAAATCTCCCCCAGCTTCCTAAAGCCCTGCATGTGATCATCAGAGGTGGGAGGTGAAATTGTGTGGTTACAAGGTAAGTGGTGGGGAACACACAGCTCTACGTAATGATGGTTCTATAGCACTTACCTGTGTCTCTGTGCTACTCAGGTATTTCTGCAATTTGTCCATCATGGGGAATACATCAGTTATTAGAGTAACTCCTCCTTCTTGACCAAAAAAGAAAGGCTTGGGGTGTGTCTGACTGCCTTCTGTGAGCACATGAGTGCTTTACTGATCAGTCTAAGCACTTGAGTATGGAGGAAATAAAGCAACCAGTGTCTTCTTTTTGCCAGATGCATGCAGGAGCCTGCACACACAGTATTAGCCATCTAATAGCTGGTTTCTATTCCTGTCCATTTGCTTTCCAGGGAGACTGAATCCCTGTCACATTTGTGGTCTGTGCTGGCTATCGTCTTCTTGAGCCCCTTTTCTGCACCAGCATTTTTTACCACTGCCCTGACATATTTTAGAACAAAATCAAATTGTTTAATTGCTTATTCCCGGCACAGGGACGAAAAACGCTGCTGTACATTGAGGGGTCCTTTTTTTTTTTCATTTGTACAGAGTATATCAGATAACAGTGCTTTCACCTTGCCCTTGGACAGAATAAGGTTATGTAAATATTTAGCACTGAAAAATAAACAGCAATGTCAAATTAACAAATTGTTGTACTACGGTGGCACTGGAAGTAGCCCAAGTTCCATCTAGTTGTCTGCAGCATCAGCAGGGAAAACAGACTTTCAGGGCTATCCAGACAACAGCCTGGGGAATCTACAGTGTTACTAACTACATAAGACAATTTAAAGTGTTCGTTGCACAGAGTGATACTAAAGCTGTTTTTCCAACAGTCTTTTGTCCTTACTCTCTGTTTTGGTGGCTCCAGTTTGAGAATTACAAATAGAGCAGGGTGGAGGCAAAAGGGAATAATCCAAGTGTCAGGGAGTCTTTACTGTGAATAAAAAAGAGAGAGAGAGACTTCAAAGCAGAAACCAGTTACTAGAGCTGGAACCACAGCTATTAGGAGAACTATTATAAGTCTGTCAAGTAGCAACTAGACTACTTTGCAAGAATATTAAGAGCAGTATCTTCACTTCGGAGAAGGATTTGAAAAGGGAAAAAATAGAGAAACCTTTCAGTTTATGGAGTACTCTCTACTGCATTTCAGTTACTTATTTCCTGTTTATTTTCCACTTGACAAATCACATCCCAGAAACATAATGTAATTTTTTAAAACTTGCATTTATGACCATTCCATTTAAAATGTTTTGTTGAAAAAAACTCAGAAAACAAATGGAATGCTGTAAACAGATTTAAGTCAGCCACAAAAAACATTCTGACAGATGTTAGCATCTGTGAACATGGATCTTTCATGACAGTCCTTTCCAATCTGGGCTCTTTTCAAATAAGAATACCTCCAGAGATTTTTATGATGTTGTTGTTGTTGTTCATTTCATTATGCTTTATAAAACTTAAGGTATGTTTTCCATACCAGAGGCAGGACCTTTAAATGTAATAATCCATCTCCTTGGAATGCTAGTTGCAGCATCTGACACTCCATTTTAGTCGTGCATGTTGCCAGACAGGTTAACCCATTGACTAGATTTGTGTTAAGATAAACAGCAAAGATCACTGGATGAAGAAAAAGAGGGGGGAAAAAAGGAAATCCAACGAAGAAATTAATTAGTTCTACAGGATTATCACTTGCCAATAAAACTGTTTTACAAAGAATTACATATGAACAGACTACTTGGAAACTTGCAACAACTTGCTAGACCACAATGAATTACAGCAACCGACTATCATGTTTCTTTGGGCCTGCTCAGAAAGAGAAATGTGATTTCCCTCACTTCTATTTCTTCCAGCCACTCAAACAAATCCTCATCTCTTCTAAATATTTTGCTCCCCAAGGGTCCTGCTTGCATGGTGGCAGACCTTTCCACTGCTCTGTGATCTGGCAAATGGAAAACAAAATAAAGAGCAAAACTGAAAGAACTACAGATGAGTAGTGCAGAGATGCAGATCGCACTAATTTTTAAAGTAAATGTATGGCCTGTCTTTTGTTCCTGGAAGAGAAAGCTATAGCAGGTTTTGTTCAGGTAGGAAATAGGTCAAAACTTGCCGAGAGAAGTGAATGGAAAATTTGTCTAGTCACCCACAGATTTTAAAGTGTGGATTCACAGCTAAAGCTAACATTGTTTTCTACCAGCAGTGGTTAGTTCTTCCTTCATGACAACACCCTTTTCTGTCCAGCCTCCTCACACAAATCCTCCGAGTGCTCTGACCAGTTTAACTGCCTAATAGTCCTAAAAGTGCATCTATTTCAGTTACACTGACAACCACACACCCAGCCCTGTCCTTTAAGGCACAAAACTGACCAGCTCTATTTTTTACTAAACTCACGTGGCCTGCTCAAAACAAACAGATACTGGCAGGAGCAAACTCCAAATTATACACTGCTTTATCCCAGGAACACAAAGTACAAGGCCGGCTCAGTGAGTCAGACACCTCTGAGCCAGTGAGCTCCTCAGGTTGACAGGAGTCTCTTTGGGATCCTCATGCTTGTAAGCCAGGACATTTTCAGAAAAGAATCAAAACAATTGGGTTTAGACAAACATGTGTTGTGTCATTAACAAAAGTATCTCTCTGCCATCAGAGGGGAAAAGGCAGCAAAAAGTATGCCAGGAATGCTGGAAATGGGCAGACAGTCACAGCGAGTCATATTTTCTTCTGGGATTTTTTTTCCCCCCAAGAAACTCCTTCAGCATGAAAAGTCCATTTGCAAGAGCAGTTAGTTACGGGGGAAAAGGCAAATATTTCAACAATAATACAGGGAATGTGGATCCAATTTATGCACAACAGAAGCTGGAGAACTCCTCAGTCTCTGCAAAGATTTCTCAGCATCCTTGGAAAATGCTTTGAATACTTCAGCTGAGCCAATTTCAACCCTTCAAACATATCCCCTTGTCTATCAGTAAAAGGCCATATTCCACACGTGTCTTCATGAACAATAAATGCTAGATGCACATAGGCAGCCCTGTAGTTTCTATGTTTCACAAGTGTTAGTTTTAATCAATTAAATTAATCCATTTCCTTACAATCAAAATAGAGGTTTCTCCCACAGTTTGCTACTCTCTTACTAGAAACTGGATGCCTTGAACCAAATGCATCACTTCCCCTACTCCGTGTTTAATTTCATGCTTCTTTTCAGCTTATTGTGGTGGTTTTTATGCTTCCCTGTGACAGCAGCATCTAGGTTATTGTGGAGTGCTACAAAAAAAGACATGCAATAGAGCAGCCTGTTTAAAATACAAATCAATTAGGTATTAATCTATCTTGATATCTATTTAGAAATTTTTGTCTATGAAACAATGAATAATCTAACTCATCTTGCCTCATAAAATACAAACCTTGTTTTCCTGGCAGTTTTACTTCACAGAAAGAAATTCAAAAAAGGAAAAAGTAAGGTTTTTTTGTAACAAAAGAATAAGTCAATAGTTGGTTCAAAGGACTGCCAGAGGGTGTTGAACCCTTTTGCTCACTATCAGGTGACAGACACAGACATTTTTGGTAGAGGAGAAGTCTCATGTGGATGTTTATCAGCCATGGAAATAGCAGCTGATAAAGCAGCAAGAGGTGTTTTTCATTCCTCAGTCTGTAAAAGAAGTGTTCAAACGAGAAAGTGGGTTGGTTTTTTTGATTCAGGATCCAAAACACAGTCTGATAGCTCTGAACAACAACAAACAAGCTGTTTTCTGAGCTGAGGCTTCTATGAAATTTGAGGAACTTTTAAGAGACCAGTTTAGCAACTGCACCATGAGAATACCCAGCTAAAGCATGTATGCAGAAGCAACAAGCTCTTATTTTTTATTTTATTTCTATTTCATGTTTGACATAAGAAGTGAAATCTGAGATTTCTGTTTTCTTTCACCCCATTCCTGTGAAGGGTGTGGGCTTAGGCAGGTTAACTACCTCAAACTGTAAGACTGCAAGTATTTTGGTTAAGAGTTGGAAATGAAAAAATCAGGTAGAATAACAGTCTTCTGACATTTGATCAAATGGAAGAAAATCTACACTGAGGAGTACTGTCCACAAAGCCACATATTGATATGGGCTGGTAAAGTACTTCCCTTACTTTTTAAAAAACATGTATGTTTTATTAAGAATGAATTAAATACAAAGCAATGAGTCCAGACAACAAGATGTATCAATTAATTTTTTAAAAATAATGTTCAGTGTAACTATTATATGTAAAAAAGCTCCTAAAAATGTCGTGGACAAGGCTGTTGATGATTACTTTCCTGTGGGTGATGACCAAGGTAGTCTTTTAGCAAAGAATAATCTTCCTAAGTTCCTTCTGGAGGAATTTTATTGATCAACGAGCGCTGTGAATTACCCAGAGGCTTACAAGGTAGCAAGAATTGAGAGGATTCTAGTATTTCAAAAGCTCAAGGAGAAGGACCATTGAGGACACCACTATCCACCTGCAGGGTGGCTTAGAGGAACTCAAATTACTCAAAACTTTGAAGAAACCTTTCAAAGCCTATTGCAAATTACATCTGGAGAGCTCTCAACAGGACCTGTTAAACTAATTGCACATCTCCATTCAAGTCCCAAACTCTGCAGGAAGAAATGTTTTCTTATGCCCTGAAAGGCTGAACTTAGAACCCTAATACAAGC
Source organism: Calcarius lapponicus (assembly GCA_039654755.1). Classification (NCBI taxonomy): domain Eukaryota; kingdom Metazoa; phylum Chordata; class Aves; order Passeriformes; family Fringillidae; genus Calcarius; species Calcarius lapponicus. The sequence goes on along the minus strand of CM077464.1, from coordinate 111,656,715 downwards.
TCTTCCACTATAATTTACTTTAATGATCTTCCTGAGTGAAAAAAAAAATCTGATACATCTTACCTTATATTTTAAACCAGCATGAACCAAAGGTTAGTACAAAACCAAAGGAAGAAAATGCAGTAACAGACACAGCTATCTCAGACCCAGGGTTGCTGAGAAAGACTGAAACCAGTCTTTGGTCTCAAACCTTGAGAATCAAAAAAGGAGGAAAGAATTCAACAGTTCAGTATTGGTCAGAAAAGAAAACTGTTTGCCATATCTTTTGTATTTAAGAATACAAGGTCCAATTCTTGATTCCTTCCACTGTAAACAGAACAGCGTTAGGAAGCAAAGACTAAAACATAAGAGGCTAAAACAACTGGTTGAAAGCTGTGTTTTACGTGAGTTTCGCGTGTAATGTTTCTGCACTGCTGGTTATGTTTTGACACCACAACACTTTTTACTGCAGACGAATCTTAACTGCTGTGGCCTCCAGATTTCCAGAAGTCAACAGCATCTTTTTCCAGTGACTTCACAATGGAAGTATACACCTATGTTTCTCTAATAGCATCTGTGCAAAATCCTCATTATAGAAAAGCCTTACATTTCTGTGTCTTTTCTATGTATTTTTTGTGTGTTTCAAAAGACCACGAGCATAACTCACTAGCAGAGGACACCAGAGACTGAAACAGACAAATGGGATGTAACAACAATTCTGTGAAACTCAAGGAACAGTATATTATGTTCTCAATTAACTTCTCATTAATTCATTTTCAATCTTCCTGTCATCTGTTGATGACATAAACTAAAGACAGACCCTTCCCTTTTCTGGGCAGGACTACTTCTGTGTCACACTATGCCTATTAAAGAACTACACCACGCCCAACAACAGCCCCATGCCTTCCTTGCTGAGTGTGCTTATTCCCCAAGAGCTGACAACCAAGAATGACATTTCTGAACTCACTCCTCTTTGGTTTCTCATATACCACAGCCTCAACAAAAAAGTTCCCCTGCATCTCATTACTCACCTAACGTTTGGTGGATCTGAATTCGTGACAGGTGCTGCACAAAGAGGCTTGTTTCCTTGAGTGTGACTTCTGTGCCCTTCTCTTGTAGGCAAACAGTACACCCTTTGGATAACGACTTGGACCTGCACTTCTCTCCATCCCACTGCTCCCTGCCTTTCCACCATTTCAAGCAGAGAATCATTAACAGCACTCACTGCTAAGGGATGCCATGTTGAATCACTGTTGTTATGGGTTTGTGGAGCACAAGGAACCTGGTGAAGGAAAACCCATTAAGAGAAACATTCCAGAGAACCTTGAAATTATGTAGAGCTAGAGAGGAAAATGCCATCATGAAAAATCAAGTTGCAAGTGCAAAATCAGTTTTGACATACTTACTGCTCCTAAAGTAACTTACAGACTAGTGCCCAGTTATTTATTGTGTATTTTCAACAAACACTCAAGAGAGTTGCACACATGGTGTGCTCCTGTATTTAACTGGTGCTCTGGACTGAGCTAACTCAACCCCTGAGAGATGAAGGTGACACCAGCAGGAAAACAGAACTGATATTAGCCCTTATGATTCTTCCCCTTGAATGGAGTTTTATTTTGGTGTTCTGTTCCTTCCTCCTCTTAAAAAAAGGGTAAAATTCATCTTAAATGCTTCCAGACTTCTAAACAGAGTTGGAAAAGAACAGGTGTCTAGTTTTATAGACTAGTAACCCAGTCCTCAGACTTACATATTTCAATGGAAAATATTTCAGTGTAAAAGAATTAGATTATTAATGAAAAATACAAAACTTTTAAAGTCAAAACTTTATTTTTCCACTACTTTCAAAACATATTTTATTAATAAAACCTTCCAAACTTGCAAAATAAATTTCATTAATACTACAGTTTGCTTTAATCTAAATGAGAAATGTAATTTATCTTAATTTTAAAATAAATCTCTCTTGATAAAGACTGTATGCAAACATAGACTAACATGCTATATACATATAGGTCCCTTGGCAGCATGAGCCAAATTTCTGTTTTCATAATGAAACCTGTTTTTATAAAAAGCTGTGTGCAAAGAAAGGTTTTCAGAGAATCACCGACCGTGCCATAAGTATTATACACCAATAAAGAAGGAGGATTTGCAGTATTTACAAGAAAATTGTGGTACGACACTGCTCTTTGTCTACAAAGTGGTTGCAATAAAACTTGTCTACCAAGTTTTAAATGAAGTGGTTTGTTTGTTAGGAGCCATGAGGGGAACAAGTAAATTGTTCTGGTTTTCAAATACCACCGTAGAAACTTTTTACAAGTTAGAGTTGAAGCAAGAAATTCAATTAGGATTTGATTTATGTAACTTTTTAATTCCCAGGCCTATAATGGGAATTATATATAAAGCAAACACAAAATGTTTACACTCATGGTTCTTCAAACTTGAAGGGCCAAACTTGTCAAATATTAAGAATCATTTAGGTAGCCAATATAAAGCTTTTACAAGAGCCTTACTTTCAGAAAGTGCTGGCACACACTGTGAAGAAAACAAATCTCTTAAAATTCCTCAGCTTGTACAACCACAGCTACAGAAATGTAGAGTCAGTAGTCATTTTAATACAAATAAAGTCAAAGTAGGAAAACAAACAGAACGGGTGAGAATGGGAGGTGAAGTTATCAATTGATGCTTTAAAGAAAGGATAGGATTTATAAGCAAATGAGTTAAGACACAGGAATAGGGAAAAGGAATATTTATTTTAAATAGTATCTTGAGTGAGTTAGAAGAAAACAGCTATTTTTTTAGCTATTCAGCTCTAAAGAATAAGAGAAAAATCAATGAAAAACTGAGTTATAATTACTATTTAGCACAGTAGTGAGATTTCAGCAAAATAACCTCACAGCAGTTCAGCATTTGGATGGACCAAAAGCCTCCACTAAGAAAATATTATTATAGTAAATACTGTATATTATTCAGCCTTGACTAAATGAACGAGGAAACCAAACAGGTCAGTAATTTAGAATTTCTGTTTTTCTTATGATTTCCAAACATCTGCTTACTAACTTCTTACCAAGTGCTTAATTGTGAACCAAATGGACCATACCTGATTATCTGAAGATTCCTGGTGTAACTTATCATCAACGTCATCAAGTCTGAAGGTCTGTGCCAAAGATATAATATTCTTCCTGACAAGCATCTTTGTAAGACCATATGTCTTCTCTCTGGCTTCTGAATGTTCACTGTGTAGCACCTTCTGACTAAAGTAGGTGTTCATGATAACAGGAACATCTGCATTTTGGAGAAGCAGTTTTTGCCTGGAAAAAAACAATTTAAGTGGCATCAAATCCATTACAAGTTAAATTACTGATAAGCACTGTTTTAAAATGTGTATTGCATTGCATTTCTCTCCCCTTTTTTCTATAGTTACCACTAAAACACTGCAGAGGTGTGTTATCCAATTTACAAATTACCCACGCCACAGATAGAGTCGGCTTGGAGCTCAGCTCAGGCATAGCCCTGGGCGATTGGAGACCCACTGCATCCAGGGACAAGTTACACCAGGAAGCCAGCTGAGCTGCCAAGCCCCATGAGCCCCATCTGGCTTCACACAAGTGCTACTTGGTGTCTCTGGGCTGTCAGCACAGAGCCCAGAGCACCAGGACTCTCTGCATACAGTTAGTGAGGTGAAAGCCATGAATGAAAGACCTGCTCTGTGTTAATTCAGACCACTGATCCACTGGACCCAGCCTGACCCTTGCAGGACATTCCCTTCTGGGGAGCGCTTCCTACCAAACCAAATCCATTCTCATGCAGCTGGCAGCAAGATGCTGCTTCCTCCTCTATTTTTCTGAAAGTAAAATCCTATGTTTTTCTTACAATCTCCTGTATATTATCTTGCCTGTGTGTTTGTCACTGTCATAAATGTGTTCTCCTGGATCCAGTTTTGGCTTCTAGTGGCAATGTAAATTCCTTAACAGCTCCACAAGCAGCAATTTCTTACCCACCAGATTAAGAGAATGTTTGCAGAATCTCTAAACACACAATAATTTCATGCCAAAGCATGTGCTGATGTTGGGTTTTTCTTATGCTGGTATCACAATCGCACATTTAGAAGTACACTTTTTATACTCACAGGACACACATGTAATGAAGTCAGCTAACAAAACCAACCAGTAATCTCATTTCCTACAGACCATCAAAACAGACCAAAATCCACTTGGTGACTTTACCACAGTCTGTATTTTTCTTCTATTAGATTTTTATCACCAAGGCATCAAATAATGCCTCCTGCCTCAGCAACAAAGCTGTGCTGACCTGAATTCACAACTTCAGTCTCTAGACTGCTCAGCAGTTATATTATGGAGATGAAGCAAGTTTCCACATCTGTGACATTGTTTCTCAAAATACAACTATACAGAGTTAAAAAGCAAAATGAAACAATGAAAGACTCAAATATACTTATTTCTGATCTCAGTCCATACAAGATCTTCACCATGGTCTATTTTACAACAGACTCCTTCACCCTTTAGAGAGTGGATAGCTGAAGGGAGATTGATGTATTCATATTTTCAAAGGCATAGGAAGACATGCAGCAAGCTTGAAATATAACCTCTGTTATTTTATAATTAGGAAAATAAAACAACGGCCAGATGATCTCTGCCTTCTGGGAAAAAAGGATACATTTAAATATAAATTATGAACAAGATGTGTTGCTTCTACTGTGAACACTCACAGAAGTTATTATTTGAAACAGAAAATTAATGAAAGGTTACAGTATAAAACTAAGACATGAACTTCACCACAAAGAAGCCTTATTGCCATCTGTGAGCTCCCTAGATTTAGGGGAGCAGCAATTCATCTCTAAGGGACACCTAGTCCCTTGACTTCAGATGCATTTGATAACAAAGCTCCCAGTTTAGAGCATGAAAATAGCTCACAAGGCTGCCAAACTGACATTACCTGATAATTTTCTGCATTACAGGATTAAAACGGAGGAATTAGCTTGGTCAGCAAACTGAGACTCTCTGATTTTACGAGATTTTTCAACTGCTACTTACCCACTTTTTTCTTGAGAAATAAATGTATATAAATTTACTACAGATCTCAGAACAGTTTGGGCTGTCTTTATAGACAGATGTGTAATAAAAATTTTAGCACCTTCTTTCTTGAGATGTCTGTGTTCAGATCCAAAGTAAACAGGAAATCTTTCTGAACACGAGACCATTACATCACCAATGTCAGAAGAATGTTTGCTTGATCTAAAACATCTCATTCTCTAAAAAAAACCACTGACGTTAGCAGCAAATCATTTGCAGAAACTTTGAGGTTTATGGTTTTATTTTTATTTTCCTGAGCAGACATGTGATCAGGTTTTTTGGTTTTTTTTAAAGGCAGGTAGGTTTTACTGATAGCCAAAATGACGTGTACTTTGATTTTGCTAGGCTTATGCACTCCATGTCTTGAGTATCTTTATAATGGCCAAGAGCTTTCCTGGTGAAATACTCATTATTTCATCATATCTTTACATGGGTAATGCATCAACTACTGGCTACTTGGTATTTCCACAAAGCAAAAATGGGGATATATGTATATATATGTGTGTGCTTTCAGGAGAAGCCTCTCATTTCTTAAATGCAATTTGTTCACTAAAAATACTCTCCTGAAGAAGTCATTTGTTTTAGATGTGCACAGACTTAGCAGTAATTCTTCACCTTCATCAGAGGAATAGTCACATACATCTACTCAAATCTTCCCTATTTCTCAATGGACAGATACCTGACGATGAAAAGAACCAGAAATAAATAAAAATTAATCCCAATGGAAATGAAAGAAATAAGAAAGAAGTTTGTAATAAGCTCACTATTTTGTGTACTGGTAGATGAATAAATGGAAATAATTTCTACATATATGTATATAGGGAAAACATAAAATTATTTATATTTTGCATATAATATATAGAATAATTGTATTGTTTATTTACATTATTACCAAGTTTTAGATATTTTTATTCTTTAATATGAGAATTATTAAAATAGTATCAATTAACTGAATGAAAACTCCTTTCCCAGAAGTTCTTTTTCGTACTGCTCAGCAAAAGCATGCTCTGTGGAATGGGAACTTTGACTGAAATCTCTGCATTGCTGCTGCATATTGTTCATACTGTTTTCTTTGCAACAAAGGCAATCATGTTAGAGACACGTGTACACCTTAAATTCTTTTTTGTCAGTTTGAAAGGTACAGACCAGGGCAAAGAAAGCCTATCATGCCGGAAGAGGTGAGAAAAGAAAAATCCCCAAACTTCCCCAAGCAATCCCCTCATGTGTCCCTGTCCCTGAGACACCATAATTGATCACCTCAACTTTAAGCATCTGATCCAGCTGCAGATTCTCTATATCCAGAAGCAGCCTTACTCTAAAATACAGAATACACTGCAGCATCCTCTTACACATAAAGTGTTAAACGGCCATTACAAGTCTTCTGTGGCCTCTCTTATATTGCTTCTTTTCTATCTGCTTCATAATAGTTTTCAAAGAATGAGAGACATCATCTCATTCAGCTAATCCAAACACAATGGAAAAAAATTAAAGCTCAGTACAGATCATAAACCCCTCTGAAACAACCCCTTGTCCACTCTGATTTTTTCTTGCTCAGCAAAGGATTATTTAAAAGCTGGATTGACTTCCTTAATAACTGCCTTTAGACCTTTGTAATGACCTGAAGTAGAGACTGGGAACTTTTTATACTACGGGGCATTTTTTTCCCGGTATGTAGACAATCAGCAATTGCCGTAACTGGTCACATGTTAAAGGAACATGAAGCAATACTGGTTTTTTGTTTTTTTTTTTTTGCTTTTCCAGCAGCAGCTTGCTTCTCTGTCCAAGAATGTAGCTTGCTTTTTCTCTTCCTCCCTCCTATGATGGAGGCTATCTCGCCAAGTAGGCAGCAGACAGTCTTGCCCACTTCTACGTTTATCGTGGTCTGTCTCCATCCTTGACGCGGAACGCAGCAGAACGTACAGCATGGCACTGGCTAAAGGAGCTGACGCTTCCATTTGAGGCAGGGTCTTAATCCTGGGGCCAAGCAATCAGCAGGTTTGCACTGTGGTCTGCCCTGCACAGCCCATCCACAGCCAGCAAGGAGTTGTGACTCCACAGCAGCAGCGAGCTCACAAACCACAACGCTTCCGCTCAGTTCTGCTGACATCAAACGGCGGTGCTGGTTCATGAACTCGAGAAGACTCCAGATCACTTTAAATTAGAGAACATATTTTTTTGTTCGCTCTCCCTGGGTATTTTACGGGGCTTTTGTTTTTTGCTGTTTTTTTTCCTTTTCCTTTACAAAGTGTACAACACCTAGAGTGGGTTTTTTTGAAGAGTACACTGCATTAAATGAACACTCTTACAACTTGCGCTGTAATTATGAAACAGGCTATTCTCAAGTCTCAGAACAATTATTGCTGCATAAAGCGGGTTTAACTTACATCAACTAGCACAGCAGTAACACTTGTAGAACAAGAGTGTGCCAGAGCCTTACATTGTTGCCCAGAAGTATGAGGAATCATTCCTCATAGGAACAACATAAAGGGCCCATCCCTGACTTCCTAGGAATCACTTGTTTTATCCAATGTAGAGGAAGTTGCTCACGCTGCCTCTTGCTTAGGGTTGCATGGCACTTGCAATGCTTTTCTGTGAAATGTCCAAGAAATGCCTAGGCATTGAGCTAATGATAATAATTAAGAAACAAATCCTCCCAAAACCCCAAAAAACCTTAAGTTCGGACAAATCTCAGCCCACCCATCACCCAAGGACAGTAACTATCTTCTCAGTATACATCCCAAATCAACAAGCCATTTGTGACAGACCTGCCTCCTGCCATGCCTAGAGATTGCCCAGACACAGAATTTTCATCCATGAGTGAGTAATCTCACCACCTGTGTGTGAGCCTCCATCAGCGTCATTTACTGCCGCTGCAACACTGCAGGGACACTGCAAGTCTGAGCTTACACTTTCACAGTACAAAAATTCTTCCCATGCCCCAACATCAAAGACAGAAAACAAGAATCATCCGGTATCTCTTTCTTTGAAATGATCTTATTCAAAGCAATGGATTATAGTAGTACAGGTTCCCAAGGCTGATTGTACCCTTTTCCCTATGGAAAAGTAGCACTAACCATCGAGATCAATGTCCAGAGCCACATCTGGCAAATATACAATTCTCAGCTGTGTCAGGTTTCCAAAGAAATGTGGCTTTGATACTTCAGAATAGCAGGTCTGCAGAAGATGTAACAATAAAAAGCTAAAATTTCTGCTTTTATAGAATGATGCATTTTATTTGTGAATAGAATAGTTAGATACTTGTTTTGTTCCCCTACTGGAAAAATATTTTGTCTGAGAACTCATTCCATGAATACAAGACACAAAGAAAAGAACATATAGCTGTTAAATATATAATTTGTTATAGCCCAATCTATTACAATTTGTCAGTGAACCTCAAGTACAAAGCAAACTCAGAAAATCAGTAAAACAACACAAGTAACGAAGATAAATATTTTCTATTACAGTGTAAGTTCTTCCTGCAAAATACTATTGTACTTTTCAACAAAACTACTTGTAAACCTAAGAAATCACTCCAGGAAGAAATTACAGTGCACAAAGCCAACATTTTTATCACTATATCATTTTACTAATTTTAGAGTAATCATATAAACTAACCACTGGCTTGCCATAGTGCTGCCTTTTGAAATCTGACACCCTGTAGCATGAAAAAAAGTTGTATGGAAATGTTCACATTTAAGAAGAGCTCTGCTATAAAAAGCTTGTGGTTAACATTAAGAACTATTATACCACACACCCAGTGCTCTCACCTCTGCAGGGAGCTGCACTGTGTGCTAACTGAAGGGGATGTACAGGCCTTCTGAAGTAGGAAAACACAGATGGATATCAAAGCAAATCTCCTCCACCTCCAGGAAATTACTGTAATACCAGGCTTTACCAAGACTGGAAAGCAGGGAAGTTTCTCAGAACTCTCCAGCCACTCATTTTGGCTATGAAGAAAGCACCTGAAATTGCTAGCATTCTGGACCCAAATTCATCATGATAAGGCTTAACCTCTGGCACCACCAAAACATAAAATTCCACTCACAGGCTGTGATTACGTACAATCTGGCATGGAAACGATCACCGGAGCTTACTGGGGTAATACTCCTGAGAGAATTCACTAAAAATCTACTCCAACTGGGATGCTGAGACTTTTTTAATACCTAAATCAGACACAAAGCAATTGGTATTAAAAAACCTGCACACAATGAAACATTAAATGGTAATGTTGCTTTAAAAACAGAACAAAACTATTTCCCCCCATGGTATGAGGGTGTTACAAGTAACTAGGGAGATATAAATATCATGGTTATCTTTTCATAATCAAGATGTTATGAAAGAATTCCAATCTGTGTGCTTACCCCATATATCAACTTGTGTCTGACTAGCCATGAGCTCATTATTCAGATGACTTCTTCCCTCTGTTCCCAGTGCTAAACTGCACGTAGAGTTTGAGGTGGCTGAGGGAGCCACCACAAAGTCCTGGGACATGCCAGAGGGATTCTAAAAGGTGGAAAAAAAAGGAAGCAAGCAAATTGCAAAAGGACATCATGTTAAAACTTGTGGTGAGTGCTAGAGAGAACAAAAATTACTGTCCTAGTGTGAGATCAGAAGCCCACCTACCCTGCACTTTAGCTTAGAGCAGCAAACAGCAAATATTTGAATATTACGAAAATAAAAGCAAGCATCTAGAGAAAGTTCTCCAGAACACTCTCTGATAACTTCCAAAAACTTTCAGTTTAGGGACTTCCTAAGGCAGAAGTAATATCTCTGTATCTAACAGCCTTTAGTAGACTTTTCTTCCAGGAACTTATGTGCCTGGTTTTTGACCACTTGAACATTGACGGCATCCATAACATCCTGCAGCATCCACCGTGCTCTGCAGTCTAATTACACGCATCTGAGAAACCACTTCCTTTGATTTTTTTTTGATCTGTCACCTAGTGGTTACATTGCTGCCCCCCACTTCTTGTTTTTAAGAGGCAGTGAACAATCATCCTTCCTGATGGCACTTCCTAATACAGACCTTTATCACATCCTCTCCTAGCCACTGCTTTCTCAAGGTGAAGAGTCCCAGTCATCCTAGTCATTTCTCACGGGGAAGCTGCTCCATACATCTCTTCTTGTTGCTCTTGGTATTTTACCACCTCTGCTAAATATCTTTGATCTGGAAGACTGAAATCCTGATGTAGAATTGCACCACGAATTTCTACAGCGACATCAAGATGGTTTTGACTCCATTTCTAGTCAAGTCTTATTTTACCATGTATTTTTATGATCATTAAATGAAGACTAAGCTGACATATTAATGAAGCTATTGAAACACTAAAAACACTTTCCTGGATACCAACCATCTATAGTCCATCACTTCATATATGCACTTCACATTTACCTACAATTTCCTAGCAGGAGAGCCTGAGTCTCTCCTCCAGCCCTAGTTCTAGAGCACTAAGAGTGTGAAGACATTCCCCTGTCCATAGGATTGTGAAGATGACAGCACACAATTGAATAGAAAGGAAACTTGCATAGTTGTTCTGTTGTACAGAAGGTGTCCAATTCTCTATTTTCTTCATTGGTACCATGGAGATTTGAGACTCCACCAACAACTCCTCTGCCAGTGGATGAAAGGTGAGGAGTGTTGCCACTCTGCCACCATTACACACAATGTCACCACTCCAGAGAAGCATCACAAGAAGATGCTTCTCACACTAGAAGAACTCTGCAATATCCACCAAGCAGTTGAGGCCCATGTGAAGAACTTGAACTCAAGAATTTCTGACCAAGGTATGGAGTGTCCTTGATTGGTTGGTTCAAGTTTGGAGGATTACTGGAGAAACTTTAACAGACAAATGCCATTTTAAAATGCATTGTTCAATGTTTTGCAGAGATTATTAAGAACACTATCCTTTTCTTCCATAGACATTGGCCTTTACTATTGGCAAAGACCCTTTACAAGTCCATTCTTGCATCCATGCTTACTTGCATGCACAGTAGCAAGAACAAATAACTATCCCTGAGCAAACTTCAGAAAGACAGATCAATATACACATATGCTTGACTTTACTTCAATATTTTATTATCAAAGCTAGTATTTAAAAAAAACACAGCACAGCTACTAAATAACCAAAAATCTTCCATCAAACTTGTTCTTATACTTTAGTCTTGTTCTGGTACTCATTTCTGAGCATTTCCTATTGTTTCTTTGCCAGGTTATGAAGCAAGACCAAATTCTGCTCTCTTTTGGTGAGGTCACTTTTTATACAGACAAATCCAGTGCTATCAGCACAGGAAGAATAGCTGAAAGCAGCAGGAGTTCTGGGTCCTCTGGTAACACAACTGAGAATCACAAAAGGTAGTGAGAGCTTGCTGTGAGCTGCAGAGCACAACAGCAAAGCAGAACACTCCTTCTCAGCTGGTCAAACTCTGCTTCAAGCAGCCTGGAGGTCTCAGTGGACAGCATCAGGTAAGGGGAAGTAACTTTACCACTGGTAGAGAAAGCTGTCTTGCAGAGCTCCACAGGTCTTTAGGCATGTTATAGATCAAATTTACATCCACTATGATCCACTTCAGCTTTACTGAGCTGAGAAAAATCCTTTGTTTCACTATATTTGCTGCCACTACTGATAAATGTGCAGCAATGCTAAAGGTGCTGTGGATAAGCCACGTAGCACAGAAACCTCTTTTAGGCAAAGTCTTTTCTGCAGTAATCCACTCACAACAGTCATCAGAGAAAAGAGAGCAATGCTAGTGACCAGAGTGGAAACTTCTTTACCGAAACATCCTGGCGCAGACATCGCCTAAGTGAAACCTCCTGTGCAAGGGAAGGAGTTCAGCGTCTTGGCCTGCCACAGAAACACCGATCGTATGTGATAAACAAAGTACCTTTCTTCTTTTTAGGTTAGAAAACAGCCCTCAACAGCGTGTGTACTTTGAAGTTATCACTCACAAGAGTAACTTTCAGAGCTTCATTTTGCTTCTATGCAACACCATGTATCTTCTCCATTAAATCACCATAGGTGGATTCGGTGGCATAGCTCTCTCAGTCAAAACAAGGAAAAACATTCTGAGAAATAACATTTAAATTCAACATTCTCCTTAATGTTGTTTTTTTCTTTTCTGAATCCAGAGCAATCTTAGGATTCCTGCATTACTTTAAAGACATAATTGTACAGAACAAGCAAAAAATTCTAATTCTAATATTGAAATCTTATATAGTCTACAGATCACTGATAACTTGACTTGTTTTATTTCACTGAATAGTTGCAATGATACTTAGCAACAAGAACACACCAGATTTGGGAGAGTTTTCATACTGCGTCACACTATTCTTATATGCTTGAATTTCCTTTTCAGATTCATGTGGGAGGCCTGGCGACTCAGCAGAGCAGAATCAATAATGCAATGAGATGGATGAACCCCTGGATTGTTTTTTTGTGATCCCATTAGACTTCAGAGTCTACACAGCTCCAGCATGTTCTAGGTTTACTTTTCCATTTCAAAGAATATTTATTTTTAGAAAGAAACAGTCTTTTATACTTCAGAGAGAAAAAAGTTAGAGGTATAGTGGAAAGATGAAAGCCCTTATTATTAAATAAAAAAACCCAAAACCCATACAGCTCTGCCTCTATTTATTATATTTAGACTACTTCAACATCCACCAACCCAAAAAGCCAAGTTTACCTATCACAATTCTGTATGTTGCACAGTCATATGAACACAACTTCTTAAACCTAATCAATCAAAACTAATTATGAGCCAAGCTGAAAGAAGTGGGAAAATACCAGACATATAATTACAAAAATAAAACCTAAGAATAACTTTTTCAGAACAAGAAAGAGATCTGTATTTTTTAAGGGAATCTAAGAAACAGAATTACAACTCTCATCATTGCTTGAAGCACTATCACAATAAAACCTCAACAATACTGATACAAACACACCTGCCAAAAAAAGGACCATTGATAATCAGTGAAAACTGGCAAGAGTCTTTGCAGCAATGTGACTTATTATCACACGAGGGACAGTTTTCTGACAAACCACTTCAGTTAAAGCTTTTTGCGGAAGCAACCCACTTCCAAAGGAGAGGAGCATTTTGGAGCGCGGGTATCTCTCACTATTGCACCCCGCCCTCCCCTGCCAAAAAAGCAGAAACAAAGTCTTTGAAGTTGTGGGAAAACACCTGTGAAAACATACAGATTTTGGAGAAAACTGCTGTGAGAGACATAAGGTGGAAGGTGTGCCATCACAGACATCTAGGCCCTGGCAAAAATCCTGACGTTTAAAGTGAGAATGACACTCCAAGAACAATAGTGAAATTTGCCAGTCCAGAGAAATGTTTATGCAATGAGGGGTGAAACAACTCCACTACACACACATTTCCTAAGCAAACAGCTGTGAGTTAATCGAGGGCTTAAATATATCCAATAGTGTTCAACAAAGAATGGCATCCCTATTCTCAGGCTTGGAAGCTGCATATCAAGTTTTGGAAGCAGGGATTTTGCAGGCAGATTTGAAAACCTGAGAAATATTAACCTAAAAAAGGAATGCTGACTGACTTGTTATAAAGGAATCATCATGCATTTCGCTTTTCTTTTCAATACTTTCCACTCTATATGTACCTTCTGTAAAATAACAGCAAACACAGCATCACTGTACAAGATCCCAGGCTCTACATGACATACACAGGATTTGAATGGCCTTTGGTTTTGAGTTGAGTCATAGGCTATCACAGGCAAAACCAGGAGAGAAGTAAAAACAGACAAAGTGATCAAGTTCCAGCAAAACAACCTGCCTTTTCTCCCACTACAGCTGAAGCATTAGTGGTAAGAAACCATCTTCTACACTCCAAAAGAAACAAGTTTGTGCCAGATAATCATCCTCACATATAAGCTGAAATTCTTTATTTTTTTCCCACTGTGGTGGCACGACTCTCCCTGATTGCTTATGCATTTATTTCATTTTTTATTTAAAAGAGTGTCCTCTTCTTGTTCATCCAGCTTCTCTTACATCTCCGTTCCAAAGGAGTGCATCCTGGTCCACAGCTTCCCTGCCAGGCCCTTCCCTCACTGCTCCTCCTGATGCTGGGGCTCTGCTTCATACTCTCATTCATCTGCAATTCAAGATGGACCTAAATAAAAATGAACTTGCTCAACTGCATCACTAAGCAGGACATAGGAAAAAAAAACATCTATAAATACAATGATACTAGATTGGTCTTTCTTCAAGTTCTAAAGTATATATATTTAGGATGCTGTATTTTGACATGTATTCATACATCTGTTTTTAAAACAAAGTTACTTGTGTTCTTTACTCTCCTCTCTATCAGTTGGTTAAAAAAAAGAAGCGTACCTGAAACCACTGCAAAACTGTCTAGTACAAATACTGTTCAAAGAGGAGTCTCTGGGCTGATTTCCTGTATGTAAATGTGCTCAGCTGAAAAAATGTCCAGGGCATGATTCCCAGACTACGGTACAGGAAAAAAGAGGAGTTCCCTGGCTCAGTTACCATCAGAAGGAAGACACAGGGACTCATGCAGGGAAAAGAGGCCAGCTCATGACTCTCATATGTGCATGCACATACACACAGAAGTGCAGGCACATGTGTGTGCGCTCCCTTCCCTGCCTTGCCTCTGCACTGGCGGGGTGGGTGAGCTGGCGCAACATCCCCTCAAGGGAACAAGCCCTTGAGAGATCTGATATGACATTTTTACATTCAACTGACTGCATGCAACATTCCTCTTAAAAAAATATATTATCTGTTTGCTCGCTTGAAGCGTCACAAAGATAATATTCACGTCTGTGACCCTGACTGTCTCTGGTCAGAAGGCAGAGAGATTGTGCAGAGCGCGTTGCCTTCCAGCACCCCGGGATGCCTGCCAGAGAACAGAGCTGCTGTCCCAGAGGAGAGGGTCAGATCCCCTGCTAGCACTGTCAGCAGTCCTCCTGGTGACTACTGAGGAGGTGAATGGCACACACAGGGGACTTGGCTTGCACAGCCCCACATCTGCCTAACTGATGTACAGAGCAAAAACTCCAGTGCCCTAAATCCAGGGAAAGAGTATTTTTTTCTTTAGAGAACCTTATCCTCAGATCACTTGTCTTTCCATGTCTTCTTTATCATTGTTGACCTCCAAATTCCTACACCACCACCCTCTTTCAGTATCTACCAAAACATTCATATCTGTTTTCTACATTGTGGTTACATGTCCATGTGGGCTGAAAATCCTTTAAAGAATCTTATTTAAACACAGCTTCATCATTCAGATACTGTTTAGGCAATGAGCTATGCAGAGCCAAGCAGCATTACAGAATCTTATTTCAAATCCTGTTTCCACTACCGGAGCACTCATTTTAAAGTGAATCTAAATTACTGCCTTTCCCATAAAAACTTGCTTAAGTGCATTTTAAAAGAAATGTTGCCAAGTGCAGAAATGTAACCTCTGCCCTTGGAAGTCCTTGAATTAAAGTTTGCTGAAGGCTGCCAGATTAATCCAGGGTAGAAGCAGAGTGTGTTTGCTCAGTCCTTCTGCTCTCCCACCCAACACGCACTCCTGGAGATGGGGTACCCCGATGTGCAGAACCACTGTTTCACCTGATAGGGCTGATCTGTTCATCACATCCACCACTGTTTGCCTCCACCTTACACCAGCTAACAGAAAAGATAACTGTCAAATCATCCTGTGCATTTGCCTGCGTCTCTAGCTCATCCTGTCATGACAGTGGTCTGTACAGTACCTCCTGCTGCCACAGACCATGACCACAACCGATCATGCAATGACAGTAATGAACGTAAGGTTGATGTATGAGTACACAACTCTCTAATTTTATAAGCTTGCCACAGAACACATGAAAAGCTAGAGATGGAAGCAGATTTCACCTTTTTTATTCTGAACTTTTTCTGAGACTGCCATTTTAATTTAAGTCTACTCTGTAAAGGTTAAAAAAAAAGAAGTTTTGAAGAAATGCAAGGCCCTACTAAGCCCAAGAGCGGCTACCAAATAGAAAGCACCAAAATGGTATCATCCACTCTGTAGCCCACATGCTCCTCCTCTCACTTCAGAAGGCAGGTAGCCCTTCCAAGTGCACCCAGAATCTCTGGCTATGTCTGATCAGGAGAGCACATAAGATCAGAAAGCCTCTTAAAGTCATCCAGGGAGTTTCTCTTCTGTGCTGTCAGAGGGTATCTAGCTTAAGGACACACAATAAACACAACTATGGCAGCTTAGCAGTCATTTGTACATTTTTTTCCAAACTACCTTTTCCAGGTTCACAAATCACCAAAAATCCTGTCTAACAGCCACCAAACAATTTTTAAAATGTGGTAAAATCAGATATCTATTACAAAAGATGTACTTATGCAATTTTGTTGGCTTTTTTTCTGTTTAGATAATACAGCTGCATACAAATTGCTGTTGCATTTTAATAAAATTGTAATGTTAACAAGGTCCACATGGAAAGCACTAGTAGATATAACTTTGAGTAGGCATGGACAGGAAAAAGGACTATGCTAAACCAGAAAACATAGCAAAAGAATATTTAAAGTTAGTAATTCAAGCAGCAGAATGAATGGCTAACAAAATTTTAAGCAAACGCTTTGCCTCTGTGCTCACTTCTTCTATTATCTTCTCTGAGGGTGAGCTTCTACCATGCTTCCACTGCACCTAGTCTTGGACTTCATCAAGAAAGCTACACTTTCTGAAAGGGTAATAATATCTTTTTGCTGCCATAAGAGATTCTGCCTTACAGAGAACACTGCAGGTGGGAAGATTAAAAAAAATAAAAATCCATTTAAACACAGACCCCATTATTCAATACTGCTTTCATTTTCTGTTTTATTCTCGCTACTTTTTCTTTCTTCCCAGAAATATTCTCGCCAGCTGTTTTGCTGCCTCTCAGTATTCCATCAACAACCAAATATCACCATGTGGTGCTGGATCTCTAAGGCAGAATTAAGATTAACAGTGTTATGATTAAGTGCCAGCTGAAGAGACACAGCCACAAAACCAGACTTTGTGGCTGAGGGCTCATGGCCCCACTCAAGATGTCCCTGAGCACTGAAATTTTCACCCTCTTCCCCCCAGAGCCAGGAAAGGGATGGCACTTCCAGAAAGAACAGTCACCCTTGGATGACAAAAAGAGTTTCAACACTGAGACTTATGAGCATTGTTTGGCTCCCCAGTGAAAAAAACATCATTCAGTTCTATGCTGATACATGCATGGGAAACCTATACATGGAAAATGCGGGTCAGATGAAGGCCAGTGGGATAAGGACCACAGGTATGTGTAGCCATGGTATTCTCATGCTCAGTATGGAAAATATTCTGCAGGCTGGCACATTCTTCAAATAGTTTTTCAAAATAATTATTACCACTTAGACGAGTATAACTTACAAGAAGTTAAGCAAATGAAATAAATAAATTCCCTAGTTATGTCCCATAACCTCACCTACTTATCTCAAAAAGCAAATCAGTTAGCTTTACTTCCAGTGCTCCTCACTGCCAGATTAAGGTTGCTATGGGGCACACAGTATTTGATTAAAGCAATTATATCTACTGGCATATACAAATGTGTTTGTTTTATGCCATGGAAATATCTCTATGCTTTTCACAGAAACTGGATATAAAAGTTACACACGGAAAACCCAGTACCTGTTGGTATGGGTATGAGAATGCCCTCCTCCCAAACTGTAAACATAGCAGGAGACTTCTAATGTTTGTTTGAAAACACTTGCCCCAAGTGATAATCCTGATGGAAAAAAGGAAGTAATTTTGCTTACTCCTTGCCTTCAGGTGGCTCATTAAAACACCTCTTATGAAAGAAAGAGGATATGATTATTTCTTGACTTTATGCTGAGGCTAACCGTCTTTGGGGAAGGATCCTGGCAGCAGAAGAGTGTAAACTCAATTCTTTGTTTTAATTTAGAATTTAATTTGTCAGCAAAACCAAAGTTCATAAAGAAGGCAAATTTTGACAAATTGCAACTGCCATGAGCTCTGCTAAGAGCAGGATGCAACACGAATGTGATTCTTCAAGAGAACAAATTATAATCATTGCATCCAAACAAAAAATGCTTACATTAATAACTTTGTTCTATAGTTTGCCAACTCTTCAGGCTGGGTACTAGGGAAAATTCGCTAACCTTACGTTCATAAGATAAAGGGATCTGCAGCACATCTACTACGTGTCAGCAGGACAAGATGACATTGTCCTGTTGAGATTTTTGGATTGCAATTAGCCTCCTCTTGCACTATAACTACAATACCTTAAATCTGAGCACACCTCTAAACAGAAGGAGGTAATATAAGCAAAGCAGTCATCCAAATCTCAGAAACCTTACACATCCGAATCATTTGCACCAACAGGGAAAATATTTGCTTATAAAAATAGTAATTTATTTGTGTATCTAAAATAAAATACATCACACGTACTAAGTACAGACTAAGAAAGCCTGCTGCTCATTTCAGCTATATTGTACTCATAAAAGTAAATGCTTAAGATATACTATGTCAAGGGGATGGGTAGCATGGTAGAGTCTGCAGGGAAAGTATAATCTATTACATTAGTATTACAAAGACATCAGTAAATAGCTGGAGATGTTCAAAGCCTAAACACTTATCAGACACTCAAGACTGGGATTCGCCTAGCTAACTTTATCAACTGGTCCCCTAGACTTTACAAAGTCTAGCAAAAACAAACTTCAGAATGAGGTTCATTTGATGTCCTAAAGAGACACACTTCAGAAATGCCAACTTCCTTCTCCTTGATTCCTACAAAAGGACGGCAGGCCCATACTTGCACAGCTGTACCACAGGTGCCTTGAGTTGAATGCTGCCTGCCAGGCTGCTCAGGCAGGGCCAGCACAGTACAGAAGCAATCTGTAACCCAGCAATCCCCTTGTCAAAACAGGAGAGATGAGCTCTGCTGTGGTTCTCACAGCATCAGCTGCTCTCAGCATTGCAAGCTCCATCATCACATCATGGGAGGCTTCACTGGCTTGTGAAAAATCATAATGAAATCTTACTACAAACTGCTCCCTGCCTCCTGTAATTAAATGTACTTCTTGCCCAAGAGGGAGATCTTCCCCATCTCTGCCCTCTTGATGCTAGGAAGAGGGAGGTCTTTTCATCATCTACTTTTGTGGATAGAGAGATGCAGCTAAGGGAAGAAAACCGCATTCCTATTTCTGGGGTTTTTTTCACTTTTCAAACATAAAAACCCTGCTGCAGAATTGCATGAAAATTGAACTAAATCACTCACAGAGAAACCACACAGTTTCTTCCATGTCCCACCAAATCAGATGTCACATATCAAGGAAAAAACCCAAACTCTAGGAGATTAACTGAGGAACAGTTGTAGAAATGGGAATGACACTGGCATCCAGCACAGTCCCATGCAGGAAAAGCAGAAGTGACTGCAAATAAGCAAAGAGCACAGCAGATGTAGTGAGGGTACAGCCACGGCCACCGAGCCAAGAAGTGTAACACACCCAGGAGCACAAGGTGTGCAGTTCATTCTCCTCCAGACCCAGCCTGAGCAGGATGGCTGCCCCTCTCAGCTGCTCAGCACCAGTACTGCCAGCACCTTACCATCCCTACAGCAGAGCTCTAATCCCTTCAGCGCAAAGGCAGCCACGTTATCACAAACTGACTTCAATCATCAGCTCCCACTCAGCTCTCAGATTTCACCCTAATGTGCATGAAGGACTTTCACACATTCGTCTCCACTTTCTGGTGGCATGGGGCAATGGTATCCAGCAAGACATCAGGAGTGAGGAGGCAGCAGAGCCAGCAGAACCAGTGGCAATTCACACTTTGGACAGACCTGCTGCAGCTTCCCCTCTGCCTTTGCCCCTCTGCTGCTCTGGGATATGCTTGATCTTGCTGAATCAATTCAATCAGTAGTATCTGAAAAAGTCATACTCCTCCCCCCTCCCCATCTTTTTAAATATTTATTTTCTGATTAGTTCTCCACTGGCTTAGTGATATGGATCACCAGCATCCAAGCTCTGCAGGATGATACAATGCTGCAAGCACATGGAATAGCCAAACTTTGCCCTATATAAACACTTTATGTAAGTCACTGAAATAAATTACGCTGCTAATTATGAGTAAATTATGCTGCAAAGGGGTAAAAATTCTCCTATATTTGTTCAGAACAATCAATTTCTTTTTTTCCACTGTCAATCCACATTAGACTGGTAACTTGCTGCTTGCAGAACGCTCTGAACACTTCAAGCAGACATGGCTCCTATTGTGCTCCTGGGCTACAGTTTATTATCTTGCTTTTTTTCTGCTTAATGCAATTATTTTTTGAGAGAAGAGAACAGAGTGAATGAGGATAAAGCAGAGAAATAAACAGGAGCCAAAATCTCTCCCTGTCTACAACAAAAACACGTCACTAGCAACCACAAAGGATATTAAAATCAACAGATAAAGGTCAGATAAAGCACAAGATAAGGTAGTGCGTACATTAATATCTCAAAGATGCTATTACAAGGTTAATCAGTTATGCTGGCAAGATTTAAGTTTGAGTTATTTGGTGCCTAAGAAATATAATCAAAATAATTTATTTTTACTTTATAAACAAAATGTAAATCAGCCATGAAATTACTACTTCACTGAAGAAAATTAATATAATGCACTAAAATCTAAGTTTAGAGTCACAACTCCCTAGTGCTTTTGAAATTGGTACAGCTATACAAAATACAGCTGCTCCAAAGCCAAGTAGAACTTCAAGTTTTTAACACAGGTAAGCCTTGTGCCAGCTGATGGCAAATAGAAGAGTGCTTGGTATATTATATTTTTGTCCTCATTTAGCTACATGGTCTTCCCTTGGCTGTTTTCAGGAGTGCTATTGAATACTGTGAACTAGAGGTTTCTTTACATTTTCATCTGACAAAAATCAAAAGTTCCGAATTTGCATTATGACTGATTCTGCAATTTCTCAAAATTTTTGATCCTACTATATTTGTATATACTGATATATGTATATCAGTATATACAAATATAGTAGGATCAAATGTATATGACTGAAACTCAGAATAAAATCTCAATTGCCTGTTTCACCTAGAGGATGGCTCCAGATTTTCCATGACTGTTCCACACAAGGGTGGCTGATTCTTAAGCTGAGGGGAAATTAGTTGGGCTCATGTCATTACAACACAACAAAATTTGTGTTTCTAAAGTAAAACAAAGGAATTGACAATATTTGTTCAGAAATCTTTGCAATTGCAGCTTTCACAGCAGTAATTCTTGAGAAAGATTTGCAGGCACAAATCAGAACACAGTGCTTTTCCCATGGCCTGCCTGTGCTCTTGGCAGTGTTCTCTCTTGAGCCTGCTCAACATAACAAGGAGGCAGAGTCTGAAAGACAGGGTTAAGTCTAATTATTCAGCCAGATACATCAAAGGGAAAGTTACCATGAGTATAAAGTAAGCCATATTTCAGTATTTAAGAGCCCAGCATACAGCTTAAGGAGAACTTGAACTCCACCTTGATCAAACTATTACCTCTGCTATGTATTATTCACACAGCAAGAGTCTTAATTGCCCAGACACTCTGCCAACTCTTTTCTCTCTTTTGAAACCAACCACACAAATCTAAAACGCCTATTTTCAACAGAAGTGTACTGAAACCCACACTAGAGATATTAGCTGTCAAGTGTGCAGCAGAATGCTTCACATTTTGTGAGTTACAGATCTCTACAGCTCCATGAGCCCGTCAGTATCAGCGTGTCGTGGCGATAGCAATCCCTCCTTCCCCAGCCTTCAGTCACTGCTTTGTTGACTGTTTGTAGGCATATGTGGGTGTATTGGCCTCTAACAGACAAAGAAAGGCATAAGGAAATCCAGGTAAAGCTAAACTGAAATAAAGACTTTCCCATTTAGTACTAAGAGCACTTTGCAGTTCCAGCACTCTCACTTAACTCGCTGGAATTAAATATGCTGCAGCGCCACTCTGGAACTGCATTTCCAAAGTGCAATAATCTTGTATTGCAACCATTCACTTAACAACAATATTTTGAAAACATAATGGTTAATTTAACTCTGAAAATTTGTATCTCATGCTAATAAACAATTTCTTTTTGCTCACCTGTTACTTACTGCTTCAGTGTTGCTGATATGCCACAGAAAATGTGGAAATAAGAAAGTGGTTTAACCTAGTCCTGCAGGTTTTAAGAGGGCAATCATGCCTAGTGCAGGTTCAAAACAGAAAGGAGAACATCAGTGAATTCTCTGATCCTCTCTGCTAAACAGACAGACTTGCTGAACCAACTAAACCTTTTTCAGGACACATAGCTTTAGAACAAGATGGAGCTAGTGGCACAACAACTGGAAACCCAGCAAATGTAGCACTGTGTCTAAGAGTGCAGGGTGTCTCCTCTACTGAACAAGGCATTTCATAAAATCAAAATTGTTACTGCATCAGCATCTAAAGATGCAGGTGGTAAGCTGCCCGAAAATAATGTCTAGTTCTTTAACAGTACCTATTCCTTGAAGATTTCAGAGTCATGCACAAAACTTTAAAAGTTCACACAGCAGTACTAACAAGCATCTTAGAACTCAACTCCTGCTTTATTAAAAGTGGTTTTTCTTTTATCCTAA
This sequence comes from Calcarius lapponicus, assembly GCA_039654755.1. Taxonomy (NCBI): domain Eukaryota; kingdom Metazoa; phylum Chordata; class Aves; order Passeriformes; family Fringillidae; genus Calcarius; species Calcarius lapponicus. Next base: position 111,634,049 of record CM077464.1, on the reverse strand, counting down.
TGAAAGGAAAATAGAAGGTCTAAAGGAAGACAGAAAAAGAACCTCTAGGTTCACAATACCCTCAACCCATGGCTTGCCCCCAACCCTCGTTTAGGCTGACAAGTCTGTGGGTTGTGCTACAGACCAGGTCAAGGACTCATCCAACTTGGAAAAACAGAAACAAAAACCTGTCCCTTCAAAAAAAAAAAAGAAAAACAAACCCCAAAACCCCACCAGCTTACAGCTGGAGCACTCCTCTTGGTCAGATCCAGGTCCCAGCAGAGCCCAGTCACTGTTAGGCTGGCTGAAACGAGCTGTGCCAGGGAGCAGGAGTGGGGTCAAGTGGAACAGCTGGAGTAGGCCAGAATAGCTGAGACAAGGATGTATTACAGATCTTGGCCTGAGGTGTCAGAGTCCTTGATTCCAGGGAAATCCTCTAATGTATCATACTCTACCTCATACCCTAAAACTCCCTACACTAAAGGACACATGCAAAAGGCAAGTTCCAAAGGAAACATGCTCTTCAAGGCTTGTGCTAATTGCAATTTGTTCATTTGCAGTTGCAATAGACAGCCAGGAACTGCCTGTGTATGCAAAAGCTGCTCCCATTGCTTTTCTCATGGAATATAGCTCCTGTCAAAACTGAAGCACAAACAGTCCCAATCCCAAGCCAGCAAGAGGCAAAGTAAGACAGCACAAGCAGTAACATTGCAATCTAAATGCTTTCCTCCAACTGCTCTGCATAATCTCATGTCAGCGTATGTCATTCACAATTGGATCCAGAGTTAATTTCAGGTCTTTAAGAGCAAGAATTTACACTCTCTGATCTTTAAAGTAGTGCTCATTACAAGGAAGCTCATTATTATACCCAAAGCAGTGAGCAGAATCTGCAACTCCTTTCAACTGTCTTGCGGCCAACAGAGAAGCTGTAGCTATTTACTCTGCAGGAAAAACATGAGTGATCACAGCAAAAGGTCAATGGCTTCTTAGCAGTCCATGTTCAGGGTCTTGGGTTAAAAAAAACCAAAAAAACCCCAACAGAAACCTTTGTCACTGAATTGTCATCATTTCTGATAGCAGTGTTTTGACACCAGCCTGGCAGAGACGTGTAAGCAAAGCCCTGCTGTTTGCTGTTTGCACAGCCTCTTGCAGGTAGCCAGCTCAGAACTATCCAGTTACACACCTGTGAGGTATAATACAAATAAACAGTCCTGATCATAATATGCAGTACAGGCAACAAAGCCAAAGAAAGAAGAAAAACAACACATGCCAAAACATGAAAGAATAAAGAAGGTGAAACGTTCTACTGCTAATGCTTTAGGGAAGTGTAAGAGGATGGTCCTGTCCAGAGAACGGCTTCTCACCTTCCTTTTCACATGAGAGGCAGCAAAAACATCTTACAAGAAATCTAGAGATCAATATGCTAAGTTTGAAATAGTAGAAGATTGTAAAATTGAAACTGACAGGACTTGCACAAGTGGGTTCTTCTGCTCTTCACTGAGACAGTCTCTAAAAGTGCCTACAGGACAGACTGCACACACTATGTCCTCTCAATGTCCAACTGAATCATAGTTACTCTTTCGTTTCAGAATTTTTTTAATTTGGGAAACCAAAGAGGACAACTCAGCCTACAGTCAGGAGTTACCATTTCTTTCTTTTTTAATAAGCTTCTATGAGGGTTCTTCAACCAGAATCACCATTAGTACAGCTCTGCTAATGGCAGAGATAAAAGAAAAATGAATGCTAGGGCCTCTCAACATTAAGTTTTTGAATAAAAGATTAATCCTCTTCTTACTATAACCCTTACCACTGCTAACCTAAAGAGCACCAAACTGCACATTAATGGCAAATCCAAAACTGCCCAAAAAGAGACAAAACCTCCATTCACTATAGGAATTCAAAAATGGTTAGAAATCAGTGTGGACTGACAAGATGTATTTGGATCACAAGGACATCAAAGTACCTGAAGCTCTTCATATCAACTAAAACCTGAGCTTTGTGCGTGATAACTCCTCATCTTTGGCATAAACATCTTTGAGTCAGCAAACTGCCTTCATTTGATTTTCAAAAAGTCTCTCAGGGTTTATCTGCTGGAGAATCCCCTTTTTTGTTTAACACAAGGAATTAAGAAGCAATTACATTATGTTTACACATTTATAAATGATGGGTTGCCTTTTGTCAAGGGTTCTGGATTCCTTAATCCTTCCTTAATCTAATCAAACAAATTGGTAATAAATAAAGCACAAAGGGATGTGGCAGCACAAGGGAGAAATTGCAAGGAAAACAAAGGAAGCTTCAGACTGCTCCTCAAACCAGTGATTAAGTGCAGGCAAAAGAAAACCTACCATTCAATTCCAGTGGAAACAGGGAAATAATGGGTATCCTTCTAAGTTGTCATGCAAAGGTATAACATAGTAAGTCCTAATAACACAATGTGTCAAGCTCCAGTATCGGGCAGTGAGACAACTACAAATTATTTGGACTAAAAATTGCCTTAGTTTAAAAATTTGTCGAAGGTCTGAGAGCTTACAGCTACCAGTAGAATTTAATTTACTCATCTAGTAGCACTTGGTGTCCCTTTGAAGCCAAGTGTTCAATAAGTGCTGAAAAAACTCCAAAAGAAATTCTGCCTTCAATAGCGTGAAGAAAAAAAGAAGTATAGTGAAATCATTCAAGTAGCTTCGTATGGCAAATGTTTCAGTTTGGGCTACTGACATTTTATTGCACAAAATAAAAGCTTCCATCAGCTTCCTAGCAGAAGGACTTACTAAATGAAATGATGCTTTAAGCCTTGGAGAAAATCTACAAGGACAGACTTTTTTCAAGTTACCTTCGAGGTAAAGGATCAAACCACGGCATTGAAGACCTCACAAGCAGCACAGCAGGATTCTATCACAGATTTCAAGTTTTCGAGGGAGAGTAGGAAAGTGCTGTGTCACAAGAGAGGTTTCTATCGCAGAAACAAAGAGCCTGGTTTCCCAAAACCATGAGCCAGAAGCATCAGTACTGGGCAAACCCCCACCTCTTTCTAAGCAAGCAGCCTTGACGCTGCTGAGGTTGGCACATATTAGCTCCTATTAGGATTGCTACAGCTGGTCAGGCTTTCAGTTTCCCTTTTTCCCTTTCAGCAGAAAGCTTATTTGCCTGGGCCAAAATGAGTTTTGACAAGTGCTCCTTCTGAGCTTTTCTAATTGAAACCAAGCTGAGCATACACTTCACATTTTATTTTTTTCAGACATAACTCCCGAGAGAGCAGACCAAGCTAAAATGCAACACCTTGTAAATCAGAAAGGTTTATCTTTACTTGGAATTGGGTCAACTACAATGGTTTGAAGCTATTTCTTCACTTCACTGTCATCCAGCCACCAGCTTTGTACTTCTTTGTTTAAAGCAAAGATACCAAGGAAGGAGCGCCTTTCACAGTAACAGTGAAAAATCCAGCAAGAGCAAAAATTGCCAGGCATGTGCCTGGATGGTAGCAGGCAACAGGACTTTAATCATCTAGCTGATAAGTATTCACTTAAAAAATTTCCATGAAAAAGGAATATAAACATGGTCTCAATGTTATAATCCTTGATCACGCAAGATTCCCAGAAATGTGATGATGTTTTGCTTTAATGGTAACCATAAAACAAGCAAAAATTCCAAGATTCTGTGATCAGCCTATGCAGACTCTGTTTTAAAACTGCATTTTACTGTTTTGTGATTAAACCTTTCCCTCTAAATCTTGATCTTTGCAATGTGCTTTTATTTCTACTTCAACTCAGATACAGTTTCCCAAACACAAGATAAAATTTCAGCTTTCCAACTACCAGCAACAAAATCTGTCTTTTGTAATACAACCTCTTAAAGCACTTTTTTAAAAGTATATAGCCACAAAGAAACCCCAAGCAAGATTGAAGTTCTTCCTTTACTTAGCTGTTACAAAGTAGAGAAATGTATAACTTCTTCACTGATTGTAACACTTCACAAGAAAGGCAGGGGATTTTTTTGTGTGGAAAATGAACACATTTCTAAATTCAGAAACAGTGGTGAAAATTATTTACAGTCTCCACTTTACCTAGACTCTAGTAACTAGAGTGCTGAGTCATAAATTAAACTGGTGCTCTGACCTTTAAGGAACAACTGAGATCATAATAAACACGTCTCGTATTTTCAGCTGAGTCCAAGTAAAGAGAAGTCTCACAGCTCCTTGAAAAGCCTCAGGAGATGCAGTTTCTTAAAGCACACATAAAATTGATTAGTGTTCACAGTAACTAAAAACACATTAGAGAACAGACATGTTAGAGAAAAGAGATGTTAGAAAACAGAGAACAGACTCAATTTACTGTTCACTCTTTCCCCTCTCATATATGCTCTAAGTTAGAAAGAGCTAATACTGAAAATTAACCATGTGAATAATCACCAAAAACATACAAAACAACCTGAGAACAGAGTAGACTAGACAGTACAACAGTTATGTGCTGCCACACAAGACCTGGAATTTAATTTTTGTTTGGGAAACAATGGAGACTTCTTACCTAAAACCAGTCATTTTAGAGATGCATGTCCCATGATGGTATTCTTGCGACATAAAAAATTGCAAGGACGGAAGAGTTAGGCACACCTTGTCACAACAAACTTGTAAATGGGAACTTCTTCCCATTGTATGTCAAACTGCTCATTTTCTCCTCTCAGCTACATCTTCCCTCAGCCCAAACAAAACCAAACTTTTTCTCTAAAAGTCCCTCAAACTTACTATGGACATTCCATAGTGGGAGTGCTGTAACGAGGGCCAGTATCTGTACACAAGTCTGTGTCCATGCACACCTTTCAACATTTTATCTGTCCACATGAACTTGCACTTCACCTTTACCAGTCCAGTAACCAGCACTGTATTTCACTATACAGACATAGTTACATCTGTGTAAGTAGGCAATACATTCTCAGTCAGGGTGTGCTACAAGTTACAGTCTTCATAGGTATGAGTCTGCTATGCTGCTAAGCATATTTTATAACAAGGAGGCCTTCTTTCTTGGCTTGGCTGATGCTAAGAGGGTAACACCCCACCTGTGTGTCACTAAGCTGTAGCACATTATAAGCAATTTTCAGTCAAATGGATGTAGGTAAATTCAGGAAACAAGATACAAATGCTATCTTGAAACCCTTTCTGCATCCACAAAAAAGTTTCTCAGACAAAATCAGAAGGCTATGTGATTCAGCTAAATATATCTACGTGCTGGTTAACCCTAAAAAGGGGAGGGGGGGCCCAGATCTGCTCCCTGCTTGTCTGTGAGCTTGTCTTGAATTTGCTAACCCAGGGAATTAATAATGCAGAGTTGGTGAAAGGAAACTGCTCCCAAAAGGGTGTGATGTGTGCTGGAGATGGGACAGGCAAAATGGCAAGGACACACACCCCACCCTCCAGGCAGCAGCCAGGGCTTTTGCTCAGGAATGGAGCTAAACAGCACCATAAAAGAATCCAGTTTCAATTGAAAAAAAAAGTGTCCAGGCAGATGTCACAGCATAAGATGAACATCAATGTAGATCACTTTAGGTCCTTTCATTGGCCTTTCCACCTCACTAAGTCATCAGCTGGACTGTAGATTCCCAGGAACACAGGTCATTAAGACAGGAATGATAATAAGTATCAAATACTTCAGGCATTAATAGTAATAACAAGAAACAGAAACAAAACAATATTAATAAACATCGATTACTGTTTCACAGCTCACATTGACTAAATGCAAAACATGTTATTTACATTACGCAATTGAGTTATAAATCACTTTCACTCTTGCTTCTGAATACAAAATTGCAGCCTCCTATCTCTGCAGATTGAAATGTCTCTCAGTGGCTGTAGCAAGCTTACAAAAAAATAATTCACTGCTGTATCATGTGTTGAACCATGTGCCAGCCCTGGCATGGTATGCAAATGAACTCATTGATCTCCTCGGGTTTTCCCCTTTTTCTCCCCTGATCTTTAATGAGGATATCGAGCTCAGAGGGAGTAGCAGGCAGGAGACTGCGCTGTACTTTCACAATGGGAAAGAAGCCAGAATACAGGCACAATGCCTGGATTCAGCAGTTTCAGGCAAACGCAGCAGAAGTGCATACATCCTCCTCCGGGAAAACGCTTTCCACCACCACTTTAACAGGAAACCTACTCAAAACCAAGGGTGGGCTGTCCCCTCATTCACTTTTCACACCTGGCTATTCCCCCACAAGAAAGGTTTTCCTGTTAGGGAAGCTTCCAAAATTGCTTAAGAGCAATTTGCTTTGATTTGTTATGATGATTTAATTCTGTAATATTCTGAATATTACACATCATACGTATTAGTCTTTAATATTGGGCTTTTTATGCTGAGGATTACATGTACATACTCAGAAAATATAAAAGGAAGAAAATGAACATAGCATTAGTCAGTAAAACATAAGTATATATAGTAAAATGTCTCTAAGTTCACAGTGCATTCTTCTTCTGCTTGAAAATGGATCCCACTGACACAGACTGTACATGCTTAATTCCAATTTTCTTTAGGTTCCACCTACCCTTTCCTTAATTAGTTTCTCTTTACCTGTTTACAACACAGACAAATTACTCAGTACAACGTATAGTTTTCTTCTTTCCTCTCAAATCCAAAGCAAATTTCTCTGGCTAGTTGGCAGAAAATAAATTTAGATCTAAATTTGTGTTCTAAGTTCTCACATTCCATATGAACAAATACATCCTTAGGACAAGACTGCACATGCCTCTTGAGAGAAGAAGCACAAGATTCAGATCTCAAGAAGGAGCAGCCAGAAGCATCTCTAAGTCTCCCTCAATGTGTTGCTGCTCTTTCTGAACTACAGCAGCTTCTGAGGCCTTAAGAAAAGCAAACTTTGACTCTCCCTAGACCCCCTTTTCTGGCCTTCCCTCAAGCCCAGGCCAGTGTTTAATTAGCATTAATTTTATTTACTTATATTCCAGTAAAACTGAGAATCACTGTTATTCTAATTTTTTTTATATCCCAGATCAAGAATCACAACAGATATCTTGCTGGAGACTTTATGGGAAGCCTGTGGCATAAGCCAAATGAAAACAGGAATGTAAAGAATATTTTGAAAACAAAGTCTGGTTTTCCTCATCTCATAGCCTTTGATTATGATTCTGCCTTATACTACAAGACATGTGAGCATGTGTCAAGAGTTGGAAGAGAAAGGGATGAGATTTTGACCACATGACTGGCATACAGCCAGCTCTGTGACAAGGACTACTATGACACCGTGGCAGAACATGAGGACAGAGCGTATGATCCTCCTCTGTCCCCGGACAAACTGTGAAACCAGGAGAGCTTTGGCAGAGTTGAGGTTTCATGTACTGTCATAAATATAGGTTTGCCTACAGAAAACATTCTGGCTCCATGCTGTCACAGTTAGGTATCCAGGCTAGCTGGCATCTTCTTTCTTCACCCCAATATCAGATTTGCGATATCTTAAAAATTTTTCAAAATATTTGCTAGAACATGGAATTGTCCATTTGCAACAGTATATTGTTGAGAAATGTGAGGCTATCACCTAAAATCTTTGTTCCAGGCCATTAACTCTTTCTTACCAGTCTGGAAAACAAAACAAAATAATCATGCTTAAGACCAAAGGGACATTCTTCTCCACAGAAACTAGAAGTTCTTGGCTGGCAAAGAATAAACTTGCATTTTCTCACCATTTCTCAAAACAGTAAGGGAGAGGAGAAAGAGGAGATGGAAGGAAGGGAGAGGATTAATCAAGATAATATTTGCTGATGTTTATATTCTGAAACAAAGGAGAATAATAATCGGAGAAGATATATTACATGACAAAGATGGGAAGTAACTTGCTACATCACAGAATTCTTGGAGCCACATCCGAGCCGTAAGAGGCATGGATACAAACACAGATTATTTCAACTGAGGTTACTAGTGTTTCATTGTTCGTGAAATAGGGGAAGCAAAGAAGGAAGTAAAAACTAAAAACATTGTTTGTTTTGAAGATACTACATTTTGACAAGTCAGAGGAAGGCTATCAAAAGAGGAAAGTTGTATATCCTGACACTAATGGACTCTATGAATAACTTACAGACAAGATGATTCTGATCATGTTTGTTTTTATATGAGGAAAAACTCATTTGCTACTCATATTGCCCTAGTTTGAAGTTGCTTCTATAAAAACAAATATGACACAATGAAAAACTGCTAAGATTCACCGAGCTACAGAATGTCCTTCCTGCTCACCCTGGCTCACTTTTCACTTAGAAACGTAGAAGGAATGTCACGCATTTGTAAACTATGTCTGGGAGCAAAGCCTCAAGTATCATGAATAAAAACACTCAAGTTCTACATTATACCAGTAAAAATGCTACGTGACTTCTATTGAAGCACAAACTCAGATGTTTCCAAATACAGATGGTATCCATCATATGAAGGACAAACATTAATATCTGCATTTGACATCTTTCTTGGGAACTGCACCCCTCCTCACTGAGCAGAACAAAGTCTCTGGCACACTAGAATTTGCCAAGACTTTCTGCTTCTCTGTCCTCAATGTAATGCATATTCTCTATGGAAGGAGGAAAACAAGAAAGGGAAAAATTTGCAGAGGAACCCTCTGTTCTGTATGCTACACCAATTGATTTCTCAGCTCAGTTTTTAATACTGAATCTTACTGCAACCATGTTTCCAGGCAATTATATATTGAAATACACATTGACGAGTCCGTTTTTCACTTGCATACAATAAATATTTGTTAAAAATCTACTACTTGCAGGTTGGCCATTTGCAGCTTCTATTCAAAAGAGCATGCTGTAAGCAGTGTGCTCAAAGGCACCTGACGGGGTCTCACTGACCTGTTGCTGTGTTCTGCTTTGTATTCCTGGCTCTAACCTGCCCGTGTAAGGGAACAAAGTAAAAGTCCACATGAACCTGCTCATTTCTCCTGGAAACAAACCTCAAGCTATATCCTGGGAACTCAAGGGTCTGCAAATGCTGTGGTGTGGGCACTTAACTTCAATCCAGGGGATAACTCTATTCTATCACTTCACCAAAACAAAGCCTGAAAGAACCATGAATTACTGATTAGGGCAATGGGGTAGAAGACCACCATCTCACATTCCATAGCTCACACATACAAGTGTTTTCTAGGTGTCCATGTCACGGTAAACTCTGAACTTGTTCCTCTGGATGAAGTTACAGTGCTTAAGACTGGTTTTCCTGCTTATCATTCCAAGTATCTGTTTGCTGTACCATCAGGTAATATGGTATGGCAAAAGCTGTCAAATCTTTCCAGCGTAGCCAGGGGAACGAAAACATACCTCTTTTCAAATTAATACATACCAGCTACAAGGGAACAATGTCAGTATTTTTGCAGTTTTAAGGAGTCTACAAGAGAAAGGATGCAGTTAGACAAGGTCTAGAGCTTTGACAGATGCAACAATGGCTACACAGTCGGAGCAACACCCAGGTATTTAGAAGCGCAACATCCACCTTTTTTTTTCCTTTCTCCTCCTTAGTGTTTAAAAAGCAGCTTATTGTCTGGGTTTTTCTGTTTACAACTGTGCATCTGCGAATGTGTATGACAATAGGAATTCTCAGAGCAAGCCAAAGGGAGAAAGATGGATTGGTCTGATGTCTGGTCATTCATGGGTGTGTCCACACTAGTCCTGCAGTTCAGATCAGTGCTGTGTTTCTGTGGCAAATCTCTCCATCTTCCCTGAGCTTTGGACTGGATTGTGGAGCAGCCTTCTGAGCTCACACGATGGATTCTTTTCACATGAAACTAAACCTGAAGATGTACTCCAACTGCTAAAAGGCATTTGGGCCATGTGACCAGCTGACAGCCTGTCTGGAATAAAGGCCCACAATGCCTACAGCAGGACCAAATCTCCCACACCAGCTTCTACTCCACAAAGCTGCTCCTACCACATCATTTGCTAGCACGGACATGTCTGTGTCAAAAACCACGTTCCTGTTCCTTGGAAAGTTTGTCTTCTATGCGCACAATCCTATCTGCATCCTTTGATAGCTTCTTTTTAGACAGGCATATTACTGTGGAAGGCCACAAGAGCAGAAAGATAGACAAATTTTCCCAGCTGTACAGCAGCACAGACATTTTGAAAATTTGACTCCCCAGGCTGGGGAATCAATAGCACAAGAAGGAAATCACCAAACTATGCTGTTCACAGTACACAGCAGTGGCAGGCACAGGGATGACCAGATTTTGGGATGCATTGAGGCTGCACACCCCACAATACTCTTGATGTGAATATATGTAAATGAGTTAATAATGAAGCCCTTGGCTTCATTATTAACTCATTTACATATATTCACATCAAGAGTCTTCTTGGCAGCTGCACATACTCATTTTTTGACATATTGATTACTGGGGATGTATCACATAGAGCAGATGCCACATCTGAATCATTGCTTCTCTGCAAGAGGCAAACCTTGATTTAGTTTAAGGTTTAACTGACAGTTTGTGACAGAGCTTCTAATTCAGATTACACCATGGAATCATTATGGTAATCAAAAGTAAATACTGGAAAAAGATTAAAACTCAAAAACAAGATCTAATAACAAGAGAACTGGAAAAGTTGACTGAGGAGACTTAGTAGCAGCTCAGATGAGGCTGAGAGACCCGCAGACCCTCATAAAGTAATGGTAAGCTATTTTTCCTTAACCATCTCTTCTTTCTTTCTATCCTCAGTCTCCCTGGATTATTTACTGGTTCAAACAAAATGTCACTTATTTCTACCCACTGCTTCAAGCTGTTTATAAGTATCAGTCTACATTCTCAAAGCTTATAATTCACATATTCAGACATATACATACATGTCTACTGTGCGTATTCTCTAAAATTTCTCACAAAGGGTTCCTCTAACCTTTACCAAAAACAAGTGGATAGACTTAACTGCACTGCTTAGGATTCTCAAATTCTGACTACTAATTTTTAGAGAGTCTTATATTTTACCACTGGAATCTCATCTTTATTTAGAAATCAATGTATTTTTCATTGAATGTATGATTGACCCACCCTACCTAGCAAACAGTAAAGCATTACACAGTGCATTTCTTGAACTGAATTGTTCTGAACACCAACAGAGACTAATGGACAAACAGTGCAAAAGACAATTAATGCTAATGCAACCACATAAGTGATGATAATGATAAAGCAACTGACTGCTCAAGATCTACCATTAATCTGCCTTTTTTGCTCTTTTTGGGCACTCACTATAATCTAAAAAAAGAAATATGTTGTCATGGTGACCCTAAGTGAAGTTACCAGAAGGGTGTAAGAGAAATTTTGCAAGATCAAAAGTTATTTAAGACAATGACACAGTAACAAAAAGTAGTAGGGCAACTGAAATATAGACATGAGTTTTTCAGATTTCACACAGCTACCAAGACTGCAGTGCAATTAGCAGCAAATAGTGAAGAGATCAGAAAGCTATGCAAGAACAGGGAGCATTAGGAGACAAAGATACATGAGAAAGCACAAGCTTACACTGCCACAAGCAGAAAGCTCTTTGCAGGACATGTCTATTAGAGACAGGAACGAGAGTGTGTAGCATAATATTACTAGAAAGACTAGGGCAGATTCAATTTCAAAAAGCTGACTGTAAAATGAGATGTTCTCACTACACTGAAACATGTCGTACCAAGATGTTCCCTGGAAAGCTGGACAACATTCATGCATAATTAATTTTTTTATAAGTTTGGGGACAGAATCTTCACAAAAAGGTACGTTCTGTGCCTCATCCAAACTAGAATAGGGTCAAGCAGCTGAGTGAGGATTGTAGAACGGGTTATCTGAAGTCAGTCAATCCAGTCGAGGCATGTTCACCCCAGGTCGGATGACACATCAATCTAAAAAGGGGCACATGCAAGGCTGTTAGTTCATGGCTCTCGTCCTGAATTTACTGACAGGTGGCTAGAAATAATGTATGACCTATATTATTTTCCCAGTATAGTGGTGGGTGCCAGGGCACAACTCTCTCAAAAGAGATTATGCAGCTGCTATAAAATCTTGGAAGGAATTGGCAGATTTGGGTAGGAAAAGAAGCTTTCTCTTAGAGGTGGGTAGCTGGCAAGGTTAGAGTTGTTAGTGGATTTGATTGCGAAATTTTGTGATAAATGTGCAGCCTACAATTCTTGCTGTCCACAAAAAACACCAGCAGCTCACGTGCACACACTGTATTTACTTTAAAATTACTAAGACTGGGACTTCTGCAGAGTGATGCCCTAATAAATAGGCACATAATGGAAACAGCCTTATCCTATGTTCCTGTACTTCCTGCACAGAATGATCCTTTTCCTTTCTGTTGTTATCAGATGAGGACCCTGCTGGACAGGTAATATCACTCAGTCCCAGGACAAAAACTAAGTAAAGCAGTTAAACACTGCTCACCAACAACTTCAGGGAAGCTGTGCACCAGTGATTCTCAAGCCAGACACTGCAGGGTTGCTGCAAGAGGTGTGGGCTTGGTTGTTTTTTCCTTCATATTTGCAAAATGTTCTGTTTTATGCTACAGGTTCAAAAGTTATTAGCACTGTGGTTAGAAGCAGTCTGTAGATCATTTGTAGAATCACAGTTCTCTATCAAGGTGTAAAAGAAAGGGCTGTAAACAGCTCTATAGACAGAGGCACAGAGCTGTGAATGAAGAAGAACTCACAGCAAATTTTAGAAATTAGAAGTAAAATAGTTTATACAAATTTGTATTTCATTTATGATACTCTTTGGGACAGTGCATACATTGGAGATCATCCCAAAGTACTACTGCTTGTTCAACAGACAAACAATACACACCCCCAAGAATATGTTAAAAAAAAAAAAAGTACTGACTGGGGGAGGGGCTGGGACTGGAGGAGAGAGAAGAAAATAATTTTGCCCTTACAATCTAATCACCAAAATTGTGTTTTGAGTGGTGGTATAGCCTGAAAGGGCTCCTCCCTCAATCTTGTTCCTGGCAGAAGTCAGCAGAAAACACTATAGGGCATTTTCTGTTTGGAAAGAAAAAAACACAGAAAGAAAAGGCACAGCACATGACTTGTGAAGTGACTGCTAAAAACAAGGGAGGATGAAACATAAGCACCAAGCTTTTACAATGATCTTGTAATAGCAGCAAATATCTGGCTACATTTCAGCTCCAACAATTGGAGCTGCAGTCCCACCTCGGCAGAAGTGAAAAATACATGCAAGTAAGTGCCAACTGAGTTTCAGTCTCAAATACTTCAGTATTTCCTATCCTGAAAGACATTTTGAACTGCAGTGGTGGTAAAAGTCTTCCTGCATGAAATCCTTAAGGCGCCTTTACAACAACCCATTTACTAGGGAAACAGAGAAGTGTCTGTATTTTAGCAAAACAACCTGTTTTCCAAGTTCTAAAAATAGAAAAGAAGAAAAAAAATTAAAAGTGTCTGTCATTTTGAAACCACTCACAAGCATTTCATCCTAAGCAACACAGCCTCCCCCCTTGCTAAAAATAAAACAGTACATTACAGCAACATTTTTTGCTGGCTTCAGCCAAGGATTTGAAAACCTCCCCTCAGCCCAGACAGGCTGTAAGCTATGAGTCAGCACTTCTCAGCATTTCTGGAAATTCCTCAGCAGAGCATCCACCCTGTAGCAGGAAGCTGCTGCTCACTTCAGTCGGTACCAGGAAATGGATGGGTGCTCCTGGGCCTCACCTGACCCGGGCAAAAAGCTCAAGGAAACTTCCCCAAAACTACCAAATGTTCCCCATCCCACCAGCTTCCTGCAACACCACCAAATGCACTGCCTGTGAATAAGCTTGGTAACTCCACCCAAATACAACTCTGTGCAGTGTCAATGAACAGGAAAATATAGGATGAATTAAGGAAAAAATCCCATCATGCCCTGGACAAGGGCAGCGTGTCTCTCTGGTGCAATTTTATTGGTATGGCCTCTCCCAGCCTGAATCCAGAGCCAGCTCAGCTCCACCAGCCCTAGACAGGATCTGTGCCCTGAAAAGGAAGTCTGAATTCATCCAAAACAGCCATGCCCCACCATGTAAAGAGTGAGTTCCTGGTTCTTACAGAGAAGATGATTCTTTCCCATTTCAAGCAGATAAAGAAGGCACAGGTTCAGGGCATTGTCACACACACGGCACAACTCCGTCTCTCCCTCCAACAGTCCTCACTTCACAGAAAAAAACTTATGATCTGCACACAACAGAGCCCAAGGATGGGAGGAGGATCCATGCCTGTCTGGGGGGATACCCCACACCTGCCTGTGCCTGTAGAGGCTGTGGTGCTGTCAGTTCTCAGCCCTACTGAGACACAAACCAGAAGTGCCCGTGGAAGCTCTTCATGCTCGGTACTCCCAAGCGTGCAGCACTGCCAAGGTGGAGACACTGCTCTTGAAATGGAGATATAACACACACTTGGGTCCATCTAAGGAGATAAAGCAGCTATTTCACAGACACTGACTGTGGTGAATGCAATTCCTACTTTACTCATCTCCGACTATCTACTCTCGTTTTGCTTTAAACACAGGCTTTGACAGGGACTTTAAAGAGGGAGAGTTCAGGGAATAGGAAGTACTTTGTGAACAGCAGTAATTGCATGTTCTGGCCTCTCCAGCTTACATCATGCATGTTATCCAACAACCACAAATCAAGAAGGAAATCAAATTTCAAGAAAATAATTTTCAGCACAACATACAGGTTAAAACTAACAGAACAAGACAAATGTTGACATTTCCCTGCTTGTTTCTTGTTTTCATATATGTTGCTATACTCCCATAAAAATCCTGCCTTTTTTTTTTTTAATGAATATTTGTATAAAGGAAGCTGCCTAAAGTCGGGTACAAAAAAAAATGTTTTTCTCAACTGTTTTTTAATACGGAGCAATGAGATTAAAGCGAGGCAGACAGCCAAATACCTCAGCCATCACAGTCATTAATAAACGCGTTTAACATTCGTGCAGCTTTCGAATGCAGAACATCTGGTTCCAATTCCCAATCTGGCTTTTAATAAAAGTGCCTCCCCCACAATACTTTTATTATAAAGTGTTCTTTTCCTCCGCGCGCTCTCAATGCCCCCCTCCCCCCCCCCCCCCCCTTTTTTTTTTCCTCTCTTTTTGGAAGCGGCTG
Source organism: Calcarius lapponicus (assembly GCA_039654755.1). Taxonomy (NCBI): domain Eukaryota; kingdom Metazoa; phylum Chordata; class Aves; order Passeriformes; family Fringillidae; genus Calcarius; species Calcarius lapponicus. Next base: position 111,618,968 of record CM077464.1, on the reverse strand, counting down.
TTCCTTCCTTCTTGCTGGAAGCCACCTGACCACTGCCAGGAAGAGGAATGCAAAACATTCCCAGGAGCAGCTCCTGACGTCAGGGCGGCAGCATTCCTCCTCCTCCTCCTCCTCCTCCTTCTCCTCCCGCCACGGCCGGGCCCGGAAAGTCCAGGGCTGGTCCCTCCGCCAGCCTGTGCCCCATTCCCGGGGTTTTCCTGCTGTCCCCACAAACCCTGAGCCAGAATGAGCCTGGGATGGGGCTCACGCTGCACCAGAGCTGCTCCATACCGTGTATCCCTTACCCCTTCCCCTAAAACAGGAGTCTGTGCTTCAGATAAACTTCAGGCCCCCCGTCGGCTTAAATCAGCTTAGGCGCTGACTTTGGCGATTCTTTCCCTTTACTTCTGATTTCTTCACTGGAAGGCAGGCGGCAGAAGGGTGCCAAGGAAAACAGGGACACGCTGCTGCAGGGTGGGTTGTTTTTTCACGCCTAAGACGTTCACGAGAGACATGACATGATACCAAGGCAGGCAGCCTGTGTCCAACCTGGATCATCTCAGTTTCCTTCTTTTTTCATTCAGTATCCAGCCTCTATCACATCACAGAGTGGGATTTCAATCCTTCACCTCTCTAATTTCTGTTCACAGAATCACAGATTAATGAAGTTGGAAGAGACCTCTAAGATCATCGAGTCCAACCTATGCCCTAACACCTCAGCTAGACTATAGCACCAAGTGCCATGTCCAGTCTTTTTTTAAACACATCCAGAGATGGTGATTCTACCATCTCCCTGGCCAGAGCATTCCAGTACTTTATTATTCTTTCAGTGAAAAATTTCTTCCTAATATCCAACCTATACCTTCCCTGACGTAGCTTGGGACTGTGTCCTCTGGTTCTGTCAGTTGCTGCCCGGTGGAAGAGACCGACCCCCACCTGTCTACAGCCTCCCTTCAGGAAGCTGCAGAGAGCAATAAGGTCACCTCTAAGCCTCCTCTTCTCCAGGCTAAACAGCCCCAGCTCCTTCAAACATTCCTCACAGGGCTTGTGTTCCCAGCCCCACCAGCCTCCTTGCCCTCCTCTGGATGCACTCAATTATGGGAATACATTATTAAATGGCATTATTTTATTCTACTCTTGAACTAGCTGGTAGCTAAAACTACACAAAGGAGATTCTAGGTCGAGTTGCAGCCCTTCAGTTGAGTATTATTCCTTTCAATAGTGTTTTGTCCACTTAGTCTGATATTTCTGGGATATAAATTTTAAACATTCTATAAAATGTTTTGCCTGAAAAAAAAAGAATCTCCACATGTTTTAGTCAATCACTGTATCAAAGACAGTGCTAAAAAAATCCCTGTAATTGCTGCCAGATCCATGATAAAACAGAGAGTATCCTAATTCCACCATGCCAACGGAGCAGGATGGTAGGCCAGGAAATATGGGGGGGGGGCAGGGGGAAACGTATGGAAGTACCTTCATTTCTAGAGGATGCAAAGAAAGAGCTCTTCAACAGACAATTTTCCATTTCATATCTCTAACTGTTAACAAGAAGTGTAAAATACATCATTTCACCACTCCAAAACCAACAAAACCCTAATGTGTAGATGTTAGTTTAATCATAATTTTCCAGGGAATACAAAGGAAGCTAAAACTCATCCTGAAGAGCTAAGGCATATGACTGGTGGTAGTAAAGTGTTCACATATATCACTTTCCCTCAAATATTTACATTATTAATACAAATTTCTCAATGTTGACTGACCACAATGAAAAAATAAAGATTTGGAACACTAAGCAAAACAGTTGCATTACTTTCAATATTAATCATAATTAATCAGCTGTGAGGGTTATACTATCTGTGCTGCTGCAGTTCTACACATGAAGATCCAGATGAGTCCAAAATTTTCAGGCCATGTCTCAGTCCCAGTTCCTCAGCTTCTCGCTCCATTTGTGGCAATTTAAGAAATAAAAACATGTTTGGGTTTTCTTCTAGTGTAAGGACTTGTTACCAAAAGGTCAAACAAGTGTCTGCCCTCTGACCAACCTCAGGCCACCCACAACTTTTTTAGGGAAACCTGCTCTCTGAAGAACCACAGGCTAAATAAAAACACTGCTTTCCTGGTAAGAACATCCTCCAAGTGTTCTTGCCTTTGCTATACCAGCTGGCCACATCTGACCAGCTAGAAAACCTAAAACCACCTTTTTCATGCTCTTCTTCAGAGGTCATGAGTATTCCAGTGACCAACAAATTGGTATTGTTCAGGAAGTTGATAACAAGACTCAATAATTTTATTTCATAAAACTTGAAAAAATCATCAGCCAGCTGAAAAAAAACCAGCTGATCTATACTTTAATATATATACCTAAAAATTTTAACTGAAGGTCACTGATGTCAAGAGCCAGCCAGCAGTACACATGACTATTAAAAATAATAACTTTTTTTGTATTTTGCAACAAAGTGAGAAAAAAGTACAAGACATTTCTATCACAAAGAAACAGAAGTTAAGAAGAAATGTAACAAAAATATTATATTACCTAAAAAAAAGTAGTGGCACAGTAGAATTGATTAATTTCCTAAGCTTAACAGCAATGAAAGTGAAATATGTCCTTAGTACCTTCTGAAATTAAGCCAAGCTAAGGTGGCCTGTAACCAGTGAATAATACCATACACTTTATAGTGCTTGACCATTTTCTAATTTTTATTTTTATTTTATTTGTATTTTTTTACTACATGTAAAGCTAGATGTACACAAAGGTTTTTTCAGGTAAATAGGGATTTAGTGATTTTTAAATTTTCCCTTTTTTTCTTCAATTTTTTTTTTAATTTTATCTTACCAAAATGTAAATACATGCAAATCAATACCAGGTCACTTCTGAAAAGTAGACTTTAGAATTTCTGAAAGATGAACTTTTAAAAATGATTGACAATTTAATCCCTAGCATTGAAGTTTGGATGAAGATTAGAACAGGCATGGCATACAGAAGTGATGAGAACTGGGGTGTGTTCTCACCTTCCCTAAAGATTAAATTCACTCTCTTCTCTTGTGTTTCAGCTGCTTATTCATTCTATTATTCTTTTATCACCAGAAATAACATTGGGATGCCAAAAGCATGAATGAAGTCACAGCAAGAACTTCCTTCTATGCATGGTACACAGAATTAGGCTTCAGATGTGTTTTCAGGAGGCTGCTTCAGGAACCTGTGATTCACAAGCCATGTTCCAGGCGTTGCCATAGCCAACTTTCTCCTGTCAAAATCGGGCAAGTGCTCTGATCTCTGCAGATGAAATGGACACTAGATTGGAAATTCAGCCTCAGAAGACTACAAATACTTTAAAGATTCGTTTTCAGCAAAAAAACCTACATAAAGTGACAGATATTTGCTGTGGTTTTGCCACAGCAGTTCACTTGAGTTCTAGAGATGGAAGCCACTTTCTAAGTTGCAGAAAAGGGTTTAATTCATCAGTAACAAGGCTTAGAAAACAATGGGTGCAGAGGAAACAAAGATCAGAAAATCGAGTGATATCCAGAGAACACTAAGAAAAATACATCAACTCTCTTTTCCTGGTTACTTTTCCTGGTTACTTTTCCATCTTTCTTGCTTAGATTGCAAGCCAGAACTATCCATTCGAGTGATAGTTTTTTCTCCAAGTCTAAAATGTCAATTGATATCAGTGTGCCCTGTGACACCTGAAATACTGCTAGCTGCAAAGCATCAGAAGCAGGGGGAAAACCCCTTAATTTCACAGGTTCACTTGTACATCTGGCAAGTGAAACAGCCCAGACTCCAGGTGCTAATGATGCATAGCCCTGCCTACAGAGGGCTAAGCCAAGAGCCTCCTGAGAACCAAACTCGCCCTGAGGTTTTGGAAGGCCGCACTGGGAGAAGGTGTGAGTTTCTTCACAGCTCCTCACCTTCACACACAACCCACACAAACTCCGTTTTGAAGCCTGCTCATACTTTTTTTGAGGTGCACTCCCTGCTCTTCTCTCTGGTTTTTCTTCTCATGCACCTCTTGTTTTCTGCTTCTGGCTGGGCCTGGCAGTGGAAGTGCTGAACACCAGGAGTGGATCCAGCCCTGTTGCTGACTCAGATATGGGAGCCTGTGCTCATCAGATTTTGCTGCTGCATTCCAGATTTTGGTACCCAAAAAAATTCAGATGCTTATCTAAACTAAACTTCCTGAGGGTGAGCTATCCCTAGCGCGGAGACACGCTTTGAAGGTCGATATGCACTTGAGCAGGAGACAGCACCCAACCTGCCCTTAAAGCAGGGCCTACCTACAGAACTTCAGCTCTGTCTGCCTGGGTAAATTACCCAGTTAATTGTCTTGGCATTCATATTTACATTCAAAAAAAGGATAAGCGGAGACAGGTTAAATCACTACACTGAACCATTAAAACCTTTGTTTTCAACAAATGGACTTCAGAAAACTTCTTTTGTTGTGTAAAATGGAACCATATGTACTCAACTTTGTAGAGTAATTTTGATGTTAGGTTTATTAATATAATTTTGTTACTAAGCTGTTTACCATTTTAGGCTCCTAATAGCTGTGAGGGCTTGTTAACAACACTCTGAAATCATAGGGAAGTATTTTCTTTTCCTTTGGTTTGAAAAGAGAAAACAAAATTCTAAATGTGTTTATTTCCATGCTTTAGATTGTGTGTAGCATCTATTTCCTTTAACATGAAAATTTTACGATCACGAAGCCTTTTCCTCAGCCAAATTATTATTGCAACAGTGTGAGACTGCATTACTCAGCAGTGTTTAAAGAAAGTCCCAAGGTGAAATATTTCACTTTTTTCTTAAAGTAATAAGACTATTACTACAAAAAGAAATAATTACAAAAATTACAGCGGTAACAACCCACCACATCTTAAATTGTCCTGTTTGGAGTTGGAGATTATTTTTTCCAGTTTCAATTTTGAAACGGAAAATTCTCCCACATAGCACAGCATAACCAAAAGCTTTTGCTGGCTTGTCTTTTGATTTGGAGAGACAGAATATAGCAGTTTCTGCCAGACTAACTGCTCAAAATCCCAACTAGTTTCTGAAAGTCTTCCTTTACATTTTTTTTCACAGCTAAGGAGTCATTACCCATGGTTCTCCTGGACAACTGCTGGGCCATTTGTACAATACAGTGAAGAGCGGTGGTAGGCAAAGTATCCATAGAGCAACAGATTTTGGTACCCAGCAAACAATCTTTGCTTAACAGAGACCAAAGCAATTTTAGAAACCTTCAGTGTCTATTTAATGCAGGGAGTAGCATGTCCAACACATGAGTCAGGAAGGAGACACACACACACACACACACACACACACACACAGAGCTTCACCATCTCGGAACTTATACAACATTAGTTACCTCAGCTCTGCTTTCCTGTCTTATAAAAAACAAGTAAGTAAACTCTAAGTCCAACAAAAATTGTCATCTGTGTTGCAAATAAAGTTAAGGAGCAAGGTGGGGGAATACAAGGTAATATCATCCTACGTGCTCTCTGCTTACAATAAAGTACATCAAGAATATTTAATTTTTTCCCCCCATTTGACCTCCTAAATGGTTTAAATCTATTACATCTTGTCAGAAAGGAAGGTAAGGAACACAGAATGAGAGGTGAACTTAGTAATTAAATATGTTGAAAGGTTCCATGATAATTTAGAATCAATGTTCTATTTACCAGTGCAGCATCAAGACCGTCAAGAGGAAAGGAATAGGATAACATAAGCCAAGAACTTTCTCATACTTTCCCTCAAGTGTCAAGAATCAGCATTAGACAGGAAAAATGTTAAAAATCACAATACACAAAAGTCTTTGAGGGAATAATATGAAGAAGTTAAAAATATTCACTAAGTTAGTTAAGAGAAGAGAGGGAAGGGAAGGGAAGGGAAGGGAAGGGAAGGGAAGGGAAGGGAAGGGACGAGAAGAGAAGAGAAGAGAAGAGAAGAGAAGAGAAGAGAAGAGAAGAGAAGAGAAGAGAAGAGAAGAGAAGAGAAGAGAAGAGAAGAGAAGAGAAGAGAAGAGAAGAGAAGAGAAGAGAAGAGAAGAGAAGAGAAGAGAAGAGAGAAGACCCCACCAAAGCCTGTAAGGCTTTCAGCAGGTTAAAAGCCTGTCACTGTCAGGAGGTAGCTCGTAACGTGACTGCGACATGCAGGGAAGTTCTCTGTTTCTCCCCTGGTAAGCTCAATTCAAAGCAAAGTTTGTAAACATCCCGGGGGAGGGGGGGAGAAAACGACACCGCGTTTCAGAAACATTTACAAGCGTTTTGCAGAAATGAAACTTCACTTAAAGAGCTCAGTTTCGCTCTCCCGGGTGGAGGACGGGTGTCGGTCTGCAAGTTCAGAGGCAGCCAGCACGGAGAAGCCTTGCGGGCAGCAGAGCTGTGCGAGCAGCGCGGTGCCCGCCTCCGGCGCATCCCCACATCCAGCGCGGAGAGCGCACCGAGCTATTACAAGTTGCGCCGAAGCGATGGCGCACAAACCCGAGCAAATAGCCCTGCTGCAGGCTCCTATTTCACGGATGTGGAGCTTTGACGCCAGAGAAAGCTGTGGACAAATACGCGCTGCCGCTGTCTCGGTGAGATCAGCTTTTCCCGGGCTCCTGCTGACAACATTGCCACCTTCCGCAGCCGCCGGGAAGGGCACGGACCCGCGCCCGGGGGGCTCGGGCAGCATCCCACCGCCCCGGGGAGCGCCGTGGAGCTGCTGTTCAGGAAGGTGCTTTCCCACCGCTGCCCTTTGTGACCACCCCGATAACCCAGAATAGTTTATTTTCGAAGCCTGCGATGGAATGGACGCGGAGCGCAGCACAGCCCCCAGAACTGGCGCGGTCCAGCCGAGCGCACGCACGGCTGGGAAAGGCGACAAAGGGACCGCGCTCTGCAGCACACGCACGGTACATCCCAGTGAATGCAGAGCCAGCCTACTGCTCGTGCCACTTCCAAAACGGCTGAGGAGGCTGGGGAAAGTCAAAGCAGAAGTTAAAGGGAGGCAAATGTCGCTGTCTCCCTGCCCGGAGCTGAGGGCATCTCATTCCAGACTCCAGCCCTCATGCACTGGACTGCCGTAGTGCCCAGTGTCAGTGCAAGGGGCAATAAAACACATGTACTAGCGACCCTTGCTTCTACATACTTATAATGTCAATATATGCATTCTATATAAGCTTGGCCATCCGATGAGGCTATACGTTAAAAGGCTGTATTTTGTCTTGCTAGCTTGCAGGGAAGTATTTTCCTCCAAATCATCCACAGTTCATGTATAGTTAATAAAACAGTAGCATTAAGACAGCAGTTAAAATGCAACTAATAACAAATCAAATATATTAACCAATACATTTAGAGCACATTCTGAATGGAAAATGGCTTTACTTAGACATAGCCAAAATACGCCAATGGAGCTGTTAATGTGCGATAACAAAGTACTTTCATAGAAAAGCTTCAAAAAAATCAACATGGCAACCCAAGCAATACCTACATTAATTTAGAAAATGTGTGCTCACAGTTTTATAAGTAGAGAAGGGCTTTGCATGCAAGATTATCCAGATTTCCAAATCTCAGAGCTCTTGTAGAAAGGCAGTCTTCAATGTGTAAGGCTTTGCCAAAGAACAAGAGTCATGATCAAAGGTAAAGAATCCCAACCAATTAACTGGAACACAGAGAAAAAGAATACTTTTATATGCAGTCTTACCTAAATATAAATAGACATAAAAATTGCTCCCTCCCCCTCCAAAAAAGTTGTAATTTATATTTGGGTTTTGGAAATAACTTCTCCCCCTTGTTTTCTCCTCCAGATGTGTTTAGGGCAGTTTCAGGGTAACCAGTAAACCTAATGGGATTCCATTCCTTCCTAGGTAAGCATCAGTCCTAAAAAAAATCAAGAAATTGCAGCTGTATCTGCAGTGACCTACAACCAAAGGCAATTCTCAAGACTTAGATGGACTATTCTAGAAGCTGATCATGTTGAAGTTTGTTTTTAAAATGGGTTTGCTTTTGAGTATAGCTAGAAAACAGGTCCCTGTTATACAGCAAGATTCAAAAAAAACCTCCTAGGGTCAAATATCTCCCCGCAAAATTAGACAATCACCTCATGCAAAACTTCTCAAGCTGTAAACCACAGGAGGCTGCAAAAAGACAAAGAAAATACTGGGCAACTTATTTGGTTTTGTGTGAGAGATGGAAGGTAAGAAATATCTGGGAATATAATAAAGAACAATCCTATATTGTATAAAATGTATTTTCATTCAAATCTCTTCAAAAATAATTTAAAGAATGATTATTATACATATATACTGTAAATATAAGCTCCTTCAAGCATATAAACCCTGTAAAATCCAGTGACAGCCCATATCAATAAAATTTATCTCTTCCTCAGTCTATACATTCACAATGCATAAAAAACTACCAGCCCTATAAAATTAATATTTATGACAAGCTCAGTGAACGAGAAGACAAGCAGTAAGGCACAAATGCCATATACAAATCTCACATAGTTGCATTACCCATGTTTCTCAAAAATGAACCTCAGCTTGGAGGAGAAACTTGGAGGAACTTTTGGGAAACACAACAGACAGACATGCTGTGCCATGCTGGGAAGACAGATGAAAACACAAATAAAATCAATGTAATTTATGGTTTTATAGTGAATCTTAAGTGTTCTCAAGTTCGGTGCTTTCAGTGTGTGCATGCACCACTGAAAATATTCTGCCAGGTTTTTTTTGAGAGTAGTTATGATCCTCAATGTCTGTCCCAACAATACCTCAGAGTACCTCAGGATATTTCTTCACAGCCTCAGTTCACATTACAAGGGATTAGCTGGAGATGCTGACAGACTTGGGTTTGCACTAACAGACGTGCTTGGGTTTGCACTTACAGCAGAGTCAAGGTGGACACGCAGTCCTGTTTTTTGTGACAGCCAAGGACCTTGGACTGCCTATGGACAATGACTGCCTGGGAGACCATGCAGAAGTCCACTATCATGATCTGCTCAACAGCAAACATGTGCTGCTTACAGAAAAAAAAAAATAAATACAAGACTTAGAAAAAGGGAAGATAACCATCAAAACAAAAAACATCCAGAGAAATGTTCACTAGGCTTCTTTATTTTTAACTCTTTCTTTAACTCTTTTACCAAGGAGAGAGAAGACAGGTAATGTTTCAGAAGTCCAAAGAGGTTAAAGAAAGAAAAAAACCACCAAAACAAACAAAAAGCCCCCAGACACACAACCACCCCCCCTTCCCACATACTGCCAAGTAATGATTTTTTTTTTTTTGGCGCCACATCAGTGATTTGGCTTTCCACACACAAATCCCCAAAGGTAAAATTAGTGGTTGCACAGGACTTCTAATGCTCTAAATATTGTTCTGAAACTTCTGATTGGAGAAACTTGGTGTTCCAGAAGGCTGTACTGGGGCAGTAACTAGAGGAGTACTTTTTCAGGACATATCAGGACGCTGTCAAAGAAGCCTACCAGGCAGGGAGAAGTAACACATTGCAACCTGCACAGTGAATGTTGACTTGGAAGACTGGTAGGAAGAGAAGCTTCATCAAACACACAAAAGGCTACATGGAATGTTTCACAACTAAACTGTTTCATATACCAAAGTACATTCTTCTGCCAAAAATACATAAAACTACAGGTATTTTTTCCATGAGCTTTTAATGAAAGAGAAGCAATCTGCCTGGTAGAAGTAACAGTAAAATTTGTTCTCCCCCTTGCCCTCCCATGCTCCCGCCCCCCAGGATAGCTGAGATGTTTTAAATACTGTATTTTGGGTAACAACATTCCAAATCTTTCAAGTATCTAAAAGCCACATTCCCCTTTTGAAATACTTGGGGCTCTAATTACTATTTCTGCTAGGACTACAGTAATTAACTGTTGCTTACCTACACTTAAAATGTGACATTCAGGAGGAGGAATCTGACAAAGCATACCTTGATATTGTAGGGAATGACCACACAGGATCATTTGGCAAACTCACGCTTTATCCATCTCTTTGCCCACGCAAAATTGCCGAAGGACAAAAGCATCCTTAGCATGAAAATCCAGCGTATATCCAGAAAATATCCAGCTTATTCAAACCCCAACCTAACTGCACACACAACTGCATGGAAAAATCATACTCCAAATACATATCTACCATTACAGTAGCAAATCACACCTGATAAATAAAGACAATGGCACTTGGCTTGAAAACTGTCTCTCCACAGTGAGTTATGGAAATACATTTTATTTCATGAAGGGAAAGTGCTGAACAGCAATCTAATGAGCAGAAACCATAAATTTTCAAAATTTAAATTTTTTAAAAAAAGATTAGCCAATTACTGATAATCTTGAACATTCAAAGAAACCCATTCACAAAGTCAAAACTTGCTCTTCAGTGGTTAAACTACTGAAGGAATTTTGGCACATAGTCTTTTTACAAATTAAGTATTGTTTTACACGTCCCAAATCTGTTAGTCATAAACATTAGCAGAGGAATACAAATCACAACTTTTTAATAACCCTGCAGTAATTCTGAACTTGTTCATCTGAACTTATTTAGCTTGTTTTTCCTTCATGACTGGATAAAGCAGACTGCAGTGCCAGGTCTTGGCTCCACCAGTTGCTCATTAAACAAGATCTGGAATTTAGCATTGGATTGAATACACATGGGAACTCATGTGAAGCTGCTCGTATATCAATGATAGCTCCGTTGCTAACACAGAGTTTATCCAAGACCGTACATTTTTCGTTGACTTGAACAAAGCTGTTCACCATCCTCTGGTTTTGACGTCAGTGGACAACTACCCACTAACAGTATCTGTCACTACAAAATGCTTGGAATTTCCTCACTTAGAAAAGCTGGAAAGTTTCAAGTACAGACTTTTCATTAAAAAACAAAATGAAACAAAACTTTATTAGATTTTTCAGGATAAGATTATTTCGTGAATATTAGGAGAAGACATTTTCATTCTCACTGAATATTTTTTCCAGTAATTTTTCAGACATAAACAACATCACTGACTGTAAGGAATGGATGTTTAAAAACAATTTTCCTATTCTGTTGCTAAAAGCTGTGGACTCAAATATATGCTAATTCCTCAACATGGAAGCACCACAGTGAGGTGATTCAGATTTTTCCCATTAACTGGACACCACAGTTATTCCAGTAGGATCTAAGCTGGACAGTATCTATTATTTAGGAAAAATGTAGAAAAACATGCCCCAAGCATAAACCAAGCTGTTCACATCCCCTGCCTCTTTTCTACAATTCCTTTATTCTTACAAGCCCATGTTGGAAAAAGTCATCCTGGCGGAGACTCCCTCCAGAGAACACTGTGCAGTGCTCCTTTTGGGTGAGCTCTGCTGCGGGGGGGTGAGGCAGGAGCACAACGCCTGACTGGATGTGCCCAGTTCGGACACACATCTGGTCAGGGAGGCCAGAGGTATTCTACCCCCATGGAGGCTTCTGTGGCAGCAACAACGCATTTCAACCTTGATCTGAAAGCCAAGCTGCTGCTTTGCAAACACACCGCTCGCTTCTGACCCCTCTGATTTGGCCAAAAGCAAACAAATGGATCAACAAACCCCCGCACCTCATTGGTACAATGCAGTGGAAATTCCCCTTTTTCAGCATGGCGAGATACCATCAGCTATTAATCCAGAGATTAGGCAGTCCTGTTTAAAAATCCTGTTTCAATCTTCTACACAACTCTGTATCTACTGTCTTGAGGCTCCCGTCTTCCTGTGTTTCCACTCTTTTCTCCATGGAAACCCCTTTTATAGAGAGCAGTTTTTTCATCTTTGTTTTCCAGGGTGCTTATATTTTCTATGAGGCATTTGTATAATGTGTCTACCCATGCCACACTTGTAAAAATGAGCATGTCTGTCTCACTGTAAAAATGTGATCGCGTTACTGTGTTTATTAGACATAGCCCACATCCGAAATACCACATATCTGTTGCTTCAGGTGGTTGTGGCAGATCACAGAAATGACATCAATGACTTTTTCTCCTCTTGGAATCAAAGCTGTGCAATTCTGCATTTTTCCAATTATGTCATCCACCTATGAACAAACACCACTATTCACTGATTAGATTACTAAGAAGTTGTGTTTTGATTTTCTACATGCAAAGTAAACAAATTCATATAATATTAATTGCTTCATCTTTTCGCTTCTAGAGATATCAAATAGCATATACCTGAGCAGCTATACAGATAAAATTTTCTCCCTTTCCATGAGAGGATGGACAAAAGAAAAATATTTTTTTTTAAAGAAAGGAAAAAGGAGAAAAATCCTAAGGACTATTCTGTCAAGAAAAGACAAAGCAAAAGAAACACTGACGAAATTCTATTAAAAGCTTGCTAGGGACCACTTTCAGTTCATAGAAAGTATGTGCATTTCTGTTCTCAAAAGACAAAACACCTCTTCTGAAGTGACTGCACTAGGAAAAGTATATCTTAGCAAAACAAAAAGTAAATTCTTGCAAAAAACCTGTTGCTGTTTCAGCTGCTTCTGAAAAGAACTTCAATTTTCACAACTGCATGATCTCTGAGAAGCAATTCCAAGCAGACGATATGATCTGATCTTTGGCTCCAAGGCCATTCCCATATGTACTTTAGAAATAGTGCCCACACTGGCTTTACAGCTCTGAAGTTTTGTAGAATTTTATCTTCTGAGTGAGCCTCATCCTTCTTATCAGGCTCTCCCACTCTGCCATTGTTACATTCTTTCTTTGAAGATGTTAAGGCAGAGCCAACATCTTTCCAATGAGGGGGATCTGACTGGTGATCTCCCCCCCTCCCCCTTTTCCATCCGTTTGAGTATTTATATGTGAATATATACAGTGCCCAGATCTCATGAGAGGAAGATGGTGAACATAGATCAGTTTTGTCCAACTGATCAATCAAGCATTCAAAGAAGCTGCCTCTCTGTGGAATAACCAGAAAAATTGAATGTATGTGAAAGATGTTCTAGACACGTCTTTCCTTAATTTGAGAAAATTTAGAAGGACATAGATGCTTTCTTTACAGAGCAGCAGGAGATAATTTCTGCATTTCATTAACATGTGAAGCCTAGATCCTGCTTTCACATGATCTTTCTAGTGATAGGTACTTTGTAAATGTTCCTAAATGCTTCCCTTGCTTGATGAGAGCAACAGTGATTAAAAAAAAGAAAATTTCATCAAATGGAAGCCAAATGCTCTTTAACATGAGCCATGCTAGCTCAAAACACCTATTTCATGTGAGCTCCCTGTGTTGCTCCTGTTGTTTCTCACCCAGATGACATAAGACAGTGTTAGGTAAGGCAATGCAAAAATCACAGTAACATACTCATTTATCATAAATACTGTTGTTGAGTCAACAACACAGCCTACAGCATGCCCAGGATAATTCTAAAGTAGAATACTACCTGAATCCACAAAACCAGATTGCTTCTTGCATATAGATTTCTTCAGAGCTTGTCTGCACGTTCCTACAGCAACTTCCACCACTGGCCTACATTAAAGGACTTAAGATACAAGACTTCATCCCTGTACATCAGCTGATCTGTAGCAATGTTTTGTATGAGTCGTTCTTCTTGGCAGTAAATAATTCAAAGTCTTTTAAAACTCCTTCACTGAGGAGAGACTGAATTTAGCGTTATGCAAACAGAAATGAGAAGTCCACATTAAACACTTTCTCCAGGCACTGGAACACTCAAAGTTGAGTAATTATGACTCCCCGTGGTTTCACAGGTTAAGAGAAACTAAAGAACAACTTTGAAGTTGCTTGTTGATGTCACAGATTTAAGTGTTTTATGTACTTGCCATACCAAGTTCCTAAAATAAACTGTCTCAGAGAAGTTGCATGGGGAATAACGGCTATCCAGCCAAGGATCTTGTTTTCTGCAGAGTTTTCAGGCAGTGTAAGAACAGAACAGAGTGGTTATGTCCCCTTCATACTGCTCCTGCCCCCAGTAACTAGCACCACATGAACCTTCTGAATTAGAGGCTTCATACCAGACATTCAGATTAAATAGGTATGGATGGACCTCTGAGCCTGTCCAAATCAAACGTGATCTGTGGTTTATACAGCTATTGCCAAGAACTCTATTAATATCACATACTTCTAGTAGTTTTACTTCAGAAATACATGAAAAACATTTCAAAGTTGTTAAACTTACTGGCAAGGGAACAAATTCTAATCAGCACCATCTCCTTCAGGTCAGTTTATCTTGAATATTAACTAGTAGGCATATCTATGAGCAGAAGACAGGACTATCTAAGGTAAACAGTCCATCCCCAAGCCTTGCAGTGTCAACAGTCAAATGAATCCTGGAATATCTAAAAAAACCAACTCTCATTACCTTCTGTCATGTGTGGCAAATTATTTCTATAATTTTTACAATGAACAAACAGGAAAAAAACACAGGTACATTGAAGCCATAAAATCACCACAGTGGAAGAGTGGAAGCCTTTGTTTCCACTCTCTCATGTCTTTGCAGGCAATCTTTACTTTTTGCTGGATATGTATTTCTGCAAAGTGAATAAAGACTTAGAAATCAATTTAATTAAACTCAGTAATAAACTTCTTTCTTTTCCAGGTGTTAAAAACACTTAATGATTCAGATTTAGTTTGTGAAAAATTATGAGGTGTTCATTTAAAATCTCAATCCAAGAAGTTGCTCAGGTACTGCAAAGAAAACCAAAGGCAAGCCTACACAGGCAGGGGCAGGCACGGCTGAGTTCTTTTGCCTGTTTTGTTCCTGGCTGGCCAGACAGAAACCAGCTCCAGCCCAAAACACACAATCATTTTCATGTGATGTGTCCAAGCTAATAGGCCTTATTTAGATACAACACTGCAATAATACTTCCACACAGCCACAAGATCAGAGCAGGCTCCTGTCAGATGTCTCAGTGGCCAGGCAGCTGAGCTCTGTCCTGCACCACACAGGCTGGTTGGAAAGCTTTTATCCGTTTGTGGGGGTTGCTTTCTCTATATCAAGTAACAATTCTCACATCAAATCCCCTGCTTTCAAGATTGTAAATATGTACCTTAAGACATTGGACCCAAAGAAATGAATATCTAGTTACAAAGAAATGTGGGTTTAGTTCTGGTAATTCTTGCCCTGACACAAAGCTCCTCTGAAATCCAGTGGGACCGTTCTCATGAGCAATGTCCAATGTTAAGATACTTACAACCAGTCCCCTGTCAATATTTTATTTTTGAAATTAAATTGCTTATACTTTATGCTGAAGTTTTATGGGATTCTGCATGCAAACAAATACCAACAAGCATTATCAGCACTTCTCTAAGCACTGCTTCCTGAAGTACTTAATGCAAGTCTACTGCTGGAGATGTCTCACATACTAGGTTATGCACTGAGTTCACAGCACATACAGTACAGTTACAAAGTACAGTTACAAAAGCAAAGTCTAATTTTACAAAGGCTCCAATATGATGTCTTCAATTTTTGACATGAATAATCACCTCCAGGAGCCAGCAGCCTGTGTGTCTATATCTTACTTACTTGGTCGCCTGGTAAGAGGGCAAAAAGCAAAGTCAGAATGTAATTCAGGAGTTTTATTTTAAAGGTAATGGGAAATTTTGCTCTCAGGACACAACAGCACCAGAAGCAGGCCACTTACAAAAAACCCATCTCATCCCACTCTGTCCTACCATACAACTGTCTCAAAATACAAGACAACAATATGCAGTGTATTATGTATCCCAAAACCACACAGGTAGTTCAAGGATTGCCTCCCCTTGCATCTACTTTTTTTTTGTCTCTTTTGCTTCTGACTGATTTTAATAAGATACATAAGATGTTAATAAGATACATAAATATGCTTATTTCACCATGTCAGGAATAGATTTAGTTAATTTGTTTTTTCACTAGTCACACATTTGAATTGACAGACAAGCGTTTTAACAGAAACAGCATTTGTTTTTAACAGAAGTACAAATTCAATGCAGAGTAACAAGAACTAGATTTCAGCATTCAGAGTTCTCAAGTAAGAGTTTAAGAGAATAGAAGCTTGGAACTGTGATAGAGGAAACTTCCACTAAGTATACAAGTCCAATTTCCAATTAATGTAAACTAAAAGTGCCAAATTATAATCTAAAACAAAAACATCCCTCATTCTCTCCCCTCCCTGCCTCCAGTATTTTAACAGTATCCAGCCCAACTTTTTTTGAAGTTGGTTGAGTAAACAAAGAGACAACTGACATTAAGATAATTTCAAAAAGATAGAAAATAGGACTAGAGATGAGGTTTAATGCAGTTTTGCTACAATTAACTGATGTATTTATGAAGTGCCTTGAGAGACGTGTAGGTAAGGAAAGCAACCGTGACAGTGCAGATGCATCCTCTGTCCAAACATTACGGTTTCATTAAATAAATTTTTTCCTACGTGAAAAGTGTGTCTGACTAAATATATACATTTTTTTTTTAAAAAGCAAATAAAAGGCAGAGTTTCTAGGAAGACAATCAGCTAGCTATGAAGCTTCCTAAAGAAATCTCAGTTTACATCCATACAGGAATGAGCTTTTTGTCCAGAACGTCTTAAAATTTAAACAAATGAGAAGAGTAGACTAGTACGGTTGCAGATGTCTGTAGTCTGGAAAGGATCAGATCAGTGCAGATTTACATCTTCCCAGAGCAGACATGAAACAAGCTGCAGCAGTCCGAGACTTACATATGTTAAGCATTCTACAGTAACAGGTCAGGAGAAGGAAAAAGAAGGAAACAAAGAGAAAAGCTGAATCACACCCTACTTAAAACAGTTTTTCTGGTACAAAAATCTTCATGTAGGTTAAGGTCTACACAGAAGGATACAGCTGCATAAATGCAAAACCTCGTGATTTAAAAACGACAGAGGAAACCTGAAGAGAAAAACAGAACTAAGTTTGTAGGAGAGAGAAACAAGAAGAAAACAGGAAAACAAAACCAAATGTAAAGCATGAAAAAAAGCTTGTGAAGGAAAAGATAAATGGGAACAAAAAAAGGCAGTGAATCAGAATCATACCAGACTAGGACTTAATTAATATTGAACTTAATTTTCCCTTTGCTACCGATCTATTTACATCTAAACTATCAATAGTTGTATCTGTAGCCATAAAAAACCCCAAATAAAATATCTTCCCTTAGTTTTTGAATTGCATCCAAAAAGAGTTAAAAACATTTCAGAAGCAAAAGATTACAAATTGGGGAACTCAGAAAAGATTTGCAGCTATCAATGAAGATAAAAACCAGATACAGACCTTTGCAAAACAGGAAAAAGTATTTTGCAAAAGGATATGGTCAAACACGAGAGGCAGCTGGAGGCTAAAACTCAGGTAATGAATGCTGAAATACATTAGAAAAGTATTTCCTCTTTTATAATTTGGGGTGGAGGGCAGTGAAGAGAGAAGTAATGTTCCCACTTCAAAGTTCCCCAAAATTTTTATGAAGAGTAGTCCCTCCAGCCTACAGCCACTACCAACTAGAAATCTCATCATTTTTTGCTACCCCTTAAAATTCAGGTAAATAATCCAGCTCAGAAAATAATCACAAGCATAGACCAAACGTTTTGAAGAATTCCAGAAAGGTGCTGAAGAAGAACTCAGGGAACTGAAGACTGAATGTTATACAGTTAATAGAGACTTTTCCACTGAAATATTGTACTCATGCTCCCAACAACAGACGAGCATTCCTGAAGTACTTTGCTACCAGAAAGTATGCACTTTATTGGCCTTATCATTGATAAGACATTGCTCAGGCCTTCCTATTGCTCTAAACATGAAAATATTAAGTGAAAACACAACTGAAGCCCTGAGCAACACTAGAGGCATCATGATACACATTTAGTTGTTATCTGAGCTGTCTTGAAGGTATCTGTCAAAGTCTCTCAAGCTGCCAGAGACAGATGACCATAAGAATGCCCTGTTCTCCTGTTACCCCCCAAGGTTTTTCCTACAGCAGTGCAGCCAGCACTCTACCGACTCCACTTTGTTCTGCAGTGCTGCAGCAAGTGTGGCCCCTTCTCCTCACTCACCACGGGGGATAGATGTGGATGACATCCTGTGGTCTGCTCTTCAGGTGAGCTGCTGTCTCTCTTGTGAAGAGGACTTTGAGTATTGGTTCCTCTGAATTGATGACAGCATCCTCAGGCGAAAGCGTAGCAGGAGACTGTTCCAGCTGCTGGCAGAGGGCAACTTGTATCGTGCACTCCTCAAATATTTCTAAGATCCTCACAATTAAAACACCAGATTTATCTGCAAAGAAAGTGAAAATGAAAAATAAAAATGTAAAGTCTGGATGAGGAGGAAGAAAGAAGTTCTAGCACTCTAAAGATGTGCATCCCTCTCTGCTCTGCACATCTGCCCGACCATGATAAATCCATGTGTGAGTAGAATACACAGCTTTATCAAAAGACCTACATTAAGCTTTTGCAGTAATTTTTGTTTTCTTTATAGATACTATTAATTGTAAGGAAAAAATCTCACCTGCACTTCTTCCAAATATCAATGAATTTACAAACTCCCTCCAAGAAACCCTCTCCCACCACACCTGAACTTTTAAATCTCGCAACTCGTTGACTTTGTTCAGTCTTTTTTATTATATACTGCAAAAAATACATTTCTCTAAAAACAGAATAATCAAACACTGTGTTAAAAGTGAAGTTGTATTTGCCCTCCTTGACCTTTCTCAAAGCAGCAGCTGTCAGGAACCAAATTAGAAGAATACAAAGCATCTAAAAGCTGATGATTCACACTGAGGGACAAATGTGGAGAAAGGAGGAGTAAGATGCACTGCCTAAAAATAATTATTGCAAAACTGATCATCCATTTTATCATTAAGCAGTCAGGGTAGTCAGAGGGCTCTGTTGTTTTAAAGCAACAAGAACAGATACAAGCATCTACGCAGATCGATTCTTAGCACTGTCATCTTTGCTGAACAAGAAACAACTTTGCACTGAAATGAAATTACCCCTGGGTCCCTCTGCCCTCTGCACAGGGCAGCAGCTACTCAGGCAGACCTTGGTCTGAGCTGTAAGATTATGTAAGATTTATTCTCATTCTCACCTAGCCTTAGTCAGATCTGCACTCTGGTCACTGGGAGGAGAAATGTTGTTACCCTGCCGAATGCTGCAAGCATTTAGTGGGGCAGAAAAGGGTCCCAGAGGACAAGGGCAGCAGAGCCCCAGTTCTACCCTTTTAGATTTACAAGCTGCATTGGGAAAAACACAACATCCCAAGAAAAACAGCTGATATAAATTATTGTCTTCCCACAGCAAAGAAGAAACAGGGGAGGAACAGTGAACGTGATACTGGAACTTAACAGCAGAGCTGTACTAGTTATTTGTTTGTTTATTTTAAGGCTCATTTCACAACTGTGAATGTTTTTCCTCTGGAAAATAAATCAAAATATTTTAGTTTGAGTTTATGAGAAACTTCAAAAAAAATTAACCCAACCCTCAAGAAACCCAAACCAAAGAAATTGGGCCCTAAAACCTTTCAAATTTATTCAATAAAGTTGAATTATACAAAAGTAAAATAAAAAATTCTGTCCCTGTTTTTATTAAATTTCATACTGAAACTGAAATAAAGCAATTTGGAAATCTAAAACTAAATTGTTCTCAAAACCGCTTTCATGCGAACCCATTTTTCATCACATGCAACATGCTTCTGCAAAGCATTCTGCTTCCCCTGAACTGGTATTTTCCAGCTCTAAAAAGGGTTCCACCAGACAGTCAGACACAAAATGTACATAAGCCACTTCTGTCCAAGCCATTACAGCTTGACCTCCTTTTCCAGATCTGAGAAGGAGGAGAATGAACCCTTTCTGCCAAGTCCTTTGAAACTGACTGATGAAGAGAGATGGTTGTGCCTGCTGCTGCTCCTCACTGCAGTCACCTCCTCAGAGAAAGCTGTAACGTCACAGTGCCACTGCGGAGACTCACTACACTGAGATAATGTTTGCTTATGTGAAAATTCTGACAAGGGTGAGCACTGACTAGTTTTCTATGCCTGAAGGGAATGGCTTAGAATATTCACATTTGAATTCTGTTTTGCCTGACTAGCTGCAGTTGTGGTCCTCTGTCAACCCCAAGTCATTTGGCACGCATAAGCAAATTCTGCTAACCACAAAAATTCTCATCCTTTAAAGTAACTAAGCATTTACCTCTTCCCTCTAGACATACAGCACAATTTGCATTTACATCCACTTTAAAAACCAAGTCACAAAAAAAAAAATCAGTCTCAATTTTCAAATGCACCAACAGCTTATTAAAAAAAAAGCATTAAGACAGCTTGTGAGAGAGACTGCTCATCACTTCTGAACCAAGCATTTCTTACATGAAGAATTTTATGACAATTCTTACTGGCCAGCAGCCTATATGTTACTCATTTTATACAGCAGGTTGAAGACAATGAATGACAGCCTAGTAATATTTTTCTTTTAAATACCTCTGACTGTAAAACAGTTAAAAATACTAGGTAAATCAAGAACTCTATCTGTATGAAAGTTTCTAAAAGACATTGGAGTAAAAAATATCCTACCACGACGCCAGAGTCTCTTGCAAGCCTAAAGTTGGTGGAAACACTGTGAGCTGATTCTAAAGGAAGCAGAATGCTTCTACACTAAAAGCATCTCGATTTCGACCAGTAGCCAAGTCTCACACTTGGCACACATGCACATTCTACAGAACCACAATCTATTTGTTTATTTAGATGCACAGAGATAGTTTAGTTTAATTACTCTGAAATCATTATTACTGCTGATGATAGTGTTCTCTTGAACAACATGGAAAAGCACTTTGGATTGCTGGCACATGATGAAACACCAAATTTCAGAATGTAGCTTTGGTTTTAATACATTTGGCTCTTGTATTGTTATGTCAATCAAAAATAAATCAAACATATGTGGCTGCACACTGAAGGGCAAATTTGTGGGTGAGGAGACAGGCTGGATCACTGCAAATTCTACGGTTTCCAGAGTTTACTTATTTGTTCATCCATGTGAAAAGCTCACTTTAGGGTTTTGCATTGTTCTCCTTCACCCTCGGATAACTTACATAAATTCCTACTTGCTTGCTGAAGTTATCATTCACTTACTTGCATTTACAAAGCAGAATTAAAGCTCAAGAAATTCAGAAGCAGAGATGTGCATGTTTCATGGCAATACCCAGTAATCTTAAATAAGGAATAATACCTTACAATTGTGTGCATTTTAAAAGGTGCAATCAATAACTGTGCTGCAATTGTGCCCATTCCTACACTGCCAATTTCTTCATTTCCCATTCTGCTGCCCAGAATACTCACGGATTTCTTCAGGGTTAACCTCTAGGAGAATGAACGAGCTAATTCAGCTAACTGCAAAGCCACTTCAGTTTACTTACTTCAAGGTAACCTTTATTCTCTCACTGAAAGACAAGTACACACTCTCACAGTTGCTGAGAGTGAGCATACAGCTGCCTGGATGCATTCAGAAATCTTCCATGAAGCAGCAATCAGCAATTTAAGGTCTGCTTAACAAAGCTCTTATAGAATCATAGAAGATATCAAGTTGAAAGGGAGCCATAAGGATTCTCAAGTCCAACTCCCTGCTTCTCACAGGATCAACTAACACTAAATCATACAACAAATGTCCCTTGAAATGAGAGGCTTGGTGCTGTGGGGAGCCTGTTCTAGTGATTGGCCACACTTTCAATGAAGGACCTTCTCTAAATATTCAATCTGGTTCCAGAGGCCTCTGCAAAGTGAAATGCTTGGGGGAGATAAAGGTGAAAACCCAGATCAGCCTGACCAGTGTGAGACACAGGTGCATTTCTCAGCAAAGCCCTGGGCGCTCTGAGCTCTGCAGCTCACTGGTCCTGGAACATAGCCTAACAGGGACAGCTGCCCCTTCCAGCATCTCTCCACATCCTTCACAGAACCAGCTGGAAAGTCAGAGAAAACATCCACTGACACAAGGATCATTTGAAATATCTAGCCCCATGAGTAAAAACAGAGAGTTTATTCATCCCAGGGCTGATACACAAGGCTTAAGGTGACACAAAGAAAACCAGAAAGGCACTCATAAATCTGGCAGAGTATGAATTTTGCAGAAGTATTTGAGATGTACAACATGTGCCCTCTAAAGAACACCATCTGAAAGGAAAGGATCAGCCACCACGGCCTGTAATGCTCCCTCACTTCTCACAGGATTTTCCATAAGAAGAGAAATCTTCACAAAGACATGCAGTACCATGCTGGCTACTACTGAATCAACATATTGGTCACAAAAAGGGCCATGTACAAGAAAAATCAGGCACCAGTTAGGAGCTAGATTAGTTATATCACCCTTTGCAAAACACCACTGTGATAAATGCCACCCTCTGAAAACCAACAGACAGAAACCATTGCTAGATGGACCACGATCAAACAAATAAGTTCCTTCACACTTTGCAAGTGGTCCAGAAGGAGTGAAATCCATGAGAGAGACAGACTGGTGGGAGGAATGAGCCATTTAAGCAGGGAAGCATCTTTGGTGAAGCCTTGCTGTGATTGGTAAGAATCTCCCTCACCTTCTAGACAATAAACAAGAAGCTCTGACAAAGATGAAGAAATCCTAATCCAAACCTGGGCAAATGGAACATCAACCTCACACTGCTACTATTAGCAGAACCTTTGAAATCACAGGGAAAGTTCTTTTTGGCAAAAGTAGTAATGGAGCAAACCTGGAAATGATCTTGGGCATAATTTCAAAAAAGCCTGATGATCCATAATAGTGTGATCACAACAGGTCTATGTTGTATGCATGGGTTCAGAAAAACAACCAGTAACCTTTTGGTAGGAGAAAAACTTATTTAGAAATACTAAGAACACAGCCAGTAATTCTGGCTTACAAAGTCCCCAAGTCAAAGATCTGTGGGAGGTATTTGGGAGAGTATTTTGGGAAAATATCATCAAGTGTTAGCCATTTTATCATTTTTTCTAGGCATTTTGATAGCTCTTGTCACTGGCAGAAACAGGATCCTAAGCTAGAGGCACTTTGGTTTAACCACCCAAGAGATCTGCTCTGACATACACAGTTAATTATTTAATTCCAGGTGTCCTCTGGGATGTTGGTTTTTCACTCCAATTTGCAACCCAGACATGAAGTAGCTCAAAGATAACTCCAGTGCCTGGGAGATGAACAAACAAATTTCACACTGAATGCATCAGTTTCCTTGGGTACTTATTTTCATTTTTGTTTATTACTTTAGTACACAGGGAGATGCTGCCTTTCAGCCATATATCATGTCATACATCATGACATCAAAATATCCAAATATATTTTGACACAGTACTTTGCAGATGTTCTGCATTTGCTCTGAATTCCAGAAGGGTTAAAAAGAAACAAAAAGAAGGAAAAAAAAAAGGGGGGGAGGGCAAAAATAGCTCCCTATTCCTTTGGAGCTTACAGACCCTGAGGTCTTGAGCCCTTTGAAGACTTCAGATGACTCTACAGTCTCTGGCAGACTGAATGCCCTTAATCTGCAGACCTAACACAGTGGCTTCACAGAAGACACATACATTTAGGCCACATCAACACTGAATTTTCATGGTCACAGATGATGCACTGGCCATGCCAAGGGCAGCCTAGGAGCGAGGCTAAGAAGAAAGCCAGCCTGCTTTGACTCTCAACAACTAAAAACCAGTTTGGAGACAAGAGAATGAAAAAAACATTGAGGAGCACAATTTAAAAAAACAAATGTTCAGACATTCTGGCTTCAGTGCCTGAAATACAACTCTAAAGTTTGTTTTAATAACTCTGCAACTACCAATAAGGAAGACAAATGAGGAGGAAAATATAGAAATTATGATCTCTTGGGAGCCACATATTTTATGTTTCTCTAGTGACACAGTGACAGGAAGCTGAACACACTGCAAGGAGGGGATCCATGGTGCTTGATGTATGGAAATGCATCAAATGTCAATATCAGTAAGACTGCATACAGTTTCACCCCACTTCAGTGAATTTTGCTAAAATGCTACTGCTCAAGTGTTCCAAAAAAGCACCTGTAGCCTTAAATGGAAAGTTCTCAAAGGCAAGAAACTCTCTTAAGGGCTGGTCAATAGAACTCTAGCAGCAGAGCAATCTCTACAAGACCTACAGAGTGAGACAAAGTGTTTCAGGACCACAGACTGAATTCTGCATGGTTTGAACGCGTCAGCTGGGATAGCCAGTGCACCTCCATGCAGATCAGACCAGCAGAACCAACAGTAACACCACCACACCAATAAGAGCAAAACAAAGCCAAGTTTAGTCTATAACAGCAGGTACTCCTGAATTTTTCAATTTTCCACTCTTCCTGAAAATTTAAAAGTCTTGCCATGCTGTAAGAACGCATCTCACCCCCAGGGCTGAAGGAGTGAGATCTTGGGCATAATTTCCAAAAAAGCCTGATGATCCATAATAGTGTGATCACAACAGGTCTGTGTTGTATGCATGGGTTCAGCAAAATGTTCATGTGCCCTGAGCATAACAATCACATCACACAAGGCAGAAATAAGTTCATAAAGGCAACAGTACCAATGCAGAAAACAGTGAATTACAACAACACTGACCACTTAGAAAGACAAAAGAAAACTGAAGCATAGGAAAATGCCAAGCAGTGAATGGCTCTGCTCCACTGAACGTTACAAAAAAAACCCCAATTTATATCCAGCATGAAGAAGAATGGAGTGGAAATTATTACTATTGTGATAATAAAAATTTATAGTAATAAGGACCATATGCATACCTACAAGTATACATGTGAGCTATCATGAAAAGCAAGACTGACAAAATAAAACTCCTCAACCACAAGACTTACCTCACAAGTCACATGGATAAAAAAGACCAAGAAAGCACAACAAGAGGCAAAAGGAAGACTATTTCACCACCTTCCTTTTAAATAAATTAAAAAATTACCCTTATGCAAGTAGAGCTTTCTGAATAAAGCCATTACAAATTCATAAGAAGACACAAGAGAGGAAGATGAGCTTGCTTGAAGTCACATTACTATTTGAAAAATTGCTAACAAATACATGTTTTGTGCAAAAATAGTGAAGGCAACTTGTTCTTATCAGCTAAACAGTCACAATTCTTTATCTTAGTGATACCTGAATGATATGGGGAAAGGACAGATACTTTTAAGAAAAACTAATTACTGTTACTTTTGCTCAAAGAACTATCAAACAAATAGCATACATGAACTGCAGTTTAGAAGTAAATTTTTACTGTACCTGACATTTCTAAATGCATGGTTGAGAAGTTAAGTTATACTTTCTCCTAAGTGGGAAATTCTTTAGAAATATGCAGTATGCAAAATACAGGTGTTACACACAAGTCAAATTTCTACTAATCTTAGGTAAAAGGTTTTATAAAATAAACTTTCCCACTGAAAGTACAAAGAATTGTGGGCAATTAAGGTTGGGAATAGTACTCACTGCACAAAGAATGAAACTCACTCTTTGCCTTTGGTTCAGATGAATAGGTCAAATACACATTATGGAATTATAAAGGAAACAAAGAAAATTCCACTTCATGCTTTGTTTAATAAAACAAACTAGCAACACTCTTCCAAATTTGTCTCACTCAGTTGTTTTTCAAAGGCATTATTTCATCCCAACATAATTTAACTTCTAATTGTCAAATGTGGTTCCAAAACTGCAGTTAGTAGACAGTCTCCTGGGACATCACATACTATCTGCAGTGGAAGAATAGCCAACCACTTTCTGGTTCAAGCCACAAAGTTTTACTTTCATTCTTAAGCGTAAAAAGTATAAAATGTCAAATTACAGGCACAAATCAAAGAAATTACATTCTTTTGCTTGGCATCCCATTATTGTTCTTTCTCTTCCCTCATGTATAACTTGCAGGTGCAGGCATAACAAACTCAGCAACAGGTAGATACCAAGCAGATCCTTGTAATTCAAAGTCAATGCTGAAAGCCAGGTCTGGGTTTCAAGGTTTTCACAGCCTGTACAAAACCATCTGGTTGCTGTTCTGATCTATACATGTTGTTATTCTTCCTGGGCTGGTAACTTCTGAAGCCATTCAAGAAGATTTTTCTCAGAAACACACCAAGTCTCTCATAGGCATGATGGCTTCTTGCCACATTTATATAAATTTTTAAAAGTCTGCTGAATTTGGCTGTGCTTTAAACACTACAAATTCTTTATAAGAACATATGTAAGCTACTTAAAGAGACTATGCATGTCATTATTGCTTCTCATAGGAAAACAAAAACAATACAAAGAATTCTTGCTTGAAGAAGACAAGTTTACTTTTGATTTTTTCCTTTCCAATACTGTAACAAGTTCAGACAGTTGGCTAGGAAAAAAAAAATGGCCACTTGCCATGTCTCTAATTTATAGTATTAACCCTTAAGTAATAAAACAAATTATCAAGAACTAAGAAATAAGCAAATCTCAGATTTCTGTCTTTTTAGAAGAATTTTACACAGTAAAGGAAACCCTGTTAAGGGCTACCCATGTTTTCTTAATCAAGTACAAATTTCTTGGCATTCAAGCTGCTAAAAGAATTTCTTCCCATCATCTTAACTAGTCAATGAAACTGGAAAAGAGGGAGAGATTGTTTATACCCTCTTCTGTAACCCTTTCAGGCTTCCTGAAAATGTGTGACATGAAACCCTGTCCTCATCTCCAGGGCTTCACCCTCCACCCCTCATGCATGCATTCCATTTGCCTCAGTAAACTGAAAATTTGTTGCCCCTTGAAGGTCACTTTTCCTGAAAGGAAGGAGCAGTTTGGAAGGAAAGATCAATGGTTTTGTTTTAGTGTCAGTTTAATACTCAAATTTGGTTGTAACACAATCATGAATCTTAACCCTGGATCAACAAATACCAAATCTTGCACCAGATTACAAATGCTAGAGAATAAAATGCTTCTGCATTTAAGGTAAAGAACTGCTTTGATGATAGCTGCAAGACAAACAAAACCAATGGAAGGTAGGATGTATAGAAAAGCAGAATTTCAGAAGTTACAGTAGGAATCTACATGAGTTTGCTTTAAATATTATTAGTGTCCCCTCCTATAGACAGAAAGGTTGTCTGAATGTACCTCAGAAAACCACTAATTTTTCTTCCAGCAGATGTTGACAGGAAAAAGGTTTGGGTTTTTGTTGTGGTTTGGTTTTTTTTTTTTCCCCTCTCTCTCTCTCTCTTTCAGCTGTCCAGATCTCCTCTTTGCCCAAACAGGAAATTTCATGGGGAAGTTGCAGCCCTGCATATAGAAAAAAGCATGCAAATGGTCTACAAGCCCTTGCACAGAGTACCCTCAAACCATCAGCTTGGCTGATCAGAGACTTGCTGTTGCATGGCCTGCACCTCAGTCCCCCTCTTACATCTTGTGAAGAACAGAACATTTTGGACTTGTGGCAGAGCCTGACATTTGCCTCTGTTAGAGCTGAACCACAGAAAGCATCCAGACAATGCTGTGGAGCCCGGGCAAACTGCTCTTCCCTCCCTTCAGAACTCTGCCTGGTATGGCTACCTTGATTTACAGAAGCGGGATTCACCTTGCAGAAACCCAGATCCTTAGTGAGTGCCTATCCCAACAGAGGGACCAGCTGCAGAATGTGACTGGGGCCCAAAATTGTCAAAATCTGAGAAAGAACAAAGGTTTCTTCTACCCTGCAGAATGAGTCAGCCAAAGTGAGACCCTGTGTGCTGCATAAACACCAGAAAGTGCGTGCTCTCTGAAAGGAGGTGCTCTCTTCTGGGCAGTGATTCATCCCAGTGACCAAGAGGCAGCCAAACCACAATGGTTACTTACAGAAAGGGGTCAGGGAGGTAAGAGACAGGATTTTTTTTAAAAAAACAAAGCTGAAAAGGAAGGGGGTTTGAGTAATATGGACATGGATACAACCTAAAAGTAAGCAACAGCAAAATAAAGGCATAAAATTCTGCAATTTGAAATGTCTAATAGGAGTGACAGCTGGAACTTCTGGAAACATTTTTCCTTAAATCTCATACGTAAGGAGGACTTTAAACCAATCTCATTTGAAATTGCTCCCCGCTGCTTTAGCAATGAACTTCTGGTCTGCATGTCTCTGGGATATCCAAAATGACGTGACAGCTCTCCCAGCAACTAAGTTACTTCAATCCTTCACATTAATCTTCAGGATTCTTTACTGACTCAAATGAGTTTGTTATTTGAAAAGTTCTTTCCTCTAACTCTGTGCCGAAGTCAGAAACAGTCCTGGAAACAGTGTGGCTTAGCAATGTTACTGGGCAAAACAGAGGGGAAACAAAATTCAAGAAGATGCTTAGATTAGTGAGACAGCCTTAACTTGAACCTAAAGAGATGAAAGCTCAAAGTGGCATGCATTTGCTGTGCTGACACTTCACATTCCTGACTAGAAGCAAAGAGAAGGTTATCTAGTTACATTACTAAAATTTCAACCATTCCAACTGATGTTCTCCAAACCAAACACCAATTTAATTTTGGTGTTACAAAACATTATGGCCGTTCTAAGAATACAGCTATCAAAAATAAATTTTGCTCTAGATGAAAAAGGATCCCCAAAATATTATCGCAGCTATTTTAATGATTATTTTATAATCATCATACTTTGGAATGAGGATTGAGAATTGGAAGTGAAATTGAAGCTGTGGAGTTGAAGTGTATTCCTAAATTTATGGCATGTTCAGTGTTTTTCAGAAATTGTAGCAAATGCTTGCAGGGTAAATGAAACAGTAGTTTATCCTAAAGACTTCTTGTACATTTTTTGTTACGATGGAAAAGGCATATCCCAGAAATAGTTCATCTTCTGCCAAAACTAAATCATCTTAAAGACACTCATCAGAATTTTTTAAATGTACTTAAGAATAGAGCAAGGTATTTTCCCATAGCCTTTTTTCTCATAAAATGCTAACAAATTCTGACTCATTTTCTGAAAGAAAGAAGAAGAATCAAAGAAAGGAATTCAGCCAGGGGCAGATGTTTAGCATGGAATATTTCAGCCTAGAAGTTGGTCTAACAAAATGGTGAGCAGCCAAACACAAGGTTTTGTAATGACACATGTGAAACTAGGACAAAAAGAATATTAGCAATCTTAGAGGTCTGTTACTACAAAGTGCATTAAAAATTTTCCTTTTATTAAAAAAGGCAAGCCTATTCAATACCTATTTCTGTTCCATACTTGAGAAGCAGTGAGAGGACGTCCTCACACCACATAAGAATGATGAAGTAACCTCTCATGGTTTTAAGTAAGCATGCCTGTACAATCTTCAGCATAGCATTTCTAGAAAGAGCTGGCTAAAGACATCTCTGGTTCCCTGATGTAACTTTCTAGAGTGTATTCAGATACTGGTGAAATTCCAGAACACTGAAAGGATGATGATATTGTGCTGCCGTTCAGGAAGGGCAAACAAAGTGGCTTGCTGGAGACCACCTAGCCTGACATCAGATCTAGGCAAAGTGGCTGGAAAAATAAGTAAGGAATTAAGGTCAGAAATACAATGTGCTATTCTGCATGGGTGGCATCTTGAACACACAGCATGCAAATGGCCAAGGGATGTAAGCCCTCTAAAACTCCAGTGAGAAACTCAGACCAAGCTTTAGCCTACAATTTGGGTGTAACTTTAAATCATACAAGCTTCTTATGAAAAATCAACCATTTTCACTATGAGTAATGCACCCTTTGAGTGGAATGCAAAGAAAATTTAAAATCCTGAGAGCTAACTTTGTGAATTACAGTTAGAGCCATTTACCAGTGGAGAATTACAACTGAGTAACAGCAGTTCCAGCAGGACTTACAAGTAAACACTCACGCTATTGTTTCATCAGTGACATAACTGTGTGAATACCACAAACTCAAGCAAATCTGTGACTAAAAGAGAACTATACAGTGATCTGAACTGCATTGTTAGCTGCGCTACTTAAGTAAAATCAGCCACGATACAGCACAAACACTTCCCTGTGTTTAGGCAGAAGAAACAGAAAGAGTAGCTGGAGAGTGGGAAACAGCATCTCAGAAAACAATAGCTGTAGAGGTTCCAAAATCATACTGGACAATCAATTCCAGGTGAAGTCCCAGCACCGTGCTGTGACCAAAGCCAAGCCAGACTCAAACCCTTCTAACACGCCTCGAATATCCTGGAGGCTGACAAGTGAACTGGACCTGGCCAATGATCTTAATGAGACTAAATACATAGAATTGCTATGTATTGTATGAAGAACACATAGAATTGCTATGCTTGTTCTTAAGACCCAGCTGAAAAGTTCAAGAGGTACAGTAAAAAGCCATGAACACAGATAAAAATGCTTTGGAGACCCTTAAAAAGCTCAGTCTGTTTAGTTTATGAAAATTGTGAGGCAGCAGAGGTTTTGGTATGCAAGTGCCAGAAAGGGAAAATGTCACATACTAAAGAGCTCTTTAAGGGAGAAACAAGAAACAAAAGAGGAGAACTCAAGCCAGACAAATTCAGATTTGGAAGAAAAACCACCTTTAAAAATTTGGGAGTAGAACTGGGGACAAACTCTCAAAGTAAACGATAGATTTACTTAGATTCACTTATCCATGTGTTTTCAAATTAAGACCAGAGGACTTTCTGAAAAATAAATTAACATATGCAAGTTAACATATGCTCAAAAACAAGCAGTTGGCTTAATACAGAATAAATGCTTGACATTTTGTAGACTAGAGTCACATACACGGAAGCTGATTAAAAAACTTAACTATTTCTTTATACTTAAACTCTATGAATCCATTACCTCTCAATAAACAATACTGAAAGGTGCTATCAGTCACCAGTAAGTAATTTGCATGACTCACATTATTTCTTTTTAAGTGATGTGCACACTGTAGTTACGCTTAACCCTCATTTCATAGTTGTGCACTATTAGTTCACACTTAGTGCCACTCACAATTTCAGCACTTATCCATGAATTTTTATCTATTTGTTTGTTTGTTTGTTGTCAAGAAGTGATCACAAAGCAAAAACAAGAGGAAAGGTTGATTATAAAGAAAGAAGCCACCAAAAAATCTGAACACCCATAAATTAAAACTTGAATTGTCCTACAACCTACTGAAAACACTATTTTTTCAAGTGATGCTGGAAATCAAGGAGCTGTGAAGAACTTAGATGGAGGCTACTTAAAATATATCCTTTACCTTATACATTGAAATGATGACTGGGTTGTTAGAAACCTTAATATTTACCAGAAATGCAATTATTAGCTCAGAAGACCATCACTATAGCATTAAACCCAAGCCAGGAAAGACCAGCAAATAATATAAACTTCACTTTTCCCCCTACATAGGCCATAGATACATACACAGAGGTATAATGCTTTCACAGTGGCATTGTGTTATGTCTTACCTGAGGGGATTTTATCATCTGAAAGACACTGATGCCTCCAGAAGCTAATGGCAGATCTTTCTCTGTTCTGGAGCCGACATAACCTCTCAGCCAGCCCGCCTCTGCAGAGAATAAAGGAATGCTCAGTTTTGCCAGGAATCAGTATTTGGTTTGCCAAATGACAAGCCACAGGACAGATGTATATGTATATATATGTATGTATGCTTTGACCCTTAGAAACAGAATCATAGAGTAAAACTATGTTTTGTAGATTAGTTCTCCCAATTTTGAGCTTTCCAATGGAGTTACTCCCAACAAAACATACACCTAGGGTCAATATATGCAACAAAACATTTTCAGTATCTGGGTGTTCAAAATCTTCATGTTTTCAATCCTGTCCTCCAGTATGAGGAGTGTAAAAAAGGGTTTCTAACTTTTCCTTGCACTTATGAACAGATCCTATTAGAAACCAGAGACAGTTGCAAATTCAAAACAAACCAGTATAACCACTAGTTATAACAGGTTGGGTTTTCTTTTCCCTCACAGATTTGTTTGTCTGTTGGCAAGGAGTGATCGCAAAAATATTCTTTTACCCATACTTGACCCTATGATTCATTTCACAAGCTGGGTCAAGTGTGCAGTTTCAGTGGTCTGAACACTCTCCAAGACGAAATTAATTTAGCATTCCCAAGGTGAGGAGCAGAGGAGTGGCATCTAGCACAAATACACTTAAGGTAACACTAAAGCAATTCCTACCCTTGGATTCAAAGCCAGAAGATATAATTTCTCACTTTAAGAACAAGAAGATGTGTGTGTTGGAAGCTGTCTTTGGGCTACTACAAAGAGCTCTGGACTACTGTGGGAGTGTTTGAGCATTTTTCTTTGGCTTCAAAGAAGTTATTTGCATAAAGACCTACTTAATTCTTTTGTTGCAGCATAAAGTTTCTCCACAAGTACTACCAAAAATATTAATAAAGATTTCTACCAAGGTGAAATGTGTCCTTGAGTTAAACTGGTTTAGGAATCAACAGAGATAGCATACAACCACCTTATGACTGTTTGTGTGCATGATGAACATTTCTTAATGTTAAAAAATAACATTAAAAAGTTATAAATAACTTAGTTAAAAAATTATAAATGGCTTAGTTAAAAAAGACAAATAGCTTGGTAAAGCTCAGATCATAAATGTGAAACTGGGAAGACACAGACCTGTGGAAACTGAGAAGGAGCTAAAAAGGCTAAGCAAAACTTCAGGTGAGTTGTAAAAAAAATAAATCTCTCTTCAGTTACCAGTTATTAAGAAATTTCATTTACAGACAAGTCAACACATTATATAAAAAGCAGTTAGCAGTGTCAGCTGAATTTTTAATGAACAACTATATCCTTTGCAAGATTATTATTATGATCACAAGGATTTTTCAGATG
Source organism: Calcarius lapponicus (assembly GCA_039654755.1). NCBI lineage: Eukaryota > Metazoa > Chordata > Aves > Passeriformes > Fringillidae > Calcarius > Calcarius lapponicus. The sequence goes on along the minus strand of CM077464.1, from coordinate 111,586,291 downwards.
CAATGGCTAAACATCTAAGTAGTAGATCACAGAATGAACTCTGAACTACAGGAGCCTTATTTAAGTCAAAATGACCTATAGAAGTTTTGCAGTTTACATTGCTACATCTCTATGGCTGGTGTCAGGCAGAGAGGAAAGAAACTCAGAAGAAGAAAACCCACACTTAACAAGCTATGAACCCACACTTAACAAGCTATGAACCATGCTATATTAGGAAGGAAAACAAACAAAAATGTTTAGAAAATTTTGGGCTCCAGTGAAGTTCCAAGTGAGCCTAACAGCCTTGTTTAATCCTGGTTCCAGCAAGGACTTTAAGACTGACAACTAATATGGAAGTGCAATGGAAGCTTTGGTTCCAAGAGCAGCACAGCCAAGCACAAGACTTCATACAGGATAACCTACTCTGCTGATAACACTGTGTTCATCCACATTTCCCCCTAAACTTGAGCAGTGAAGCATTACCACACCACAACATTTGTGGGCAAACAGTTCTACAGACTCCAACAAACTGGCCACCCAGTTTCTCTTCTTACCAGGGAACCATTCTCAGATGCAGTTGTAACTCAGCTTGGCTGGGTGGCCTACATGAGCCATGCTGGAATTGGTAGATGCCAGCTCAGCTAGGCCTAAAAATGCAGCAGTAAAATGCATTTTCAGATTGCTTGTTTAAAAGTCCTGCATGCATGAGTCTGCATCTGCACTCTGTGGTTGGACTGTAGCAATACACTACACATTTAGGAGCTGAAACACTTGTTTTGCTGAAAGAAAATTGTTCAACATGAGTGTTCTCCTACTTCATTCCCTCCACAGATGCCAGTCAGAGAAATGTATTTTATTTGTTCCAAGTGCAAGAAAGCCTTAAAGTACCTGCAGAAGAGAGCAGCTATTATTGGCTTACAGCCTATTTCCCCCTTTTTATCCTGAACAGGGCTATGGTTGTGTCCAATCAATCAGTTCCTACTCTTCTGCAAGCCCACTGCTGTTACACCTGTGGCAGGAATGCCCTGTAGCATGAAGGAAAGAAAGCAAGTTTCTGATTCCATGGCTACTGCACTCAACAGCAAGACATCATTCCTGTTTCAGGCCTGATATGGCTACCAGGAGGGTTCCACCAATGCTCACAATTTCATTACTAATTTGCTGACCATGACTGCATTAGGACACCAGTTGTCACAAAGGTCCATGAAAAGTAAAACTCCAAATTTCCTTAGTAGCCCTCTGTGCTAAGTGCACGGATATTTATTAACCATCATCCTTCCATTCACATTCCAAATGCGGTTAAAAATAGCCTAAACAGAAAACATCATAAAGCAATTTGCCTCTGCTTGGTTGCAGAAAACAAAATATAACTAAGAATGCATTTATGAGAGGTTCTCAGCTGGTCATCGGAAAGGTTGTTTTTATACTGTTTCATAGCTCATGAAATTAGAAAACACAGTTCAAGGACATGCCATGCACAGAAAGACTGTGTATGGCCAAAGCAACAGTTGGTATTTTATGGTTTGTTTCTTTTAAAAAGGTAGAAACAAAGGAGGTTAAACACCAACACAACCCATGAGGATCAACCCCCTTTTTAGCTAACTTAGAAAACAAAGGAAAAGGTGATTTCTGGTACACAAGGTAACAGATTTGCTGACAACAGTATCTGAAAACCACTCATTCCTTCCAAAACAGTACAGATGCTCAACACTGTAAAAGACTTGTGTCATACTGTGAACTATAGAGAGTCAGAGTCACTCCTGGCTGGGCAGTAAGAGGTAAGCCAACTTCTGGAGGGTATGTGTATAAAATTGGCAAATATGATTACTAATGTATCAACTCTGTAATCAAGGGAACTGACAAACCATTTTATTGAAATAATAAAAACTAGTTTAGGATGTATACTGTCCTGACCAGCACTTCAAACTTGCCCCCTGAAGGTTTTAATATGAGCAAAATGAACACATTTGGCAAATTGTTAATGCAAAGGCTGATTGGTGAAGTCAAGCTGCTCAGATACAATCTCCACTGCCCACAACCTTTTTATTTTTAATCACGGAACTTCCAGTACAACTGTTTTGTTCCTTTAATTCCCTGAAGACAGACAGATTTAAAAGCAGCAATTCATGTCCTATTTCCATACTAAATCTGAGTTTGTTGAAATACTGTATTTAAAACAACACATCACGTTTACTGTCTATGTCCAACAACATCCACAAGAAAAACAGCTTTGATGACCATAAGAAAGCTCAGCATCCTGTACAACATCTCAGGTTCTGGTAGTTGCCTTACCCACAAACTTTACCAGCATGACTGAAGAGTTTTGTGATAGCTATGACCAAAAAGTAATACTGAGCCTGATCTGTGACTTCCAGGCTGGTTCCTATCTCCCAATTCCAATGAGGTTAATAGAAAGCAACAGCAAAAGAGCATTAGTGAGTCTGCTGTGTTTTGAAAAGTAATTTTCAATCTTTCTGAAGTGTTGGAGATCTCCTTGTGTTTATTTAGTAAGGTTTTCATTCAGCAGGGCACTTACCAAAAATAACCCCTATTCATCCAAGTTTACTTCTCTACAGACTTAATTTGAAGTCAGTACTCTTTACTGAGTTGTCTCCTTGTACATAGGATACACAGAACTCCATGTAATTCAAAGCAAATATATATAAATTGCCCAATCTCAAGATTGGGCAATTTCCACCTTCTCTCATTTCAAAGCAAGAGGAAATCTTCTCTCCTACTTTCACATTAACTGGTGAAGTAAATGACACTCAGCTGTCCCTTTAGACTCCTTTCCACTCCATGGGGCACCTGCTGAAGAAATAAAAAAGGCCCCTCTGACTCATGTTCAAATTGCCAGTGACCAGGACCCCCAGGTCCCTTTCTGCATCCCTACCTTCCAGCAAGTCATTCCCCAGTCTGTACACAGAACCAGGATTGCCCCGTCCCAGGTGCAGAATCCGGCACTTGCCCTTGTTAAACTTCATGCAGTTGGTGATTGCCCAGTTCTCTCATTTGTCCAAGTCTCTCTGCAGGGCCTCTTGCAGAGAGACAGTCAACAGCATTCCCTAATTTAGTGTCATTGGCAAACTTACTTGGTGTCCCTTTGAATCCTGCATCCCAGGGATTAATGAAGATGTTGAAGAGAGCTGGGCTGAGGATGGAGCCCTGCAGAACCCCACTGGTGACCAGACCCCAGCCTGATGTCACCCCATTCACTGTAACCTTTGTGCCTGACCTGTGAGCCAGCTGCTCGCCCATCACTGAGCATGGTTACCCAGCTGTGTGCTGGACATTTGGTCTGGAGGGTACTGTGACAGACAGTACCCAAAGCTTTGCTTTTGAAGTCCAAAAAGATCACATCTACTACCTTTCCTAGATCAGCTAGGTGGACTACCCTGTCATAGAAGGGTTTTCAAGCAAGACTTCTCCCTCATGAAGCTGTGCTGGCTGTGACCAATGACAAACATGGTGCTTTTTTTCCCCCATTAGCACTAAACATTTGGCCCAGTGAAACCATCCACACTTTCTAAAAGAGAAAATACAATTTAACTTTCTCTAAGGGCAAAATAATTTTACTGTGTACACTGCCAGTGATGACAAGTGGTACATCTGTACTGTAGCCATGATATTCTTTATTTATATTTTCCTAATCCAACAAGAAATTCACTAGCAAAGAAAAGTTAAATAGCTATAGAATTAGTTAAAATTAACATAAGAACATGACCATCCAAAGGGCTAGTCCGTTGTTGTTACATCCTCATGCCACTTGTGGATGGACAGTCCCAATTTCAGAGTAAAAGTCTTGCTTCATTTGTGCCAGTTCCCTCTTCCCTTGACAATTTCCTTTATTTTCAGGACCTCAGTTGGCCTCATGTAACTGCTGGGCTTCATTTACTGCACATAGTACCAGGACATTCTGTAATTTTCTCCTCTTTTGATAATGAAAGTTAATTTTAGCTGATCAGATTTGTATGTGGTCTGCATACAAGCAGATATAAGATAATTTAAAATAAAATCTTGGGAAATCCTGTTTCTCCTGAACTATAAACAGCCACTCAAGTATTTAAAAAAACAAACAAAAAGCTAAAGCTTATTCTTCAGAACTATAAGCTCTTGTAATATGACAGATTTAGATGTAGAGTTAACATTTTATAACTTAAGATATTTATTTCCTACAATAACCTCAGACTTTTTTTTCTGGTGAAAATTAAAATCTTAATGGAGAAAGTAAACAACTCAGAAAGCATTTAAGAAAAGTTTACTTACAGACAAGAGAAGCTGAGTACATGCATTTTGAGTTTTCTTCTCTACAAATACTGAATTAACCCATTTTTTTGTTTAATCCATGTAATAAATGTTAAAACTTGCAATACTCTACGTTCTTCCGTTCTTTTACATGGACATTTTGAAAAAATTGAAACTAATACAGTTTAGACATTTCACCCCATAGCATTAACATGGACTTCAAATGTAACAAGAGCTCCTTGAAAACTCTTCTTTGCAATATATACTCTCTCCCCTCAGGTTTAAAAATCATTTGCACAACTTTCCCATGAAGTGCTGACTCAAGCTGAGAAACTGAAGCTTTGGGATGGAAAAAGGGCAGGAGCATGTAAACCCAACCCCTCTTGACCTGATCACCACGGCTGTTCATCTCAGTACCAGGCACCACCAGTAGCACCTAATCCTCAACTCACTTAGGAGCTCACAGGTGCAGCCCAAGGCCATGGATCTGGCAGCACACCTGGGAAAATTATGTATTCCCACTGCATCCATCAACAGGCTTGTTTAAATAGAGTGTGTGTGACAAACTGGCATTTCCCACAGCACAGCTCTTCAGAGCCTCCAACACTCCTGAAGGACAAACCCCATCATCCAGACTACCTGCTCTCCCCTAGGGACCTTGGTAGAAAGAACAATCTTTACTTGGGACACTTCTGAAAACTAGAACTAACATTACAGGGATACAAGTAAACATGAGAATCTGGCAGCAGATATGGTGGGGGAGAAATTGCTTTCACCACATCATTCTTGTCTTCAGACACCAATTGTCTTCCAAACCCCACTTAACCCGTAACAGAGGAGAATTGCAACATGCCCCTTCAAATCTGGCTCAGCAGCAGCAGCACTGTATATTGTGCATGTTGATTTGGGAACACAGATGGCCTTCTCATTTTATTTACATTCAAAGGTGTTGAATTTACAGTCAAATTGCCAATGCTAGGATCACAAAAATTTATTTTACTCGTCCATAATTTCCATCTGAAGATTTCTGTTGCTTTGGTTGAATCTCAATCTTTTAGTGGACGACAACTAAATCTGGAATAGGGTCAAACAAACAATATTCCTTCCTCCCATCCAGGCAACTACCCATTTCCATTTTAGCACCAGGAGGTTTCCAGGAAGAAAAGACAGTAGAAAGGAATTTATCTGAATTTTTCCACAGACTGTTAAGGCTCTTTTCTTTGTTTGGTTTGGTTTTGCTTGGGATTTGGGGGTTTAGGGGGGATATTTGAGGGGGGTTTCTTTAAAGTTGCACAGAAAAATGTACCTATTGATGTAACAGAAGCATAGCTCCAATCAGGCAATGAAAACATAAATGCAGATTGTAACATGACTAAGATTTCTACAGAAAATATAAGCTAAAATTTCTTGAAAATATATCTCTATATTTGAAGATAGATTTACACATGTCAAACAGCAAAGAGATATAAAAATAGAAATATTTCCTATTTTCTTCAAAGGTGAAACAAAATGGGAGGAGATCTACTCTACCTGCATAAGGACTCCTCCATGAAAAAAGCCTACACAAAACAGTCTGGATTTGGAGTTGAACCTACTGCACAGGAATTCCCACAGGAAGATGGAAGCTCTACAACACCTGTACCATCTCTGCTCAGCCCATGCTTCCCTAGGCACTGGCCTGGAGAAAGAGAGCCCAGCTAAGCAGAGACTCATGGCTCTCGTCCACCTCCTGAGCAGTTCCAAATGGTCCATCTGCGTGGGAGCTCATGGGCCAGATCCAGCTTCAGGATTATCCCCCTGCTCACTGCTCTTTCTGCTGTGGCCTTCAGCTGCAGCAGAGGTAGGAAGGAAGGAGAAATGACAAGGCCATGACTGCTTTGTAGCTTTTAGCTATTTAACCACAAAGAAGAGATTGTCACTCGATCAATCAAGAAGCTGATAAACCTTTCCCCAAACTGGCCTTAAATCCACAGCACAGAAAACTTGTGCTTTCCTATTGAGGATGCAAACTTACATCCACTGCTACCACACCAATGAAAATGTTCTCTGTCAGCAGTAAAAGGAAGGATGGGAGAGACACATGGAATTAATGCCCTGAACAGGAAGAGTGAAAAGATGACAATTACCTGGATGAGCAAAATAACTAGATAAACAACACTCATAACTAAGGAATTTCCTGCCTGCTTCCTTGTTCCCAAAGGAATCCAAAGTGGAACCACAGGATGGAAGGCAAAAAACCCTGTAAGCTCTGCTCCTCTGGACACTCCAGACAGATTACATTCTATATAATTGTGGATGGTTTGGTCTTGTTGTTTTGTTTTTAAAGCAATTTATTCTCTTATACACTTGTGTCAGAGTATCTTTCCCATAAAACATTTTTTGCATTTAGACTGTTGATAGTAAAGGTCATCAAACAAAGCTGGAATTTAGAAAAAGACAAACCCACTAATGGTAACAAACAGCTCAGGAACTGTTTAAAGCTGGAAGAGCACCTGGGTAAAATACCACTCTACACTCGTCCTGTTTCTATTGCATTCACACATACTTGCTTTTGGTCACTATAAGGAATTTTTGGGGGTTACAGCTGTGGTCTGACCTAGTACAGCTGCGTATGCATGTTTTCTAAAGTGACAAGAAATAAAGCTTGATTGCACAAGGAAAGCACTTTTAAGTATAGACATCCTCAGTAATTAGGACTTCAAAACCTGTTTCCTCAGACAGCATTTTGAAATAGCCAAGAATGTTTCAGAGAAAAATAAGGTACGCCTGTTAACTGAATATTTACTGTTTAGTTAATTGATTGATTACTGTACATAGATTCAGCTGTAAGAGAAGCACATTGTTTAAACAACAATAGGGATGTAGAGCAGCACCATTTGTAATCCATTTGTAATTGTGGTCTCCACAGCTTGAGGCATATCTTCACATATACCATTTAAGTTAACACAACTTTCATTAATTCAATATAGGAAGTGACCATTTCTGCACTGTAATTAGCTAGAACATCAGGCTTCAACTGCTCCATCTCAGGCTACTTTCTTTCAGCAGTTACATATTTTTCTAATGTATTTAACTTAGTCACAGACATTTAAATTTCACCTTAGGAATACATCCTCCCATTGCCTACATAATGTTCTGTCCTATGCTCTTCAGAACTATTGCTCTTCCACTCCTTTTTTACATTATTTTGGATCATTTTGCACTGACAAATCTGGAGAGGACAATAAAAAATATCCTAAAACCTGAGGTACAGCATTTTTGCAGACTTTCTTGAGAGGCACAAAGCAATGAAATTATTAAAAGCTAGAAGTACGTCCACTCACACGTCTGTAAAGCATTATTAGAAATGCAAAAATCAATTTGAACAGGAGTTCAAGATTGAGAGCTTTCACCAGAGATTTTAAATTTATTCTTTCTTGCCTTTTTTGCTTGTTTACACATAAATGACATTCTCTAAGCTTTTTGTATTTGCATCTCTAAAACGTTTACCCTTGAAACACACTCCAACACTTTGGCAGGTATTGTTTTACTTATAATTTAAGAATAAACAACCATAAAGAATTCCTTGAGGTGGACAGTTCATTTACCTCAGTAGCTTCCTCTTCTTGGCAGACTCGGCGGGGGCTCTGGGGGCCCTTCCCGCCGGCTTGCCCGGGGTGCGGAGAAGGGCCTGAGCTGACCTCAGCCACTCGCTGGCCGGCCGTGCTGGGACATCCCCCCTGTCCCCTCCTGAGCCTGGCTGTAATCCCTTACTGGGTCCTGCAGTGGTGGTGGCCAGGGCGGCCTCTCCTTCTCCCAGGCTGTCGTTATCAGAGGAGTACTCAGATATTTCTGTCGAAATTGCCTAAACGAATAAAGACAAAAAGCTGTTTGAACAGAATGCCAGTGAGGGGGTATAGATTTATGTAGGCAGCTTTATGTTACCCAGTAACCCACAAATGGAATGCCAATTTATTAATATAACTTGGACAACTTCACTGTGAATGCACATTAATCTTTTGTCAGTCAAAATCAACTCCTGAACATAAGGATCATCTCTTGAGGGACAACTGAGATGAGTAACATTTAGGGTTTTTAAATAACTAGGTCTGGTGAATTAGGCTAATGTTTTTATCTAAGGCAAGTTTTGAGGGAAGCAGAGAGGGGCTAATGAGTGACAGGGATCATGACTGGAAGCTGAAAGAAAGAGAGCTTTTGTATTGGGATTCAAGCAAACAGGAAGGTCAGCTTCCATAGTCTGAATGGAAGGAAGAAACACATGCCTCCACTGACAGCTTGTAGCTGTCAAGTATGTAACCTTTTGTTAAAACATGATTTTGAACACCAAAGCAGGCCTTCATATCCAGCAGGCCTACAGCTTCCCAGGAAGGTTTCAAAAGTCGAGCATAAGCTGTTGGGCTGTCTCCAGGTAGCTCCAAGGAAAATGGATCACTGGTCTGCATTCAGGGCTGGGAGCCAGCAGGGCTGGAGTTCAGCCCCACAGAACCTTGCTGGAGCTCTTCTACCAGAAACTCATAGGACACACTGAACTCATCCCACTGAGGGAGGGATGAGAGGATAAGAAGGCAGAAAAAACAACTCTGTAGCGACATGGAAGGCTGAGAAGTGGGCTGGGGGGGAAAATTCACCTGCTTTGGCTGAGCTTATTTTACTCCCCTCTAGGGCTCCTGCAGAAGCAGGTTAAGGCTACTGGGTTGGCTCCCTAAGGTGAGCTCTGCACAGCTGTTGCATGCATTATGTTCTCTTGACCCAGTGTTTCTTAAAGTACTGAGTATTAAGTAAAAATACTTGGAAAGTGACACTTTACCAAGTACAGAACAAAATGATCTAAACCACTGAAATAGGCAGAGGACTAAGAAACATGAGCTGGGCTCTGTCTTCAGGATCTAGTTGAAAAAAACCCAAAACAACCAAGCCAACGCTGTCTGCAGGTTCTGGTGGGGCAGTGACAGTCCTGTCACTGGGACCACCAGCACTAGGCCAGCTCAAGTAAGCTGGCATAAAACTGTAGACAAGGCAAATTACTCAGACTGGTCTTGAAAGAACCAAAACCTCAAACACAAAACATTAACTTTGCATTATCAGTGGGAAACTGGGAAACCCCAAAGGCTGACATTGCTCCAGACCATGCTGCCTCAATTACAGAAAAAAATTACCCCATTGCTCTGGTAAAATGCAGTAAGTAGTGTTCCACACAGGTTGTTTGACAAGTGGCTCAGATAAATACTTGAAAAGCAAAAGAGGAAAGGGAGAGAAATCACAGCATTCACTAAATTCACTAAAGCTGTTCCATGTTACTAATTAGTGTAATCATCTGAAAACAGCATTTCTCAACTGTGCACAAAAATAAGTTCAGCTCTTGCCAGTTCTCTGATACATTTTTCATGTAAATGCCGAGACACTGTGTTCATGTTCCGAGGGCTTACCTAAGTACTCTGGAAATTGGAAGGACCTTTTAAAGTTACCCAGAGAAGTAGAATAGCTAAAAGAATGTAATTAATATCAGTCTGCTTTAAACACAACACAGTCAACATCTGTCCCTTGGCAACAATATTTCTCTGAAAACAAACTCCTTCCATATTGGAAATGAGCCAGAAATAAAAGATTTCAAAGACTCTGAAAGCAGTAAGCAAGCACTTCATTCTTAAAACACCATTCTTAAAGCATTCCAGTGCACTCACTTGCTTTAGGAATGCTTTAATTTTTCTCAAATAGCTATGATATCCACTGCACCTAAAAAAAGGATGTGAACCTGAAGTTCTCTGAGAATGAAATGCAAATGAGAAAAGCCCTTGAGAAATGCTTTAAATTAAGCATGTTTTAATCCCACTGACTGTTTAAGCGTTAAGAAGCTTTCCTAACTAAAAATTGTCTAATAAATACATTCTGCTAACATTACTGTATACTTGTTTAGACTGAACTTCCCCAAGGAAGCCATACTTTGGGGTTTTTGTTTTGTTTGCTTGTTAGTGGTTTTTTGTTGTTGATAGTTTTTTAATTGGTCAGTTGGAAATTTTTCTTAAAAGAGGAAACTCTAAAAATGCAGAAGAAAAACAAACAACAAAAACTTAGCCTTCAATTCTGTACATTTTTAAACTGTAGCCATAATCAGAATTCCAGTCTAAAGAGAAAAATATTTTCAAAACACACATCAAACATGATTTTTCAAGCATCCAGTAAACAAACTGGAAAGCCTACCAACAATACAGTGGGGAAAAAGCTGGCAAAAAAATTATTTCTTTGATTCACTTTAAAACAATCATTGATAAATAGTGAAGAAATTCTTCATTTTTTATCAATACCTTAAACATCCCAAAGAAGAATTTCTAGTTTTGTTGTTATTTTGTTTATTTTTTAAATAATAACCCCAGCAATATAATGTTTTTCTTCTGCATTTTTAGAGTTTCAGAAGAGCACCACTAAAAGCACAAAGAATTGTCAAATTAAAACTGGTTTTCCACATGGCTTATTATTTTGAAATACAGTAATTTTGGTTACAGTGGCTGAGAGTACAATGCTCCCCACCACACACAGACCAAATTTCTTCCTCTGATCCCTGATCCCAATGTAATCATCCCCGATCCAGGAGATTTTTATGACTGTCTCCCATATATCCTAATACTCCCAAATACTTAGTACTAGACTGTCCACTAAGATATACCTATATTTCCAATGATGGCCTTTCCACAACACCCTCTTCTACATCATGCTAGCCACTTGTCTATATCCAGGGGCTGACTGAAAAAAAATTCAGGGGCTGACCTCAATCTTTATCACTAAAACAAACATAGTTCATTTTGTTTGATTTTAAACTAAGTCTTTTCTCTGTGACTGTGTCATCTGAAAAGCTACAAATGCTCCCCTTTTATGGCTCTTTCTTTTAAGGGAAAATGACAAGTAGAAATGCACAGACTATTGCCATTTTTTTTCTGTCAAGATTTGACTACAGGAAAGCAAAGAAGCCATTGAGTACTGTATTGGAGCATCCAGGACCCAACATTTTAAGGTTAAGCATTTTTTAAATCAAAATGCATCCAAAAAGAAAGAGCTCTCAAGATTAATTAATTAATGATATATTTTTGACAGCACTCACAGGTTAACAAAGAGGATGGTATACATGTAAAAATAGAAACCAAAATGAGAAACAGCAAATCCCAACTAAGCAGCTAAGATTGCTAAAACATGTATATTTGCCCATATCAATTTGAATTCACTAAGAACAAAAAAAATACCACAAAACAAACCACAGAAATTCTAAAATCCTAGCCCAAATCATTCAAACCAAAACTCTTGATTTCAGTGGAATGAAGATGGCATTCCACAAGCACATAGATTTTGCACACATGCAGCACAGAAGATACCATGCTGTTACTTCTGTGACCAAGTACTCCCAACCTCATCCTCAAGAGATTTGCTTGAGCTACCTCTTGCTTCAGCTTGAACAACCTTTGAGTTCTCTGGCAGTACCTTGGTAATGTGCACAGTGTTTGCTTCTAAAAGGCCTGAAAAAAATCACCTTTTCACTTCAATAGTGATGGATGCAAGTAATATCTGCATTTGATTAGTTAAATGAGCACTTGATATTTCTTATCAATAAAATAGCAGTAAGTTAACATGTGAAGTGTTACATTTCCATTTGAAGTTTCCAGCTTTAGCTTAGAAAGCAGAACCTTACAAAGCTTTTTGTACAAAAAGAAAGCTAACAGATCAACCCTATTAAAATAAGTAATAAATCTGTATTTTTTAAAGAAGGCTCTCAGACAGTAATTGCTAATCAGAGGCAAGGTGATGAGCAGTTGTGTGGGTTTCTTATCTCCCTTGTCTCTTGTCCCAAGATACATCACTCAGTGATTTCTGCAGAAAAACATCAGTATCCACACCTGACCTTTGTAGCCATTAAACACTTTCATTTGTTCAGTTGCATACATTCCGTTAATATTGTAAATATTTCCCAGTAGATATGAAGATACTTTGCAGATAAGATGCTCAATTAGAGTTCAAAGATACTATGAACAACTTTATCAGCTGAAACTAAGATACTTCAGCGTGCTGCAGTATGTCTTAGAGACAAAAAATGGGTATCAAATTCTATACAGACATTGATATAACTTTTTGCAGATGAAAGTCACTTAGTCGGTCATTTCCTTCCCTAAAGAACATAAATTTATTCCCTCCTATTACCCTACAACAGCCTAGCTCAAATGGCAGAACTAAGAGGGTTTCTCAGAGCACCCTTAGGGAACCAGGCTTTCTCAAGGTCACAGAGCCAAGTTATGTCAGAAACAGAAACAGTATTTCAGAGTTTCAGGCTCTGATCACTGTAAATACAGAGTAAAATTAATCTTGTGGCATCTCCTTCCTACTTGTCCATTCACGTATCTTTGCCTCTGGTTCTGGAAGCATTTTCTCTTACCCCCTGCCTGTTCTTCCATGGACTATCTTTTTCCCTTTTGCGATTCCCTCATGTTTTTCAGACTTGATCTGCAATTCCCCTGCCTGCCCTCTCATGACAGCTCTCAGGATGGTGGAAGCTGACCAGTATTAACAGTATGACCAGTATTAACAAACACACAGTGAACTCAGGTGACTATCCTACTGCCTTTTCTTTTATCCAGTCTTCCCTGCATTTGCACTGCAGGTACTTTGCTGACGTGCCTGCAAAGAGATTCAAACGCAGCCAACTTCTACCCCAGGCAGCTGGTTATGGGTTCCAAGGAGACTTTGTGTCTTGCGTGGTACTCTCTAAAAAACAAGAGTGAGCAGAAAAGCCACTGGATTTAGCACAATGAATATTCACAAGCATAAATCACCAGTGCAGTATGTCAAAGGCCCAGGCTATGCTAATGAATGCTCGAAGCTAACTCCACCAGAAGCTGGCTTGCAGGATTACAGGGAGCAGGGTAAAGGTAAAAGAAAAGTTTTCCCTTAATTAATCAACACAAAATTAATTCAAGCATTGTGCACACAGATAGTACAGGATATTATTCAGCTCTATAAAGATAATTAAAGATACAAAGGATTTAAAGCTTGCAGTTCTCTTCAAAGCTCTCTGTTTTCTGAAGCTTTAACTGAAGCACTGAAGCCTATGCCAAATTTACTTTCCTGGTAGCTTGAGAAATAATTTGGTATACTAATCTTGGTAAACTAGCTACTTTAACTCTAGAGGGATAAAATTTAAATATTCCTTCATACAAGAAACTTTATGTTGAAGTGCAGAGTTAGGCATGTGCAGCTCTGTGGGTGACACCGAGCCTTCTTCTCATGGAATAACCACAGGAACAGCACGCAAAAATACAAGATTAGGTAGCAGTGCGTGGGCAGAGATAATCGTACGAAAAAAAGAACAATGAAAGACATAAATCACTAATAAGGTATTTTTGGACTTGCAAGCCCAAACTGACACAGCAGATTAACTGAAATTTTGTATCTGGAACAACCACCCAGTGTTATTACAGAGACAGCACATATTTAAAATGGATCTCAGATAATGCCTGGTTGTTTAGCCAAGTACTGCATTCCTCCCTAGCACACGCACTCAGACCATCTGATCTGTCCTAAATATTTATCAGTGGTGTTGGTTCAGTGCACTAGGAAATGACATGTCCTGCTCCACACACATTAGCACTTTGTGGCTGCCATTACAGGAAACAGAGCCGTGTGCTCCTCAAGCACCAGGACAGGCACCTTGAGCACTTCTCTGGGATTCTCCAAGAGCGAGCACCACCGAGCTTCTCTCTCCCTGCTTGGCCACCACTAAACATCAGCAACATCTCCCTCCACACAGACATGGGAATGATTTTTGCTGTCTCCCAGCTGCCACCACCCCAGGGCTGGAATGCAGTAGTTATTAGCACATAAAATCATTTATGCCAAGTAGCAAAGAAGAATGCGGTATCTACTTGAATATGGAGGAGAAGTGTAGGCAGCAACACTGTAATTATTCAAAGCAGAATTTGGTCACAGACTGCACCCTCATCTCCTCTTTAATGGTGTTTTGAGACCTTTAAACAAGTGGTTAGGACTTCTCTTCTATGACTAATCAAAAAGGATTCACTGCATCCAGCAGCCCAGAGCTTCCTATCGTAAAGGAAATTGATTCATGATTATCTCTGGAGGAAGCAGGTCAGCTACCAAACCTTACACACCACTGCTGGGCTTCCCTTTGAAGAGCTCCTGGGGAAGTCTTACCCATGTCTGACACCATTTATTCTGCAAGCCCTGTCAAAATACAGTTGCATTAGCTACTGTCTTTAAAGGTAACCCCAAAAGTAGGATTCAATCCAAAGGAAAAATACCAGTAGCTGTTATCAAAAGAAAAGCAAATGGGACAGTTTCAGAGATGCTTTCATACAGGGAAGGAGCTGAAAGGGTTTTCATGGAACTCTGCACAAATTAATGGAATGGTATGGCTGCTATCAGATCCAAGAGCCAATTATTTGATGCTGGGCTTTCTGCATCATTTTTGAAAAAGAAAGTTTTAGAGGGACAGGGAAACTCCCTCTTCCACTTCACAGAGTAAGGAAGTTGAAGCATAGTACATAAGCCCACAGAATGGTGGTTTATATCACACATGAAATAATAATTAACAAAATAAATAACTTGTATCATCATTTATCAGTTCCATATCTTGTTTAGATCATACTGCCTTGAAGTGGAAAATGAGGTGACGATTATGCTTGCATGCAGTATGTTTGGCTGTGCATTCTTTTTTGTCAGGGGAGAGGTGTGTGTTTTTGTTTGGTTTGAGCTCTCTCACACACGGTCCTGTACACATACACCACTGGCAGGCAGTATCCAGCATGTAGCACTACTCACTGTAGGAAACAATAACTGAAAAAGTAACATCAAAATAAGATTTTGCACAGACGCACAAAAATCAACATGAAAATCTGATCTTTGGGAGAAGAGTAATTAAAATTACAACAAACCAGATTTTTTATAGACCTAATGCAAAGATGGTATTTACTGACTTTTTTTTTTCTTTTAAGCCAGGTAAAGAATGCACAAGTGGTAAGAAAGATGAAATCGAAGCCGTAACTTCTAATCCTGAGCAGAAACCTCAGCTTTCACAAGGCAAACAGGTTAAGCAGGCTATACCTCTGGAGATCCATCCACAAGCTGTTCCAGCCTGCCTCTCCCAGAACAGGTTGTTCTGAGGCATGGATCAGCCGACCGAAACAGGTGAGGCTCTTGTCTCAGCCCAAGTGCCTTTTTACATAAAATCAGGCTGGAAAGCAAGAAGCACTATTTCTTTCTGAGGGTGCTCTGTAGATGTAGAATTAAACAGTGATCCCAAAGGTAAGGCTGAACAAAATTGTTGTCTGCTGTGCACAAGGACAGGAAAGAATAGTAGGGGACAGTGAGATGCTAAAGTGCAAAAGGAGCGCAAAACAAGATGACTCAACATTAGTTATTGGACACTGACTTGTACTCTATAGAGTATAGACCCTGCTGCAGTCTTGGCATCTGTAGCATTTGCACTGCAACTGCATCTCTTAAAAGCATTGTTTTAGTAGATTAGTTGACTTCTTTAGCATTAAGAATTCAATCTATCACTTCCTACACCAATCCCACCATCAGTCTGTAATCAGAGCAACAGCCAACTTCTAATAGACCAAATAATGCTGAAAAATGTTAACATGGACAACCTACAAGTGCTTTTCCTGCTTTGTCTAATGTTTTTTTCCATCATACAAGGACATCTTCATTTTCTCTCAGGGAAAATGACTGGCTGTTAGAGACAGTTTGGACAATTTGTGCACACTGTTAGCCAACGTTACATTCAAGTAAATTACCATAACCCTTGCTCTCCATTCCCTTCTTCAAAAAAAAAGAGGGGAAGGGGGAGACGCCACTTCACGTGTTGCATCTTGCAAACTATTCAGGGACAGAACCAGGTCTCCTCTCATGCAACTGCATATTATCCCACGCAGTTGAGCTCTCATCTTGATAAGGATCCTCCAGATGACAGAGACTTAAGCTTTCAAATATAAATACCTGACTCCGATAGGGCATGCAGATAATTACATCATTTCGCACAGAAGCCTCAACATTATACACTGAAGTTTGGGCACACAGGAAAATTGCAGTCAGCTTATAATACCACTTAAACAGGGTTTCGTTCTTGACACAGAAATAGTTACTTTCATGTTTCCAAGGAACAGATGTTATCACATGGTTTGATAACCTACTTTCACATTCTTTGTTTATAGTTGTTCACTCAGTTTCATTTATTAAAGTTAGTGGATCTGTGCCATGAAACCTCAGTTTTATTGTCTCTGGTTTAGGTGATGTTATGGTAATCATCCCGGTTAAAGCTTGGCTGTAACAAGAGGGCTCAACTGAAAGGCATGATTAAAAGCCAAATTATTATTTATGAACTAAATCCTAAAGCACCTAGACTAAACACCTGCAGGATTCAGTAGGTACTGTTAAAGGAGGAAATACATTTCCATCTTCAAACAACTGTTTTGTTTTAACCCAAGCCTTCAGAGAGAACAAACACTTGCAATGGGAGGTAATAACTTTTACTAGACAAACAGATATAACTCTGGGAAAGCAGACAAGCATTTAGCACTAAGGCCATCTATAGGTCTCAAAAGTTTGGTGTTTTTTTCTCCAAACAGATCATTTGGTCTAAGCAAATTAAATATTTCCTAATAAAATTGCTTATCTCATTTTACCCAATACAGTTCTGAATTGTATAACCATCTTGCGAGCTTTTTAAAAAGTTGTTTATAAAAAAAATGCTTCTCACAGCAATGTCACTGTACAGATAGATCAGAGAACAGTCAAAGACTTTAAAATCTTTCTTATTATGTATTCTTTCCAAAAGTAGATGATAACTGCAAGCACGCTATGTTTGAGATTAAAAGAAGCAAATCCAGAATAATCAACTAAATGAGGGATCGCACACAAGTATTCAGCAGAGTACAAATTATCCACACCGATTGATCTCTTTGGTCGATCTGCAGTTTCCTGTGAAAACCCTTAGAAAAGCACTTATCATAAAAGGAAAGAAAAAAAATGAGAGAGAATGGAAACACAAGTGGCACAGTGTTGTATAACACAAATGCAATACAGGCACAATTTCTGCAATAATGCTCAGCACTTAGTGGAATAGTTTTTGTTGACAATATCCACAGGGACACACAGAAACATCTTGAAACTGAGATTCTTCACTTCCAGCTGCAACAGTGCCAGCGTTCATGGCTGCAGCACTGGCAGCTTGAGGAGACACCAGGCTGCCAGGCAGTGCAGCACATTACATTCATTTTCTTCTACTCCCACTCACTCCACATTCTTCTCACTTGACTGTGCTTCCCTTTGCCCCATTTATTGCTTCACAACTCCTGCGGAACTGCCCCCAAAGCCTAAAATAGTCCCTTCATTTTTCCCTCCTCTTCATTTCCAGCTTCTTTCAACCCTTTCCCTCCTCTCCAGAAGTCCTTCCACACACAGCCTAACTTTTGCTAAATCATTTTGTGGTTTTGCACTGTTAAAACTATTTTAAACAGCAAACATTTCAGGGCAGGAAATGTGTTACCACGTCTGAAATACTGTGTCAGTGATGACAGCATGTGCACGCACACAAAAGCACCACCTTCATCTAAACTGATTTCTAACATTGATGAGAGCACCTATATGCAGGCTAAAGAAACAGAAAATCCATTTAACTGCTTTTCCAAGTAAGCCAAAGGACACCAAACAATCAAACTGCTTTGAAAAATACATTAAATGTACTCAGCTAAAATTAGTTCTATTTGGACAAAGAACAAAGAAAACGAAGCCCAACACGACGTTTATACATTTTCTTTCGGATCACGTGCCTAAACTTTGGGGGAACAGAAGGAAAATAAAGTAAACATCAATTGAGTAAGGCATTGTAGTTGAAAACTGTAATGTTGCTGCAAATACACACTTTATAGAGAGTCAAAATTGCTCACTGCTACAATACTGTCTTAAGTTTGACACGTTTAGCTGTGCTGACTGTTCACAGTACATGAAAAGATTTCAAAGTACAGACTTTAAAAATCCTTTGAGATCTAGATTAGAATAAAAATATGTGTGCTGTAATATAGGTGTGTTACATTACATTTAGTGACACTGACTGCCATAATATGGGTATAATATAAGATTGTAGACAATATGGAGACAATCACAGATATTTAAAACTTTTGCAGAAAATAAGCACACACATAAACTTATCAGGAAGATACACTTGAAATGTCCCGGTAATCAAATACAATCCTTACACAACTAAACTCAATGGACTGTAATTCTCTGAGAATGGGCTAGCAGCTGACACGACAACTTGTAAAGAAAGAAGCCCTGAAATACAAACATCCATAATTTGTATTAAGCATTTCCTTATAAGGATTATAAAGCTTCCATAAAGTAGTATTATTAAGAAGAATTAAGGTAATTCTTCTCAATTACAGGCAAAGAGAAAAAAGACTCTCAGTGCATGCCACGCACTTTAACATACTTGAAAAAGCAATCGTTGACTGGTATCCACGGCAGTCACCAATAACTTTTGGATTCATGCCTCCACTATCTCAAACCAGACTGAGAGATTATGATGGCTCAATTTCACTTCCATTCTTAAAGCAGTACTTCAGAAAGGGAGGGGAAAAATAATGGAAAACTGTAATTTTCTTTTCTATTCCGTTAGCACGTGTCAATGTGTATTTACATGTGGAAAATGCAAAATTCATGTGTGGGATGTGTGTCCCCTTTTTTATAATATAAGGGAAGCTCAAAGCTGACAAGATAATGCTAAAATCATAGAGGTTAATTCAACGCCACAGAAAAGCATTTAGAAATTTGTCCTTTAAGATACTATTAAATTAAACATATTCTCCTCATTTTCCTTTTCCCAAAGTAAAAATGCTTATGTGATATTTGTCTTTCAGATCAAAATCTGCCCCTAGCAAGATTTTTAAAAAGTCTTGTAAATAGTTTTCTCTTGAACTTGGAAGTGACCTATTAGCATTCTGATCAAAAACTTTCAGTGTTTGATAAAGCAACTAAAAATACCACAAACCCAAGCCCAAAGTTTGTACTAAAGTAAAAAAAAAAAAAGAACACCACTTTTTATTAAACAGCAGTTAACTCCCAAACACCAGCAAGCTCTGGGAGCTGTGCTCTGCACTGAAAATTTGGGACAGGGAAAGCGAAAAACCCCAAATTTAGAAAGGAGAGGGACAGTGACAGCAGCTTTGAAGAAGTGCTCAGGCAGTTCTGGGCATCTGGCTGCACCATTTTTAGGAATGGTGTGACAGGCAGCTTTACTGCCTAAATGCAGAAGTGCAAATTTTGGCACCCACTGTATCAATTTTGTGCTTGCTTAGTGGCAAGTATTTTAATCAGAAGTTCTTTAGTCTAGAGAACAATACATCATGCACTCATGTTACTTCAGTGGCAACAAGTGATCATCAGGGTCTATAGTGACTAAAACACTGCATCATTTTCTATCTCCCACTCCCAGTCACCAAAGAGATACTCGTGCATAGAGTAAGCTAAATTGCTGCCTGGATGATCTGCATTCCCCAGCTCACAACAACAGTAATTTCATTTTGGTCAGAAAAATGGGTGAGACATTGCAGCAGACATGGCTTGAATAAAAACAATAACAATGATAACAATAATAATAAAAAAAAGAATCTGTCTTTCAAAATCTCAAAAATTTCACATGTGTTTAGGGTAATTCTTCAGGGTAAAAAATACAGCAGAACTGCAGTGGTGCAAGATCTTGCCTTCTACTTGCCAAAAGCCTAATCAGCTAATCTATATTAATCTTATAATGATTTAGACTATAACTCACACAGTATTTTCCTTCCAGTGCTAGGACAGTAATTGCACAAATCTATCAATGTATTATAACTCTCCTCAAATATGGAGAGCCAAAGTTAAAATAAGTTTTTAGATATCAGAGGAAAGGTAGGTATCACATTGTGTTCTACAATTATCAGTTCTTTAAAAGCAAACCACACACTAGTTATGTTATTAAAATAAAGCAAAAAAATTAGTTAAGAAAAGTCAGAATAAGAACAAACACAGCTGTGTCATATAATGGTGCAAGATGATTTAGTCTAGGCATAAAGAGGAATATATTTTCAGGATTCAGACAAGCATTTGAATATTCTTGCAGAAAAGATTAATTCTCAGTTTCACACTCATGTCAAAATAATGTGAAAATACAATCACAAGTGCATCAATTAAACCCTTGATATTCAAAATACTGACTCACAGTTTTACACTGGAGCTACTACAATTCAGATCATTAATGTAACTTTAACACATACCAAGACTTCAGGATGAAAATCCTTTTGACATGTTTATTAACAGCCAAATTTACACTTGGAAACCTAAGACATGTTAAATGCATTTTCCCTACAAACTGCAAAAAGCCAGCTGATTCCGTTATGGACTAATCACTTAAAAGGGAAGGAGAATGGAGTTTCCATTCAACAGTTGACCATTTGTGTCAATTTTCAAGAGTACCATCAAGTAAGAGATTTCATTTTTTTCTTTTTATTTTACTATGAACAGAAGTCCTTCAAAACTGCATCACTACAGCCAAGTAGAACTAGTATTGCTCCTGGAATGAAGTTATTGAAGGAACAGAAAGCCTACCCTATGTAAAATAGCAAAACTGTACAATTACATTTAGACTACCTAACAAGACAACCACTTCTTAAGGAGAAAGCTATTAAGAAATTGAAAATTGAATTTAACAAGTCACCCACACTCTCTAACACCACAGTGAAAAAAACCCATTTATATGCACTACATCCTACACACAAGCAATTACATTTGTTTGTTTATATTTAAATAAGCCTGACATTTTCCATTCAGGAAATTTCCATTTAGGAAATGTTACATACTTTTCTCCCCAGTTTTAGGATTCTCTTTGTGTACTTCTATGCACCTAATGGTTATTCTGCCTAATAAATAGTCTGGCTATAAAGAGGTTCCTTAATTCCCTCCACTTTTTGCAGAATAGAAATTTCAGTTTCTTCACTGACTTCTTCTGTGTAAGGCTGCAATAATTCAAGACAAATTTTACTAAACAGAAAAGGAAACATGACCATATGTCAACAGTAGACGCATGCACCTACATGCCCACTCCTCCTTGCTCCAAAACTGAGCTCACATCCCTTCACAACCCACTACACATGGATACATCCTCTAGAAATTGGTTCCAAATATATAAAAAATATTTGCAGGACTTTCATGACAGGTAGCTTTGCATCTGAAGGATTACAGAAACATATTGCACAAAAATAGGGAGCAAAAGCAGCAATGCTTTCTTATACTCAAAATCTCAAAACTTAAGGTCAGGATCATAATTAGTTCTGTGGTTTCAAGTAATACTATACTGATAGACTAGAATTTGGACAGCATTAAAGCAATACCTTATTCATGTTCCAGCAAGTATAGTAGTCCAGGAAAAATAGGCAGAGATCAAAAAAGCTCCTCTACTTCATTTGACAGCCATTCAAAAAGCACAGTGCAGGGAGGGGATTCATAAAGCATATAAATCAGGTTTGCTATGATAGCAACACCACTGGATTTATGCTCATGGGTTTTCTAGCTCTTATACTACTACCACATATCATGGACAAGACTCTGAAGACCAGGTGCACAAATGTGGCTTCCCTATGGATACACCCCTGGCACAAAGAAGCACAGAGGATGTCTAAAGTAGTTTGACAGACAACATATAAAACCACATTGGTGGTAGCACAGGAAATAATGTAAATAATTTTTTGTAGATGGAAACCACCAGCATAAGACTTCACTTGTGACTGATGAAATAAAATTACACCAGAAGATTTCCAGGGAGAGAATAAAGCCCGGAATTACCAAAAAAAAAAAAAAAAACAAAAAAAAACAAACAAACAAAACCACCAAAAATAAAAAAAACCACCAAAAAAAAACCCTCTTGGGAGAAATCTGGGGAATTCCCTGCTTCAGATACAGAAGAGGAAACAATAGCTGCAATAGAAAGCCAAGGATCTACTTTAAAAAGCAGATGATGTTTATGAAGTACTGCCTGAACTGGTGAACCTTCACAATAAAATGTCATCATCTAGTGGTGTGGTGTAAGTGCAGGACTGAGTCAGAAAGCCTGACGTTAAAGACTCAATTTAGCACCTCCTGTGGTCTGGGGACATGTTCTTTAAGACAAAATTTTCACAAGTGATTCTCAACTGTATCTGGCAACTCTGTTCTGAAATATATTTTGCACAGGTGCTAGACACCAACTCCCATGTAAAAACACTGAGCACTGTTGGAATTTAGGGGTGAGGGAAGCAGAACTGCAAAGCATTTATATTTAAAATCAGTGTAAGCACATGTTCAAATTTAAAGGACCTTTGAATATCCTCCCTTAACTTGTTACCTCTTCAAAACAGCAGACAGGTAATCACTTGGATAACTTCAGGGAGATGACAATTATAAGAAAACATTAAAAATGTTCTATGCATGCAAATACATAAGATTATCTTCAGCTATAAAAGCTAAGACTCAGGCTCCAAAAGGAGTTTTGATGGCATTTAGACATCAAAGTCCAAGAGGTCGGTCCTTTTGGACATAACCGGATCCATTGCAACTCTACAGACTCATGGTTTATGTCACATATAAACCTGTGAGTACAAAGCTGGTACTTCTGTGCCTAAGCCTGTTTAGGGGCTTGATTCAGTAGGTGTGAGTTTATGCTCTGCAGGGGTTTCCACTCACAGCCTGCTGTACATGCATCGCTGGCACTGGAAAGCACACCCACAAGAGTAAACACAGCTCTTCCATAACACTCCAGGCATTTCAGCCTAAGCAACGGAGAAGCCCTAACTCTAACAAGACAATCTCTATAATAAGAGAATTTAAATCCCTTCCTCTCAGTAAAATTCTCAACCCACCAAACAGAGCAACAAGGAGGTAATTTCTACCCCTCCCTTGAAGGCTGTGTCACTGCAGAAAAAAAACCACAGGATTCAAAGGATCTCGAAGAACTTCAGTCCCTGCTCCACATCAAACAGGCATTAGATAAAGTGCAGGAACACCAGGGAGCTTAAGTGTTCCTTGGTCAGAAAGACAGTAGCTGGGAATCCTGGTATTTAGCACTTAAGCTCATCTGTTTATTGTATATAGAACACAGGCATCTAAATTGAAGTTTAATGGTCATTTTGCAGGCCAGGACTTCGATTCCTGTAGCTCAGGCATGATGATGGGCTGCACCACAGAAATCAGCCCATTTCTGCATCTGCCTCCAGATAGGCTGCAGTGTTTTTTGGAAATCCATACAACTCCCAAATCTCCCAAAGCCAATGCTGATCACAGCAAAAACGTGACAATTCAGTCCTCTTGAGCTGCCTAACCAGGTTTCAATTACCACAGTTTGGAATTTTACAGTGACACTGCACGATCGAGCACAATTTAATTGTATTTTCATTTGTTAGTTAGATGAGCTCTTGTCCACTTCTGTACTTCCTCAATTCAGACAGTGCAGAAATTCAAGCTGTGAAGACAACACTGGATTTTGCAATGCCTTCAGGACTTCAAAAAAATACTTCAAATACATCAAAGTGGTCAGATAAGTTAGTACTCAATAGGAAGTTGTTTCTCGAAAGGAAATTGCAAATTTCAGTCAAAGGGGAAGATGGAGAGTTAGAATTAACTAACTGTTCCAAAAACTTCAGAAAGCAGGAAGGGCTTGTGAAGGTTGCATAAAGAAATTGCATGCAACCACATAAACAAGCTCAGTTTAGGACTATATGAGTATCTTAAGAATATGTCTCCAAGAAAAAAAACCCCAAAAGAATAAAAAACACTCAGAATTTTCTAGCATTCAAATATCTTGTTTCCACTGAAGATCAGGGATTATTTCATATTCAGACAGCAACAAAGCAACTGGTATTCTTATTTGGCCAGTTAATCCATTCAGCTTAACCTGTGCTTATACCCAGTGTCCACATTGTGGGCATCTGGCCACAAGCAGAGACAGAGCAGTGAGCTGGATGGGTTTTTAATCTGTCCTTTGTAGCCATTCTTACATCTTTCCTCTGCAGCTTGTAATGCTCCTCTGCAGCTAGGGAGAAGGGCATCCTCATAGGGTCATTTAGTAAAAAAGTTAACACTAGCACTGAGCAAAGACTATGTTCTCTACCTGCTCAGCAAAAGACACATTGCCCTTTTTGCCACAAAATACCCACTTCAAGCTGTAAGTCTACATATATACAGTATTGGCAGAACCTTTCCATTTACCTTGTTACTGTACCTGAATGTAACTGGGATTGTGCCCAGTTCACAGACAGTTTTGCTGTAATACTGTGATAGTATGGGCTTGGCACAATTACATCACACACATTATCTTGGCAGCCAGGCAGCAGCAGCTCCACCAACTGAGCTCAAGGCCAAGCCATCAACAGTTGCTGAATGAGTTGTCTGCACATTTTTACAAAGGCTCTCCCATTTCTTATGTTTACTTTAATTTGTTGCCCTTATCTTAGTGTTGTACCAACATCCCAATGCAATATTCATGTATACCCAGTAAGCTGTGAAAAAACATGCAGTAAGAGGCAACAAACTCTAGCCTTGTCATGATCCCTTTTGCAAACATGATGCCCAGAATTTTTTACTCATGGTGAAGTAAAATAGACCCTGCATAATTAAGACTGAGAACTCTGCCAGGTGCATGTGTGTGTCTTGGAGACACAGGTCTGCTCACTTCTGAACTCTGGGCTTTTCCATGTGACATCACAGTCCAACCCTAAGCTCTTTTTAACCTTCTTAAATAGCATTCTCAGCCATTTTCAAGCCTTCTCCTAACAAAATATAACATCTTAGCCTGAAACTAGCTTATGTTAGTTGCAGAAATGACAACAAAATTAAACCATGTGGCACCTTGTACAATCCATGCATCTGTCTGCATTTGACAGAATTGCCTTTTTGGTGGTATCCCTTCATCATTTGGTATCTGCCCCTCCCTTCTCTTTACATTAAAAAACTCAAAAAACAAACAAACAAAATCATATGGGACAACACATGAAACACAACTGAAGTAAATAGTGGAAGCAACTGCATTGCAACTAGAGCAAAAGATTTATTTTAAAAATGGATGCTAGTATAATTTAGGTCTGCAAGAAATAGCACTGATTGGGCTTTATTAAAGTCACAGAATTAACATCGTAGGAGGAATGTGTGAATGAAAAAACAGATATGTTAGTGGTGGCAGTACACTTTCTTATGTAAAGGATGAATCCCAATATGCCAGAAATTAGAGACCTGCACTTAGCTTGCACAAAGTAGAACACTCAGCAGCCCTGCTGCATCTTTGAAGAGCTGTGAGGATGACACCTCGCCTGTTGTTCAGACAGAGAGGCTTTCTGGAGGCCATGTCTCTGAAATGTGCATTGAACCCACTTGCTTTCCGCACCCATCAGTAGCTTCAGGAGCCCAGAGAGACTAAAAGCTTCTCCCCACATCATCAGAGCCATATTCACCTTCAAGCACAATACAACAGTAGAAGAAATCCACTGAATGCTGGCAAAATGATCAGAGGCAGTAAGAAGAGACATACAACAGTGTATGAATTTGCAGATTCAGAATGAGAAAAAGAATCTTCTGTAACGTGTATGTCTTCCCTGTCCTCACCACCACCCCCAAAAGTAAATCACATAGCCATGTAGACTCCTGCACAGTGGCTTTAATATGCTGAGTGATTAAAGGTGACGATGATGACTGTGAGCCATACTATGCATCTTTAGAGGGTTTTCAGTTCAACACTGAGGGGCCAAATGGGGCTACTGTGTATCTAAAATAGTTTAGTCTGATTAAAGGTGTAATTATATAGTTAGTCATAATAGCTGCCATACTTTAAAAGAAACCCACCTCTCCTTCAGGGGAAGGGAAGGAAATTATGCTACTTTATTCATTCAAACACACTCTCAGTTAAATTCAAATACAGCATGTGGACTAGATAAATACAGTGACACACAGCCACAAACACTTAGTAATCCAAGATAGAACAAGGAGATGAATCTCAACCTATAATCTTCGCAAAGGGAAACTAAATCTTATGATTAAGAGTTCTGTCATATCTGTGCAGGTATCAGTGGAGGCTGTGTGTTTTCTTCTCAGCTGTCATAAGAAATTCATGCTGGTTTTAGGGCCTAAATATGCGCAAAGACATTGTAAACCCAGGGTCTGACACAAAGCTTAAGAGATTTATGTGTTTATACAGTTAGCACATAGCTTCTATGGATACCCACACAGCAGATTTGCTCTATTATTGTTACTTCCAGCAAATCATCATTGCAGGTTTGCAGGAATAATGACCTTTGTCTAGAAGGGGCTTCCCTTGGCTTAGGTCACCTTTCTCAGAGAAGTAGGTGATCTCAAACAGCCTCTACTATTCTAGTGTAAGACAGGGCAGGGGAAGGTGATTTCTGTATATAGTTATACCTTTTGAACAAATGCTTCTGGTTACACAGGAGAGAGGATGAAAAAGAAATGTGCAATAGATAAGCTTTGGTTTTTCACCATATTTTTTTACTGACGTTCCAAGTCCACATTTAACACCACTGAAGCCATTTAGAGAACCTTGCCCAGCGACTACTGCCTCGAGACTCTCCGTGAGATTCAATTTCCCAAGGAGACAGACACAACCCAGACCTAGCTCACTTGGACACAAAGGAGGGAAGGCACAGCCTACAAAACATTCTAATCCACAGAATTCCCAGCCACCAAACCAAATGACAGAACCAGGCTGGATAAAATAAATACATGTCCTATTTCAAGAGAAAAATACAGGGGAAGGGTGAGAGATACAGGAAAAGAAATCTGTCATCCTTGCCAATGAAGTTTCCAGCTATCCACATGGACACTTGAATATTCTCTGAAAAATCTTCCTCTGGACTAAAATATTTAGAGCATTTGGTGTGCGCTGAACAAATGTACTGAGTTTCACTGTTTAACCTTCCTCCTCTCCCTCACTTTTATTTATTCAGCACTGGTGTTAGAATTTTGAAATATTCTGTATTTCAACAACTGAACATACATTCCCCACACTAATAATTTGATGAAAGAGAAGGCAGACCAGGACCCAGCTGAGGCATCACATTCCACATAATTTGTTAAATAACACAAAGATAAATCATCTTTATATGTGCACAGTTTTTAATCAGCATCCTTTGCCCAGCACAGCTCAGCGGTCAAGTTCCAGGAACAATTTTGAGTCCTGTCATCTCATTTTTTTCCAAGCATTGTCTCAAATGATCATGTAGTTACATCACTGCACCTCCCTTGAGCTAGATTTCCGTATCTTGCACATGCTATCTGCTATTCTTCAAGTTTTTACACACTTGATAAGGGAGCAGAAAAGACAATTGAAAATATACAAGAAAACATTATCTTGTATCAACAGAACTATACAAGAAAAAAGCCAACAGACTAAGACACACTTAAAGCAATAAAATTACAAAACACCACATACAATAGCTTTATGGGAAAGTAGGATGAGAAAATATTCTTTTCCAGATTTCACATCATTTTCTTCCCGCTCTCCCCCCCCAACTGGGTGAGGTAGGAAGCAAGAGAGTTTCTTGTTCTTTTTAATTTTGCCCTGAAATGTACTTTAAGTAATTGCAAGTGAGTGACACCTAGTGATGAACACAAATCTGATCATCCTTCACTCTCCCACACAGAGAAGATAAGCCAGCAAGCACCAACAGGTAACTCAGGAGTGGGTGTTTCAGGAGTGGGTGTTGAATCATGGGAATCTGACACTACTATGTTTCTCTCCCTTAAAAGCCAAATATCAAGTGAGCCAAGACCTAGAAACTTGGTGCACAGCTAAAAAGAATAAAAATAAAATGGCTAATCTGTCCAAACGAGATGGTGAAAACAGATCTAAATCACGACCTGCAAATTCACTTCTCTATTCTCTTTAAAACCAATCAGCTCTCTCTGGAAACCAAGTTTTCCCAGAGACCTCATTCTTAATTAAAAGTATATATCCCAGAAGCAAACAGGAAGAATGGGTTTCTCATTAAATACTAAAATATCAACAGCTGTCTTAGAAACCAGTTAGTGATGTCTCTGGTGTTACAAATGCTGTCCTGTTGTAAGGATGTTAGAAGCTTGTCAAAGACTCTTATTTTGCCAGTAGTTCCAAAATTATTGCTCACAGAGCAGTTACTGGAAGTGAAGGGGAGGGGATCTAGTGTGATTTCTGGTAGGGTTACAGGAAGGAAAAGTATGCTGCTATGCAAAGTAGCAACAACAGTCCCCTGAAAGGGAAGCTGGAATAAAGAGACTGAGAAAACTGGTCTGATTTTTTAACACCATGGCATGGGACAATCCTGTACATGGGAAGCTCACCCTGACCAAGAGATTTCTTTGCTTAATGCATTTTTAAGAGCAGTCCAAAGTTCCAGAGCTGAGAGTAAAATATGAAATCCTGTGGGAAAGGGAAGTGATTAATCTAGCACCACCAATGCCGCTTTTACACACTTTGCACCATTTCATCTACTTCTGTCATGAATGGGATTGTCACTGGAAACTCAGGAG
Source organism: Calcarius lapponicus (assembly GCA_039654755.1). Classification (NCBI taxonomy): domain Eukaryota; kingdom Metazoa; phylum Chordata; class Aves; order Passeriformes; family Fringillidae; genus Calcarius; species Calcarius lapponicus. Next base: position 111,557,494 of record CM077464.1, on the reverse strand, counting down.
TAGCTCCTGCTTTAAAGACACAAAGTCTTTTCATCAAGATTAAAAGCCATCCAAGGACAAGAGTAAAAAAAAAAAAATCATAAAAATCAGTGGGCAGAGGAACACATGCTCCAGCTTGCAGACCTTGCTCTGCTCAGTAAACCCATGGCCATCTCCTTTTCTCTCCTTCTCTCCTCACAGATTCATGTGAGGTCAAGCTTTTTTTTTTTTTTTTGTTAATCCTTCTGCAAACATTACAGAAAATCCAAAAGCCTGTCAAACTTAAAGCCATGAAATCCCAAGCTCTCTGGAAAACTAACGCAAGAGAGCCATCTACCACGCAAAGGCAGGACTGTCGAGGCTGGGGCAGCAAGGGCCGCCGCTGAAACTTATTTGAATGAACTTGACCCAGGTTGGCGGGCGGCCAGCGCCCGACGTCACCCCGTGACTTAACAGAACACAGTGTTCTTGGCACCCGCACAAGTATGTGTTGAAATCCATGCTGGAGAGGGAGAGAGAAAAAAAAAAAAAGTCAGTGCATGTTTCAAATTAATAAAGGAAAATGGTAATGAAAAGGTAATAAAACGCAAAGGCAGCATTAGATGTTTTTAATTGTATCTGCTGCATTTTGCCCCTGATTTATTAGTTTATTTATTCCTGGTGCTCCCGTCTGTACCAGAGGCTCGGCATATGGGTAGTTCTCCCCAGGACGAGCCCTTCCCTCTCCAAATCCCGTCCCACGCGCTCTCCCTCTCACCTCTATCTGTGCCCTACCTGGAAAATTCCAGTGCAGCACTCAGCCAGGCAGCAAGGGCAGAGAGCGGCTGCGCTGCCAGGGCTGCCCCTGACTCACCCCTCGCCCAGCCCTCACCAGAGGCAGCACAGCAGGAGCCCCAAGCCTATAGGGGATGATTGGTGACACAGTTATGCCACTCACCAATGGATTGTGCTAACACCTTGTCACGAGATGACAAGCACACAAGTAGAAGGAGGACAGGCAAAATAAACTTAAGGAACCATGAACTCTATGTGCTTCCTCCACACACCATATTGCTATTACTTCCCTTTTCTGCATTTCCTCCCTCCCAGACTACCCCTCCTTCTCTCCAAAGCCAGGCCTCAAATTCTTTTCCTTTTTCTTGCTGGTCACCTCTTATCTCACTGACACCCTGGTCTCCTCTTCAGTGACTGAGCAAGACATTTGACGCCTGTCGGTGCAGGATCAAAATCAGCTCACACACACCTTCTGAGGAGACTCTCCCACAGCCAACTCTTCAGGGCTTGGAACTGCCACCAGCAAACACAGAAGCATCCTGATGGCACAAGCCTCCAGTAATGCTTTACAGCCAGGCCATCACTCATGACAACAGGAACACGGATCTAGTTTCATCCTCATTTCCTTCTGCATCCTCAGCTTAGCACCCAGTCCATACCATTAGAGGAACATATAAGGAGATGGCAAGACAAAATTTCTCCCTACCTGGACAGCCCCTGCTGCTTCCACCATTTCAGTGCAAACCTCAAAAGCTGCATCAGTTAATATCTTATCCTGTGTTCCACAACCCTTCATCCATCAGCTGAGAAATGAAAACATTTCTGTCTAGTTCCAGATTCTCTAAAAAGACATGCATCTAGCAGACAATCCACATCTCTGGCCAGTCCTTCCAATATCCTGAGCCTGTGTTGTATGTGAAAGTTGCACTGATTATTTTTCACCTTGACTATTACATGCTTATAAATATAGAAATAAACCATCTGCTAACCAAAGAGATGGGAAAACTTGCATAGGAAGCAATTAGGCCCTTTCTGGAGTCCCTGTTCAGTATCACAGAACAGTGTTTCAAAACACCTTCTCTTCCACCCAGAACTCTGCTTATGCCTTTCAAATTAAAACAATATTAGCTTCAATACTGTAACAGTAGGGAAAAGAATTCTGCTTTAATTCCCCAAGGGTGAAAAAAATTCATATAGACCTCAAGTGTTTATGTTTTGTGCATATAATTTCCTAATGCTCAAAATGCCATTTTCTGAGTAACTGCATCCTAAAATAAAAAAGTCTAGAGATTTAAAAAAATTCTTACAACATTTTCTTTTGCCTTACTGTGGAATATATCAAGAGCACATTCACATGGGAATAAACCACAAATCCTAATCAGAACAAAGCAGAGAATGAAAGAAGAATGAGTAACTTAAAAGCTCCCTATAAAAAATATACAATCTTTTGACATAACCACATATAAGTGAAGATTTTCACAGAGCAAAAGAAAAAACAGTGGACTCAGTTTCTAATGTCATCTTTTTATGGTCAGACTCCAGATCCAAGAAGGCACAAGTAGCAGAGAAAGTGAATTCAGAGTTTGGCAAGTTACAGGAAGAAACAGCATTCAAGTAAGAAATACAAAGATTGCTGATGACAAAAAGGACAGGGAATTCAAACGACACGCACATTTCCAGCAACATGCCTTGACTTGATAGTTATCTTTAAGAATCCTTATGGAAGGAGAAGTTCATATTTATTTAACAAAGATGTGCTGGCATTCACATTGGACCTTTCTTTCTAATGTTAAAGCAGCTGCCTGTCCATTCCCCTCCAAACACTCCTGCAGCTGAGATGGGGGGAAAATTTTCACAGAAGAGGGAAGCTCTTTGGTAGTCTCATGTTTACAAAGGAGTTGACTGGGTTGTCAAGGAGGAAAAAGCCCTGCAGCAATCCTCAGACTACATGCTTTGAATACACACAATTAAATTTGTCACAAAATTACGGATGAGTCTTCAGTGAAGCTTTGAAAGCCTGCCCCAGTACCCTCGCCTCTCTCCTAATTGGGTTTGGCAAGGAGCATCAAGATACTGTTAAGTCTGAAAGTTTGCTCGAGAACCAGATCCACAGGTTAGAGAAGTTTTCTCGAGCCACTCCCAGCTGGCTAGTGGGCAAACCACAGAGAGACTGCCAGAGCCTCCAAGGAGGGCAAAGTTGAGGGCAGGATGTGACACACTTACCGCACTCACGCAGGCTACTCGTCTTCCTAACACCCAGTGTGGTTTACAGCCTACAAGCAAATGAACAGTTCACTCAAAAAGGGTGAGATTCATTTTTTATTGTATTATTAAAGTGTGTATTCACTAAAATCATTTGTTCTTACACCCTTCAAGTCTGTGAATGGGACATGAAAATAAAATTAGCTGGGATCTCTAACAATTAAAAGATAAAGCAACAAGTCCTCATGTTTTCTAGCTGACCACAAAAGCCAGCAAGGCCATCCATTGCTCCCCTCTCTCCCCTAAACCACCTCATCTCTCTGGAACATGAAGTTCTGCCATATTTTCATTTGCAGTTTAGGGAATCTCAAGTGATTGCATGCAATTAGCTGCACCAGAACCAAAATCAGAGCAACACATTCCCTGACTTTGGTATATACCATTTGAATTAAAACTTTCAACTGAAGCATGTTATGTTTTTATCTAACATACAAAAAACCCCCTCACCTATCCACAAGTTTAATGGTAAAATCCCATTTTAAAAGCACAGCTGAATCCTGAGCCATCTCTAACCATGTTCAATGATGTACATATGAAAGCAACCACAACAGCACATAACTACAGCTAGTTACGTACCTGCCAGGTAGGAAAAAAATGCAGGCAAGAGGGATACTTTTATTTTCTTAATACAACACTGTCACTTTAAAGCGACAACTATTAGATGGGTCATCCTCCTTAAAAACAAGTGTAAGCAAGACTCAGACAGTGAAAAAGCACAGAAATATCATAGTAGTTCCGTTAGCGTGCCAAGTTACTAATTTGAGAGTTGGGTCATTTGCTAATAAAGCAAAGAGCACTTATTGCCTGTAATGTTGCAGAACCTGACAATCTAACATGCTTGCCTACTTTCTCCTCACCCCTTTTTAAACATAGTTAAAATACCCATTTGGAGGGTCAGAGAAAAGAATCTAGGACATATGCATAACAAGAGCGACTTAAGTGCAGAAGCAACACAAAAACATGACTTCAGAGCAGCAGGAAGTGTGGTAGCACATGACAGATGCAATCAAATCCATAGGTGAGTAAACCCAGGACAATGCCACAATTAGTCTGGTGTTGCATTTCAGCTTCCGCAACATTTAAACTAAAGAAGCATTTTCTTTCTATTGCTTTTTTATGACACTCAATCTGTCAGGCCTCACAACACTTTGGTCTGGAAATTACTTATTACCAGATGAAATGCACAGAAAATGAGTGAAAGGAAAAAATGTCAAGCTACCTACAGGGCAACACAACAGGATTTATGTCATCTGTGGTTACAATAAATACAGACTGAGGCAAACAAATTGCACCTGACTATGTATACAAAACTCAAGACCTTTCAATTTATTAAATAGAAGTTATTACTGTTTGCAGGAAAGGAGGTGATGCTCCTTGCCAGCTACATATGGCAACATATTCCTAGATGCTTGTTTTTATTTTTACCAATTACAGCTTAGGGTTAATGTGTGTATGTGTGTGTTTTCTTTTTCAAAAGCTAGTGCAGGTTGAGGTATTTTTCTAAAAACAAACATACAGACCTGTAGTAGTGACCACATTTTAACCACAGAAACAAGTGATACAACCCATCAATCTTCTAGATTCTACAGTTTCACAATGTTAAAACAGATTTGTACTCGCATCTTACTTAAGTAAAATGTCAAATTGATGTCTTCAGTCTTAATTTCATCCTTACGTACTGCTAATTCTTTATGTCCATAATTATCACCTTCTTCACTTTAATCTTATTTTCTGCTTCATTATGGACTAGTTTGCCTTAGTTTGTCCTCTGTGTGGTCTTTCAGAATTTTAGCAAGTATTGATTTTCCACAGAACAGTTTCTTCTCTTTCCAACACTACATAGTTAAGCTCATAAAACCAAACAAAAGAATTCCTTTGTAACTTTTTCCAGCATTGTTTGTTTAGATTTCTACGCATGCAATTAGTCTAGTTTCACGTAGCAGAAATTAAAACACTGTTCTTGCTAGAAACTGCAGAGACTGGGCCTAATGCCTGCCAGAGAGACTGAGGCACCAGGTACAAAGCTTCAGTTTCACTAAACAGAAACAACAAATCAGATTTGCTGCTCATTTTAGATGCAAGCAGCAAACCAGGGCTTCCTTTTGCTTTAATCCCATCAACACTGGCATTATGCCACATAAGATAACATGTTAACAAGGCTCTGGAAGCTGAGGACTTAAACACACAATAAAGCAGCAATTAAAAAATTGTGGAGATGAAGGAATAACCAAGTGAGAACAGCAAGAACAAGTCAGGCCAGAGATTTGTTGAACTCAGCATCCTATCTGGGACAGTGGCCCACGTGAGGTGCAAAAACCAAAGAAGCACAAAGCAAGTGAATGCTTCTTCCCTGGTACACTCCTGAGGAGCAAGGTGACCTGCAACTCTAGAACTTCCCAAGAGAGCATAAACTGAATTACTAGGTGATCAGAATTTTCTCCAGAAAAAAAAAAATCCGATCACTTTTAAACCAAACTCTGCAGAATTCTGGTAATATTGTAGAATTTCTTATATTCTAATTAATGTTTTTAATGTCAAAGAAAGTCACTGAAAGGGACCACAGGTAGGTCACCAGATTTCTGATAAAGTCATCATGGTTTATTATTGCTACAACATCTAAAGAAGTCTCAGAAAATATATGAGTCATTATGATTATGCTGAGAACTGTACTAAAATGTACAATAAGAAGTGGCAACCTCTGTTCAATGAATTTGTGGCAGATAACGAGGCTAAGCAATGAAGTGCATTTTTAAAGAATCACAGTGGTGATCAAAAAAAATACATTGAAAGACATCTTTCTTGCAGTTCAACCTTACAATACTACCGACACTTGGGGATCTCCTTCAGAACACTTCATTCATTCATTCCAGTTCATTCCAGATCTGGAAAACACAAGCATCTTTCTTCTTTTCAAAAACAGAGCTAGCGCTGCTAATAAGCAGATGGCGATTTTTACAATTACTGGCTGCAAGTCTTATAAAAATTAAATCCATTTGCTGTTCTTCCACTTAAAATGCATGGTAACAAAGCAACAGAAATTAGCATTCAGTGGTCTCTTAAATCATCCTCCCTGCTCAAAATGTGAAAATAAACCACCACACATTATATCACCAGCAGTCTTACTTTTTCAGCTCTGTGATGACGACAAGGATCATGACTGTGTCAAAGGCAAATGGCTATTGTCTACATTATTACTTCTGACTGTTCAAAACATCTGCAGCATGCAAGGCAGAGAGCAAACTTCCACCACCACTTTCCAAAATCCTTACAAATTAATTGATGGCAATTAACAGCTGACTTGTATTTGAAAACCCTGCAACTCACATGCAGAGGATGTAAAAGGTTTTACTTCACAACCAAATTTTTGAAGTCACAAGCAACTTCTGCATTAAAAGTGCAGAAATGCTCAAAGTAGCTGCAAAGTTTACACACAACAAAAATTATGCTGGGTACTTTATAATAACATAGTGCAGCTCCTCCCCCTCAAATCTGTCATTATTGCCTTCAAAAAGTTGTATCACAGAAGCTGGCATAAAAGTTATGTTCCCTTCCAATCCCATATAAAATCATGTCCTAGTTTTCCTTTCCATTATATTTTCATTATTTCCCAAATTATGATTACTTTTACTTACCTCCCAACAAAATGAACTTTTAGAACTTAAAAATTTATAGTCAGCATCCACAAGGATGATCCACTAAGGAGACAGGTGAAATATTTTCCACTTAGAGTTGTTAAAGTGATGAATCAATTCAGCATCTTCATTACCAACAAGAGTGATTGATACATTCAGGTTTTCTTTTTTTTTTTTTTTTAATCACTGAAGAAACCAAATCAGAGGTTTTGCCACAGATTTTTCTTCTGAGTTCATTAGATTTGAGAAGCCATCAATATGTGTGGGTATCATTTATCCATAATTATAAAGCAACACAAAAAGAAAAAAATAATTCTCTGCTGTGTTCTGATGCCCTCTTAACTACCTTTTTTCTCCACAACTGCTGTGGTTAGTGGAAAGTTTTACAGGTGAGAAAAGCATCACAGAATCTTTAAATTGTAAATAATGTAAGCCACAAGCCAAAAATAATGTAAGGATCAAACCTAGCTCTACTGTTTGCATAGGAAAACTAGACTCAAGTGCATATAAAGGCTACCAAGTAGAGGGGAACAATCACCCTCCTGGCATTTGTTTCAGGCTTGTTTCATATAAAAACATCGCTTTTGTTGATGTTCAAACTGACAGTCTTATCTATTGTCTGGCTCATTGCTTTTTAGCCATGAGAACAGCAATTATGTCCTATTTTATTTCCTCATCCTAAATTTGCACCCTTCAAAAAGTCTGCTTAGCCTGATATTTTTTAATCCACCATTCCAGCCCTAAACTATTCAGGAGAAAATATATCTCTTTCTCTTCTTCTCCTCCTCCAGTTACTACAGACTGAGGCTGATGACAGTTTCTTAGTCTGAAGAGATGCTTTGGCCCTTCCTTTTTAAACCAGTAAGCAAACACCATACAAAAACTCATATCCTTCCAACACACCAGAAATATCTCACATTATAAGGATTAAACTGTTGAGTTCCATAAAGGAGGAACAAGTAAGTCAAAGCTTCTGTAATGTGTCCTGGTATACAGATATATAATCTGGTTTTCCAAGCAGCTATGTAAAACTGTTACATTACTGTCCATAATATGAATTCTTTTCTCTGTACAAGTCTGCAAAGAACTTGCCAAAAGGTGACATGACGCTTTATCTGCAACTGTCACAAATAAAAGGTCTTTTTTTCACATTCTGCCTTTAAGATAATACACTGTTAGACTGGGGTATTTATTTATTTATTCTTTTTATACAAGTAGGTAAACTGTTTTCCCATTGTAGAAATGTTTCATATCCTAGACAAATCACATTATTACCAGAATATACCAGATTCACAACTTGGCAAGATCAACTTTTTTTTTTTTACTTTCATGACGCTTCAATGTACTTCAACAAATGTTTATGTTTAAAAAACCCCAACACAGTGCTCTTCCAATTAGCCATAAAATTAAAGATTTAAATTTAAAAAAAACCAAAACAAAACAAACAAGGCATAAACAAAAAAAGCACAGACTTACCTTTGCATTTCTCCCTCACCTAATCAAGCAAATCAAAGAAACTTAAGTCTGTTACTCTCACTCCAGAGAAACTAAACTCCTCTAGACAAGCCTGGCTAGAGCCATCACCCTCTACAAAATCCATGCTGTCTCAAAAGCTCCTCTCCTTCCCTATGTCTGTACAGAAAGCTTTATTAAAAACATGAAGTAAGCATAAACTAGGCTACGTGAAAGAACACCCTGCAGAAGCCACACAGAGCAGCAGGTGGTAGAGAATACAGCTACAAAGGGTATCCACTGCACTGACCAAGCGGAGACTCATTGGCAACATTGTCCTTTGGTATGTGACTTCTCAATTGCTCTGCAAAAGAGGCACCGAGGGTGGTGATGGTAAAAAGGACAAAAATCATAGATGCTGAAAAGCCCACAGCACACAAACATGGGAATAGCTGTAGGGGAGTCTACCAAGGATCATTCTACCCCCCTACTTTTGTCTCCAACTATGATTAATGTCAGATGTTTAGGGGAGAGTTTAAAACAGGACAAGCATGCAGCAGAGTTGCTACAGAAGAGTCTTCTTGATTCCAGTTTGTGGCTACAACTAGAGGCAAGATCTTTGTATTTAATTCTTAACAGATTTGTCTTGTCTTTCTTGAGCTTGTCCATTTAGTCTTCAACCCATGTAATCTTTCAGCACCTGTGTCATTCTGTGACAAGGAGTTCAGCAGCTCATATCAACTGGGTGAATGAACTTCATTTTAATGCTGAATCAACCTGCTAGTTTCACTTGATGTGTCCTAGCACGAGACAGTGCCCAGTCATTCAGTAATCTGAATGACTTCTTATCTCTTTATGAGGCATGGGTTTCTTTCATGCCCTCCCCACAACAATCTCTTTATGAGGTTGAAGATTTCTATTCTCTAGAACATTTTGCTCCTACCAACTTGCTCTGAAGCTTTTTGAGTTCCACTGCACCTTTTTTCTTATGAATGGAAAGACCAAAGCTACTATCCACAAGTACAGTTTGTGTGCAAGCTTAAGGGATTCTTAAAGTTGTGGTGTTTTTAGAAGCTTTTCAGAGTACTTAAAACCCAGAACAAACCTCAACCCTTCTCATACTTGACTATTTAGGTCAGGATGAAGCTGCTCTGCCCATTGTATCTGCCTTCACAAGCAGACAGCTCTAGTCTGGTTTTCTCACTTAGCTTTAATGTTCCCTTTGCTATGCACAGGAGGGTGTCAAGGTGTCTGCAAAACAGCAACGAGTTTGCAGCAATCGGTGTTTCTAAAGAGCTGCAACCAGATGAGAGCACTTGGTGGCACAGGACTAAAATGTTGCATTAGGCAAGACAGAACCAGGGAACTGACACCAAACAATGGCCAGGTGAAGGTGAATGGGGACAAGAGAATGAAATAGTGACTGTGCTGAGAAGAGGAGACAGAGTGGGAGGAGAACGACTGGGACTGAGTCAAAAAGAATGCCACTGTGCTGGGACTGAGCAGTGAATCAACAGCCATGTGCAACAGCCTCTCCATGTGCCCAGGAAGCTGGAATAACAAAGCTTGGCTGAAGTTGTGAGTAGTGGGAAAGATATCATATGAAGTAACAATTTCATAGCCTATTTCCAGAGAGATTGAGGACAAAGATAAAACCAGCAGGTAGTCAAGGTTGTTGCCCTCGTCTGAATGCAAATAATGTTATCCTAAGGAGGATAAAAAGGGATGGAGCAGCTGACCTATACACAAGAATGTGCTAACAGATTCCTACAGAGCAGGCAAAATCTTCTTTAACATACTGTAACATATTACAGCTATGGAGTTAGAGACCATCTCCACAGAAGGGGTTAACCAGTCACCAGGGTTGTTGGTCTGGAACATGAGCGTCCTGATAACAAAAGAACTGTAAATCTGAACTGTCATCTGCAGATGATTCAGACGTTTGTATAGAAACTGCTTATCACAGAACATGACACAGACCCTGACAAACTGGATATCAGAGGCATTACATTTTCATACCATTCCCATCCCTTCTTATTGTTCCCAAGAAAGTCAACCCCTTGCCCTCGCCCAACATTTCATACCTCTAAATTTTTCAAGTTCTATTATACATAGTCTCAGTTTTATTCCATTTGTTCTGCCCCTCTCTTATCTATCCAACACACTTCCACACTGCAATGGGAGCCTGGAACAAAAGTTATGTTCCCAATACTCTACCATCAAACTGCATTCTTTACAAGCTAAAGATACACTGCCATGACTTAAAAAAAACCCCAAATCAACCACAAAACAAAACCCCACATAACTGTCTTCTTCCATATATAGATATAGAGGTAGCTTCATTCATTAAAGAGAGATACACAGGAGTGTCATCCATTAAAGAGAAATACAATGGGAAAAACCTCAGGGGTTTTTAATAACCCCAAGATTAGTTTAGAACTCTTTCTAAACTTTGGTCTTCCTGTGTTTTCTAAGATATTCTAAATTTACTATTAGATCTTCACAATGCAGTAGATTCTACAAAGAGCTGCCACACACTAACCCTTACTACAAAAGGAACTTTTCTGTTTTGGTGAAAATTGAAAAGGAACTCATGGGAAGCCTAAATACAAAGATAGCTGGATGATTTTGGTACACTTATGCTTTACTTGTTCTACCAGGAATTGGATGACCATGGACATTTAGGTGTCTTATTTTCATGTAAAAGCCATTTTTATAAGCAGTATTACACATGCAATTTTTTTGAGACAGACATATGCATGCCTTTCTTATACTGCTGCCACAAACACCAGTAAAACTTACTTGTGAAGAAATGAAAGCTGCAACTGCACTAGGAACCTTGAAATGACATGCAATGCTTTTTTTCCACAACTGGTTGCAACAAACATCCTCGGTAGTAAAAGAAAACTCTACCTTCCCCAATAAATAAGGTCCCTCTCCTGATGCCATAAACTAACAAAATGGGTGACAGAACCAGCCACTAAAAGACCATAAAATTATTTTTAAAGCACCGTGACAACCCACAAGGAAGATGTAACCAAAGGCTTTTAGAGAATTCAAGCCATTAGCCAATCTACTCTGTTCAGGTCTCCTTCCAGAACTACAGTATTCAGAAAGCACATTTATAAGAAAGAGAAATTATTAAGACTGGTCCTATGTGTCCCATTAAAGTTCTCTTCCACCACTTCTTCAAAATGAATTTCCAACAAATTCAAATCTCTCCCCTCCAATTTATCCTGAAGACTCCTGAGATAGTTTGGAAGACAAATCAAAACTCAGCAGCTTTCTCACTGTGCTCATGACCCTTTGCAGAACACAAAACTATTAACAGATTATCCATAACAGCAAACAGCAGAAAGCTTCATCAGAGGTGAGTAAACCAGCAAGACAAAAGCCTTTAACTTTCTATTAATCTTGTTAATTCCTCTGGCTTTATCCTCTCTCTCCTTTCAAAGGAGAGCATTTCACTCCCAGCAGTGCATGCTCTGCTCATCCCTGTAACCTCCTCTGTTTCAGCACCAGGCAATCTACCAAAAGGAGACAGACAAAATCTTCTTTCATTGCTTCAGCTCTTTAGATGGAGGTCAGGGCCCTGACAGGGCAAGCATATACTGCTTTGCTTCTCCCTGTTACTCCTAAAGATCCTCTGTGACACTGTCAAGCGCCAGGCCCCAGAGAGGTGCTGGACCTGAGGAAATGCAGATGCCTTGTGTGACATGCAGCTGCAGGACAGGCCTCTTGAATCTTGTTTAAAACACCAGGCAGACTTGGGGAGGATGTGGGAAGACCACAAAGAGAGGGGCATTCAATACATGAATGCCAAGACAGCAATGCTGTCAGCTGTGCTTAAAGTTGTTGCTCTCCAGAGCTGTGTAAGAAAGAATAGGGGGCTCAACTGAAGCCTTAAGTTAAACAAAGCAGAGGGGTTGGATTAGCATTCACAAACAGCCTGGTGCTTCAAACAACATGAAAATACACTCTGGGAATGACAGCTCAAGGCAGCAAGATCTAAAGTCTGTTTATGTCACTGTCATAGGTGCTGTGATCCATTGGATTTCATGAATCCAGGATGTGGTACACAGAAATCTCTGCTAAGCTTAGTTAATAAGTGATCCAGGAATTCCACAAACTAGGCACAAAGAAGCACAGCTAACTCAGTGACACTGTGGAATCACCTACAAAAGCACCTGTGTGTATGAAAACTGTGATCAAAGATGCTTCCTTCAAAATGGGCATCATGGACTTCAGGCATTTTGACACAGCCAAAACCACACATAATGTGTATCAAGACACTCATATAACTGTGTCCTCGAGGAAGGAACCAATTCAGCCACACTGACATTTGAACCCCTGTGTCCCAGAATTATGAAGAAAAATAGTCCCAAGATGGTTTAAACCATCAAAGCAAGGAATATCTGAGCCACTTAGGTATTACCTGAACTAGTGTCACCAGTCCTGTTTTAAACTTAATGGGGTCATTGTTTAACTACAGACTGAAAAAAAAGCTAGTTATAACACAAATAGCTATAGCACCCCCAGAAACATCCTCTTTCCTATTCTGATAATCTGACCAAATCCTGGAAACAGAAAGTTGAGAGGGAAAATACTGTCTGTGACTAAGGAAAAAAGCTTCAAGGCTTGATTCCTGTATCAGAAGATGCAGAGACACCCCTGCAGCCAAGATGCAGCAGAAAGCAGCTGGTGCACAGGTTCAGTTTCTCTGGTCATTCAAGTATAAATCCTTTCACTTTGCAGGCATGAATTCAAAAGGTGTCTGTTTCTGTACCACTACTGACTTGCAACCTGCTGACCTGTAGGTCTTGCCTAAAAGTCCCAGCTGAAGAGCCCAGTTCTACCCAGAAAAATAAGGTTCCTGTTTTTGGAAAGACAAGGAGGAGAGACACAGAGAAGGGAGAAGGATGCTGCCCAGATAGGTTATGCTGTCTTCATCATTTAAGTTTCCAGGATCCAACTAGATAAAGCCCTAAGCAAACTTGTATACCTTGTATCCGAGACTGTCTTGTGCAGGTTGAAGAAATTGTTTCCAACCTGAATTATTCCATAAATTACATATTTAGAAAAAAATGGAAGCTTGTGGGTATTTTGGATATACTCTAATACACTTCTTTAAGTAACAAACTGACAAAAGTAAGTGCTTGCAATAACACAGTCATATTATCACCCTTTATCCATGTTAAGTCATCAGTCTGACAGGATGACACAAATTCCATTTGCCATAATAATGATTCCCTACCTTGAGATAACCTGTTTTAAATTCTGTTACACAACCATAGTTCTAGACTCAATTCTAATTACCAAGCCAATGTTAGTTATAATTACCATTATAATGGATCAAGAAAGCCAGGACACAAAAGCAAGTCCAGAAATAACAGCAAATCTTGGCCTGATCATCTTTTAAGTGACCTCTTCAGAATTTCATTAAGTATGTTGAATCCCCCCAGTGTAACACTACAGAAGGACAGAACTTGTTTTGAGGGCTTTTTTTTAAGAGCCAGGTTAAGACAGTAATAAATCCATGAACTAAACAACTGAATGAACCTTAATTTGAAAGATCAGAAGGTCTCAGGTAAGAAACAGACCCACATATATCCATGCAGGAAGGGCTTCTAAAAGAATGTGTTCTTCACTCAGGGGAAACCCCAAAATAAACCTTTTGCACAATATTAAAATAGTTTTTGCACATTATTCAGTATCACATCAGCTCATCCACTGCCAGGGCACACAGACTGCAGCACAATAGAGAGCTGAGAATGTGGCAAGGATTTATTAAAGAGTTTTGAAACACATAACAAATGGCAAATCTCTTTTTCAGTTGTCTGTCTTCATTCAGCATAATAGTTTGGGGATATTACCACTCTCTATGTATTCCAGTCCCTACCAGGTGCTTATGAGAGAGCTGGAGAGGGACTTCTTACAAGGTCTTGTAGCAACAGGGCAAGGGGGCATGCCTTTAAATTGAAACAGAGCATCTTTAGATATCAGGGAGAAAATCTTTACTGTGAACGTGGCGAGACACTGGAAAAAGTTGCCAGTGAAGTTTGGATGTACAACCTCTGGAAGTGTTCAAGGCCAGGTTGGATGGAGCTTTGAGCAACTTGGTCTAGTGAAAGGCGATGCCTATGTCAGGGGTTTGAAACTGGGCGATCTTTAATTTTCCTTCCAAGCCAAACCATTCTATGGTTCTAAGATTCAAAGGGAACAAGCTCTTAATCATGTGACTTTTTGATAAATTTTCATCCAAACCAGAAGTTAAGATCAGTAGAAAAGTGTCTACTGCACTTATTAGTGTGCTGTGCAAATAAAGACGATCTGCTGTAACCAGTTAAGCTTCATTTATGCTACACAGCAAATACATAAGACTAATTTCTCACACCATTCTGGAATAAACCTCACTCACTCCCCATGTAAAGCAAGCAAATCTGGGTACCCATCAGAAACCGATAAAGTGGATTTACCAGAGAGGGCACAAAGAAAAGGCCAAACTCTTGTAAGATGCCAAAATTATATACTCCATATAAATGCTGGCCTACTTTAAGGGATTAAGTGTTTTGAGGAAGGGTTCAAGCAGGGAAGATGATGCCACTCAGCACACAGAGCCAGAGAAAGTTCCCAGATTCAGAGATAGTGTGGAAGGAGAGAGGAATTTACCCATAGGCACACACATTTTCATTTAATTCATAGCATTTAAATATGCATAAGTTTAAAATAATTCAGATATAATCAGTTCTTACAAAATATGGAACTTAGCTCACAAGACAGAAAGTCTCTAGACAAGTTTGGCAAAAAGTAGTCACTACCAGTGCATAAAAATTGGGAGTTTTTCAATTTTGAAGTGATTACATGGCACTCTTGGAAAACATGTATGCTGAAAAACTAACATTAAAGGTTAATCTTTATTTTAGTACCATGTTCTCCAAGAAAAAAAGTTCCCCTAGGTATCCACCACTGGTAACTGGAAATGAAGGAACTGTAAGAATAGAACCATCTGGGGTCACGTTGGCAGATCTTTGTCCTGCATCATCTTAAGCAAAAATTCAACCACTTATAGGTCAAATGAAAGCTAACAAAATAGCTTTCATCCCCTAAAAATAGCTAAAGGAAAGTAAAGCATGGTCTTGTCATATCTTGCACATACTTCCTTCAAAAATTCTGAAGACAAAAATTAGCTGTTACCACAAGGCCAGCTTCAACTTGCCTTCCTCATTATCCACTATCAAGCAGCTTTACACATCAGAAGTGGATAGTTGATAGGAAAGACACAGCGCAGGGACTTGGAACATAAACTGAGTCGTGACTGCAGCTTTACAGCCTAGAGATAAGCAAGAGTCTTATCTTCAAACCAAAACAATATGTGAAGCTTTTCTATGTAGTTATTATCACCGAATAGAAGTAATTTTAAAATTAGATATATTACTATATAAAGGAATAGAAAGTATAAAGGAGTAGATATATTATTATATAAAGGGGAAGAAATTTCCCAGTAGAAACATAATACACTCCTACCAAGAGTAAATACTACCATAAAGATATTTTGGCAGTAATCCTAAACCTCCAGAACCTCTTGGTATTTGGCATATTTTGAAGTGGCGTAAAAGAAATTTCATGGTCTTTTGATTATCCACACACTCCATTAGATTCTAGATATTTAGTAAATACCACAAAAATGATGATATATCAACATTTGGCTTTTTTTCCCCTTCCCTCACCATGAACTAGGCCACAAAATTAACAGGCCTTTTTAAAGAATACTCATACAGCAAATGACCTCCTATAGTGAACAGTGCTTTTCTATTCTGTCTTGGAAACCTCTTGGCTTGCCTGCAGTTTTTTTCTAGCAGTTTTTTCCTTGGAAAACAGCATATCCCAAGTAAAGCAAAACAAAGACTGCAACAGGCAGAGCAATCACTGGGGATTTACCCTCCTGCATACACTGAATTCCCAGAAGAAAGTTTTCTGCTGAGGGTGACCACCCAGGAAAATTCCCAGCGTGCCACTCCAGCTGGGATGGGGGAAGAGGAAATCTGTAGGGACAACCTCAGTTTCCCAATGTACCCACATCTTTTGTACTAGCATAACTATTCTGGTTAGATTTTAAAACTTTTTATTACAGTATGGTTGCATCCCAAAAAACCCTCTCATGAGCATCATTAACATGAACGTGTCTCATAATGTTTATCCAGCTTTCCATGTACACTGGGATAAGTCATGCTGGTGTAATAAAAACAGGACAACTTTTACCACTGGCATAAATCTCAATTCTGTTTTCACAGCTTTATGCAGACCATGCAGCCTCTTCTGACGCTGCAGCCTGGGATTTAGGCTATATGAAATAAGTTCTTCAAAACTTGAAAATACTTGACTAACCCTTGCTGAACTCTGAGCTACAGATGCTAGAGTGGGACTGACACCCACAAGAGCCTGATGAGTGCCAGGTCACATGTGTTGCCACAGCCAAATCCGCTGCTTCACAGAATCACAGAATCAATTAGGCTGGAAAATACTCCAAGATCACCGAGTGCAACCTATGACCAAACACCACGTTCAACTAGACCATGGCACTAAGCGCCATATCCAGTTTTTCCTTAAACACCTTCAAGGATGGTGACCTCCACCACCTTCCTGGGCAGCTCCTTCCAATGCATGATCACTCTTTCTGTGCATACATTCTTCCTGGTGTCCAACCTGAGCCTCCCTTGGCACAGCTTGAGGTTAATTCCTTTTGTCCCCTCACTTGTCACCCAGGACTCTGATCCCAGCTGGCTACAGCTGCCTTTCAGGGGGTTGTAGAGAGTGATGAGGCCTCCATTGAGCCTCCTATTCTCCACACTGCGCATCCCCTGCTCTCTCAGCCACTCCTCACCACACCTGTGCTCCAGACCCTTCCCTGGACTCGCCCCAGCCCCTCAATGTCCTTCTTGTAGTGAGGGGCCACGGAGAGAGCCACCGTCCCCCCCTGCGGCCCCAGCAAGGCAGCACACCCTGCCATGGGGCTGATTCCGGCCGAACTGGAGGCTGCTCTCCCTCCTGTGTGAGCAGGACTCCCTGTCACACTCACTGGCGAGCATTTTCATACAGAATCGAAAGATAAACGAGTTTCAATAAGGCTTTAATCCGCTCCGCCGACAGCCCGGCCCGCGGCCCCGCCGGCCGAGGTTCCCGGGCCTGCGGTGCCCTCTGCCGGGCTGCTCCAGCACCGATCCCCGGCGGATCCGCTCCCACAGCTGCACCTCCTCGGGCCGATGCTCCCCGGCTGCCAGGCCAGCGCTGCCCCTTCCCCTTCCCCCCGCTGCCCCTCCGGGGGTCACAGCCCGGCCCCTCCGCTCTGCCCGCCCCGCCTGGCGCTTCCCCGCCACGCTCCGGGGAGCGCTGCCGGCGCGGGGCTCCCTGGGGCGGCATCAGCCCCCGGCACCCGAGAGAGGGTCAATCAGAGTGGTTAGGGTCACTTAGGTTGAAAAAGACCTCTGAAATCATCGAACCCAACCTCTGAACAAACACCACCACCACGTCAACTAGACCACGGCACTAAGTGCCACGTCCAGTCTTTGCTTGAAAACCTCCAGGGACAGTGACCCTGAGCAGCACATTCCAAATGTTACTTCAGCCTAGGGTACCATCATATCTCAAGTCTTTTTACACAGGTCAGTTCACTGTAAGATAATAAATGAAGATCTATAGTTGACAGATAATACTTCTTTAGAAATAAATTTACATTTTCTGCAGTAAAAAAAAAAAAAAGCTACCATATCTTAGCCAGTAATCAGTTCTTACTGCTTCCCTCTCTGGAGCTCTGTAACTCCTCATCACTGAAAAGGGAGTCCTGCACATAGTCCTTTACCATATCATGCTCTATTTCCAACACCTGGGTTTTGAGATAGTCACAGTCTCAAGGTACTAAAGAGAAATATGAAATGGTGTCTCATTCACCACACTACAGGAAATTTGGGCACCAACTTGTCACAAGCAGCCAGGGACTTAGAGAGTCCAGATGATCATCTCTGGTGAGAAACCCACCCAATGACTTTTTGAACACACACTGATGTACAAAAGATTCAATGTTAATAGAAGAAAACAAGTTGCTTCACTGCAAGGGTGACCAAGCACTGGCACATGTTGCCCAGAGAAGTTGTGGAGTCTCTGCCCCTGGAAATACTCAAAACCTGACACAGCCCTGAACAGCCAGCTTCAGCTGCCCAGATATGAGCAGAGGGCTTTGACTAGGCACTCTCCAGAGGTGCCTTCCCACCTCAGCCATCCTGTGATTCAGTGACCACACTACCAAGCTCTGTGTGAGGGGCACTGCTTGGTTCTGAGGTTTGGCAGTCAAAGAAAATGCCTTGAAATTCTTGTGCACAGAATTCCTTCTGAAAAGATAAAGTAAGCAAAATCCTCATACTGCCCCAATTCAAATGCAATACATTCCATAATTATAGCAGCAGGTTTTCTTTCTTAAACTTGGAACAGCTTCTCACCTTACAGAGCTCATCATTCTCCTCTTTGACAGGCAGAGAATTAATATTTGTGCAAGAGTCCGAGTCTGATATCTCCACTGAGCTGTCCTCTTTTTCTGACCCATCACACTGATCGGTGGAATCAGTATCCTTCTCCCAGTCAATAAGCTTCAATTCATCTAAAATAGAAGATTGGTAAAAAGAGGTTTTTTTAATCACCATCTATCATAAGCACAAAGTCAGAGTAACACTACAGCTATCTTGAACTTGGGGAAAGAATTGCAACATTATTTTTTACCTATGTTAAACTAATCTTTAAGTATTTTGTGTCTCACAAAATCTAAATCCTACTAGCCAAAAGTGTTCTGTGAGGAAGGATAAAAATTAAATACATACCTAAAAAAAATACTTCAAAGTACTGTCTGCAAAGAGGCGGTACATTTAACTGCACAGGTAGGTAGGGTGCTCTCTTTAGTATTATTAATTTTTCCCTGGTTTAGTTAGGGTTTTTTTTGCCCAGCTGCATTGGATTTTCCACATGTACTTGTTCAGAATTAACTGTTCTAAGCAAATGCCTTAAACAATGTCAACATCTGCTATTAGTGGCAACCCTCACAGAGGAACAAAAAAGCTAGTTGAAATGGTCACCTCCTAGAACACCATGCCTAAATATACAGGTCTGCAAATCAAATCTCTAAGCACATCAAAGACAGAACTGTTGAGGACAAATTAATATAAACAGGAATAAGAAAAGATGGAGGTAAAAAGCCAACAAATTAAAAAAGCCCCAAACAAACCTAAAATGCAATGGTAATAAACAAAGAGATGCTGACAGAAATGCAGAACTTTTTTCCACCACCATCAGGACCATGTGGTATTTAATGCAATTCCAAAAGTCCATTTGTAACTTCAAGGAACTACTGAAGGGCACGGAGACTTGAGCTGCAGTAGCATCCTCACAATCCTTTAGGTCCAAATGTCACAAGGTACTGAGAGAGATAAATGAGCATGTTTGAAGGAGAAGGGATGAAAGCTTTTTGGGGGGGCTGCTTTTTCTGCTTTTGTAAATGTCATGTTTCTAACACTGGAACAGTCATGTACAGGGGAGAGGCAGCAGAGAAAGAAGGCACCTGCACCATGCTCCAGGCATCTGTACATATCCATGGAACTGTGGCAGTACCTTCTGTACTTGGCAGTGCTACTGTAATCTAAATACTAGTTCCTACATTGACCTTTCAAACTCTGAAATCGCCCAGACAAACACACAGCTATAGTGCTGCCTCCTTTTACACACACAAATGCATTTCTATTTCTGACTATGAGGAAGCTTCATTAGAAATTTTAAACACAGACATCAGCAACCAAGTAGAGCAAAGAGGTTTTATTTGAAGCTGTGTGACAAAGAATAAATTCCTTGATGAAATACAAGGCAATCTGTTTTATCTTGTCACACTGAAGTACTGACACTCAAAGTGAACTTCACATGAAAGGGAACATCTCTAAAAAATACTTTTTCCCTACTGTCACCACACCTACAACTGTACCTATATATCCATACACACATAGAGGCACCCTGGGTACCATGCTAAAATTAGTGTATACCATGGTTACTTCAAAAAACATGGAAATTACAGTTCTTTTACTGCCCACTGCTCTCAGGATATTTTTGGGTTTAGAAGAAAAACATGACAATTATTAGATTTTCTCAGTAACCTTCACGCAGATATGTAACACATCAGGGTTTCTTCAATTACACAGAGAAACCAAATTTTGCTATCTTATAAGCATAAAAATATGTCTGTATATTGTCTCTTAAAAAAAAGGAGGATTAAAGCCTGCAGGATATACTTGCAGGGGATAAGTGAATGATATTAATGGTAGGTTAGAAAAAATTCCTATTCAGCAACAGATTGCAGTTTAGAAAATGAACAGTCTTTCCTTTTTTAAAAGAAGAAAATTACTAGGAATTACAAAAGATAGCCATCAGATATGCCAGTGACAGTGTTATACAGATGAAAGGAGGAAGATTTTGCATTTTTGTTTTAAACCTAAGGAACATATTTCACCAGTGTCACACGTGAAACAAAAAGTCATCATCAGTCAATCTATTTGCTCAGCTTACAGCAGCATTTGAATGCTTTGCCAGACATCCAGGATCCAGTCTAACTGTAGTATTTTAGATCTAGCTGAAGTAGTACAAAGTTAACCTATTTTACATTGTAAAGACTTCCTAACAAGTTCTAATGCAACTTATACATTATCCCAATTAACACTTCTACAATAGAGCATATAATATTTTTCTGTCCTCAGCTGCACTTTTTAATCAGTTTCTCTCCCCTCTGTCATTTCCTGGTCCATGAATTAGAAAGGAAGTTCTAAGAACTAAACTCATGGCTGTTCACATAGTGCAGCTAACAGAGGAAGCAAGAAATACTGTGTTCTGAAATGAAAATAGATGGCACACAAGATGATGCTATCTGCAGCTGCAAAGCCTGCCATATCTAGTCAGTAGATGCAGAAAACTGTGTTCCTTTACTCCAAGGTTTAAAGTTCCTGTACATAATTTATACTAAATGCTTACTCTATATTCAGATGAAATTTATGAAAAAAAAAAAAACCAACCCCTCCAACTGATCTAACCAAAATAGGAATGGATCATGTAATTTTGTCAGAATGACTTCAAGAATATTTTCATTACAGGATCAGAAAGTGACAGAAGGTTTCTTGTTAAACCTTGCATTTGAACTTACCTTCACTACTTCTGTCCTCTAACAATAAATCACATCCGCTAGGCAATTCCTCTGTTTTGGAAGCGTCACTTTTTTTGCTGTTCAACCTTGGGATCAATGTTTTGTTTCCATCATCTGAAAAATCACTGCCACTAGAGGTCCATGTTATGTCCTCAGCTTCCTTAGCGCTTTCAGCAGCAGCAGCTCCTATGAAAAAGCATTGCAAAGTGTTAGACTGCTACAGAAATGCAGTTTTGTTAAATTTAAAAGTATTAAAAATTAAACTGTACTATTCATACATGCATTATTTCCAGCTTAGTGCTCCACAGTAAACACTAACACTTTATTTTATACAATGAGGCTACAACTGTGTCCTTCAGCAGTGTGAGGACAAGTCATGACTGTCTGACATTTAGTCCCCCTACACACAGTCCTAACACTCCTCCACATGTACCCTTGTAAAATGCTGAGTGCTTTAAAGAAAGACTGTCCTTAGAATTCTGGGTTTGGGAGCTCTCTGATTTCATCCAACAAGTAACAAAGGAATAAAAGTATTCCATCAGTAGAGATTACTCTTCAGTTTTCTCTTTTAGTTTTTTCAGGAAAAAAAAACAAAACCAACTTCTCAGATGTTGCAAGGAAAAGCTGGTGTTTTTGAAATAACACATTTTAATTCAAAACACATTTCTGCATTATTTTTAATAAACAATAAAAGCAAGGAGAAAATAATTTATGCTTATCATGGAGCATACAGAACTAGGAAGGCAGAATTTCCCACTTCCTATCACTACTAAAATGTTATAAGTAAATGGGAATTTAGACAATTACTGGGGACTTGGAATTAGGCAGAAGGGCCCAGAAGAGTAAAACACCACCACATCTCCTCCTGCAACAGCGAGGTTCTTCTTAGAAACCCATAAAACCTAGAACCCCAAAAGGTAAAAAAAAAAATGCCCAGTAGGTCACCTACTTACATCCAAAAGAGGCACAGCTGCTGGAGCAAGCAGAAATAGAGACTGAAAAATACCACCCCCTATTTCTTTCCTTTGTTCTGGGCTCAAAAAAAAAAAAAAAAAAAAAGGAAAGAACTAGAAAGAGTCAGTAAGTCCTCCTCCTCTTTATTCTGACTAGAGTTCTTTCTTTATGCCAGTATGAAGCAACTTGGGGGCATACAGAAGATTGTAAAAGCAGGAGGTTGATAAAACTCTGTTTTTCTACCTATTGCTCATATTTACAAAATATGTGTGCTCTCATGCCTGCTTGTCTGTCTAGAAGACGACAGAATAATCTCACTTTCAATCTATACAGCTAAAGGCTATTTTTCATTCCCTCCTAATAAAAGGTGGAACATTTAAATATCCCATCCCTTTTATAATACACAGCATATACAGCATTAGTGATGCTTCTTTCACCTTTTCAAAAGCAATGGCTGAGTGCCTGCAGCTTTGCAGAATAAGTTTCTGGCACTATGGGGGAATGGATGAGCCCCACCACAACAGTGAGAGACTATGTGTCTTATCAAAATTAGCTTCTAATTACAGTAACAGAAGAAGAAAGCAGTACTTTGAGCCAACTTCTACCCCAATACAGAACAAAATAAAGTAACAATAGTCTGATAATGTTAACATGAAATAATCCAAACATACTAGATGCACTTTCAGCAGATGTTAACAGTGGTCCGAGACGCTTCTTACTCCTGAATTTCTTATTAGAAGGCCTCTGGGACTATATTAAAAAAAAACAGACATTTAATCACTAGGACATTAAAAATAATTTTAACATGTATCAATATATTTAAAGCTGTTGTTACTCACCTACCAAAGTTTAGCAGACCAGTTTCAAATTAAATTTAAAATCTTTTACAAGACTGTAGTATGATGAAGTATTAAAGCATGAGTATAGTAACATAAAATCTGAATTTTCATAGATTTGGAAAAAACAAACTTTCTATGACTATGACAGAAATCACATGTGACCTTGAGAAGAACAGGAGCCAGTATTTTCAGCACTAAAATGTCAAAAGCGGGCAGTAACAACAAGCTTGTTAAAGCATGTGTCCTCTTGAAAAGTTACAGAAAGAATTAACTTGGTTGCCGTCTCTGATTTCACTATCCCATAAGATATGTAACACTGTGACTGCTCAGTAGCAGAAGAAGAAACAGAAGAGCAGCTTGGTTGAGCACAAAATACTTTTCATTCAGATCTGGCTGAGCAAGCAGGATTTTCTACACTTAATTCACTATTACAAACACATTCTTTAGGTCTAGCAAAAAATCCTCAGGTGCAAACTATTGCATTTTTGTTCCATAGTTTTTAGGAAATGTAGCACTCCATCCCAAATATGAAATTTCTTCTGCCTCATTCAGTGTATTACTGAAATTTTCCAAGTGATGAGTGCTATCTAGAACACAACCTATTAACATATGCTCCCCAAGTTACACTAACAGGTTAAGACAACGTCCTTATGTAACTGTGCTTTCCATTTTCTGTCTATTTTGACAGTTGCAACAACATACTGTTAGTTTGGAAACAACACGAAAAGGAAAGGCAACATCTTATTATTCACTTGAGCATGGAAATTCACTGTCAGTTCACATCTCTTTGTTACACCACTAAGGCAGCATTTTACCTCCAGCACTGAAGTGCTCTCAAAACCATCCCCACACCTAAGCCATGCATTGGAAATCGAAGTAGCAGACACTGATGTCCTGAGATTTGATTTTTTCAGACCTAAGGGTGTCTCATCTGGGAATGGTGTGCGTTCTGCATTCCAAAGTCTCTTCCGCTAGAGAAAGGAAAAACAAACCCATTAAAAACACAGGGTAGAGACAATCAATTGAAAGTTAAATTTACTTACTCTAGATTGCCACTAGTATTTTCTAAATGTTTACAAACAAATTCCAATTTTTTGGAATGAGCTCAGGAAAAAAAAGGCTCAAACATTTGCAAGCATCTTTTATGCAGCTCTAAATAATAACACTATCACCAAGGTCAGGGGTAAATTAAGTTTTTGATAAATACACTTTCTGTTGGTCTAAGTTGCATCTCATAATACCTGATAGCTGCTCAGTGACACTGAAAATACTATGTTACACAGGAACAGCTCACTAAAATACACTTCAACTAAATAATGCCTTCAAAGCCATATTTATTGTGCTTTAATTTTGTTTATGCAGGAGGTCACACTAGGTATCACTATACAGTTTCCCATTAAAAATAACTAATCAACCAAAAAAAAAAAACCCACCCCAAGCTCTTTCAGCTGTAAGAATTACACTTATTTCCACAACCATTTCCCCACGAAAAATGTTGCCTTCCCCTTACACGGGATGCCAGAAGTCATTTGGAGCATTAGATAAGTCACAAAACAGGATTGGCATCAGTGCTAATTTCATGCAAGAGATTGTAACATCTGAAAATAGCTGAAGATGAGAGAATTGCCCGTTATCACATCCAAAGCTATCTCTCAGATTCAACACCAGTTTACACATAGAAACTGAACCTGAGCATGATAATCATCTTATCCTACTGCACTACTGAAATTTATCTTAGAAAGCACTGACTGTATCATCTAACTACATCTGTCTTCTTCTGATATAACTTCTCTCAAGCAACTCCAGTTCCTACCTATAAATAATTATTACTCCAAAGTTAAGTTAATCAGCACACACATTTTCTGCCAGGCTGGTCAATCAGGACTGTAACATACATGTCAAACATATGCACTACAGAAAACCAGAAAGTGGGATCATAGAATAAATATTCTGAGTTGGAAGGGACCCACAAGCATCACAGAAGCCCAACTCCGGGACAGACCCAAGAATCACACATGCCTGAGAACACAAGCATTTGGCACTTTTTGTCCATTTTGTAAATGGCAATGCATATGCGTTTTCCACAGGATTTTTTCAGTGCTCTTGAGAATGAAACAAGCAGTTCTCAAGAGCAGCATCTTACTTCACCCTTCCCGTCACACAGTCCTGCTGTGCACGGTAAGATAACTGACCCTGCTAAGAGCCTCTTGTAAAACTGCCAGGGGTATTTACACCTCAAAGCACCTACTCTTTATCACCAAAGTCAAACTGTTCCCATAACTACTCCCACAGATATATGAAAGGTACAGTCTTGAATCTTACATGGTATTAAATCTGGAATCAACGGTGCTTTGGTAAGCACACAATGTCAGATAAGGAGACTACAGCAGTTTAACAAGAAAGGTTAACATTATGACACAGAGAGAATTTAAATGCTGCTTCTCTCCCAGTAAAGATTGCCCAAGCCCCAGTTTCCAAAGTGCTTAGACAGGAACCTGTGCATTGGGCTGTCCTCTTGGCAAGTGCTTCTGAAGGTTTTTAACCTTAGTCAGTCTTGCTCACATGCCTGGCGTCTTGTAGCTTCTAGAAGATTTTGCGAGATATATTTTGCAGACAAAGACTTACAGCATCAAATACAGCTCATCTAAAGCTTATTTCTTGAATGGGATGCTCCAGTTTTGAGGAACACATCTGTGCCAACAGCAGCATCACAGCTTGCAAGCAGGTTTACAGGACACCACTTCTGATGGTCAGTTAAAAGCAGAAATGGTTGCAAATAAGTGAAAATAAATGCACATAATTGCATGCACAAAGAGTTGCATGAAACAGGCTTTGTAATATACTTCTGTTGTTAGCAAGCTTAATAAACATAGAACTAGGTAGTTCTCTGATAAGCTTCTCTTTCATGTTATTCTTAAAATTATGACATTTGCTGACAGACAGCAAACCTCAATTTCTCAGTGCTGTCCAATACCAACACAGGAAAGAAAGAGCGTGACATAAGAGGCAGGGGACGAACAGCAAAACGTGGCAGCTGATACACAGCCATTGCTGCACAATTGCCAAGATTTGGGAAGGGGACACCATATAAAAATCAGCAGGATAAAGGCTACATGTTAACTCCCTCTCCCTAGGGTACAAATAGAAAGGATGTGCTTACAGGTGACAAGGTTAAAAAAGCAAACTGAGTAGAACAAATAGCTAGGTTTATGCTTAGATGGCTACATTTCTGTTTAGAGTCCAATCTGAAGTTGCACTGGATGTGACTTTTAAACAACTGAAATTCAGTGTACGAGACAGTCATGGCTGTGACAGGCAAGAAGACTTTCCATAATTGATGACTTAACAGCAGAAAAGTTTTATTTAACCCTGCACTTCCTTAGCCTGACTAAAGGCAGGGCTGCTCAGGTTTTCAGAGCAGCACTACAGAGCAGTCTCAGGACAGGTGGTTCCTTGACAAACCAGAAACAACTGGAGCCCCCTCCTCCCCTTCTTCTCTCTGAGCACTTGACACTCACCAGACTCTGTGTGTAGACACAGCAATGATGAACCAAACTGACAGAAAACTTCTTTGGGAAGAAGCACTTGTTATCTACAGCTGGTGCAGCAGCACAAGAAAGGATACAAGGATCAGTGGAACCAGTCCAGCAGCTGCTTGACACCATGGCAGCTTATTTACAACCTGAAGAACCATCAGTACTGTGCACAGTTCTGGTTAATTAGCTCTTTGTTTCATCATGCATCCTGCTCCCCAGATTCAAGAAAATCTGAGAGTTTCTGCTACCACCACATAAAAATTTATAACCACTACAAGCACTGAGAAAACAGTCTCCAAAGTCCCAAACCAAGGAAGTAATGAAATACACCGTTCACATGAGATATTCCTCAGCTACTGCAAATTCTGGCAGACTCCACTTGGAAGAAAACAAAAGAGAAGGACTTATGATTGCTGATACTGACACCAGTGGCTTTGAGTTCCATATTTTTAACACAAATACCTTGCCACCATCTCCCACATTCTAAATCATCTTAAAAGACTGGAAAAACAACAACACCACCACCACACAAGAAAACCTCCAGAGCCAAATTACCGCATCCCAAACTCCTCGTCAATTTAAATCTCTCCATAGAAATATTTGATGTGAATTCAAGAAACTGGACCTAGAGCTTCAATCCAGTTACTGAGAGGGCCTGGGAGCAGGTGAGGGAGCTGAGAGCAGTCTGCAGGGTCTCTGTTTGGCTCTTTGCCTTCAGACACGGTGGGAACAGTGCCAGTGCTGGGGACAGCACTGTCATCCTTCCCCTGCAAAGCCACCTTGGCATAGAGGGGTGGTGTCCAAGGACTTCTGTCACAGCAATACATCTGCTGGCATGCAGAAATGGCAGGTTTTAAAGGCTCTTTGCTTCTGCTCCAGCCTGCTTCAAGGCAGCAGAGAAACAAACATTTTAAGAAACCTAATTCTCTGAAACAAATATTTATAATTAAGCTAGTCTGAAGGCTGTGCTGCTCCCAAAGAAATGCAGCAACAACTGTGAGTTCTTTTAATCTTAAGTCACAAAGTTAATAAACTTTTTCTTTTAATCTGAAATAAAAACGGGGCACGCAAAAAATATCTTGTGCAATTTATTAAAGAAATGCATGAAGTGTCTAGAAACAAGGTATTGGAATAAAAAAAAAATCACTGAATCAGGCTCAAAAGAGCTACAGCATGTAGACCTGCATGTACATCACAAAATCAAGATTTATTACAAAACAGAGTCAGACAAAAAACCTTGTAAATTGCATGAGGTATCAGAAGCCAAAATATGACCTCTGAAATTTTGAGTTAAAAAGGGGAAGGCTAGGATTGCTGTCTCATATACAAATTGCCTTGACCTCTGCTCCCAAAAGCATTGCATTTTGTCTCTGGAGCAGTTCCTTCTAAATGAGTAGAAAAAATTTTGAGTTACTCCTGTTGGCATTAGTGGAATTAGGACCAAGCCCTCCTCATAAAGGGCACTGGAAGCAACCTTACCCCATTACTCCTTTAGTTATTTCCAGTGAGATAAAGGTAAGTCAGCCTACATGGGTGCAGATGTGAGGAAAAGGGAAGCAGACTCTGAAAAAACCATGAAAATGCATAGTGATTACACAACAGACTACTGCAAGTATGGGGCTGGAGTGTTGGATTTGACTTTTAAAGAGATGTTCCTATCTAGAACATCTCCACTCAACCAGTCTGTGAGGTTACTTATGGCCAAGACTTGTTACCCAGAAACACTCTGTATAAAGTCACTGGGACCATATGCTCAAAGGTTACTCACTATACACCCTTTACACTTCAGACAATCCCACTTCTTGGGGCTACTTCCTACAAAACCACAGGAAGAGCCCCCAGGAACACATGACCCAATATAATATCTACCTCATATGCAAGTGGCATTTCTCTGACCTTCTCTAATACAAAAAGCAACATAAGTTGAAGGAGAAAACTAATGAAAAAATATTTCACTACATGAACTCCTCCTGTTACTGGCTTTCAAATCCAAAAATTAGTCACATCACTTAAACATCAGTCAGAATTATTCAAATACAACTGTTACAGACTTCCTGAACAGAGCAGAATGAAAAAGCATTGAAAATCACAGCCCTAGTTGCCAGAGATGGTTTATATTAAAAAAAAAACAAACTGATGGGACCGATCACATAAAAGTACACAAATATCCAACACTGACCAACAGCCATCCTCATCTTTCACCTTTGTTTTCATCAGTTTCACATGAAAATACTCCAACTGAAACACTTCAGTTTGTGTTGGCCTTCAAAAGTCCAATTACAAGAGAGTATAAAACTGAATTTGACAACAGGCACCTCATTTTCAGCAAAAAGCCATATTCATGATACTGAGTTCTTAAAAGTGTAACTACTGTTTTTTAAAACAGTATTGTTTTTAGTGTCTAGATAAAAAGTAAAGATCTAATTTAATATGAAAACATTCTTGCATTTTAAACTCTCAATTGAGCATTCAAATAAAAGTCACAGACTTACAGTCATGGTTTGTAAATTTTTCCAGTGAAGATTAAGTTTTTACTCCTGTGAAAATCAGTATGCATATTTTCCAAAGATGACTCACAAGAACACATGTGGTCCCTAGAAAAGTCCTCATCAAGTTGTAATCATTCATAAAATTAAAGTATACTGTACAATCACAGTCAATGACAGCAATGATAACCTGCCATACCATACCTCCTTCTAGTCTCGTGGCAAAGAGATACTAAAACCAAATTAAAATCTTAAAATAATTTTCCCATTGCTATTGAGGTGTGAGACCAAAATTTTTAAAACATTCTTTCAAACCTTTCTTGGTGCTCATGACTCTTACTACACTAGATAAAATACTAAAATCCTCAATGACTTACACTGACATATGTAAGATTACCATTTGAATGTATTTTTTAACCTACATGTCCTTTTTTAAGCAAGAATATAAATTACTATATGCTTCCACTAAAAAAAAACAACTCTCATGGAATAAGAATATTATTGAAGTATACGTTGTATTGATAACAAGTGCCAAGTAGTTAGAGAGAAATTTGCAATTTATGAAAGCTGTTAAAGCAAAAGTATTTTAGAAAAGCTTACAGAAAATTAAGTTATCTAAAATGTTTAGGATACCATAACAGTATCACACATTTTTGTTACATCTCAGGTTAGCATGGGTTTTTAATCAATTTAATTAATAGCCAGCAAGTGCTCTATTTCCCCTTGATAAGTTTTCATTCATCAAGGAGCATTATGCCTGTCAGCAAAAGGAGTTACTGTTATCACTGCCTGTTACCACATGGCAACAGGAGTTGGTTAAATCCTGTTTCACTTAGGTGTGCATTTTCTCACTAGGCAAGAATGTAAAACCTTTCAGAAGAAAACATATGTAACGTCAATCTACAGGTTAATTTATGCAAAGTACAGTAGGTTATTTTAAAGCTTTTTTAGTAGGATTTTTAAAGCTGTCGATATTTTCTTCCATTAAAATTTATTTTAAATGGGCTTATACTTAAAAAGCAGTTGAATGTGCACACCAGTATAGACAAACTTCTTTAGGAACCAGATCTGTAATTTGCCAGCTCTATGCGTCAAACAACGCTTGTATTCCTGCTTTCAGCAGTACATCAATTTTAACCTAAGCACGGCTACCCAGAGCAGCACATCCTAATTGCTCCTCTGCGGGGAACATCCAATGGACCAAGCAAATTACCAAAGGAAAGGGACAGAAAAGCAGCACGGGGCGCTTCTCCTCCCTCCGCTCCCAGAAAAGGAGGCTGCTCAAAACAGTACCAATCCCGGCCAGTTCCCACAATTCTCTTTTCCTCTCAAGTTTTACTCTCCCTGCACTTTTCCCCGCCGGCCAAGCGAGCGGGCCGAGCTGGCCGCTCTCCGCGGTGCAGCCGTGCCGCGACGGCTCTCACTGTCAGTGTTGCGCAACCGCGCTCGCCAGCGCCGCGGGAAGGGCCCGGGCTCCCGCCCCGCGCTCCAGCGTGGCGGCTCCCCAGCACAAGCACCGCCTCGGAGCCGGATATGAACGGGCAGCGAGGGCACGGCGCGGCAGCGACTGCTGCTCTGCCGCCACCGCCACCAGCCGCCCCCGCGCCCCTCGCAGCGGGGCCGGGAGGCGCGGCTGGCCGGCGGCCGGGGCGCACGGCAAGGCCGCCGCGGGGAGCGCTACGGTTCGGCCCTGCGGGGCGGCCCGGGAGCATTGACCAACCCGGCCCGGGAGCATTGACCGGCCCGGCCGAGCCCCTTCTCCTCCCGTCCCGCCGCCGGTACCTTCCCCTTCCCGCCGGGCATCGCCCCCGGCGCGGCGCCGCGTCCCCGGTCACGTGGCGGGGGAGCACCGGGGGCGGGGCCGAGGGAACCCCCAGCCCGTGCCCGCCCTTTGCAGCTTTGGCGCCGCTGGAGCCGCGGCTCCTGATTGGGCGGGGTGCGGGTGACGTAAGCGGCAGGGCGGGGTTCCCGTGAAGGCGGGGCGCGCTGGGGGCGGGGCGGTGGCGCGGGAGTTGTTCCGAGCTGCGGGAGCGCTCCTCGGGAGCTGGCGGGCAGGTCCCGGCGGGAAGCGCCGGTGCTGGCCCCGCAGCCCTCCTGCCCTCCTTGCCCAGCTGCCCCGAGGGCCCAGGCGGAGCTGCGGGTGCCGCGAGCGACGGGGCCGCCGCGAACTGGGCCGTCTGTTCTCTGCCCAGAGTTGTCTGAGTTGGCGGCGCTGATTTTTGAGGGCATGGTGTGGAAAGCGACATCTGACCTCTGCCCTTCCCTGAGAAGTTTTTCAGCCTGGGTTTTGCCTCTGCATCCTTCGTGATAGCCAAGGTCACTCATGCACCCTTCGTGATACCCGGGTTCACTCAGAAGTAAATCTCAAATGAGTGTTTAATACCACAAGGAAAGAAAGCACAGGGATGGAAACACTGCCTAGTACCCAAGCAGGTAATGTCTAAACACAAGGCACTTGATGAAAAATATTGCTGTTACACCGTTAAAATAAGATTTTATTTTAACTTCCTAAGCAAAAAGCAAGCCGATAAATGTACTGGCAAAAAGGGTAATGTCAGTGCCAAGATGGTAACTTGGAATTGGAGCTGCTTTGCGTGGACATTCTCTTCCGTGAAATGATAAGTTGCAGCTAACAGAAGGAAAAAAGGCTGATCACCTTTGAAAATGTTTTACTGGTGCAAGTGGAAGCGCTGGCATGAAAGGATGGTTATTTTTATATGGATTATAAAGGATGATTATATTTTATATTTTACAAATAGATTATTTTTATATTGCTTATTGTATGTTCTTGACAAGGTCACCTTGGCTGTCAGTGCTGCTGTTAAACACAAGTAATAATAAACAATCTTTGTAAAATAAGGTAGTTGTATCTCATAGCTTGATTAGAATTTATAAAGTACTTACATTTTGATAGAAGGTACTGTATGACTGCATTTTTACTGTTGAGCCGTAATTACATATATCCGTCTATAGTTCCGTTTGTATTTTTCCCAAAGCACCCTATGGCAAATACCCGTCTGGCATTCCCTTTATAAAACTGCCACTAATTAAAGTGGAGTTTGCAAACAGAAGAGCCAGAAACATCATCATCCAAACCCCATACTGCCTTTGATTTTTATGTTCAAAACAGAATTAAAAGCACTGGGTTCTCATCCTTCCAAAAACTTGCAGTATTTCTTCTGAAATTACCTGACTGACAAATTAATTCTATTACCTCAAGGTAGATTTTTTTGAAAATGTATGTTAGTGCGCTGCTTAGCTAAATAATCTTATGTTAGAGCTGAACCACAGAGAAATGGACCACAGAAGTCTGGTCTACTTTAGTGAGTGTATTTTCTCTGTGCATAAACTCCTTCCAAGAATTCCAAGGTGCTCACACATGGGAGGAACTTACTTCTGTAGAATCCCAAGAAGGTGATCCAGTCTATAGATTCCTTTTGTTTGTTTTCATGTTCTTCACAAACAAGTACTGAAATGACACAGAAGCAGAGGAAGCATGTGAGGAAACCACATGAACTAAAACAGAGCTGCAGCTTTTTAAAAAATAATGTCTCCATTTCATTATTAGAAATAATGTCAAGAAAGAATAATAAAAGCCAAGCTTCTTGATAAAAGCTGAAATTTCATAATACCACTATGTTATTCTTCAAGTCTGTTAAAAATTTCTGTGCAACATATTTTTGAAGTAATAATTAACACAATTGGTTATTTTTTGAAGAACTGGTTTTTCAACTACATATACAAGCATATCTGTGTTTTCACAGGCTTAAATAATGGTTTGAATCCACTGTTTTATCTGATATACTGATTGACTGTATTTGCACTTGAGATCAAATCTACTGCTGCTCAGGGAACATTAAGAAAGTGTGAACTTTTTGTATTTTTGTTGCATAAAAACTTTATGAAAACAATACAATTTCTGTTAGCAATAAAAATTTATTTCTGTAGTGAAATCCAGAAAAGCAGGAATTTATTTGATGGTTGTGCTGTTGATTACACCAGTGTTCCTTAATCAGAGTGAAGAAAGAACTCTTTCAAAGAAACAAAAAGTATTTTACACAGATGAGTTAAAGGTAAGGAAGCTTAAATTACTGAAGTTTGGAGCACTTGTTTATATTGATTGAATGTGCCCGTCCTTCATTCTAATATGGGTTTATGGATTCATTTCCTCTTACAGAGCATTAAGTTAGAGCTTTAAAAGCTTTTCAGTGTACAAAGTCTGGTACAGACAATGTCAAATTCAAACACAGAAAAAGGTGTTTAGTTTGAGTCATTCCTTCAGGGAAGTTTTAAAAGTCACCAGTATCTCAGACACCGAACTGAGATGAAGTAGGTGAGGAAAAATTCATCAAATATTTTAGAGGCTGTCTTTCAGGGTCAGATAGGTTTTATGAGTTTGTCAGGCAAGAGGTGATCCAAAGGCCTAGGCTAGACAGATCACAGTCTAGATCCAAAATAACATTTTCTTCTGCAGACTGTGTCGCAGTTTGATCATTCCAGGCTTTCTAAGGTTTTTTTTAGGAAGTAACATGAAACACTTAAATCTTTTTAATCCTCAAGCTACAATGTCAGTTCCACTTTAAATTAATTGCACTCTTTCACAGTACAGTGCATCACTATGCTGAGGCGAGCTGTAAACTGTGGAAGAAATGGGGGGAAAAAAAAAACACAAAACCCCTCAGGGGATGCCAGATTGCAGTGGATCAAAGAGTCAGTTTCTAACATTCACACAAATTAAAAATTAATAGCTGATCGGTTAAGAATCAAAAGCAAAAAAAGGTTTTAAATGAATCAGCACACCCAGGAAGCATCTATTTAGCAGCCCTTGCCCCTGGGTCTGAAAGAAATGAGGGGTTCCAGCCTCTGGAGTGTCCTGGCTGCTCACTGAGCCTAAGCCAGCTCATCCCAGCTCCAAGTGCTCCCCCGGCACTTGCAGTGGCTGATATATTTGTCATCTCCTGCTATTTCTCTGTGTCAGTGCTAGAATAGGAGTATGAGTACATAACTTTCTGGCAGACAGTAACATTTGGGAAACATATTCGCCTACTTTTTATGAGAGGCCTCTGTAGTTTAATGGGGTTAGTGCAAATAAAATAATATTTTCCAATCTGAAACTGAACATCTGTCATAAAAGTACTCTCTTTTGTCTCTATCTGGTGAGAAAAAATGCAGGCCCATATTCAGAGCTGGAGAAAAGTGACATTTTAAACTTAATCATTAGTCCAATTTACTGCCATGAAAGTTTTTCCTCTTAATTTAATTCAACAAGATTTTAGAATTAGTGAGGGGCCGATAACACTGAACTTTATAAATTTTAGTAACTCCAGATATTGAATTTCCTCTTTCAGGTCTAGTATTAAGACTACTTTAGCCTAATCATGACTGTGGTGTACCCTTGTGTTGAAGATTTTACAAACACTGCTCCTGAAAAATGCCTCGCCTAAGGGAAAATAGGGTGTTAAAGAGTGGGTAGGGTAATACAGTATTTCCTTCTTCTACTGCTTTGGCAGCTGGTCATTTTGGGTTTGGTCTCTATGTGATTTCTTTCTGCTTTTTTTCACTTCTTGAAGTAGGCAGGCATGTGCTATTAGATGCCTTCTAGATAAAGGCTGTTGCATAGCACACAGCTTTAGGGTGGGGAATAATCAAGACAAAATAAATTATCAAAAATCAAAGTTGCCATACTAGGCAGTCTTGCCTATCCAAGAAACCCCATCATTATTAATTTATTATTATAACTTAGAGAGAGAAGAATGAAACCCAAGGATTTATTGGGTTATTTATTTATTATTTACTTCATATATGTGTGTGTGTGTGTGTATAATGTATTTATTATTTATTCTAGGCCATCCTGAGCCCTCATCTATTTGCCCACCATTCTGGTATGCATGGAGACAGGACAGCGTAACAGTAAAGCACAAGGCTTGAGCCTGGATTGCACCTGGGCTTGGCTAGTCTGTGTATATGGTCTTAAAGGCCAACTATTCATATGAACCATGATGCCTAAATCAAGGAAATTCCTTAAATGAACAGCTAGCAGATCTGTCACCCTGATTTTTTAAGTTTTTCTAAGCCTTCTAATATTTACATTCTTGTAACGAACTTTCTCACACACTTTATGTAAATAACTTATTGTTTTGCATTCTTTTATGGAGGAGGAGAAATTTGATGGACTGTTGGTTTGTCCAGTGTCATTGGAGAGGTGGCACTGTCACCCTCCAGTCCACTGTTACTTTTGGAAATCTATAAATGCTGGAGTCAGAAATTTAAAATTCTCTTCTTACCCTTGAGAGAGTTGTGTGTCCGCATCATGTTATTTCATGTCCTATAG
The DNA here is from genome assembly GCA_039654755.1 of Calcarius lapponicus. Taxonomy (NCBI): domain Eukaryota; kingdom Metazoa; phylum Chordata; class Aves; order Passeriformes; family Fringillidae; genus Calcarius; species Calcarius lapponicus. The sequence goes on along the minus strand of CM077464.1, from coordinate 111,522,030 downwards.
TGACACAGATCAGTATAATTTCCACAGCATTTTCAAACCCCATGCTACTTGTGTCTCAGCTTGCTCTATGATATTCCATACTTATTCACCAGTCTGGTTCCTGCTCTTTATTATAACTTAGGCTGCCTCCTTTGATGTGCTCATTAGCAGACACAGAACATGCTGAAGTACGAGTTCAAGCAATTGCATTTTCACATGTAGGCAGTCTTTGACATTCCCTTTGACATTCCCTGTTTAGTGGAGTATTTGTGAGGATTTGAGGGGGATTTTGTGTTTCATTTATCACCAAAATAGTTTTGAGAGAATAGGAAATAAAACTTGTATTCTCTGTCTGCTATATCTATGTATCTTCTGTATCTATATATATTTGACATAAATCTAGAAGCCTGCAAAGAGAAAAAATTCTCTTTTTTTTTGCCTACTTTCTACCTTCCAGAAAAGCAAACACCTTTTCTGCTACTGTCCATCATAGTCCTAATAGTTGTTCAGATAAATTTCTGCTTTCATGTTTGAGGCTTCTAAGGTTAGAGTTAAGAAGTGAAAGTGATAATTCTAAAATGCTTTGGCCTGTTTTAGTAACTTACTTGCACTAAAAACTGCAGTGAGTACAGTACAGGTGGTGAATCTTTTCTTATGTACCCTTGTAAATTAATTCCATAGCATAACACAATTTAAAACTGCGATAATAACAATGAAGGGGATCCCAAATCAAAATTCAGGCTGTGAACACTAATTAAAATTAGAGTTGGCTCATGAACTAAAGTTCATACACTTTAGCTTTCTTAACTGGTATCAAGCTTTTAACTCAGTAACCTGAAGCTGAGTATTAAAGTTCTGGGTTGTTTTCAAGAGCAGAAGTTCAGCTGCTGCTGCTGCTGGAAGCAGAATGCAGGTGTAAGCACATCTCAATTGATTAATGTGTAATTAATAATACAGAACAAAAACCATTGCATACAGTTTGCACTTAACGATCATAACTTGTGCACAATTCCTATCAAACCTGCCCAGTTTGTAAAATAACACTGACTCTCACAATATCTGAGATGCCTTGTGGGGTGCAAGTAATGGATTTTAATTGATTTGCTTTCTGGATAGATTCCATTTGGTCCATAAAATCTCAGACCCTGATGTGTATGATTTCAACTCTCTCTCCCAGCAGCATACAGCAAAGGTAACACAAGGTGTCACACCATATGCTGAAATACGTTTGCAGCTGAAACACGTTTGCAGCTGAAACATTACTCCTGATGTTTTCCAGTGGTGTTTTTTGGGAGGTTTTTTGTTGGGATTTTTTTTTTTGTGGGGGTTTTTTGTTTGGGTTTTTTGTTTGTTTGGGGTTTTTTGTTTGTTTGGGGCAGGGTTTGTTTGCTTGTTTGTGGTTTTTTTGGGGGGGGGGTTGTTTTTTGGTTTGTTTTAGGTTTTTTTTTGGGGGGGGTGGTTTTTTGGTTTTGGTTTTGTGGGGTTTGTTTGTTTGTTTGTTTGTTTGTTTTGCCTACCCCAGTGCCTCACTTCCCTAGAAATCAGGAGGTGCAGAGTGCACTGCTGACTGATGTGGTGTGGCAGGCTCCAGGGCAGGTGCAATAATAAGAAACAAGACTCAGATTATAGTTGGAATGCAAATATAAACCTTAATCCTCAGTGTCACTTGCTTCTGAAACGCTGCACTTAACACTGCGTAGTGTTACTTGGCATGCTTTGCGTTTGTTACTCAGCGTTGTTTTGCACAGCGACTTCACGGGCGCGGTAAGTACGGCATCTTCAACAGACCCGTAGCGAGAAAAACAGTTCGGAGGCGATTCCGCGACGTGCCTTGGTGCCGTGAGCTCATTACGGGTGTGAAATACACCCTGTTGGCAGGCGGGCACCGGAGCGTCCTGGGGCCGCGGGCAGCCGCCCGCTCCCACGGGAGCCGCCCGGGAGTCGCCCGGGAGCCAGCCCCGGGATGCCCGGAGCCGGGGGCAGGTCCAGCCCGCGGGGCGCGGCCGGGGACCCGCCTTCCGCCCGCCCCCGGCCCCGCCGCCTCCCTCCTCCGTCCTCCCATCGCTGCCATCCCTCCGTGCCTTGGTGCCGGCGCGGCGCAGGGCAGGGCGGCGATGTGGCGGTGGCGCTATGTGAGCGGCCCGCAGCTGCACGGCTTCCGACACTACAAGGTACGGGGCAGCCCCGGGCCGGGAGGGAGAGCGGGCGGCGCACGGGCAGCCCCGGGTGGCATCGCGGCTCCGGAGCGCTCCGCTTCGGGCGGCTGGGTCCCAGCCCCGCTGTGAATGCGGCCCCGGCCGCCGGAGGGTCCGCAGGGCTTCCTCCGCCTGTGCCCGCAGGGGGATGGATGTCCCGCACCTCCATCTGTACCCGCAGGGGGATGGATGTCCCGCACCTCCATCTGTGCCCGCAGGGGGATGGATGTCCCGCACCTCCGCCTGTGCCCGGCTCCGGTGCAGTGCGTGCCCTGGGCAGGAGGTGGGTGTTCGCGGGGCGGCAGGTGTGTCTCGCTGGAGGCAGAGAGAAGTGGGTTTTGAGTGAGTATCAACGTCTGTAAAAGCTGTGCCCGTTTCAGAGCAGCGTGGTTTTGGAGGCATCCGGTGTTTCTGTAAGAGAGCACGCGTTGATGCTGCTTGTCCGGCTGTCTGCAAAGCCGTCGGACGCAGGAATGCTCTGGCATTGAGAAATAAATAAGAAAGCCGGCAGAGGGGGAAAAGAAAAACTTACTTTAAATGATTTGATCTAAACCTCATGTTTGCAAGTAACCGGCATGCAGAATGCCAGTAAAGGGGTGAATCATTAGATATCTGAATTTACCAGTGTTATGTCATGGACTTAGGAGTTACGGGGGATGCAGCACGGGGATCATCCAGGTTTGTGCCAGTTGAGGTGCAGGTGTCTGAAATGCGCCATGCCACCCTGTTCACACACCCTCACCTTTTTCCTCGTGAAAAGCAGGAGGGGCATACCAGCTTCTACCAGCACAACACCCGGCCTTTTATTTTATATACAGTTTGCCAAAGCAGCCCTACACCATGCTCCCCAAGATTCTTGCCTTCTTGCTTTTGCCGTGTGCCTTCCCAGGCTGGGCTCCAACCAGGGCGTTCAGCTTTTCCTGGTTCCTACCAAGCCCTTCTATTCCTTGGGCCAGCAGCTCTGCCTGTTCGCCTCAGCAGGAATGAAGGTGGAGGAAGTGTGGCTTCGAGAGTGTTCTCCAGGTTGCTTCCTAGGAACTTGTTATGCACAGCAGCTAATTAAAATGTACCAACCTGTTTGTGTGTCTCCGATGTGAGTGGGATAAAACATTCTGCCAGCTGCTTCTGGCCACAGGGTGTGAGTTGCACAGGTCTGTGCTTGAACGGTGAAGTCTTGACTGAGATCAGGAGGAATAAAAATAAAAAGCAAGTTTTAAGATAAATGGATGTTGTTATTTAAGTAACTTCCCTGAATTATTTGAGTTCATAGTACAAATATGAGAATGCTTGTATTACATTGTTTCTTATCACTTGAATGAAAATAGCTTCAAACAAGTGCAGATGAGGAATAATCAAGACAACATTTTTAAAAAAGCCTGTAATCATTGTGCCGTACTTATGATTTACAGGGCAAATTATTACCAAAAGACAGAATCACATATCAAATAATTTCATTTGAATATATTGGTTTCTCAAGAGCATGAAGAAAAGAAACTATGCAGGGTAATTTTCTTAAGTACAAGAATCAGCCAACGCAGATACTTAAGAAGTATCTGTTCTACCGCGTTCTGAAAAAAAACCCAGTAAGTGCAGGCTTTAGAAAGATGAAATCAAATGGTTTTCTTTTACCTGAGGTGACTTGGGACTGAGATATCTTGGAAATAAATAAATCCAAATGGCATGTGTTTCACACATCAACCTGGCCAGGTGATGGCAGCTCTCCCTATTCCTAAATGCTGCTCACAGTGATTTAAAGTACTCCAAAAATACAAAAGAGGTGCAGCAAGGAGACACTAATCATTACCACAATCTCTTGTCCTTCATTCTCCCATACTGAGAATGAAGTTGAGGCTGCCACAACTACAGCTTTGTTCTCACCACCTCCCAGGCCTGGCGCATACTCTTCAACCTCTTGTTGCCCTCTGGCTGCCATCTCTTCCCCTTCAGCCTAGGGCCTTACTGCATCCTGGTCCTTCAGCTTCCCAGCCCCTTGGAGGAGATTGCAGCTTCCTTTGCTACCTACTCAACAGGTGCTACACTCTGATCACTGTGCCTAGCACACATGGGTTACCTCTTCTTACAACCTCCTGACTGTTTCTGCCCTGTGTTTCCTGGTGAACCCAGCTGTGGGGTAGTGTGGAGGGATATGTGCGTTGGCCCTGTGAAGAACTAGGTAATCTCTGAAAGGATTTGTGAGCATACATTCAATATTGAGCTAAAACACTGTATTGCTTCTGGATTTGAAGTGTGCATAGAAAACTTCAGATTTAGTGGCATCCATCTCTCTGTTGTACATCGCACTGCAGCATTGTACTCACAGTACTATCAGTGGCTTAACATACTCCATACTTTGCACAATTTATCTGCTGAGCATAATGCAGCTTAAAAAAATAATTTGTGTAATCAACTCCTTTTGTAAAGGTAAATATGGCCTGAAAAAAATGCTGTTCAATTTTCAAAATTTTCACACAGCTGAATTCATTTCTCTGCCATGAATGCTCCAATTGTATGTTTCAGGCACTGTCTGTCTCCTGTGTGCAGTTGGAGGAGGGCCTTGGCAACAAAACCAGCACAGTTCTTTGCTAAGGGAATGGCAGACCTCTAATGAATGCAAAGATTTCAGCACCCTTTAGCATGTTAGGTCCATGGATATTAGGCTTTTGAAGCAAGTTTTCCCAATTACCAAGCTTTGGCTTACATCATAGTGTGACCTCCGAGCACAAAAATGCATTCCCTTAGGATGAACCTAAACCAGATGACAAACACACAAGTACCCCCAGTACATTCAGTACCTAGTATCGTAATGGAACCAGTTTATGTGATACCTTCTGAAATCCTTATAGCACAGGCACTGGCTACTCAGGACTAGCTATTTTACTTTACTAATCTATTCCAATTCATTCTGCCTGTTAATTGGATTTTAGAGATTCAGTTTTCCTTTTTCTGCTTAAAAGCACACTGAAAACAGGTGGAGATGTGACAATGAGAGAGTTCACACACAACTCTGAGTGTTTCTGCTGTGATATTTCTGCCATCTTCTTGCCTCTGGGCCAGGTGCTGATTTCAGGACAGTTGCATGCTCAGGTGATTTGCTGCAGCTGTATCACAGAATATTCTTATCCTTGGTTTGTGTCCTGTTCTCTAGGACATGGAGCAACACAGCCAAAAAAGTTACAACCAGCTGGAATTGTAGGGTTTGGATCATGTCATTCCTACTTTTATGTTTTATCAGCATTTTGTAGTTCTAGAAGAGCAACCATGGAATTACAGTGCTACCTTTTTTTTCTGCCTGCTTGGGTTTCTGTTGGAAACAAGCTGTTCTGCAACAACCAGGTGATGAGTACAGATAAAAGCAGAATTTAGTTCTTTATTTTTATCCTTCTCACCAGAATGCAGTAATGTCAGTGGTGAGCTCCTGTTGCCATTGTCTCTTCTCATCACTTCATTCTTTGGATTTCCCTTGCATATTTGCCTTGAGTCACCTTTCTTTACAGTACCCGTGCACAGAGGTTTTTCAAGCTAAAAAACTTTGATGCTTTATCCTGTTTGAGAATAAAAGAGATCTAAGAACAAGCTATAGAGGCTTGACTCAAACAATAGGCCTGGAAAAGATGATTTAAAAAATCAGATACAACAAAAAAATTAACATCTGGCGTTCCACATTTTCATCTTGTTTTATCCACACTGTTTCTATCCTCTAAGTCATTTTTTAGCAGGTAGCTCTGTGTGGATAAGGAGTGTGGTGAAGAGGGAAGAGTAAATGAGGTATAAGTAGTTTAATTTCAATGAGGAGTCTGCTACTGTCTTGTGTTCTCACAAGTAAAGTACGTAGAGGTTATTGAGATGAAATCATTGTAAAATTGAAACATTTTAAAGAGTTTAAAATATTTCTTCAGAAAGAATGGAAATATTTAAAGTTTTCTGTCAAAGTAGGAAGTTCTATTAACATACACAGCTACCTCTCTGTCTCAACTCTATTGTTGTTCAATACTTTCATTGAAGGGAGAATATGCAAAATTTTCACTATACTTAAGAATTTTGAAGAATAGGTTTATTATTTAAAATATACTTGGAAAAGGGATATAGTAGCCAGAAATCAATATGAAAAAATTCAGTAAACAAGGTTTTGTTTAGGAGAAAGAAAATCAACATTTAAAACATAAAAAAAGAGACAACAGAGTGCAGGAAAGATACCAGGGGATCAGAGTGTTGACAGCATTGTGGCTGTTATAATAAAGGGAAAAACGTTCTTAAGCTGGAAGTGTCATAAATATGTCAAAGGGTTATGCTTACTCCTGTAGCTGATGTACTGATCAGGTATCAAGTGGAATAATGTGTCCTGCCTGCTTTGGCCCACAGTTTGCAGTCCTCAGAATGACATTATGAATAACAAGAGGCTTAGAAAAGATGAATTGTGTGAAACAGTCTGAGTGAAGTGGGAGTAAGAGCCTTGTAAAGAGTGCCCTTTTAAAGAAAGACAATTTGTGAGTTTTGGCTGCACAAAGAGAAATTTAAGGCATCTGTTATGTCAGTCTTATGTTAATAAGGCCTGCTGGAACAGGTACAAAAGGGGATTGGGCAATCATTTTATCAGTCTTAAGAAATGGCTTGATTTCTCTGAGGCAAGATCAACAATCTAGTGTTGAGTATTAATCAACAAACAGTTGCTGACATCTTTTTATGAAAGTTTTGGGTAATGTATTTCCTTTTAGTGTGCTGGCATGTTTGCTTTCTGCAAGCAATGGGGCCATTACCTCATGGAAACTTGATCTGCATCCTTAATGTATACTGAACGTGATCTTGCATTAGGTGAACACTCTGGACTAGAAGATCTCTCAAATTACATCCCAGGCCTCATTTTGGAGGGTTAGAGAAACAAGATCAGATGCATGGTGATCACGTTTCAAGGTCTGACTCTTTCTTTTACACTGACTAATACCAGAAGAGCAAAGTGTGTTGAGTATAATCCAGTGAATTAGTGTCTGGAAGTTCAGGATTCACCCAGATACAAGATTGGATTTCTGTGAAGTCTGTGCTTTTCCAAGGCCACAAGTCTAACTTTGAGATTTAGAAATTTCATGGGTTCTGCTCACCTTAATTGAACAGTAGTTTTGCTTTCTTTTCTAGTAACACAAGGAGTCTACATGACTTTGAAAATTTAGAAGAGACTTTTATTTGCATGCTTACCTGGAACTACTTAGGAGACAGTTAATGATGGTGATTGCAATAATGCTCGTTGCACATGGACAATTTTATGTATATTGAGTACTTTCTTTATATGTTTATTATATAGTGCTTTTCCACATAGTATTTTTAGGTTTTTTTTTTCACTAATATTTAATTCCAAATATTATCTGAAAGGAGTTATCAGCTGTGTCTGCTGTAGTTAGATTTTTCAAACCACCAGAGTTTATTAAACTGCGTCCTTAAATATTTGAGGCAGTGAAAACTAGTGTTGTCTGGATTCAATAAAACCATGAGTCAACAGCCCACTGTTCTACAAATAAAATCTTGCAGTCTTCTTCATTTTACTTTGATGGAAGGCTGGGGTTGTAATTAAATGTTGTTGAATAGTATGTGAAATAAACCAAATAACTCATTACTCTTACATTTTCTGTCACTGCATTCATGTGTCTCAAAGAGCCGTGGGCCAACTGAATATGTCATTCTGAAAGACAATCTTCATGCATGCATTACCTCTTTTTCCTCGTCCTGTTGTGATTGTAGCTGACAATGTAGCATTTCATGAGTTCTGTAATCATTATCTTCCTTCTACGTAACACATGCTAATGAACCAACAACTTAATGAAATCACATCACAGAGATGCTGCATTTGATATAACTTGCTGCAGGACTTTTTTCCCTATGATGGGAAATTGTACATGGTTTTGAGTGCACTATTACACCCATTAATTTACAAAGGTTCATTAGATCACTTTTGGGACAAATATGCTCAATATAAAGAGTTGTATGCCTTGTTGAATCTCATAAAAGTGCAAATACCAACTGCATAGTTTCGCTTTATTGCTTTATCAAGAGATGTTAGCATTCTGAGATGCTTTTTGGATTTTTATGTGTAGAATATACATGTATACACATGTATTTTTGTTTATTCATCTGTGTTTTAATAGAAGACTAATTGCAAAGATGTAGCTGTGATTTGAATGTGTAATGTTTGTTATAAATCTAAGGGAACTCTTATTCTAAGGGTTGTTTTATAGAGGGAGGAGTCTTTCTGTGAAGTACCCTCTCTCTTGTGCATCAGGATGTTAGATAACACAAGGGTTCAGTGTATGTGCTACAGAACCGCTGTTCAGCATCTCTTATGGAAACTACAACATGCTTTTAATCCTTTTGGGCCTGGAGTGGTTTCCCCATGTTGGGTTCCCCAGGTATTTAGGTACACCCTCTGGCAGAGCTCCAGCTGGATGGGTACTTGGTCTACCCTTAGATCTTTAAAGGGCTGCTGGCACATACATGTTTGTACATGCACAGAAATAGGTGTAGCACAAAATCTTGCTGTTGTTTTCTTTTACTGACTGTGGAACTCCAGTCTGCACAAAAAAACCCCCATAGAAATCAACTTTCTTGCTATGTTAGATCTTCCTAATAGCAAATTAAGGATCAGTTGTGCAGTTCTTTGAGAATGTGCAGGTTTTGGTTTTAGCAGGATTTATATTTTCACCATTCTGGCCCAGCCTCTACCTTTGTCCATCCACAGCAGCACACATGCAGCTGTCTTCTATTACCCCTTGCTCAATATTTAATCATATTTCTATGTTCTTATTAATTATTTTGGCTTTTTTGTTAAGTGCTTGAACATGTCCCATGTAAACCTTCTCCTTAAGAGAAATGAGGCAGCCTCCTTAATATAACTACTATTAGTTGAAAACTGGTTGCTGACTTCCAGTCCCACTGACTGTCCACCTCTCCACCGTCTGGATAAAGCACTTGGTTTTGAGCCTGTGTTGAGAAGGAGGAAACCTGCTGAGGTCCCTTCTGACCTGAATGATCCTGTGATCCAAACCCATGGTTCTGTGACCTTAAGGCCATGGCACTGCTCTGCAAGCAAGGGGATGTGCCACTGGCAGGCATGAGTCCCTAAAAGTGGCCTGTCCTGACCCACAGCTCTACGTGCCCACGACCTCATGGACTTGGGTCCATACATACTTCATTAAGGGAAAGGACGTGGCACAGGAGTCAATGTGTGTCAGGATTCCTGAAAATGAGGAGGTGAATGATAAATATACCTTTGCAACAAAACATCCCCAGGACAGCATTTTGAGTAATAGCAACTTCCTGATGACTTTGTAATACAAATCAGAATTGTTGAATTGCACAAACCATGACATTCTAGTATTTACAAGGAATAACATCAGGTGGAAGGAAAATCTAGCTGTATTTCCTAGCTGTAGTGTGCACAGGCTGATGGAACTGAAGGGGGCAAAGTGAGAGGGGAGAGGGGAGCTTAGGAACCCAACTCAGGCACCCTCTTCCTTCACAGTGCAGCTGCATCCAGCCCTAGTACAGGCTTATAACTCCTGGACTTAGATATTGGTGATCTAATAAAAAACAAAACAAAACAAAACAACAACAACAACCAAAAAAACACCCCCCAAAACCCCCCATATATATATATTTGGGTAGGAGAAAATGCAGAATACACCAAATTACTGTATAGGAGATAGAAAACCCGAGCCATTATTTATGAATAATTAACTAACTGATGATATAATGTAAAGCAACTCTATTATTAGAAGTAACAGGACTGTGTTTTGAAATACATCAGCACTTAAAGTGCTGAACATATTTGGCACCCACAATGTTGTGGAGCTCTGTTATTTGTAGCATGCTTCTCTTCCTTCCTTTTGTGAAGCTTTTGTTAAGATCCAAGACTGTGTCCCATAATAACCACAAACCTGTAAGAATATATATAAAGTAGAATTAAACTCCACATGTTTAACGTATTCTAGGAATCAGAAAGATTGATGGAAAATTGTTAACAGATGTGCCAGTATTTCAGTATTTTCTTTAATTTTTGTGTGGTTCCTGAAGTGTAAGGTTTCACAGAAACCAAGTTCATGTTGCATAAGACATTGGCCAGAAGGGTGATTTCCCACTGAGCTCTCTTCAATATCGCCTGGTCCATACCCTGGACTGGGAGGCTCATCTTCCAGTTTTCAAAACCACAAAAACCCCTTACCCTGTGCAAAAGAGAGTCCATTGTCATGCCTCCCATCCCTTTGTCTGTCATTTACAAAACACAGGTGTTGTGAATGTAAATGACTGAGTGTCACAATACCCGGGACAAGATGATTTAAGCATAGGAAAGGAATAGTCTGTTAGTATAAAGAGCAGCTGAGGTTGAAATAATGATATAATGTAGTTATGCAACTACATTTATTGCAGTTTGCTTTCTCCCCTGACTCTGAAGTGTGTGTAGATGTGCTTTATATTTTTCTCTTAATCGTACTCATTCCAAAATTTTATTCTTGTGATGCCTCCACCGTGCAAAGCTGGAAAGGGCTGGAGAGTCCAGTGAAGATCCAGTGTCTGCTCTTATTAATGGTTAGCTCACTCCCTGTTTGGGTTTTGTTTGTTTATTTCTCTAAAGTCTCTCCAAGGCAATAGCTAGGCTTTTGGTTTGGAAATAGTCTGTTCTGGAGGTAGTGCACATCATTTTTTGGTTTCACCATCCTTCAGCACTCTTCCAACATGGACATTTGGGTTTTTGAACATGCACAACAGACAGGGCTCACTTTCATGCTCTGAAAGTGCCATGTTGCTGGGTTACAGTGTAGTCTCCAGATTGTTTCAGATACTTTGAACTTAAACATATTGAATGCTAATGATGTGTTGGGTGTGTGGGACCAGATGATGAGGCCCAACACCCCTCCAGCAGATGCTGCGCTGTGCTGATGTGATCAGTTTGCAATCATGGGAAGTATTTCTAAGCTGTGTGGATGTGAGCCAGAAGGTACCATTTGTCCTGTATTTAGCAGAGCAGACCTTGAACACTGCGAGTGCCCCTTGGTGTTTGGCTCTGCTCTGTCACTGTGGAACAGTTGTCTTTCTACTGTGTAGCCAAACCTTCGCTTTTGCTCATTTTTCTTTCTTCTTTTTCCCTGTTACTTTTCTTAATTGTTTATCCCTTTCCCCCCCTCCTCCTTAATCTTGTTTCCTTTCCCCTTTAACACAGGTGACCAGCAGAAACTTCCTGCTGTGCTGGATCCCTGGATGGAAATTAAGATGCAGGAATACAAAGTAAAAACACATTTCATGTGTGCTGCCTGAGTCATCATGTATGTGTGCACGTCTGGTGTCTGTATTCTCATTTCTAGCTCTTCTAGAAGCCATTAACACTGAGAGAGAAAGCAGATGACTTTCAAGGAGATATCATCTATTAAATAAAACCAGAAGAAGCATTTTTAAATTTGGGAGTAAGATGAAGTCAATTCCATTTTTCCTATTCCCTTACTACTGCCATTCCCTCCCAACTGTTACAACTTCTTTTAAAAATAATTGAGAGAAACTTTCTGATTATTCCAAACCCTTCTTCTTTGTATAAGGACAATCAATCCCCTTCCCAGGGCAGAAACTGTTTGCAAGGAAGTGCTTAGTACTTGTATAAGCCTTGCACTTAAAAACCTCCAACAGGCTTATCCTCTCCACTTTTGTCTTTTAGTATAAGTGCCCTGAAAATGACAGAATTGCACAATAGCAAATGGCAGTGCTTTTTTCCCATCAGGTTCAATGGATTCTTGCATTCATGTTCATTGGTCATAATGTGAGCATGTTACTCAGTACTTTGCTTTTCTGAGCAGCCATGAACATTAAACTCCTGAGGATTTCATGGCCTCGAGGTTAGTAGCTTCTTGGGAGCAGAACAAAGCAGAGTATTAAATGGTATAGCAGACTTTATTTGTCAAGTTTTATTTTTTGCCGTGACTGAAAACTATTTTTCCATGGGTGTTTCCTTTGTCTGGCTAAAACAAATTATTGTGGAGGGAAGTGCAAATTTCCATTCTTCTGCACATCTGCTGAATGTTCCTTCCCCACCCAGAGGACCAACAGTTCAGCCACAGACACAGGAATTAACAGGATGAAGTGTGGTGTGTCTTGAAATGTCTTTAGGTGACAAAAGCTGACTGTAATTCTCCTGTTTTAACTTTTTCCAATAAGGTCTGTTTTGATTTTTGGTGCTTGACTTTGGAAACTGTGAGGCAAACAAAAAGCTGACTGTGTCTCTTGTTTGTGTCTGTTATGTAGAGATATGTTGGAAAGCTACCTGGTCTCTTACATTTTCCAGTAAAGAAAATACAAAGATTATATAATAGCTATATAGTCTCTTATATTTTCTCTATAAGAAAACAATTTCAAAGAAATTAGACTGATTTTCCTTTTTTTTTTTTTCTTCTAAGAGCTAGCAGTAGTTCTGAACAGCCAGTGAATATTTTGGAAAAAAAGGCTCATTTTTTACTGTTGTTCTTTAACTAGCATTTTCTGATTTTATGTGTGACTTTGACTTGGGGGTGAAGGGAGAAAGAGAATGCCAAAGTAAAAGCAAGGGTAAAACTCCCTTATTTTGACCTTTGCACATTCATATCCAGGTATGGCTGAATTCATTGAATTTTCTGGTCAGCAAATTGTCCCATATTTCACATAGTCTTTGAATACCAGCTGGGGTAAGGAAATGGGCAGTAGCCACAGTGAAACTTGGAGCAGACTCCTGATTACCTGGAACCTCAAAAGTGCTTATGGATCCTTTGAACTTTCTTCATTTTCAGAGGATTTCCATAGTTCTCATGTGAATTGAGTAGTAGCTGACTGGTCTGTTGGTATAAGTACTGTATAGATTGGTATTATTGTTAATTTCAGCATAAATGTAAGCAAAGCCCACAGGTTTTGGTTATTCACATGCAAGTTGGACTATCAAAAGTTCAAACAGTTGTAATAATCAGTGTTTGCAAGATAAATACAGCATCTGGACCTGCAAATACATACGGAATAATGAAAACTTAAGTTTTACCTGCAAATTAATTTTTTTCTGAGGTAAAGTATTTAAGAATTCTAATATATATTCTGGTGGAAAATCTGTTGATGACAAAATTGCATTGTGTATTAAGTAATAAGGGTGGCAGCAGCAGAGAAAAATGACACATCAGAATGAACACATAATATTTTTAGAAAAATTAAAATCAGTGATGTACACTTCATTAAACTGAAAACTTTATTCCCTTTGGAAATTTAGGCAGTCTGGTCTGACCAGTTACTGCTAGGTGATTTTTTGATATTTGTCAGTATGTATTTACAGTGAATAGCTGTGTTATAATAATTTTATTAGATGCTAGGTTTATAATCTGTGATTTAAACTTAAACACACAACATTATTATGCGAATGCTTTGTTTTGTCCAGAAGATAATTAAAGCATATGCTTTGTATTCAGATAGAAAAAGGAAATGTATGGAAGAGTTCCTAAGCATTTCATATGTAGGTACCTGAGTTTAAGACAAGCGCCCAAGTTGCTTTGATAATTAATGACTTGGAACAGTTACTTCCAGAATGCAGTCTCCTCCAAAGAGTAGTTTGCTAACAGAAGTCCATAAATTAACTATATGTATGGAGGGGCAATTAACTGCTAGCTGAAGTTATGTGAAAGGAGACTCTTTGTCATCAGCTCTTCTGCAAGTGAACAGCTTTGTCAAACTGTGGTCTAACACATCCCATCTTACTCCCATTTTCTGCACATGATGTTTGGACAGTGCTATATATAGATATATCTGAATCTTTGTGAGTCATATGCATCATCCTAGCATTGTTAAGCCAAATATGCACTTTCAAAGTCCAAGAATTTCTGAAATAATTACATGTACCACCAAATGATGGATAACTTCTTCCACTGTCTACCTGCCAGGACTCAAGTACATGGTTTTCAGTGGTATTATCAGTTAGGACTGTTCTTCCTAAGATTATTCTGTGTTCTGCAGTCTCAAGGATAAAACTTGATAATGTCCTCTGAGGAAAAACAAGACAACAGCAATTCAGGGTGGCCTTGGATTTCTGAAGTATTTTGTTTACAAAAGATAGAGATATGTACTTACTGGAATTTATAAAATACATGTGTTTTCAAGTCTGTCCAATAGAGAAATGTTATTGTGGTAATGAACTGTGCTATTTTAGAGCTCATTTTTACAGTAACGTTGCCTTACATGAATTAGCATAGTGCAAATGCAACTGTGTTACTATGACAAAAGCTGTGTATCTCTGCAAGATAATATTCCACCTACAAACACATTCCATGTTCACTATCCATCCTAAATACTAGCAATAAACTGGTGCTCAGACTGCATTACTGGTAGTGGAAATAAAGGTGTTAAATCCAAAATACTGTAGAAATACAGAATTTTATAGGGTTGTAAAATTAATATGGATTTAAAAGTAAAATGCCACTGCAGAGCTGTTTGCCATTTCACATGCCTAAACCTTTGTGTTAATACATAGAGTTGCTAACATGGTAATTGTAAACCAGGCCAGTGCTTTTAAATTAAATAAAACCTGTACAAATCAGAATAAAATAAATTCACACCTATACAAATCAGAGTAAAATAAATTTACACCAGTGCTCTCACTGAGTGCTCTTAGATGCTGAAGGACATGTAAAAATAGCCATTGTTCAGTGCTTTGTTTAACATGCTTGCTTTTTCCTCACAGTACAGTGCTGTGGATACAAATCCTTTATCTGTGTATATTATGCAGCCCATCTGGAATAAAATTATTAAGGTAAGAATTTCATTTAATAAAAACATAACATGTTAATGTAAGAATTTTTTTTAAATATAGCGTGTACTTTCATTTAAAAATACATATTAATCAATAAAGCTGAATGAAGACATCTGATAAAAGAAAAATGTTGCAGGATATTTAGCCATGTTTAAGGGGTGAGTGTGTTGTTTTGAGATTTTTTTTCAGAAAGAAAGGGCTTGTTTCTTTTTTTCTGATTGCTGTAGAAAAGGCATCCATTTCTTTTCTACATCTTTCATTATTACATCTTTCATTAAACAGCTTTGCAGACATGGATGGTTTTACTTAGTGCAGATTATTTTTGTGCAGCATATGCTGCCTAACAACAGCATGGCTCTCTCTGTGCTGTGCATATGATTTTATGCAAGCACTGTCTGATTTTCTCCCAAGGGGACTTGCTTGAGACAGCCAGGCATTCCTCACAGAAGCTGAAAATGAGAGTGGTTACCATGATCACCATAACGATTGGAAGATGCTATCTCTTGAATGTATTGCAATCTGCAGTTTTTAAAAATAAAAATAAACCACTCACAGCCAGTTATGCTGTGGTTGGCAAAAAAAAAAAAAAAAAAAAAAAAGAAAAGAAAAGAAAAAAAGCAAGCTGTATCTCAAATAAATATAAACTTTATTGATCTCCAAGGAAGCATTTACTTCTGCGTCTGCCTCATTACAGGAAATGTTTAGATTGGAGCAGACTTGAAAAGAAACCTTTGTACAAACAAAAAAAAAAGGATGTATGTGGTCAGAGTGTTGTTGGATCTGCCATCTTTGGATTCTGTAATTCAGGTGTTGATTATTCTTGATATAGCAGGAAAACCATAATCCCTAATTCATAACCTCAAAGTAATTTCATGGAAAGTGTTCGTATGACTCAACTGAAGAATTAAAATAAAACTTGACCATGGGATGAGAAAAAAGAAATTCAAAGATATGACACTGACTTCAGTAATTCAATTCAGAGACTTTGTTTTCCTTTCCATAATAATATTGGGGAAAACAATGAGGCAGAAAAGACCCTCCAGCACTCTGGCATGGGAGATGAGTATGGGCTTTACTGTGCACATGTCCTTTGGTTTAGGAGATGGGTGGGTATTCATCTGCTATCAGACTGAAGGGGGAGTGTTGTCAATGCAAAACTTCCTTTGCAGATAATTTCTCCTAATAGTTGCAGCATTTTACCAGAAGAAGAGCAACATTATTGAATGTTCCCATATAGCTTAGCCACACTATAATTGTTTGTAAAATATCAGTCAGAATGCAAGTTGCTATAATGGTTTTGTTCCCAAACAATGCATTGCAATAGGGAAATTGGGATAATTTTAAAAGAATTTTTAAAGAATGTTTTGCATCTATGTTCATTCAGAATTGGGCAGCACAAGTGCATATCTTGATGACTGGGAGAAGTTCCTTCACTCAGTTTAGACATCCTGATGCATCCCTTTTTAGATATGAATTAATTATTTTTTAGTTTCTAAACTGGTGACAATAAAAATTCCACATGGACTATTTTTACTAGATTCTAGAGGAGTTTAAAAAAAAGCAACCTTAAATTCACTGAGCCAAGTAAAAAGAAAAAACAACTCGTGAGAACAATGGCTTGAGATTCTGGTCTTGCCTTTCATATGCCTGTTTAATCCTTATGGCAGCACAAGTCTCTCTATATTCCACAACCAGAATTCATTGGAAGATCTGTTTCCTATGTTATAAGTCATTACCATTCATTGTAAAATGTACTTCCTGTGTTATAAGAAATTAAGAAGAGCTTGACATTAAAAATATGTAAATCTGTGAGCTGAAAACACATTGTTATAACCCAACTCATTTATCTCTGGTGGGGATGCAGGACAATGAGGGGAAAAGGAGGAAATCCCACTGGAATACACAGGTGTATGCCAGTATCACTGAAATCAATTAAACTCCCTTCTGTTGCCTTTATGAACTTTGATTTTATCAGCAGAATTGGGCAAGAGTATCATTTTAGTGGTCTCAAGTGACCTAGTGAAGTTTGAACAGAGCTTTATATAAATGTGTACTTTACCATTTATTATCCAAATAATTGCTGTAATAAAGCATTTGCTGTTTGTATTAAGACTTTTAAGAATGAATGGCTAGACCCAGAGAAACAGAAATCAGTTAATACTTCGTGGAACTAAGAGTTTTTTAAAAGGTTCAAGCACACAAGGGTTTTGCCAGAGAGCAGATGTGATTTGCCCCATGGCACCTCCAGTTTTATTAATTATGTAGCACATTGATGTATTAGACCTCTACTGTCTGTTAATTAGACAATAAAGATTGCAGCTCATCCTTCTATAGCATACTAATAAATTCAGGCTCTATTTTTCCAAGGTGTGTAGGAAGTTAATCTTGAACACCCTGTGATTTTGTAATTATGAAATAGGGTGATGGTGGTGTAATGCCAACTAAAAAGATAAGGAGCATTAAATATAACAAAAGGGATTTTGCAACTGAAATACTTTCCAAATACCTAGACAGATTACGTTCAGTAAGGATCAAAAGAACATGCTTAAGGGTTTAACTGCAGGAGAGTCTGTTTTCCTGAGGACAGAACTCCTGCAACTGTTTTTCATGGTGTGTCTGTTAACCAAAGGGATTGCAACTATAACAAGTTGAAAAACCTTTGAAAGTTTCCTTCTTAAATTACACAGTTAGCAAGAAAGTGGGTTAAAATAACTTCTTCATGTTCACACCACGGAAGCCTGAATTATTTCCTGTAATAACTTAAAAATTACATTGTGACTATTTAGAATGATGAGCCTAATTAGAAAGCAGACGTTTGTGGTGCTTCACTTGATTTGATTGTCAACAATCCTTATGAATCATCCAGGAAAATACACTCAGTTTATGCATGTAGATCCATGTAAACATTTCATTCATAGTGTCTTAAAGCACTCTTTTGATCTATGATTTAGATTAAAAGACACAAATCTAGATTTTCCCCCCCAGTGTCTATGCTTCGTATTTCGTGGAAGGTCAGAGGTACCAGATAAATTCCAGCAGGAGATCCATCTTCTGCATCCTCAGGTAGCAAAGGTGGGAGATGTGCAGCTGTTGCTGCATGCTGAGCATGCAGTCAGTGTAAGAAAGGGAGACCATGCAGGGAAGGGTTCCTCCTTAGATGCTCTCCAAAAGGAATTTCAGGGGACATTTGCTGTCCCTTTTCTTAAGAGGTTTAGATTTGCTCTTTTGAACACTCAGAATGATTGATATGTTGCATTTTTTTAAATTGTTGCTTTATGCATTTCGTGGTGTATTTTAAATACCATGAATGCTGACATACAGTGTTTTAAAATCAGTGATAAAGTCCTGCTGATAAGGAAACAAATATCAGATATAATAGTTTTCCCAGTGTTATTACAGAAAACGTCTAAGAAACGTAATGGAAAAGTGTTCAGGAACTCTAACCTGGTTTTTGGAAGTATACACTTAGGCTGTACACCATTGGTTTCACAATTTCTCCTGAATATTAGAAATTACTCTATAGTTGAAAAAGATAATCTAATCAGGATAGTTAATCAGTCAAAGCATTCAGATTTTAAAAGTAAATTTAAGTAAATGTAGTAGTTGGATAGAATAAATTATTATGTATTCATCTGTCTGTTCAGCTGGCTGGTCCAGAGATATTAACAAAACATTTGATTTCAAAATCATTGTTAGTAAAGTTATAGTATACTATTGTAATATACTACTCCTGTTAGTATCAGGAATTATTTTACTTGATTTTCTTTAATATTTCTTGTACTGTTTTATAGTGTTGAAGTCCTTTATATATATTTTGAGTCCTTAGACACTCCAAATATTTTAATTATAAGCCTCCAGTATTTTTGTGTTTCATGTATATTGATAATGTGTTTGAGTGATGGTAATGGTTGATACTTAGCATTTCTGCAAATATGTTCTGTCTAAAAAGCACGTAGAAAGCTCTGTAAGCTATTTCAAAAAATATTCTGGAGAAACTGCGTTACTTGGGAAGTGTATTTTCAAAAAGGATTCCTTTTGCAGTGTAAGGAGCACCTTAAAGCCGGGGAACGAATGCCTGAGAATGATTACTGGGACAAAGAGGTCTAGGTGAAGGCAGAGAGTCCTTTACAGCACCATCCAAAGTAAAATGAATTAATGGAGTGTTAATAATTGATGAATAAAGAGGGTGACCCTGACAGAAAGTTACTATCTAGAGAGCAGGGAGATGCTTGTAACAGGGAGATCCTCTGAATCCAAAAGTGTAATGCACTCAGGGTCTGATTTAGTTGATATTTGGAGTAAGAAATTATTCACATACTTTGGAAGAAGAGGTTTCCTTGTTATAGTGTGGGAATACAATGCTTAAAAAACCTGCCATGTGGGTGCTGAATTACCACACTGGGGTGCTGCAGCCTTCTTTCAGTTCTGACATAGCTGATCACAGAAGGCTTTCCTTGGGAGCTGGGCGAATGAGGATAATGTACAACATTTTAAAGGGAGCACAACGTTTTAAAAATATCATTCTTACTGCAGTCACAGAAATCAGGCAAAAGGATTGTATTTGAAAATAAATTTCAGAAATAAAAACTGTATTTTGATTTGAAAATGGGGACATATACACAAATCTGAATATTGCTGATGTCATATAAAAGCTTCTTTCCTGATAGAAAATATTTTATTAAAATAAGATGTACAATTTGAAATATAATTTTTCTGATTTTTTTTCCTTTCATTTTTTAACAGATAGTGCCTTTGTGGATTGCTCCCAACCTGTTAACATTCTCTGGATTTGTCATGATTTTATTTAATTATTTTCTAATATCTTTTTATGACTGGGACTACACTGCCTCAGGTAAATACGTTCATGATGTAATTATTCAGAGTTATTGAACTGCTTATATTTCTGACTGTTACAGGGAGGTATCAGACACATCTTCTGCATATTCCCTTAATAAGGCTTCTATAGGTGCAGATAGGAGAATCTACCTCATACATAGCATTATAAATTTAGATAATTTTATTGAAAAATTTAATTTAATTTTATCCCTAAAGTGGGTTTCAGCATATGCTGCTTGAAGTCTCTGTAAGATCTCATTATATATAAAGTTTATTCCAGGGTTTAAATATGCAGCCAAAATCCACTTGAATATTCTTCATAACATTTTCAATGATTTCACATTTACTAATACCTAAACTAATGCCTGAAAGAGTTAACTTCCCTTTCATTTCTCCACATATTCACACCCCCTATTCAAGACTGCTTCTAGACAAAAATATAGTTTCTAAATAAATGTCTCTTCAAATTATGACTTTCAAAGTCCAAGTCCATGTTTGCTCCTCATTGAAGACCAAGTCAGAAATTTTTTGGATCTGATTGCTCCTGAGTATGGGGCATCTTTGGTTTGGGCTTCTCAGACCAGCTGTTGGAGCCCACAGAAAGTAGTAAGAATCTTCCAGGTGATTAATATGTAAAATATATATAGAGAAAAGGCTTTGATTTTCTTTAAACTAGACAATTCAGTGAAGATAGCACTTTTATTTCCTGAAACAACTATATTTAGCTGCCTTCATTTTGTTATGCCTGTGGTTAGCTTCAGGAGGTAGACTTTGGTGTGAGTTGTTGTACATTTATCATAGCAATTCTAGAGGCAGGGACACTTGTTGGCAGTTTTGGTTCAAAAGTTACATTTTCAGGACCATCTTGTTATATAGTTGTCTTACCTCGTCCCTGCACACCTGGTGCTTTTTTATCAATGCAGATGATATTTACTCAGCCCTGTAATAACAGAACATCCAGGACAGATCTTTTTAATGGGATGATGTTATCTTGGCACATTCTCAGTAGATATACATGGAACTTGAAGACATTTGAAATGGTGATTAAGTCTGTTAGAGTTGAGACCTGTAGGTGTAGTTTGGAAGCTCTTCCTGAGTCCACATGAGAACAGTCCCCATCATTTTTCAGTTGATGGAAAACTTTCATGCAACCTAAAGGGCCTTTGGAGTATCATATATCAATCCTATACGTAGGATCAGAAATAAAAAAATTAATTTCCTGCACAGTTGGTTTTCATGGTACAGTTTGCAGATTTGCAGCTAGGAGTCAGGAATTGTCATCTTTTCTTTCATAATGGCAAGATGAGGCGCTGAGAGAAAGGTAGTCAGGGCACTGCTTTAGGTGCTGGCATCTCCTGGCATCATCCAGGCAAGGACACACCTCTGCATGCAGGAATTCCCTGTGTTTGGTGCCAAATGGCAGAAACCTGAGAGGATTTTGCATTTACAGTTGTTTAGTGTTGATGTAGTATTGGGTGATGTTTAAGTTAAATAGAAGTCTCTTTGGAAAAAGGATCAATTTCTTTAAAAGAGCAACAATAACCTTGGATTAATGCTGTCAGCAGAGCAAGAACAGAGCTCTGGGCTCCGTCCAATTCAACTATCTTTTCCTTTTGCTCAGGGAAAAAGCAAAAGGGGTGCTAGTATTTCTGCTAGCCTAATGACAAAAACTTCCTGTTCATATCTGTGTGGTAAGAGTGCTACACAAACCTCAGATACTGATACCCCTGGTACTGATAATAATGCTTGAAAACTTCTTTTTTCCTGTATATTACATGAACATTAACTATTTTTTCAATGGATATTCTTTCCATGACCTGTGAATAGTTTTGCCTAGTTGCTATCATTGTTTTGTGCTTTGCTAGAGTCATTTCAGGACCAAAAAACCTCTCTATTACCTTTTGTCCCTTATGGTGGAAACACATTGAAACTTGCTCAGTGCTTCTTTGATAGAGCTCATCAGTGCCTGAAGGTCAGACTCAAATATTTCTGTTTGATGCAGTGTGTTAATCAGTGGCAGCTAGTTTGTATCTATGTGCATATCTTGGTGGTTTTCTTTGATGTTAACCCCTGTTACCCTGACTCACTACTCCATTTCTTTTCAGGTACCAGTCCTGGACTTGTTCCCACCTGGGTGTGGCTGTTCAGTGCTTTTACCACCTTTTGTGCTTATGCTTTAGGTAATGTAGAGTGAAATAATTTGCATGTCTGACATTTTCATGTAATTTTGTCTTCAAATTCACTAGTGATGATTCTGAGATAAAGAGGCATTGTGGATTAATTACTGATCTCTTTCCAAAACAGTTCTCTTAGATTAAAAAAAGACCAAACAAACTAAAAACCCCAAACCACAACACAAAATAAAAATGTTTATCAGACTTAAACCCATACTAGCACGTTAAGTAATATATTAGAGGCTCTATTGCAGTAACTCTTATCC
Source organism: Calcarius lapponicus (assembly GCA_039654755.1). Lineage (NCBI taxonomy): Eukaryota > Metazoa > Chordata > Aves > Passeriformes > Fringillidae > Calcarius > Calcarius lapponicus. Next base: position 111,499,799 of record CM077464.1, on the reverse strand, counting down.
CTCTTGAATGTTCAAATTATTTTAGAGGAACCATGGAAATCATTATATAGCAGCAGTCTGGTTCCACTCCCCCTGCCATGGGCAGGGACACCTTCCACTAGATCAGGTTGCCCAGAGCCCCTTCCAACCTGGCCTTGAACGCTTCCAGGGATGGAACATTCCCAGCTTCTCCAGGCAACCCAATCCAGTGCCTCATCATCATCACAGTAAAGATTTGCTTGCTAATACCTAATCTAAACCTACCTTCTTTCAGTGAACCCATTCCCCCTTGTCCTATCCCTACATGCCCTTGACAAAAGTCCCTCTACAGCTGTCTTGTCACCCCTCTAGGTGCTGGAAAGCTGCTCTAAGGACTCCCTGGAGCTTTCTCTTCTCCAGGCTGAACAGCCCCAGCTCTCTCAGCCTTCTTCATAGGAGTCACTGCTGTTTGGTTTCATAAAAATCTTTGTCCCTTGATGATGACATTCTGAGAAGCTCAGACATCAGAATTAGCAGAGGGTGCTTTCAAAGAAATAGGGAAAATAAAGGACAAAGCAGAAAAAAGGAAATTGTTAGGCACTTCAGTGCTTAAGGACTGTGTCAGGAGAGGTGGTGATGACAGATGTGATGACAGGCCTGAGTTTCTTATAGAAATAAGTACATATTTTTTTCTTTCCTCTTGCTGTTTTTCTCCCATAACACCTACATCTCAGTTTCATATTCTATTTTTATTACTTCATTCTGTGCCATGAGTGTATTTTTAGGTAGACTGCACCTTGCTGTGCAGTGGTGTGAAGACAGACCTGAAATTATGCTGACCTGGAAGTGAGATCCATGTTTGTGGGGCTTTTTTGCTTTCTCTTCCAAAGGTCTCTCGTTCCAAACTAGACTTTCCACACCATGGTGCAATGGAGTTATTTTCTGGGGAGACTAAAGGTAATATATTTAAAGGACTGCACAGTTCTGTGTAATAAGGGCCCAGGAAGACTGGACACATTTAAAGAAGGAAATCTTATAGGCACAGGAGCAGGCTATCCCTAGGTGCCCAAGGATGATCCATCAGGAAAGACTGGCCTGGCTGGACAGGGAGCTTTCACTGGACTTGGAGAGAAAAAAAAGTTTATAAACTTGGGAAATAGGGGCAGACAGCTCAAGAAGAGTAAAAGGATGTCATCAGGTCTTGTAGAGAGAAAACTGGATTGGTGAAAACCCAGCTGGAACTCCATGTTGTCACTACTGTGAAAGATAATACAAAGTGTTTTTATAAGTATATTAATAACAAACGAGGGCCAAGGAAAATCTACATGCTTTATTGGGTGCAAGGGGGAACATTGTAACCAAAGATGAGGAAAAGGCTGAGGTACTTGATGCCTTCTTTGCCTCAGTCTTCAGCAGAAAGACCCAACACCCTCCAGACAGGCGGCCTGAGCTGGTAGGGAGGGACAGGGAGCAGCAGTGCCCTGCTGTGATCCAGGAGGGAGCAGCAGTGCCCTGTTGTGATCCAGGAGGGAGCAGCAGTGCCCGGCTGTGATCCAGGAGGGAGCAGCAGTGCCCGGCTGTGATCCAGGAGGGAGCAGCAGTGCCCGGCTGTGATCCAGGAGGGAGCAGCAGTGCCCTGCTGTGATCCAGGAGGGAGCAGCAGTGCCCGGCTGTGATCCAGGAGGGAGCAGCCATGCCCTGTTGTGATCCAGGAGGGAGCAGCAGTGCCCTGCTGTGCCAGCTGACACTCACCAGGCTGTGGGGCCAGATGGATCCACCCCTGGGTACTGAGGGAGCTGTTGGAAGAGCCAGGCCACTCTCCAGCATTTGTCACCAGTCCTGGTCAACCAGGGAACTGGAGAACTGGCCAGTGTGATGCCCACCTGCAAGAAGGGTTGGAAGTAGGATCTGGAGAACTACAGGCCTGTCAGCCTGACCTCATTGTCTGGGAAGGTTATGGAGCAGATCATCTTTAGTGTCCTTATGCAGCTCATGTGGGACAGCCAGGGGATCAGACCTGTTTGATGTCTTTATCAATAATTTGAATGAGAGGATTGAGTGCTCCCTCAGTGAGTTTGCAGATGACAGCAAGGTGGGTGGGAGTGTTGATCTGCTGGAGGGCAGGAGGCTCTGCATGGGGATCTGGACAGGCAGGATCAATGGGCTGAGGCCAGTGGTGTGAGTGTGAGGTTCAGCAAGGCCAAATGCCAGGTCCTGCACTTTGGTCACAGCAACTCCAGGTAGCACCACAGGCTGGGGGAAGAGTGGCTGGAAAGCGACCCAATGGAAAAGGACCTGGGGGTGCTGGTTGACAGTGGCTAAACATGAGCCCTTGTGTGCCCAGGTGGCCAAAAACACCAATGGCATCCTGGCCTGTATAAGAAATCGCGTGGCCAGCAGGATCAGGGCCGTGATTGTCCCCTGGTACTCAGCATCAGTGAGGCCTCTGAATCCTGTGCTGCTCGCTACAAGAAAGAGATTGAGGTGCTGGTACAGAGAAGGGCAACAGAGCTGGGGAAGGGTCTGGAGCACAAATCTTATGAGGAGCAGCTGAAGGAGCTGAGGATATTAAGTCTGGAGAAAGGAGGCTCAGGGATGACCTTATTGCCCTCTACAACCACCTGAAAGGAGGCTGTAGCAAGGTGGGGGTCAGGCTCTTCTCCCAGACAACAATCAACAAGACAAAAGGAAATAACCTCAAACTGTGCCAGGAGAGGTTCCTCTGTGACGTCAGGAAGAAATTTTTCTCTGAAGGGGTGGTTAAGCCTTGGAATGGGCTGCCCAGGAAGATGGTGGAATCACCATCCCTGGAAAATGTTCAAGAAACTGCTGGACATGGCACTTGACATTATGATTTAGTTGACGTGGTGTTGTTCAGTCAGAGACTGAACTCAGTGGTCTCGGAGGTCTTTTTCAACCTTAATTGATTCTAAATGTACCCTCTCCTTGGAGCTGTTTCTGGTAAGGCCATTGCTGTGTAGCCATATATTTGTGTGCCATATTTGAGATGCTCAGGCTATATACAGGTGTGCCATACATGTAGGCTGCAGTGCTGTGCAGAGGGGCTGACCACTCTGGAATCAGACCAATGCATGTAGAGCCATCTTGATTGACCTGGGGTATCCCCCTGAGCAGATCTCTCCCCCTGCATTGTACATACCTTGGCATTTCTATTCAGTTGGTGAGATTGTGCCAGAATCTTTTTGTCCAAAATTTCTTTGTATTTGTACCATAAAAAGCAATGGGACAACAATCCCTTGAAGGTGACTACTACTCAGATTTCTCTAGCAGCTCTCTGTACTCAGAAGCATTTTTTATGTCATTGTATGGAATTTAATGAAGTGACTATTGCTTCATAAATTGGAATTACATACTGGAACTGTTACTGTATGGCACCCCAGAAGGCTCATGGGTAGTTCAGCTCCTGAGATTTTTAATGTAGATGGTTTTTTCTAGTGAAGCTTGTAGTTCCTAATACTTGGAAGGCAAGGAATATGATGTTGACAGTCAAAGCTATAATGAACTAATATATATGTAGATTTTTATGTCTGCTGTCCAAGCCACTTCATGAAATATTTAGTCAGAGATTTAATTTTGCATGGCCAAAGTTTTCCCTCTGGAAGACTGCAAAGAACCATAATAACTAACTAAATATGCAACTGTAATCTTTCTCAGCTTATTTTAATGACACAGTTACTCTCTCCAAATTCCCTAACATGCTGCTCTCCATCCCTCCTGCTTTTTTAAGGTGGTTTGGTATCATTTCCTTCCCATGAAATTGAGTGCTTTTTGCTGTTACTTTGAATTCCACTCTTTAAAAGTTATATAAACTTTATAAAATGGAGTTTTTATGAATCTTTGTGAGACAAAATCATAATATAAGAATTCTAAAGCAATGGAAGTGTGAGACAGTGTATGTTAACCAATGAACACACAGCATTTTTGGCATGAATGATTTCAAACTGAAACCTAAACCAGAAAATATTGTCAGTCTTTTAAAAAGCTAATGAAACTACATGGAAAATGTGGTTAAGGATTTCTGAAAATCCAGTTTGATGTATGTGTCATATGGTTCCTGTATTTTTTCCATGACCATTATAATTAGAAGTACTGTATTTTAGGACAATACTATAAGCTTCTTTTTAGAAAAACCAAGTTCTTGCAAAATGAAAACCACTTTTCACTGTGAGATACATATTTTAGTATCTATATACTTGTGTGAAAATGTAAAATTTATAAACAGACAAATGTTCTAACATTCTTATTTTTAAATAGTAACACCTGTGTACCTGAATCCTGTCTGATTTGGGATAGGTGTTCTTGGAACATAAAACATCACAAGCTCTTTAGGATTGCTTATATCTTTATTTGCTGGGTAGGTTTCAGAGATATTGTTCAACAGATGGAAGAATTTCTAATTTTATTGCAACATCTTTCAAGTAACCTCAAGTTCATACAGTTTTCTTTCTGCACATTTCAGTAAGATGCTGAAAATTCAATGGAAATGTTAATAGAGAGAGAATGAGTCTCTAGAAGGAGGCAAGCTGTATTTGAAATCCTCTATGAGATATTTAAGTTTTTGAGTTCTGAGAACTGTCTCAAGAGATCTGTGTTTGAGCAAAGGACATATCACAGCTGTTTGGACATTACAATAGAGATATAGTCTAAAATCTGTACAAAATGAAATCCCATCTTTTCCTGGTTTAGGTCCCTGAAGTATATTTACATTAAACAAAACTCACAGTACTGCCAAATAATCCAGAGAAGTAAGTAGCATATGATCTACAGCAGCTGTGGTGTCTTTGGTCTCACTCTGCTGAGTCGTGTTCCTCATCAGTTTTGGGTTATTAATGTTATCAATAGCTAATAATTGTTACCTATAGCACCTTCCAAGTAATATCAAAAAGAAAAGAACCTCCATTTTATTCTCAGATTCAAGACAAAACCAAGTAATCTGTAGGGTTTGTTCCATGTACTTTTTCCTAAGAGGTTCATCCTGCATGTTTACACTTAACTTTAAGAGGAAAATAGTTCTATTTGTCACCTGCAGTCTCAGAAAAGAGACTAAGGGTATGGTTTGACATTACAACTAAGAAATGTTACAGCTGCTAGACCACCTTTCTCCTCCTCGTGTTCACCATCCCTGCCTTTGCCATCTCCCTTGCATTTTGTACCTTTCACAGTACATATTCAGTGACCCAGAAGAAAACGTAATGTTTGCTGTCTTTCCACCAGCTGAACAGGCTGCAGGTAGCCCTGTTCAACAGCAGTGATCTATCAGATCAACTCAAACCATATTGTCCAACTACATCCCCAGAGTAAGGTCCTGTCCAGTGCTGGATCATTTTTTAAGCACTCAAATACTAAGTGATCAACACATAATGCACCTTAACTGTAATGCATTCTTAGAATCATATAATTATGCGTGTTGGAAAAGACCTTTAAGGTCATCAAATCCAGCCATTAACCCAGCAAAGCCAAGTCCACCACTAAACCATGTCCCCAAGTGCCTCATCTGCACACTTTTTAAATACCTCCAGCAATGGTGACTCCACCACTTACCTGAGCAGCCTGTTCCAATGCTTGACAACTGTCTTTGTGTAGAAATTTTTCCTAATATCCAGTGTAACCTCCCCTGGTGTGACCCGGGACTGTTTCCTCTTGTACCTGGGAGAAGAGACCGACCCCCATCTCACTAAACCCTCCTTTCAGGTGGTTGTAGAGAGTGCTAAGGTCACTCCTGAGCCTCCTTTTCTCCAGGCTAAACCAGCCCAGCTCTCTCAGACACTCCTCATAAGACTTGTGCTCCAGACCCTTCACCAGCTCTGTTGCCATTCTCTGGACACAGTCCAGGACCTCAGTGTCCTTCCTGTAGTGAAGGGCCCAGAACTGAACACAGGATTAAAGGTGTGACCCTACCAGTGCCAAGTACAGGGGGACAATCACTGCCCTGGTCCTGCTGGCCACATTATTTCTGGTGGAGGCCAGGATGCCATTGGCCTTTTTGGCCATCTGAACACACTCTTGTGTGAAAACTGAAAAACACTTTAAAATATACATAAGCACAAATACAAATAAATTTTGTGAAATTTGCTCCTTAAAGCTGCCATGTAACTGTTAGTCATTGAGGTATTGAGCATCAAGGAACTTACATGCCTTAGTGAATCCACCACAAGAGGTCTGAAGGCTCAGAGGATCCACAACACCAATGGATGGGCAAGAAGTTCTATGGACACTTTTCAGCACTTGAAACTAATTGCAGGGACTGATGTAGAAATGTTTCAAGACCACAGGGGGCAAGTAATTATGAGTGTCTTTCTAAAACTCATGAGGGAAGTGGCATTTAGTTTCAGAGCTGAGGTAAGGGCAGAAAAATTATTTGATATCTGGAGCAATTATTTTATGAGCAGATCTAACCTGTTGGTATTGAAGGGGCTGTTGTGCTTCAGTTTGCTGTCATCAGTGTAATTTACCTGTATGTTATATATGGCAATAATGAATTGTATGTGGAGAAAGTTACTGCTTTTGTTGTGCTCTAATTCTTTGCTTCTCTTTCTTTCTCAATCCTTCTAGACTCCATAGATGGGAAACATGCTCGAAGGACTCAGTCCAGTACTCCCCTGGGAGAACTATTTGACCATGGGCTGGATAGCTGGGCTACCTCCATTTTTGTGCTTTCTTTTTTTTCTGTCTGTTCCCGTGACAATGGGAAGACTGGAGTTTCTGTATATACAATGTATATATATTTAAGCATTGTCTTGTTTAACTTCATGTGCTCACACTGGGAGAAATATAACACAGGAGTTCTTTTTCTTCCTTGGGGATATGATATAAGCCAAGTGGTAAGTATTTATCATCCCTGTTTTGGTTTTTTAACTATGTAATTGTTTTCTTAATATTAAAGCAATAGAAAAATAGAGTTCAAGGCGAATATATTTGGCTGAGATATTGAAATATGTGAAATTGCAAAACCCTAGAAGTAATTCAGAAATATTTTCTGCATTTGCAATAAAGGGCTGCTCTTGAGCAAATTGTCAGCATCAGTGATTCCTTGCTGTGCAGGAGAAAAAGGCTTGCAGCAAGCCTAGCAGCCAGACAGTGCCCATGAGAATGTCATTTAACTGCATTTGATTTGTGGTATTAACAAAAATTACTATGCTATCTGAAGCCACAAGCTATTTTCCCCTCAATACCAGACTGTGAGGCACGATGTGAATTAGTCCAAGTAGTATCTATTAACAGTAATTACACAGTTATACACTACCAGACCTTCTCAATTCTACTCCATTCTATAACAAATGTGGTAATGGAAAAGCAGAGAGAGGTAACTGTTGTCAAGTGAGTTCTACCTTTGGAAAACAAGTCAGTCATCCTGGATGTCAAAAAGTCATAGATATTCAGCAAGGTGAATTACTTATCAGCCCACAGTAAGCACCAGCTAAGTTCTTGTCTGGTTTTCAGCCCTGTGGACGTCTTCAGAAAACATGCCCAGGGCACCAGAGTGAATGGTGTCCTCAGTGCACAGAGGAGTAGCAATATTAACAAGCTTAGTGCACTTCCAAAGGCCCAGCACTTCTGTGGGCTGGCTTATTTGTGTCTCAGATAGCCAAGGTTTGCAGCCTGAAGAGCACAGTCAGTCTTCTGAGCTTCCTGTTACAGGCACAAGATGAAAGGTACAGCCAAATTATTGAAAATAAGTTTGACAAATACTCAAATATGTGTTTTAATGGAAATACAGTATCCAAATTAATGGCTGCAGATGTAATGCTGTAAACATAATCACAATCCAGTGGTTTGAGAACAGCTCAGAGATGGTGGTCCAGCTGTGGTGCATCTGTGTTGTCCCCTAGAAAATAGGTTTTGGGAGAAGTTGTTGGCTCAGGACTAAGACATTAGGCAGCCAGCTGGTCTGCAAGTTTCAGCCATGTCTGTGTAAGTCTTCTCCCTGAAGTTCTTCCAGCAGGAGAGGAGTAGCTGTGTTCAAGCCTGTTTTCCTGGTTGCTCAGATGATCACTGTACATGTGAATGTTTAAAAAGCTCTGCTGGATCACTGCAGCATCCAAACTGTGTTAGTGGTTAAATCTGGGAATGGGTATCAACTAGCAGAGCAGTACTGATAACTCTGTCTTTGCCTGTTAGTGACCTGTGCCTGTGCCCCTGTTTTTAATATTTCCTTGCCTGACAGATTTGTGGTGAGGCTGAATATCAGCAAAGTTTGTAAACTGCTTTGATTAACTGGGATGCAAGGTGCTAACAAGTGTTATTTCCTGTTCCCCTTTGATACTGAACTGCTGTCCTGCTCACTTGCTTTTTAGCGCCTTCTGTGATGACTTGGTTACAGTCAAAGTGATAAGCTTGTAAATGTGAGGATTTTTTGATGCTCTTTAGCATAGTCAGCAGTGGTAGAAGACTGTACTATTGAAATCTCTGTATGTCAGTTTTCCCATCTGTAAAAATATAGCTGTTGTGATTGCCTAAGAACAAAGAGAAGGCAGGCTTTGTAGCTCAAGGTGGTATTTTTCCATTAGTACAAAACACACTATATATACACCAGAAAGTACATAATATTTTTTCCCCAGTTCTACTGACTAGTCTAGTAAAAGATCTTAATTTCCATAAATATTTGTTCTTGTTTGGTAAACTCATTCATCAAATTTATATGATATGTGTTCTATTAAAGATAGCTCTTCATCTCCAGTAACTTAGAGGATACTGGGGGCAGTAGCAAATGGCTGATGATGAATAAGAAAGGTTATGTTTCCCTTGCTGGCTTTTTTTCCCATTGCTTCTCTGCCAGGTATTCCCACAGTCACATTTAGAAGCAGAGAGTGTGAAAGCACTCACTAGCTGCTTCCAGACTGATTCACAATGTTCAGTTCAGTATTTCCTCCATGGCATTCCTGGCTGGATTGCTGCAGGAATGGGCCTCTCTGTCCTGTCTTCAGTAATTTCACCTACAACTTAATGTTGCACTGGCATGTCAGACACTCAGGTGGTCTAGTCCCCTGCTTCTGCTTTTAAACTTGTTGGCAGCCAGGAACTTTGGGCTTTGTTATCACCACAGAACTCAAGAAAACCAGCAGTCACTGTCAGGACTGATGGCATTAATGAGCTCTTAGCTGGCTTGTGGCTCCCAGGACACTGCTGCTGAGTCAGCTCTGCTGTGCACAAGCACAGCCCTCTCCCGGGCTCTGCCTCAGCTGTGCTGGAGAAAGAGCTGCTGTTCCTCATGAAAAATACCTTCTTATAGACAGGGAAATCTGTGGGAATTATGCACATCACGTTTTTCTGGGACTTGATGACTCATCAGAACTGGTAACCCAATTATGCTAGCTGGGCTGTAATTGGCACTCCAATTAGCTTTGATTACAGCAGACAATCATTTGCAGGAAGCTGTGGTTTGTAAACTTGAAAAATGGCTGTAATGTGTCTGAGAGATGCTTGGTCAGAGGACCATTATGTTTGTGGATCCAGAATCAAGGTGGCAGCAAATGCAGAAGGGAAAGCTATTCCTGTCTCTCCTCCCTCCTGCACAAGGATCTATCCTGGGCTGATTCCTGAGTAGCAGGAAAAGGTGCAGGGAGAGCAGCCTCTGTATCATAGCATCTAGACAATTTTCATACACTTTTGAGTAAACACACTATTGGAAACCCCAAAAGTCTGAGGAAAAAAACAAGAAAATGAATCTCTGCTATGATCTGTGAGAAATTCCCTTGGATACATCTTGTGAAAATGAAGACTTTCATTTTTGTCACAAGACAAACCAAAGAAAGCTAATACCTGCAAATTAAGTTTCTTGGAGAAAAAAAAAGGAGCTTTCCTGAGAAATTAAAATTTCTGGCTTCTTGCCATATGTTAATTTTCACAGACATCATCTTGTTTGTTTTAAAAAAAGATCTGTTTTCTTTCTGGAGAATTTAATATTACCCTAATGAAATACTTGCCTAATCCTGTGGCTTTTCATAAGCCACTGCAGTTGAGTTCATAGCAGGGGAACAAATTTTTCCTTAATATGATGTAATGATACCTCTGCTCCATTGGTGCTGCCTTAAGTGTAACAGGAGATACCCTTTATATTCTTAATTAAAACTTTAAAAGTGAAGAGCTGTGTGAGAGCTGCAGTGACCCAGACAACTCCACTCTCCTTCCTCTCCCTCTCCCCAGCCAAGAGGCGCAGGCTCAGAAGGAGCACAAGCAGCAAAATCCCAAAGGCAACAGGGAGCTGTCTGTGGCCCAGCCCTGCAGGAAGATGATGTCCAGAAATCCCACACATAGAGAGAGCTGTGCCTGAAGGGATGGGTGCTTGGAGCTTGAACACCAGGGTTTCAGTCTAAGATGCTTTCCCAGCTGCTTCTGCCTGATGGCTTTGGACAGTACCACCTAGAGCCCCTGGGAGAACTCTCTGCCTGCTTTGGAACTCTGAATAGATGGAAGGACACAATGCCCCTAGCAACTGAAACATTGTAGGACCTCCTTTTCTCCTTCCTTTCAGTCAAACTGGGGAAGGTTTCTTTCATGGGTGCCATATACCAGGTTGTCTTTTGACAAGCTTATTTACAAAACCCATGCTGAAATATATTCCGTGTCCTTTTCCAGCATGTACTGCGGCAGCAAATGTTTCAGGAGCTGGCAGAGAAATCCCAAACAATGCAAGTGCACATCACTTCTTGAAAAAATTTCTACCTCCTCTGAGGGGCAAAACCCCTTTTCTATTAAAAAGGAAAATAAGGATGCAAATATGTTGTTCTTTGGTCATATTATCAGGATTCACAATTTAATTTCAGTTGAGAGGATATTCACTTTCAGAGCTTTTCTAATTTAAGTGTCTGTGGAAAGCATAGCCTTTCTTGTGAAGAAAAACTATTATTACTTAGTTCCAAAGTTGTATCACAATGGAATTGTTGAAGTAAGAGAAGTGATAGCAGTGAGGAAGCAGTGCTGGCCAGACCATGGTGTTTGCTTCAAGCTGCCTCCAGACATTGCTGGAAACTGATCTCAATACTCAGTTATTTGAGGCAAGCCCCATGGTGTATCCATGTGAAATCTGAACAGAAGAACCTGCTGTGCACAGGCTTTTTCTGCAGCAGACTGCTTCATTCTTGACCATTTGGTTATGATTCCCCACAAAACTTTCTTGATTAATTAATCTTCCACATGCCTTTAGTTATTTGTCTGTAACGTCTAAATGTAAAGTCATCTTTTTAGGTAAAATTTTTCAAAGTCTAAGATTTGCAACCTTCAATTATTTATTGAGAGAAAAAAACCCAAGGAAAAAATAAAGTAGAAAAATTGTACATCACATTAAAGCTATCTCCTATTGAAATAGCTTGTAAGAAATAATTCTTTCTCTTTTAGGCAAGTGTCACATTTATTATCAGAAGGATGAAGTAGCCTTGTACTTTGCTTCCTAGATGTTTATTTTGAACGTTATGTTTATGGAAAATATTTCAACACATGAGCAATTAATACTATAGCAATATGCTAGTGAAATTGAATATTATAATAAAATTAATATCAGGTTTTTGTGGAATCATAAAGAATTTTAAAGCATATTCATGATTTTTTAGAAGATGACAAAGTATTTGATTTTTTATTTCATCATGTAGAATATCACACAGCATACTAAATGTGCCTGTGTGTAAAACAGAAGTGGTAAATGAATGGTAAGAGAATAAATGTATGTACAAACACAATCTAAAATATTGTGGTCACAAAACTTATACCTGAAATAGTGAAAAGACATGAAAGTGATGTTGATTTAAAAATATCAAGAATTTTAGAGAACAGGTAAGAGGCTAAAAGGTAGAAGACTTTGAGGGGTTATACTGCCTTATGTTTATATAGAATTTTCCCAATGCCACATCAAAGGATTATTCTGATTTTACACAGGAACAAATGTGGCTATGTTGCTGTTATTTACTAAATTGTGGCAAGATAGAGAGCCCCTGCTCAGAATCCAGCTGTCAGCTATATCAGAGAAACTACTGTCCTACTGTCAGCTATATCAGAGAAACTACAAATTAACACCCTGTATTTTCACATCTTTCTCATCATAAGTATTCCTCATCCTCATAGAGAAGGTCTTGGAAAGCCAAAAATATTCCTGGTCAGATGCTGCTGAGACTTGGAATCCAAGATTGTACCCATCTACATTGCCTTGCTATATAGTTCTCACTTGTGGGAGGATGCCAGGCACCCACCAGAGCTGCTCTGTCACTCCTTTCTGCAACTGGACAGGGAGAGAAAACATTATGAAAGGCTTGTGAGTTGATAGAAGGACAGGGAGAGATCACTCACAAATTACTATTATGGGCAAAACAGACTGAGCTCAGGGATATTAATTTAATTTCTTATGAATCAAGATCAAAGCAGGATAATGAGAAGTAAGACAAATCTTAAAAGCATCTTTCCCCTACTTCTCCCTTATTCCTGGGTTCTATCTCCACTCCCCCACTGGCACAGGAGACAGGGAATGGAGGTTATGGTCAGTTCATTACAGGTTGTTTCTGCAATTGCTCAGGGAGAGGAGTCCTCCCTCTGCTCCCTGAGTGGGTTCCTCCCATGGGAGACAGTTCTCTGTGAACTTCTCCAATGTGAGTCTATCCCATGGGCTACAGTTCTTCATGAACTCCTGACTTTCCATGGGGTGCAGTCATTCAGACACAACCTTCTTCAGTCCTGTGGGTCCCCCACAGGATCCCAAGTCCTGCCAGGAAACCCTGCTCCAGCATGGGCTCCTCTCTCCATGGGTCTGCAGATCCCTGCCAGGAGCCTGCTCCAGCATGGGGCTCCTGCAGGCTCACAGCTTCCTCTCAGACACCCACCTGCTCTGATGTGGGGGCTTACAGGCGGATCTCTGCATCCCCCTGGATGTCCGTGGGCTGCAGGGGCACAGCTGCCTCCCCATGGGCTGCACCACAGGCTGCAGGGGAATCTCAGCTCTGGTGCCTGGAGCACCTCCTGTTCCTTCTTCTCCACTGATCTTGTGTGCAGGGCTGTTCCTCTCCCATATTCTCACTCCTTTCTTCTCTGGCAGCAACTACAACTGCACAATACAGGGTTTTTTTCCTTTTAAAATATGTTATCGCAGAGGCATTGTCACCATTTCTGGTTGGTGCAGCCTTGGCCAGTGGTGGGTCCATCCTGGAGCAATCTGCCATTGGCTCTGCTGGACATAGGAAAAGCTTCTAACAGCTCCTCACAGAAGCCACCCTTGTAGCCCCCCTGCTACCAAAAACAGGCCACACAAACCAAATACAGTTATTTAATTTGGACTTCTCATTTCACAAAAAGCTGCAATTATTTTTACTTGCTAGAGACTACATTTATATCTGAAAAGTACTAAAGCTGGTTTATGGCAGACAGATAAGTAAAAAACTTGGCCATCTTTTCTTAAGTAAAATTATTCAGTTGAACTTAGGAACATTGCTTTACTTTTTTCCTAGCAGCAATGCCTTTAAAACAGTTTATACAGCTGATTAACAGGCTTAGGCTTTGCTAGTAATTTTGACTATCTTCAATATTTTGCTAGTATAGCTTAGATCAAGGGACACAGCCATTTTCTCATCCTTCAGGCTTTCTGAAGGAGATCTGCTTTCTAAAGCTGGAGATTGCTTCAGTGTAGTCAAAGTGATGAGTCCTTAAAAAACAATATACCAAAATTCTGAAGCCAAGAAGTGGTTTTTTTTTCATATGCTACATCTGTTAAGAGGCAATCTCAATCTGGGAGTTTTGCATCACCAAATCCCAGGGCAGGGCATTCCCTATGAGAGCTCATTGCATCCACATCCCTGTTCCTAGACATGCACTGACATCTGACAGGGATGCTCATGACTGCCCTGCCAAAAGTACTGACTGTAATAATAGTTAATACTAAGGTTCCTCTTTTATCACTTGCCAAAAAAGTCTGTTCAGGATTCAACGTGTGAGACTAAATTCAGGCTCCATCAAAGGCAGTTGGAGTTTTGCCATCAACTTTGATGGGGTCAGGATTCCATCCGTCATGTCTTATGGGTAATAGAATACAATTTCTTCAGGAAGCCAAATGTTAGCTCTGATGCAGTGGATTGCAAACCCATTATATATGTCCTTAACTGAGACCAAAATTTGACTCACTGTCTTCAGTGGCCCAAGACATAATGGCACTCACTGGTGCCTGCTCCTCCTTGCTGCAGATCTGTTGTGCCACTTGTTCTTGCAGAGGCAACTCAAACATCCAGTTCCACAGTGCAAAATCCAAGCAAAACCTCATAAAGACCTACATACTGACAGGGCAAGAATCTTGGTTTCAGATACAGAGAAGTAAGTGAAAATAAATGTAGTGTTATCTACATATAATAGAAGTTTAAGTGACGTCAGCATTCTGCTCTTAATCTGTGATCTTAAAAAGCCTGGTAATTAATAAAGAGATTTTCAGTGTATCATCTTTGAGTTAAAATTTAATAGAAGACCAGAAATGTGCTTGTTGAAGTTCAAATGGAAAAAACACATAACATAGGAAAAAATTGTGTATTAAAAAACCTAATTAAGAAATAGTAAAATCTGTTACACAAGTAAAGCTGGAAACCATTTTTTCATCCCAGAGTAAGAAGCTGCATTGAGTGGAAAATATGAAGGTTACTGAATGTTACTTGGGAATAAATAGATGAATATGCAGTTTTCTAAATGGCATTGTAATTAACATTGTTATTTTCATTTAGAGCTAGTGTAGCATGAAGCATAGAGCCCCTTATGGGTCCTATGGCAAAACCAAACAGCTGAGAACAAAGCAGGCCAGAGAAAAAGAAGGGCAGCAGTCCCTGTAGCTGGGTGCTCCTGAGTCTTGTGGATGTGTCCTTTCACTCCTAATGACATGTATGTGATTCTTTTTGTGTCCTGTAATGATGTTATCTGTCAAAAAAATTCAACGTCAGGGAAGATTTAATCTCCTTCCCATTCTTTTTATTTCTTTACATTCAATTGAATGCTTTTATTATTTTTTATTATTGTTTCAGGTGGGCTTAGGGTTTTTCTGCCCCCTTCTCAGTTATTCTGATATGATCAGTTCAAGGGCAGAGCTGCAAAAATAACCACATGGCTAATTCTGAAGTCTGTACCCAAAAACAGGGAAGTGAATGTTCAGTGAGGAGACCTGGCAATAAAAGGGGATTTAGGTATTGTGAAAAGGTAAGTCAGTAATACCACATACAAACAGATGCACACATTACCAGGGAAGTTGCTTGCTTATCATATTTCATACATTTTAAATAATTCTCTCGGTGACCCTGCAAGCTGCTTCACTGCTTAGAAGTAATTTTGCCATGGCAGCAGAAGGTAAAGTAGGGATATGAGGTAGCTAACAGATTTTTTTTTGTTTTTAACTTTTTCATTTGTATTAAGTGAAATTCTCTACCTTTAGATGTAAAGGATTGAAAATCAGTTATCTTTTTTTTTCTGTAGGTGTTAATAGCAGCATATCTGCTCACTGGTACTGTTGGTGTGGAGGTCTGGCAGAAGCCTTTGCTGTTTGGTTATTATATTACAGATGTGTTAGTGATCCTGCTTATAGGTAAGTGTCCAGATCTATACAAAAATGTGCTGCTTTTTAATAATTTTGATTTGATCTTTTTTATACTTCCCTCTTTCTTTTTTTGGTTTTACTTTTGTAAGTGTTGGCTAGTCCAAAAATACATGAATAGAGATAATTAAAAGTGTTAATACTGGAAAACTTAAAAAAAGTAGATAATTTTGGAAAATTTGTTCCTCGCCGAATTAGTGTATGCTGCACATAAATAATATAGAAAATACTCCTTATCTGCATGTGCAGTTCAGTGCAGTGTGCTGGCTTCTGGGCTCCCAAAGTCTCAGGAACTCCTCATGTCACTGAGGTAAAATGTCATTTACATTTGTGTATATTCTAAGTTTAATGTTTTGGCCTGGAGCACATCATGTTCCAAAACATTATGTAGAGAGGGAATGAAGACATTATTTAAATAACCTTAGATGCACAAGTGTAAATATGAATAAAAGCCAGGTGTTTTCTAAGCTCTTATTTAGAAATCCTTTGCAAACAGAAGAGATTTATTTTTCATACACAGCAATAGCCTATTTGGTCATTATTTGATACTGTCAGTGTAGTTTGAAATGAGCACTGAATGTTTTTTGATTGCTATATCAAGACAGAACAAGAGCAGTTATATTTTAATTAGTTAAAAATATAGAAGTCTTAGCTGAAAATCTGTGTATGCAAAATGTCTTTGGTGTGTTGCTTGGAAGGTGAAGAAATTAGCATATGCATTTTGGAGGTTTTTATATGAGCATACCAGTGGTGAGAAGAGGGCACCAAAATACTGTTTGACACAAACACTCTAGGCTTGCATCCCAAGAAACATCTTCGCCCTTGAGCCAAATGGAGGACTTGGTTATAGGTGCTTCTCCCATGTCAACCATTTGAGCATTTTGCACTGATGTGTTCTCTCACCACCCTCTCCCTATAGCAAGGTTGTCAGCAGGTACCACCTCTTGCCCCAGCACTGTTTCCCAGAATTCCTAGGTTAGAAAGGACCCTGTGTTCAGGCTGTGCTTTCTAATGAGCAGTGTCTGCAAGGGCATGGTTTTGTACTTTACCCAAAAAAAACCAGTGTGTGACCAAGACAATACAGTCTTTTTCTAGTCAAACCTGATTTAGGCACTCTGAGGAAAAAAAAAAAGGAAGGGGGCAAAGACAGTGGTTGCCTTTTCAATAGTCAGTGAATTATTCACCTTTGACAGAGGTGTAGCTGTAGACAGAGAGTGATTTGTGCTCTTGAAGCAGCACTGCAAGCCCAGGGCAGGTGGACGCTGGCTCACCCAGAATGGGCAGGGCAGCTTTAGGGCCAGCAGAGACCAGCCCACCGAACACACTTGGTCTGTGCTGCACACACCAGTGCTTGGCTCCTGTCTCTAGGACACATGACAGCCCATTCAGGGACTTCTCTGATGGCTTCCCTTGCACTTGGGAAGCCATGGATGAAGGTTTAAGTCAAACTGTTAACATAGTAGGAACGTTTGTGGAAGGGAAGCACCTCAGTGTTATCAGACCTGCAGGCACAAGCGTCCTTTTTCATACTCTGCCAGAACCACCTGCAAAGCAACCTTTTTATGGACTGTTCTATTAATCCTAGAAAGAAGTACTGCTTCTGTCTTCTGTGGTATGCTTGTATGAGTGGATTTGTGAGCACAGAATAGTATTTCTTCCATCATTGTCCCAAGCAGAGTAGGCTTAAGTAGGAGCCAAAAGGTTCCTCCAAAAACCTTGTCTCTAGCACACTATGCACAGTGGCATCTTTTGCAACTTAGTTGAAGTTATATATGGGTTTTAAAGTATGCAAAATAATAGTCTTGTTTGACTCTGTATTACAGAATCATCATAGTTCTTAGTAAATCTCAGAATTTCCTAGACACTAAATTTAAATATAGAAAAAGTAGTATCCTTCCACTAAGGGTCATGCTGGTCTAGAAAACACTGCCATTTCATATTTGAATCTCAGCTCAGCAGCAAGGTGGTTATCATTGGGTAGCCTGTGTGCAGTGACTAGGGATATGTGACTGCAGAAAAAGTACCTGTCTAACCTACACCAAGGACCAAGCAACCAGGAAGATTCAATTATTGTCTCCCTTGGAGAGACTGCAGCAAGTGTGTCTTGCTCAGCCAGAGCCATTTGTATCAGAGAGCCCCCTCTGGCTGGCTCAGTTAAATGCCTTTGTGGCTAGTTAAAAACAAAGCGGGCCTCTGATGCTTTTTACAAGCTAGTTTCCCAGGATCCTGAGAGGAGCCATTAAACCATAAATGGCTGTGCTTAACCATCTGACGGCATTTAGTAGTCACCAGTGGTGCTTCTAACAACAAACCTGTAGCTGCTTCATCAATACTTGGCATTTTTTTGGTGCTTTTACTGTTCCTTACACAACAGGCGTTCAGCTGCTGAGCTGTCGCTTCTGCAAGAGCAGCTGGGCTTTAGCCCCTACCTTCTGTGGTGGGAAGAAATCCAAACAAGATGCACAAGAGTGTTTTTCAGATGTCTTTCCTGGAGTTTTCTGGGGAAAAAAAATCCATGTATAACCTAAGGATGAACTCTGCAAAAGGATCTCTTCAGAGGAAGCTGCGGTATCACCAGGTGACGCTCACTCATTGAAAGTAATGGAGCTTTTATCAGGTGCCAGAACACACAAAGATATACATAACAGTGCAGCAATACTGGTGTTTAAATTAGATGTTTTAGGAAAGAGAGCTTTATGTGTGTTCCTGGCACACTGTGAACACCTGTAGGAAAGCCAAGTCCTGAGCTGCTGAGCAGTGACCTCAGAGGACTACCCTGTGAAACAGAGAAACTTCAGCATAGATTTTATGGGAATTTGTCAGCTACCCAGCAAACATGATCCTGTAACTTTCACTGACAGTGAATGCAATTCCATCCTTCAGCTCCAAAACACACACCTAGCTGGACCCTGGATCAATGAGGAAGGTCCCTCTCCTGTTTCCAGAGCAGCTGACCTGGCTGCTAGGCAGAAATGCCTTTTCTCTCCCAGCAGGGGAGCAGACAGACCCTTTTAAAGTTATGTGCCTGTGTGCTCCTCTGGAACTAATTACTCTGCACTCATCAGGGCTCCTGTGGATGACACTCCAAAAGCTCTCTTGGGATTTAACCACAATTGTCCCATAGCATTATCTGGCTAACTAGGGTCCCTTCAAAGGGCAGCACTGGGGTGAGAGCTATCATTTATTTTCACCCCTCCAGGGCATGCCAAATGCCCAACATTCCCTGTCACTGTGCTATCAGATTGAGAACAATATGAAATATTTACAATAAGCATTTTAAAGCAGTCAGTTCTGCACATAAATTCTAGTACCTCGAATGGTGCTGTAGACTTTGTGAGAAGATTTTCACTGACAGGTAGGCATCTGTAGTTCAGGGAGCAGCATTACTAATTGATGATGGTTTCTGTCTTACATTGCTATTAAATGACCTGTAGGTGCATGCTCTGCATGAAGAATTTCCCATGTTTGGGACCTTTATACTTGCTCTGTATAAAGATTTTATAATGTCTAATAAAATTTGAGTTCAGGCTGCAATCCTTTCCTGGAGAAAGGAAGATGGAGATGTGCATCTTACTGGAAATTTCTTTTGGTATATTCTTTTGTTCAGAATTGACTGAGGGCTTGGAAGTTGTGGTGGGATGTACACAAACAAGCAGAGTTAGCACATCAGCTTCATTTTTTTAGGAAGGCAAGTTGGAAAAATTATGCCTGGATGCACAGAGTTTCCTGCTCCTTCTCAGTATTAATTGCAACCACAAGAATAGACTTCATGGGAAAAGGATCACTTAAGCATGTAGTGGATATGTTATACTTCATCAGTGTGTGGCACATGGGGCAGACTATTCGGTAATCCAAACATGATGTCATGTTTGAATGTACTATGTGTGGTCAACAGTGCCCAGGTCTGGCTACTGAAACCTGTGGCAAAGATGAAACAAGTTCTCAAAGTGCAGGTTTGAACATGAAATGTGAATTGAATATTAATATCTGTCAGAGATCTGAAACTTGAACTTTGTTTTAGAGATGGGGCAAAGCACTCAGAATTTTTTTCCTATGATGTTCATGGGTTCAGGTTCTATGCTGACTTCTACAGAGTGTTTTCCTTGAGGGTCACTCTTCCCTGAGCTACTTAAGTATATAAAATGAGGAGTGAAAACATAAATGAACAGATCATAGCAGCAAAAAACTAACGATGAGGCCAAGCTGTAACATTTAAAACATGCCAATTATTTGAATTTCATCATAGTGGGAAAGCACAGTTACTCCTCTAAACCAGTGCCTTGTACTTACCCTGTGCTACATCCTGTGTATCAAAGGAGGACACACAGGTCCTTGCCATGGGTGTTCATACTGCCCCTTTTTCAGTGTCAGAAACTGTTTAGGAGGCCATGGTCAAACTATGAATTGTTTCTCCCCCTCCGGAATGATGTGATTCTGTAGTGATTTCCTATAGTTCCCATTGCAAAGAGGCTGATGGCTCTGCCCTAGTGATGACTTGCTGAATGATTAAATGTTAAGTGCAATGTTTTCAAAAGGTTATTGCTCCAACAGGCTTTGACCAGTCCTGTTTGAGAAGTGTGGTTAACATGAGTTGGCTTCTGTATGTCTGTCACCAATTCAACATTTATCAAGGCGTTGTTGTGACAGATTGTACGAGGCTCTGTTAAAGCAAAGGGTGTGAAATATTCACCTGTCACTTGAGATATATTTTTAAGAAGCCACTGAGTTCATGTTCAGAGTAACTCATCTGAACCAGTCAGAACAATAACCCAGAAGAGCAGAGTGCTCGAGGCCAGAGGCAGAGCAGTGTCACAGGATGCTGATTACAGGTGGGAATGAGTTTGGTGGTGTTAAGCTGTGAGGAGTCATTTCAGGGGCTCTGGGACCCCCAGGAGAAGGTCAAACAAGGGAGCTTGCCTGGCAGAGTCCTTCTGGAAGCCAGTCTGGGCTTTCCAAATAAAGGCACTGTTTCTCTGGTGCTCAGTTCTTGCTGTGCCCAGAAACAGGACAATGTTTGAACAGAACTGCATCAAAGAAGCAGCTACATCCATAAACTAATAAACTAATAAACTAATTCTTCAATTGGTTCTAAATCCCTCTGAATGCTAATTGCTATCTTACAGCTCAGTTTGAGATAAATGCCATGTGTACTTCCTTAGATATTGAAAATAAGGTATAAAATTAACAAACATGATAAATACATCTCTTTTCAAGGAGCATTATAAATGCATCCCCATACTATCTTTATTCTCAAAAAATGTCTTAGATGATAAACATCCAAAACCTACATCAACTTTGTACATGAAGACAGTCCTTATGTTTACCTTATGTTCCCTTAATCCCTGTAAAATCATTTCATACTGTGGATTTTGGGTGTGTTTTTCACCCTAATGCATTCAGACTTTACAGGCTCAATTAAGTCTGTAAATTATATATTTGTTTTCTAAGGTTTCCCTTCAACTATTAAGTGGTTTAAGTTTGCCATTTTACATAGTAATAAAATATAATGGTTTTTTAGTGGACAGCTCAAAACACAATTATGTGTTTGCAAAATCCATTAAAAGAGTTGTCTGCTCAAAACATGCCAGAGAAGGTCCACAAAAAGCTTCTGTTCCAGAAACAAGTGCTTCTAAAATGTTCGCCTTTTGATGAAGCTTGCTTCCAGGCACTGATCAATGTGCTAAACATTCAGTGTGTTAAGATATTTTCATGTGTCTAGCTGCTCTAAATGTGCAAGGAATTTGAGAAGAACACCATGGAAAAAGTACTTCAATATTTTTTCCAAGCTAATATTGAGGCCTGGATATTTTGAATCTAATTTTTCTTGTCTGGTGGCTAAGAAAGGTAAATTATAACATCCCATTTCTTTACAGCAAACATTGATTATGACAAATTATTAATCTAGTGATGGAAAGGTCAAGCAGTGTACTGAAGAAGGTCATGCAGAGGCGTGGGCACTTGAAGAATGAGGAGAGCAATAGTATTTAATTTGTAAGCTGAAATGCAAGTATAACCACCTGCTGTTGGAGAGTTGGTCACCTTCTGTGATATACCCAGAAGGTCTGCACAGGCCTCTTCCCTGCCTCCCAAATGGGATGAGTGATATGGGGAGTATTTTTCTGGGGGGAGCACGGCAGGGATGGTGCTTTCCTGAACAAATTCACACAATTTCCAAGGCAGTGTTCACCTAAAATTATGTCCCTGTATCGCACTGTCTCATTTTTGAATTTTTGATTTTTAGCTATCGGGAGAGCCATAGTCTTAACAAATAAAATTTCAGTGCTTTTCTTAGGACAGTTTAAGGATGATTCATTTGTCAGGAATTTACTAACAAAGGGGATTTATGATAGCAAAGGTGTGGAGAAGATAAACAGCGAAGGTTGTCCTTCCTTTGTAGCACAATAACTTGTTTAGTGGTTTAGGTGTCTTGGAGTCACTTTATTTAGCAGTGTTTACAGTCTGTGAGGTTTTGTGTTTTAAGAAATGTGGCTACCTGCATCAGGCTGTTTGCTTTGTCTGAGTGCCACCATGGGGCTGTTGGGTACTGAAATAGCATTTTCTGGAGCTGACAGTAGTGTCAGCAGTTTGTTCCTGGCCATACCCTCTCTTTCTCTACAATGGCCAAGTCTGTATTTTGCAGAGAAGCCTGAATTAAATCAGGTACAACATCCACAGTAACTGCAGCATGTCATGGAAACAACCTGTCTGCCTGTAGATCTTCAGTAGTCTTTAAATTTAGTTACATGAGCATTTAAAATGCCCTCACATAATTAAAATATATTACTGTCAGTTCAAATAACATGGGTGACAAGGTATCATGGTACCCATTGTGTGCTAGCTTTTAAAAATTATCATTAATTTATTCAGTTATATCACAACATCTTATTGGTTTGGAATTGAATTGGAAAGCACTGAATGAAATCTAAAGTTGTCCTTAAGATTGATGGGAATTGCCTTTTGGTCTCTTTTATACACATGTGTATATACATATATACATATATACATATTTACATAAGTATATATAATGTGCACACATATTTATATGCATATCTGTGTGTGTATCTGCTTTTACACACATACTTATTTGGAAAACAGGGTAATGCCTTCATTTCTTCACCTCTAATATATCTTTAATCCTGAATTTCTGAATGCATTGGGATTTGTTTGTTTGTTTATGCTTATGTTTGGCATTTTTTAATATGGACAAAATAATTCCTAATAAAGAGCTTTAAAAATGTTTATTTCTCTGAAAAGGGAATTTACATTGTGCTACACAGAGGACTGCAGATAGGATTGTACCTAAATCCGAGGATTTGGGCTTGATACTTTCAGCCTGGTGTGACACAAGAATTCCCTGTGTATCTGTGCCACCCATCTGTGCTCTGGTATTTCTGCCTTTAATATAGGCCTGTGTTCTTACAGTTGGGTCTCAGATTTTAAATCAGCTGAAGAAGGGGAAAATACTAAAGAAGAAACTAAAAAATCTTGGAAGAGCAGCATACTACCTCTAAGAACACTCGAGGAGTTCCATTTTCCCATATGTGTTAAAACATCGAATGCGCTGAAATTGAATTCTAAAAATTATTTTAAAATAAAAGATGTACTTTTAGGACATTAAAAGCAACAACAAAAGAGCTCCATGATGATCACTTGGGCAGTGCCTGGGTGGCTGAGCGCCAGAGAGCCAGCAGTGGGTTTGCTTTCCAGGCTGCACCTTTTGTTCCTCAGAGCAGCAGGGAATGGCAGCAATGCGGATGCAGCAGTTTAGCTCCTGGGCACAAAGGGATCCTTAATGCCAATTAAACAGCAGACTTAATGAGTACCAAAAGCAGCCCCCAAGCCAGGCCTCTTTAGCTAAAAGAAGATGGGAAAGCAACATGTTGTAGGAAATGATGGAATTCTGAAAATCCCATAAGAAACGGGGAACACCCTTTGCTTTCCCTGCTGCATCCTCGGCTCTCTCGCTGTGCTAAAAGCAAGGCTGTGTAAAAATACTGGGGAGTAACTGGTGGAACTGCCCCGTTTGGAAAGTGGCTTTTTGCTAGCTGGGGGACTGTTTGTGGTCAGTGTGTTATTTCTAACTAAAATGGCACTTCATAAAAATAACAAATTGTTGGCAACCATTGCTCTTTGAATTCTATTTCTAGGTCTAGTCTCTATTTCTGTTCCTCTCGGTTGCTTTTCTCCTAACAAATCAAACTTCAGGATTGCAGCAGGAAATTTAGATTTAACCTCAAGAGTCAATGTTTTGTCTCATGTCTGCTCTAATGTGATACAGATGTTGGAACTGCTGTACGTAAGTCAAGATTTTATTGAACTAGAGCTCCCTGCCTAATAGAAAACACAGCTAACTGGAGTGCACATTAAACACAGATCACTCTGAAGGCACTAAGCCTGTGAATTCTAGAAATATTGACAAAATGCTTGGGATATTACTTTAATTGCACATCCTTAGCTGTTTGATAGGGAGTTTCTGCCATGGTAAAGAAGCAGAGCTCTTAACTGTTTTAAGAAGCAAACTCAAAAGGTAAACATTAAAAAGAATGCAATACCTGAAATTATTTACAGGCTGGCTTTTCTTTTTTTTTTTTTTTTTTCAATTCTTTGCTTCCTTCTCTTTAGCAGATAACCAGAAAGACTGGAGAGACAGATTATCTATTGTATTGTTTTTACTTCTTTGTTTTCCCCAGCAATCCCGATCTCCACTTTTCTTTCAGGTTTAGTTTTCCTTTTCTTGAGTTGCCACTGTGGCCAGGGCATACTAAACACTTGGGTATGTCCTTGATGAGGACTGAAGGGTAAAAAATGACATTGCTCAAGACACTGCTATGTCACATTAGCCCCAGTACAAAGTCATCTGAAATCATATCTTTCCTCTAATTATTTTCCCTCCCATATTGCTAATAATACTTTTCTGTACAGGCAGCACAGTGCTTCTTAAATGATATATTTATATTTATATTTATATTTATATTTATATTTATATTTATATTTATATTTATATTTATATTTATATTTATATTTATTTATACCAGAAAGTTTAACACATCAGAGTGCTTTTCTTGCCCATAATAAAATAGGAATGATGTATTAATTTAGTGTACCACACCCAAGTCTCTTGCCCTACAATAAAAGAGCCGTGCAGAAATGTGCTACCCAGAGCAATCTCCAAGCAGCAAATTGACCAGGGAAAAGCCCTCAATACACAGAAAGTGGAGGAAAAGTACAAACCAAAGAGCTCTACAGGGAATGACGTTGATTATAAAAGTCATATATATTTTCACCTAATTAGGACTGACTGATACAGTGACTTTTTTTTGTTTAAATCACAAGTTTCCACTTCTTGCTGAAAGTCTTCTCTGATTCTTGAGGGGACCAGTGCATTTTGGATGGGGGTGTTGGAGGGGGTACAGCTGGGTCTTCAGGCAGCTCAGGGGCTGCTGGCTGCTGGGTTGATAATACCAGGGGCTGTGCAGGGAGAAACAGAGAGAGCGAAGGTGAAACCCTTGTGCTTTGTGGGTTAAAGCTGAGCTCCAGAAACACCACAGCTGTGTTAAAAAAGAAGTAAAAAACTCTCTCTTGTTCAAATAATGGACACGCCAAAAATCATTAATTTCAGCTATTGTATCATCAAAACAGATCGTTAGTTGACCCTTAATATTTTGAACTATTAATGTATTTCCCCACTAATGTGAACAGCCCAGCTTGAAGTTTATTGTCTTTCTGTATTCCACTGGAAGGCTTTTGGTGTTAGACTCAGGTTTTTCTAGATAAACAGCAGCTCATGAAAAGTAGGGCTGTTCTGGGTCCAAACAGACCTGTATGAAAAATAATTGATCCTATCTATTAGCTATATCAAAAATTAAAAAAAATAATCTGGTCTTGTCACTCATTACACAGGAAATTCTGCACCAGCAACTATTTCCAGCAGCTAGCTTTTGGGAAAAAAGAGGACAGTTTTATTATTGCCTAAAGCCCCCAACCTCAGTTCATATCCTGTAATGAGTACAGGAATACCAAATCATTTTTTGAATAGTACACAAGGTCTGTTATCATATGAAAAAACTCAGAGGTCATCAGTGTCGAATTACATATTAATGTTTTTCTCTTCCAGGCTTCAGTTTGTTTCTATCATTTCCACAAACACTATACAACATTCACAGGTAAGTTAATTAACATTAAATAAGTTGTATCACATCCTATTTAATTCTGTGTATTTAATGGTTTCCTCATTTACAAATAAATGTAATGCTTGAAGTAGACTAGCTTCTTTCATCCAGATGTTGTCCTGATAATGTAGTAAAAGGTTTTTCTGGTGATTTTTCAGAATCTGACTGGTTTCTTTTTCATGTTTACAACTCTCTTCCTTTCACTTGCTGTTCTCCAGGCAGTCTCACAGTGGTCTTCCACAGTAAACTGATAGAGGCTCTGTAGTAAAAAACACTGCATTTTATTTGCAATCAAATGTGATTTGTAACTTCTGCCTGTGCTGGGTGGAATTCTGTAGCTGACCATCCTGCACTCTGTGAAGTCCTTAATTGTCTTCCTGGTCCTTCTGTAAAACTCTCCTCTGTATGCAGTCTGCAGATAATTGCTGTCAGATGTAAGCTAGGCAGGTGGCAAGCTGTGATTACATCTAAGAGCTGGCTTGCTGCACCCAAGAATTTTATACTCAGTTAGTTTATATTCCAATGGCCTATTTTTATTAATGCTGCCTGCCTTCCCCTAGTATTTGCTAGCTCGTTTCACTCATCTGTCACTTCAGGTCTCTCAGGTCTTAAGTGTCCTGGAGGAGGGACTGTCACTGCCTGTCTTCAGGAATTAGTGGAAACTAATATTAACATTTAAATCTTAGAGAGTCTATAAGACAATGCCACATCTCTCCTACACAGCCCTTTTTGTGTGGTGGCACTCAGTGCAGTCACCAGAGGCATGCACAGCCCCAGGTTTGGGGCAGGAAGTGTTGAGAGATGTGGGGCAGGAAAGGCTGAGGACCTGCAGAAAGGCTGGGCTGTGGGGCAGGGGCTGGGAACCAGCCATGCAAGGAAATCTTGTTTGGGAATGACTGAGAGGAGCAGGGAAGCACCTTGTGCATGTCAGCCCCTGGCAGGAGGAGCCTTTACCCCAATGATCATTAAGGGTTGGGTTTCCTTCCTTTCCTCTCAGGACTTTTGTTTAGTATTATCCTTTTCAAGTCATCACTTGACATGGTTCCTCTCAAGCCTTCTGCTGGGCTTGTCATTCCTCTGAAGAGAAAAGCACAAAAAATTTTAAACTACCAGTCAGGTTTGCTTGAATGATGCATGCACAAGCTCTTTGGTGATGAAGGATTTGAGTTTTCCAGTCATGTCCTCTCTTTCTCCATCCTGATGCCTGTTCTCAGTTGTTATTTTAGGAGTAAGTGATTCCTTTTTGGCATGAGAAAGATATTTCTTGGATTTTTGTCTAGCTGTTTCTATAAATACATATGTTCAAAGATTTTAAACAGGACATTTCCCAGTACATTTCAAACACAGAATTGCTCTTCTGAACTGGCTGTATGAAGGAATGGTTTAGTGGTTGTGAACTTAGAGTTACCATTTCCCTAGCTGACAGAAAATGCAATAATTTACTACCTCTAAAAAACAGCTTAAAATGCCCAAGAAAACACAATGTATCATTAATTTTTCTGTGCTCTAATTAGCCAAAAAGCCTCCACTTTAGGCTGCATTTGGACTAAAGGACCTAAATCCTGATGTACAGGATCCTCAAGCAGCATGACCTCCAGCTCTAAACAACAGCAATACCTGCCAGGCATGTGTTTCACTCTGCTGCTGCTGGAAACGTGGGGTGTATTGAAACTGAAACAAGTTTATGTCTCATGTTAGAAGCTTCATCCTCTAAAGCCATAGATTTGGAATTCACAGCATCTCTGCATGCTTGAGAGTACTGCAGCTCACTTTGTGTGAGTTTACTGGCCCATTGCCAGACAATGGTGAGCAAGCAAAGTGAGTAAATCAGTAAATTGTAACCCCAGAAATAAATTTACTACAATTTCTTGTAAAATGTCTGGTATCTAGCACATTTGCACTGGTTGCAAGAGGAATTCTTGGGCTGAGTTTGGTCTAGAGTTTGAGGTTAGTGTGTAGAAATAGAATGGATAAAATTACTTTATCTACAAAATTATTGTATTTATTTCCAGAGCACATTTAAAGAAAACACTGAAGAATGATTCTCTGTATGAAGGACTGCTACCTCTTGTATCACCTCTGTTGCTGTTCGTTCTTCTTACAGTCTGGGTGGTTTTATCTCCAAGCAACATATTAGCAAAGCAACCCAGACTGTTTTTATGGATGGTTGGGGTTGCTTTCTCAAATGTTATTGTAAGTATATTTGAGGTGGTGGTATTGTTTAGAGATAGCTTTCTATTCTTTCTGTGAATAAGCAGAAGGGAGCAGAAAATGTAGCTAAAATCAGCAGAGTCACACAGCTCTTCTACCTCAGTCTTACACTGTGTCTCATAAAAATACACTGCAACACGTGTCTGGACTGGGGACACTTACAGTACTGAAATACCTCCTCTGCCACAGTGGAACACTTTTGTGGGGGCTCTGGTTTGTTTTCTGAGGGTGTATGAAAACCCTAGAGGCGCCTTACTTCTAGAAATGTAACAGATACTCCCCAACATACAGGCAGAACTGGGGATTTGTCAAAGTAAAAGGAAGGTCAGCACTGGCACTGATTTACTAGCCAGAGTGGAGGGCTTACAGCTTCCCCCTGCTCTTGTGTCCATTACTGTGGTCCATGCATTCCTGTATCCTGCAGTTCAGCTGGTTCTACATTTTCCCTTCGCCATTTAGAAAAAGGCTGTACCAGTGACAGTATGTTTTAGGAAAGATGTGAAGAGCTGTAGGAACCTCGTGATGGCTTTCTGCACACAGATTATTTTCTCCTGTACCATGTCATGCTGACCAGTTTCCTCCCTTTCATTCCCAAGGGACAACATAAACCTCTGTGCAGTTCTAGCAGGGGCAGCCAGGCAGTGGTGCTGAGCCCTGCAGGTGACCCAGGGCTTTCTTCTCTGGGAGAAGCCAGGAAAGCAGCCAAGCAGAAAGGTGTTCTTGCATTTAAGCAAAAATACCCTAGAGGATAGTGACTAGTGTCATCTTAGGAAAATAGTCTCCAACACCATCTAAAATCTTGCCACTGAGCAATGCTACATCCAGTTTAAAAAGTGGAAGGCTAGAAGTGTCTTGTACTGTGAGACAGATCTTCAAAAATGTGAGGTTTTAAAAGAGAAAGTATAGCCCCTTTAGAAAGATGAATTCAGGAATGGAAAAAAAGTTAGAATTGTGATATTTGTTAGATGTATCCTATAAATGTACATTTCTGAGGGTCACAAATCAAACAGTTCCATCTTAAGGACTTAATCTCACAAAAACGACTTGACTTTCAGATGTGCTTTATTGTATACATTGTTAATTACCTAATCTACCCCTTTTTTCTTAAGAGAATAGTGGAGATTCCAAAAGAAGAAATACAATTGCTTCATGCCAGTGGGGAAAATGCTTTCAGAGTTTGGCAGATGGCAGATTCTGCACATACATCTTAACTAACCAAGAGTGATTGTGGCAGGATGCTTGCAGAAGAAAAACAGTAAGGCAAACCAGAGGTTTCTTTACAGGCTGCAGTTTATCAGTGACTGAGTGCAATGCATATTCTTCAGGCTTTGTTTTTTTCTTTTCCCAAAACACACATTGCAGTGTCGGAGGCTCGTGCGAATTAAAAATGTATGCATGTTAGCTGAACATTTTAACATTTTAACGTTTTGAAAGCAAGCATTAAAAATGTATGGGTGTTAGTTGAAATTTGTAACATTCTAGAGCTCAAAAATGAAGCCTGCATTTCCTTTCACCTCTTCTGGTTCCTTAGACATGCTTCCTCCAGCATTAGAGGAAGGCTTGTCATGGCAATACTTTTCTTCTCCATGATAGCCTGACACATTGGGTTTCCATTACCTGTTCTGCAGACCACAAACTGCAGACCATGGCTCTTTACCTGCCATCCCAGTTCCAGTATCTGGAACTTCTCATGCCTTTGACCATATATTTGGTCACCCAAATATGTAAGTATAACAATGGTTTAAAACAATGTGAAATCCAACCTATGGTCAGGTTCAGTTATGTAGGCAGAAAAATTATAGCTTATAGATTGCATTAGCAATTTATGTTACCCTCTGGAATGATTCCCAAAGGACTCATAAAACCAGTGCTATTAAAAAAATTCACAATCAATACTGAGAAAATAAGTGAAAATATTAACATTATGTACAAAGGCTTACTTCTTCCACTATTCAAAGTTAATTATTTTTTCATGGTTTATTTTTGCATTCTTCAGTTTCCACAGCATAGGCAGTAAAGCCAGTATTTCTTTCCTATGGTCAGACTCCTACTGCTGCTGTCATAAGATTTCAGGCACTGCACAGGGAATCAGTTTTTCATTCTTCTGCTGTTTTCAGGATACATAAAATCTATTTTTAACCACATTTCAATTTTGAGTGAAACTTAAATCAATAAAATATTTCATATGTGCCTAAATTCCTTTACTTTTTTGTAATGGGCATGACATATATGAGACACATTTAAGGAGCCTAAGCCAGACAAAACACTTTGGTGTGCTTAATTGCTTTTAAAATACTGAATTTCAAGTGAATTAGTCTCATTATGTTTCCAGAACTCAGTAGAATTAAGCTAATTGTCTTCAGTTAAACCATGCACCATATATTAATTTTTCCCACCATTCTGAGTGGGATCCCTTTCTCTGGGCCCCCAGCTGCATCTCCAGGGAGCTCACTGCCATGACTGAGCCAAGAAATTGGTGTTTTAGTACATAAAGGAGTGCTAGAAAAGAGAAACAGGATGTGAAAATGTCGTATATTGTCTTCCCTCCCTTCTATACAATGAAGCAGAAGATATTTCTGTCAGGATGCATGATTAAAATACCAGCAGACTCTCCCAGTGATTAATTAGGTGATGGCACATTTGATTTGGGATCACAAAACATAAGGTGGCAAACAAATTCCCCTTTTGTGAAGATGTGCTTCCACTTAGCAAGTGTATTAAAACACTGTCTCCAGGAAAGGGTGTATGTTGGGATACCAGTTGTCGGTTTCTCTGTGTCTGGATTGAAGGCACTTGAGACAGTAGTTCATGTTCAGACTCACGTGTTTATTATTCCTTATCAGTAAAACAGTCTCACTACGGTGAGTTCAGCAGCTTTTCATTAGAAGGCACAAAATGGCTCACAATCTCTTGTTACAAGGTCTTTTAAGACTAAACTATCCAATTAAGAACTGACACCTAGATTGTTTTCCCTTTTAATCCAATAACTGATCTCAAAGAGCTGCAATGTGGACTTTCCTGCCCAATTACAAAATGCCACCCAAACCCAAAAAGAAGAAGGAAGAAGCATGAAGAAGAAACCCAGGACAACACCCTGTGCCCTCCATCTTGCTTCCATCCACAACATACTAAAAATCCCCAAACCTAAATTTCTCACCAAGTGATACACCTACTCTACTCTCTATAATCTATTTCCCACTTCTGTGGATTCTAGTCTATCTTGAAGTCTAGGAAACTTTCTCCATGAATGAGGGTGAAAGTCAGTGCCCCCCTGGGGGTCAGGGCACCCCAGAGCAGAGAGAGAAATATTCCCGGTGCTCTGGGTTTCCACAGGTGTATTTTAAACTATAATAATGCCCTCCAGGACCCAGTGAGGTGCAAAGGTGTGTGCCTACAGCAGCCTTCTCACCAGAAACCAGCCCCATGTTGAACTGCAGCCTTGTTTCCCTCTCACCCAAAGCAACCCGCGGAGAAAATGGAAATACTTTTCCTTAGACCCTCGGGGCTGGCCCGGCACTTCTCACCTGGCCCCTTTTGCTCCGGCAGTGCAAGGTGATCATCTGCCAGATGAGCAGCACGCGCCCGGAGCTGTTCCACTGGTTCCTGTTCCCGCTGGCACTGGTGGTGTACGCGGCCATCTCGGGGCTGCTGGGCCCCATGGAGGAAGCGGCTCTCGCCGTGTTCACCGCCCTGGTCACGGCTGCCCACGTGCACTACGGCGTCTGCGTGGTGAGCAGAGGGGTCTGGAAACAGTTTCTGGTTGGGGCATTGTCTGGGAGCCTGAATGTTTACTTTTTTTTTTTTGTTTTTTTGTGGTTTTTTTTTAAGTCCGGTGTGTTGTTTTATTTAGTCTAAAGTTAAAAAAAACCAAACTATTTTATTGCAGGCAATGCCTTTTTGCATGTGCAGCAACTTCAGTGACTTGAATTATGCCAATGTAGCCAACTGGTTTCAGCTTCAAACCCATCAGAATTAGAATATTTATAGACTAGTTTTACGTAGCAGTAGACCCATGAGGCATTAATGCATCCACCTCTCTTTTCTTGCCTTTCTTCTTCCTAAGGTCACTTGACTGAAAAAATACGAAGGTAAAATGCAAAGTGACATAAATAGAAATAACAAAATAAGGTCAACTTTGCTTTGAATCTGCAGGCAAATTAGCTGTCCCAATTTTATTCTTGGCCCACTGCTAGCATCTCTCAAGCTGGTGACATGAATAGTTTTCCAGTTCATTCAACCTTACCAGCACATTTTTGTGTCTGCTACATCTCAGTCTTGTCATTGTCATCTGAACTACTGCTTAAATTGAGTTTTACTTGGTTGATGCCCACTTTTCTAAATTGTGAAATGATCCTTTAGCAACTGTTTTAAAGGCTTGAGCTTTTAGATAAAACACCTTGCATGGCAAAGGTCTTGTTTCAGAGGGAGCTGGTCAGTGTTCTTTTATTTAAGCCACAGCAATGGGATGTAAGGATTTTTCTTTGAAAGCAGCCTTTTGTCAGCAGACATTGGTGGCATAGTAGAGTGTACCTGAGCATGGACATGGGCCTACTGGTGGGGGTCAGAATGGAAATACCTGGTCAAAATTCACAATTGACTGAGGGGCCCAGCTCCATCACAGCTTATGTCGTCTGTGAATCCAGTCTGTAGCCATTTAACTTCCCAGCAGTGTGTTGCAAGAGGAATGTAAAGAAAACAGCTCTCTTGTTTGAATACTTACAGGTCCCCGTGTACTCAAGGATCCCCAAGTACGTGAGGACTGTGGTTGGGTCCTCCCCCTTTTACTGGGTGAGGAGAGGCAGTGAATTGTGAAGCACACACAAAATAGGTTGCTAATCTCTGTGATTTCTCTTTAGGGTAGGCAGCTGAGCGAGCACTTGAACATTTACATCTTCTCCCTGAAGAAACGCGTCCAAGAGTGAACACCTGCACTATGAGCAGACTGTAACTTGACATGGAGATTTGCAGCTCTTCTGATGTGATAAATAGTTGGAATGAATCTGATTAAAATAACCAAAGAATAGAATAGCACAGATATCTGAACCACTGCAACAATAAGCAATGCAGCCAGATGCCTCATCTCCGAGGAAGATGCCTGTCCAGCAGAGAACTTTACCAAGTTGTTCTGTTGATATTTATTCTTTTTACCAAGCCATGTTACTCACCTCTCTTTTGTCTTCCTCTGCCTTACCACTGTGTCCAAAGCCCTGGATAAATGCATGCTGGGTTACACGAGATCTTTGGTCGTTTATAACCAGCACCAGTTTTACACAGCCTAGTCACCAGTGGGACCCCAGCAATGCAAACCCACCCTGTGCATCCTTCCCACTCACACATCTGTGCCTGCTTCATTTGCCATATTTAATTTTCTCACAACTCATTTCTTCCACACAACCTCCTGAAAGGCTTATGCACATTTAGTCTTTTCCTCACCTCATTTGAATGTGTGAAGACAAGAGAATGAGCTCAGAAAGCTATGGGTACAGTAAAGTGTTTTTGAAATGTACAGTTTTTTCCCCTTTCTCAGCATTGAGTCTCAGCTGACCTGTCAGAAATGTAGGCTTAACACAGCAGCAGCTGGCCCTTCTATTTATTTTCTAGGCAGTAAAAAGCACATTGTTTATATTTCAGTAGCAACAAACAATATAGCCTACAAAGGTAAACAGCTGAAAATAAATTTGGCCAGCAAACCTTCGAAGATTTGCATATTTCTCTTCTTAACTAGTTTCAGTCCAACATCATCTACCAGTGCAAAATGCTAAACAAGTCATTATTTGCCTGTGTGCTTGAAGCAAATTCTTGTGGTTTTGGAAAATGTCATAGGAAAAAGAAACAAGAATTTTTTTTTTAAAAACATTACATGTTTGCATGCAGATGTATACTGCTCCCTTCATCTGTAATACCCGTGGGTTTTCTGTGTGCCTTGGAGAGGGAGTAAGAATTTGAGTTTCATGTCTTTTCATACACTGCCCTAGCCAGAGGGCTTTTGTGGCCTTGAAGCACTAATTAAACAATCTGTCCACTTCCCCAAGGTAAGCACAGAGAGATGTGATTGACAGCCTGGCACATTTATTAACTATTTAACCATCTCACTTGCCAGAAGCCAGGTGGAAGTGCAGTTTTTGAGCTGCTGAGCTGAGTCTTCATCTTTTTCAGTTCTTAGACCGTTTCTGCGGGTTTGCCACTAGCCTGATCATTTTTGCACCCCAGTTAACTTCCCCTTACATCATTAGCTCCCATTGATATTTTCAGCTGAGCCATCGGCCAGTTGTATGAGCAGCTTCAGCTTGAGCTGGTACCTCCTGTTACAGCAGGTGTCCTATGACAACACCAGCAGGGCTGATTTCCCCAGGCAGCCCTTAGCACACAAGGGATCAAGCCTGCACATCAGCTTCCCCTGTTCACAAAGCAGAAATATTGGAAAGTTCCTTCAGGTTTGAAAGAATCCATGTTCTACCTACCAAACAAGCACACTGAGAGTCCCACCCCCCAAACAAACACCAGATGAGTCACAGTTCAGGCAGCTCCAGGTGTGAGTCAGGCAGAGGGGACAGGTCATGCTGTAATGCAGAGTCAGAGGTTTTGCCAAGAGCCAGGCAGGGAAGGGAGGATGCCCTTTGGCACTGCTGTGGTCCAGCACAGGAGGCATCTCCCAGGCTTCCTCCTTGCCAGTGTGGCAGCCACGTCCTTACCCTGTGTGATGCCCAGAGAACATGGGGTGTCCACAGAGGTGTTCCCAACTGCCCAAGGACTCCCCTGGAGTAAGTCTGAAGTCTCTTTATTTGATGAGGTTTGCCAAAAAAGGTAGTTCTGACTGTATCTGGGGGGGAGGGACGAGTTTGGTGTTGCTGCACACACCCAGCATCTCAACATTTGATGAAGTTAAATACTACATCCATACCTGGTACACTGCCACCTGCTTTTTGGAAAGTCTCACCTGCTTTTTAAGGGCACTTTGTATTTCACCTTTCCATCAGAAGCATTGGGGAAACTCTGGTGAGAAAAGAACTGGGATACAATAAACAAAAATAACTCCAAATTGAATGTGGTCATACAGGGGAAACTCTGTGGACAGGATTCCTTTTCCCATCTGTCCTGCACTTATTTAGGAAACAGCTGGAAATAAGGGTCACAGAAGCAATGCAATCTGATGCACTGGAATGAAGTATTTTGAAATATTAATTAAGTGAGTTCTAAAACTTGAACTACCACAACCTGCCTGCACTTGTACCTTTCTAAAGAGAAACTGAGAATCACTTTTAAAGGACATTAATCTCTGGCCAGTTTTTTCACCTTCTATATGAAAACATGGCAAATAACTTTCTTTTTCCTCTTTAAAGCAATTTATCACTACAGTCTGTATAAAGACAAGTATAAAAAGAGATCATGTATTGCACAGTGTGTCTATTGAATTATTAGCTGTTGTAGATGACAACTGGTTCAATGAATAAGAAGAAAAATGTTTTTGCTCATAGGGCTGTACAGTCACAGATTTATTTTGCAAAGTCAGGTATGTAGATGACCTAACAGTCTAACAATACATTTTTTTGGTCACATTATGGCAGAAAGTTTTCAACTATCTGAAGTGGAAAATATATAATTTTTTTTATGCTTTAGAGCATTTGCACTAACCCAAGGACATGCCTTCCTCCTGGTCTTATGAAAAGCAACTAAACAAGAGCTGCTCTCCCAGGTTTGAACACCTGGGTGGGAAATGGGCTCCTCTGGTCTCTGCTTCATCCTCCCCTCCTTTGTCAGAGGCCCAGGGATACCTGGAGCAGCGGGGTGCAGGCTGGTGGCTCACAACAGGGTCACTTCAACAGAGAGGAGAAGGGTCCTGATCCAAGGCTCAGAACTGTGCTTGAGCAGCAACTACTGCAGCTACAAAAAAAACCAGAGCTGTGAGTGAGAACTACAACGAATTTTCCCCCTTCTCTCCCAACAAAACCTCATACTTTAATCTAAAATCTAGGTGGCTTTTAGGTACTGCATTGAAGATTCATCTCTGAATACCTGGCCCACTGGGAGCTCAGGTACCTTTCTGTAGTGTTCTCTTTGCTGCCTGGCTGCTGCCAGTTTTGCTTCCGACTGATATCCAAGGGAGTTAGCACTCCAAAATCTGAAAGCATTTACCATAAAGAAAAATGTGCTGTTTACATGCACATACATACATACATGGATTTTCTGGTTTGATTTATAAAAGGGAATACAGTTGCTGAGCTCTTGGGGAAACAGATGCTATCCACACACACACAGCGTAAATGGACTTCTGGGTTTTTAAAGCAGCTGCCTTTTTCTTCCTGTTCCCATATGCAGCCCCTGATGAATCAAAAATATGCATTTAATCCAGAAAATTATTATTTTAGAATGTTCTGAATAGTCTCTAGAGCTGGACAGATTTTAACATATATTTTTTTATTAAATATGTAAAAAGATAAACGCAAGTCAAGTTATTCACATATTCAGACAAAAATCTACTCTATCATGCGACAGTTTGTGGATAATGTAAAATGACTGATACATCTGAATAAGACTTTTTTGTATCTATTATGCCATTACTTATCTATTTATAATTAACAATACATATGTTTACATTCCTTTCAGTTTACATTTAATATATAACCAAAGCTTTATGGTGTGCTATTTAGTAAAGGTAATTACAAATGCATATTAAAACCATAACAGAAGAATGGGTTACTCACAGGGGGTGGGGGGGGGGGGGGGAAGGACAACTCTTTCCCCTTTCAGAACACTGCTCTCCCCTCAGCACAGCCACATTTCTGGTGCCCCCAAAGAATTTCAATGCCCTGGCTCCCTACATCAGTCACTCCCCCCTTGATACAAGCAGTGACGGGGCTATGGTCCTCAGATCAGAAACAGGATGCAAGGAATTTTCAGGAAACGAAGTTCAGCTTTTTAAATTTTTTTCATATGTGCTTCAAAAGAGAGAAAAGAAGAGAGGCACAACAGCCTGGCTATGAACTGTCTGGGGAGCTCAGCAACCCCAACCATTTGCACCTTCAGAAAAATGTTTTCCCTTGAAGTGCTCTCCATGCACCTGCTTGAGTATTGGCAGAAGGATAAACTCCAGTAAGCAGAGACATGCTGATGAAATTAAGTTTATAGCCTGATCCCAAACTCCTTGCCCCATTCAGAGATCCCAAAAAGGCTAAAGGACATTCTGGAATCTTAAAAAAAAATTAGTAACTGCTCTTCAACAGTATTATGAAGAACTACTGTTTATTACAATGACAATTGTAATAAGTACATATGTTCTAATAAACACAAATACAACAAAAATGACAATTCCCCCATTTGTGGTGATTCTTGGAAATAATTATTTTGGAAAAAACACAATTTTATAAACCAGACCTTATTTGTAATCAATTGAGAAGGGAGAGGAAAGCGCTGGCCTGCAGAAGTTGCAGTAGTTTGATTTCATCACTGGGTAGGATGTGAGGTCAATACTGGGTGCAGGGCTGGGAAAACTTCAGCCTGCAGGGTCCAGAAACTCTTCTGTTGTGCAGAGGGAGGATCAAGGAACTGGAAATACCTGTTCTGGTGCTCAACAGCATTTTATACATTGTTGGTGGTGCAACACAACAGCAGGGTTCTCACATTTAACTAAGAGCCACTTAGCTGCAGAAGATTGATTAGGAATGGAAAACTGCATGTGCATGTGTGTGTGCCTGGGGGCTGATGTATTGGAAACCTTTCTATGGA
This sequence comes from Calcarius lapponicus, assembly GCA_039654755.1. Classification (NCBI taxonomy): domain Eukaryota; kingdom Metazoa; phylum Chordata; class Aves; order Passeriformes; family Fringillidae; genus Calcarius; species Calcarius lapponicus. The sequence continues at coordinate 111,462,182 of CM077464.1, read as the reverse complement.
AGTATAGCTGGAGACCTAATGCTTTAGAAGCCTATGAACACCTAAAATGATTTAGCTTTCCAATAGGCTGTGGAGTTTTTCAGTGAATGCCAATTGGGATGGGACTTCCACGTACCTGTTAAATCAGCACAGCAAACCAGAACTCAGAAAATGAAGTGAGAGACCAAGAATACCAGGCATTAAATAACCAGAGAGACTACAATGTGCAGTGGTAGGAGAAGAACAAGGAATGCTTTTTATACTTCAAGATACCTCTCTTTATAAAATACCATCATTTAAAACAGGGCCATGGGACCACACTGGAAGGGAATGCTCCCACTGCAGACATCTCTAGTGCTCACATGGTTCTGCACCACACTGGCCTTAAAGGAGAAAGGTCAGCCAAGAGCAGAACCAGCTCTGTGCCCTCAGTCAGATGGCCTCCTTCTAATGTGTGCCCTGTCTCCTCACTTCTTCTCCATGCTTTAGAAGCAGCCTTAAACTTGTGAAGTGTCCACCATCCACTTACAGGGGAGTTTGGGGTACAGTTTGAGACCAGTGCTGTTGGTGCTTCCCCCCATACTTTGCACTAGTGACCAAATTTCTGTCTTCTAGAATTCTGCTGGGGCAATGGAAGGGGGAAGGAAAGTGGAAAGAAATGTGTGGCCTATTTTCTCCTTTTCTGAGAAGCAGGAAGCCAAGGATGATGGTACAGACTGTGTCCTGCAGCTACACTTGTGTCAAGGGGATTTCTCTCCTCCCTCAGCACTGAGCTCTGCGGAGGTAGAGCTGCAGCTGGAGGCTGGGACTGGATTCCTCAGAAAGGAAAAAAAGCTGGGAAATGTCTATTGACTAGTTAGGAAACTGGGAGGGTTTTCAAAAAGCTGAAGTGGATGTCTGTTCCTCCAGAAATCAGCCAAAAAACATGCCATGCAGCTTTCTAACAAGCTTCCTAATGCAGGGGTTTAAATCTCCCAGTGAAACAGATGCTCTGCCTTCCATTTGTGAAGGCAGGAAAGGAATAAATGTGAGCAACACAAGCGTTTTCCTCCACAACACAACCTCATTGTTATGGCTTGAGTATGACATCCACTGTATCCCTTTATTTCAACTGTTCGGCCAAATCGACGCCCCAAGGCAGATGTACTGGAAAATGCAAAAGCACCACAAAGTGAGAGACACAGCTAGTGGTACAGAACTCCTTGCCACACAAAATGCCAATATAAATATGTTAGAACAAGTTACAAGTGTATCATACTTAAGACGAAAAAGAAAAAAAAATAAATATATATATTTTTAAAGAGCAGAACAAATCTCAAGCAGCCAAGTGGTGACGTTGCAGTGATGTACAGTAGGTGATGTAGCCCTACAACCTCTTGGGAAGATACACTGAAAAGAAGACGCCTGCAAATGCATCTTGGCAAAGTATTGGTACAGAATGCAGTGGTTGGCTGGCACTCACTATGGTACATAAATGTTAATGGCAGACTGGGAGTGAACTGATTTCAAGTTTGAGGCCGCACATGTTCCATTCTCCAGAAGAAAGTTCTCACACAAAACGAAAATTGTCAGAGATGCTGCGTGAGTCAGTACTCATCCTGCTGCTGGGGCTGTTCATGGACTTGCTCTTCACCTTCATGCTCATCTGTGTGGCTCTCCTGTAGGGAGAAAAAGATCCCAAAACACTCTTCAGCAGAAAGCATTCCTCATGTAATCTTGCCCCGTGGTGCTCACTGTAGCATAAAACTTAATTGTCATGCAAGGAAGTACAAAATGAGCTGTTACCTGAGGAAAGCAGCATCTCATAAAATTATATTGAAATGTACTTTCTTTACTTCTAATTGAGGCATATGCAGTACTGGTAATTCCCTAGAAGAAAAGTCAGCTTTCAACATTGCTATCTGTTATTTGTTCTGGTGAGTGAACGAACACTTTGAACAGTTAGACAGTGATATGCCAACATTTAGATCCTGTACCACAGCATCCTGATATCCACCCATTTTCAGCTTGTCCAAGGTTTTTTTGAACCTATCTGCTGTAGTTTTCACACAATCTTCTCTCAAGGTTTAGATCACTAAATGGACAAGACACTTTTACTATTGTCTGCTTGAAAAATTCAACACAGTCTCCCTTTTGAGGTCAGGCATATTACTTTCCCAAAATTTTTAATTTTCCCATGCCAATCCCATAGACTTGCAAACACATTTTCTTGGGGAGGCTGGCGGGAAGAGCCCCATATTCACTGACTTATAGAGTTACTGTAAAAAGCACTAATTACTAAGTAATCACTTCCCATTGTTTTTATGCTCAGTATTATCCAAAGCTGTCTCTGTGAATATACATTCCCACTGGAAGATGAATCCCTGACACAAGGAAAGGCTGTATCCTCGCTGCAGGTGACACCACTTATGAACAACTTTCCAATTACAGGCAACAGGCCTAGTATCCTGAGTTGACCTCAATGTTATCTGAGCTCAAAAAGTCTGGCTGACTTTTAGAGCATCCCTTTTGGACTGCCATTAAGCACAGCTGCATTTACAGCTTTCCTCTCAAGTGCTTTCCATCTTTCCACAGCACGGTTCACTGAAGAGATCCTTCTTGTGTATGCTCTGCCCTGCATTAGTACTGCTCTGCCCTAGGCAGTTCCAAAGGAAAACACTTTTCCAGCACACTGAACTGCCATTCAAAATCCAGCATCCCCAGTGGGCTACCTCTGCAGAACTTGCCCAGCTCCCTAAGCAAGTTTTGTTAGAAGCAAGCGGCTTGAACAACAAACTTTAACAAATTGCTACTGCTAAGTTTTCAAATTTGAGGCAAAAATCAAAAGAAAAGGAAGGCCATCATTTTAGTTTCCCCACAACAGTCCAGGGCAGCTTATGAAAGAAACTAATTCCCTTCTGGCAGTAAAATACTTATCTAAGGGCAAAAGCAGAATAAGGTTCCTAACATTTGGAACAGCCCAATTTCAAATGAAAGCAAGCTTTCTATCACTCAGGTGCCATTTTCAGGTAGAAGTCACACATCAGTCAGAGCAGCTGAAGTTGAGCACGTTTTGGTCCCTTGGGGGAAATTATGCCCTTATTACATCACATCAAAACAGTTTTGTGAGCAGTACCTAAAAACTGCAGCTCCTGTGATGGGCTGCAAGGGTGCAGGATGTGCAGAGAACAGGAGGTTCACAGGGAGGAGCTGACAGGTGGGAGAACGTGACCCTGCCCTGCAGGGTGAGAAAACTGAAGCTTCTTTAGCTGCAGTGAGTGATGCTGCCTTAACCCCATCTGTCCTGACCCTCCTTCTGTGCTGAGGTGACCTGCTCTGGAATGCACATGTTCCACAGGCCCTGGGGGTGATGAGATGCACTGTCAGAAAGCCCACTGGTGCAGACTTTATGCATCACGTATGTGCTTTCCTCTCATCCGTACAACAGGAAAAGCCTCTAAGCACGGGGAGTGGAATCTACTCCACAGCTCTGAAGAGGAGTGGTGGCCCCTATTTTGCCAGGTTTATCTTTGATGGAAATAGTGAACCTTATAATGTAACTACCTCAGAAGTTGTTTTGAGACTTGGGACATGTTTTTCAGTACGTACAGCTTGTATAAATACATGAAATGGGAACCATAAGAGTCCAATTACATTGGGACTGTGGAATCTCATTGAACAGCATCCCCTAATAAGGAAAGTAGTGGAAGATCTATTTAGAGCATTTATTTCTGGCTTGAGCCACATGACCATGGTCGTCTCTGTCTCTCATGTTGAGAGATGGTCTCTTTTGACCCTTAGATCTATCTGCTTCAAACTATTCAGGTGTGCCTGTAGACTGAAGAGTTAGACTATGAAAACCTGGCGTTGGGAAGGTGGGGGCCTTTTCCAAAAGTAGCAGCAGATATAGAAGCTGCTAGAGCAGAAAGTCACCAAACCAGCAGCATTTTGAGCAACTGCTCTTGGAAACTGAGCAGAACAAATGAGATGCCCAACATGAGAAATTCTCCCAACTTCTACATGAACTGAACCACAAGAGCCTGTGTAGGAAAGCAAAAGCTTTTCTACATGGCCAAGTGCTTTACGCAGAGACATAATGATGAGGTTTAAGCAGAACCATAATAAGGAAAAGAGAAGAAAGGCTCTAAAGAGAAGGAACCAACTGGATTGATATTTGCACTGCTCAAAACCACCAAAATCAAGCAAAAAAAAAAAAAAAAAAGAAAAAAAATATTGTTTAGTCTTAAAAAATTAGCTTACTGAATTAAGCAAAACCGAAGCTTAGGAGGTGACATGACTGAAACTACACTATAAACTGAAATTCTGAGAAAAATAATTACCCACTCCCCACCCAATGACATTAACCTGATCAAAATCTCTTCAATGCAATACTACAATAATCAAACACCTGGGGAATGATTCTTTGAGGGACTGAACTCTATACTTGCATTTTGAATCATTCTGCACATAATTCACCTAATAGCCTCATTGAAAACCTAACTGCTGTTACCAAGGGATTAACCTGCAAAATACTGCAAGATAAAGAATTTAACTTAGGACAAATTCATTACAGGGGCAGAGAGAAAAAAAAACCCAGATCTGAAGGGCAAAGCAGGGCAGTAAGAGAGTGAAGTCCAAAACCAAAAAGCAGGCAGGATCTGAATCAGCACTAAGCTACAGTCTTTGGCTTAGTGCTAGTTCATTTGGGTCTTTCCTCAGCAAGTCACAGTCCATCTGTTAAGCTGAGGAGATCAAGTCTCCCACCAAAAGGAACAAAAAATTTGTGTGAGGAATGGCCTCTGCATTCCTCTGTGGAGGAGCAGTGCTCTCCTGCTGCAGTGACACACCCAGTCTCCAACAGCAACCACATCTTAGATGAAAGCACAGTTGTATGTAGTTCACATGCAGGCATGGATGATGATTTCAACAGAGAGAGGCTTGGAGGAAAGAAGCAGATAAAACACTGGGAAATGGACTGAAGTAGAACACTTTGTAATGTGTTCTGCCAGTAAGGAAAACTGCAGAAGGAAAAGCAACAAATGCATTCCTTGATGTGGAACTACTCTGCTATTTAAGCCAACAGACAGATAGATGTGGTAGGGGTATGGGGAGAAGACGGATTTTTCTGGCTTTGCTTTATAAATAAATCACTGCTCTTGAATCCAGAAGACATTTTCTGTGACCACTATATATATGCAACACTTTTACCCTGTTATCACATGCCTGGCAAATTTGTCCTATTGTTTATTCCTATGAAAATAATGGTTTCCTTCTCCTTTTCCTCTCTAGCACTCACTCTGCACTGCTGAACAAATCCTCTTTCCCTTGTCACTTCTTATCTGAGCAGTGGCACCTGCTAGCTTCAAACTTGAGGTTCTCTTGCACCTAACTTTCAAACATTTAGGACCTACATTAGTCTCTTTTAGAAAAAGTATGTTGAATTAGTAGTTCCTTCAGCACTAGTTTTGATATAAAACTAAGTCAGCTGACTGCTGCTGCAACAGCTTTCTGGGAGCAGATGTGAGAACAGCCTATGGTACCACAGTGCTACCAAGGGATTAAGTTGATGCTCGTACACTCTGGAGCCAAAGCTTTCCTCCACTGGTGCCTGAAGGGTCAATTGTCAGTACAATCCATACAGGGATTTAGTTAACATGAATGGGAGTAGTTCAGCTAAATCTCCACTGAATCATTATCCCTGAATGTCTCTGAGGAATTTAACCAGCACCCTTTGCAGCTTCTTGCTTTGTTCAGTGTCTACAACATTAAGTCTAAGATGCAATGAGATTCTTGCTTAATCTTGCAGACAATACACTTCTGAAATTTTGCTAATAGAGGATTATTTGGTTTGCACAAGGAAGAATTTTGCCTATAGCAACAGGATAAAAAATGCTAAAGAGCATTATCTTTGTAGATATAATTATGTATTTGGCAACTTGCACCATACATATTCCAACACATGGGCCAGAGAAGGTTCACAGCTGTAGACAGCGAACAGCATCTCTGCCAGAATTTTTGTGATTTTCAACACACTAAAGACTCCATGCACAAAAGTGGAAGATGAAAAAAACAAAACAGGCTCAGAACCATATGAAATCAATTTAAAATTGAGAAAGAGACCCTCCCCTTTTAGATAAAGCTCAGCAAACCCAGAATACAAAACCAACACTGAAGCAGTGAAAAAGCAACAAACCTCCTGAATCCTCCCCTCAAGTTAAAAAGTCTGTTGTTTGCAATTTCAAATGCAAACCTCCTTTTTGGGGAGGAGTCGCAGGAATCCTAGCTGCAGTTCTAAATACAGGATATGACCCAATACTACACCAATAAAATTTTATGCAATTTATCTTTTTTTGTTGAGATAAAACCCATTAAGCTTCAACTTACGTGTTCATCTGAAGCATAAAGGACTTCCATTAGCCGATTGACAAGGTCATTCTCTCCCCCATGTTCTTGGCAGAGAAGTTCAATCTCCCTTAATTTGCCAAAGTAGAAATCCCTTTCCTTCTCCACGCCTTCGAGTGCAAGTTTTAATGAATGTACCTGCATATAAACCAAGACATGATGCATCAGTTCTGAGGTGCACTACAGACAAAAGAACGCAGTCTAAAATTTTGTATGCAAAACAATCTTAAATACATATTTGATTTTATAGCTTAAAATGAAGTTTTCTTTCTGCAGCGCTAAGTGGAACCTCACCCCACTACTCCTCCTGGATACATCTTAACCTTGATCCTTAAAGGTCCATTTTCTCAGCACTCTTTTAAACTGAAGCTCAAAGCAGAAGTGCAGAAATCAGGGCTACCTAAGCCATGTCTCCTAACAGGACTGCCAGAAATATCATGCAATGGTAACTAATAAAACTTTCAGCTCAGTACTTGCATTATTTTGCCTGGACAAATGTGTAGTTGTTGGGAAACCTACAATGTCTCCTTGCCTAAAAATACATTGAACTAGCAGAGGAGGGAAATAGTCCAGTTAGGAAATTAAAAGGTCCTCAAGTTACAAATGGGCTATTGCTGTGCTGGTTTTCACCTCTACTGTTCTGCCTCCTCACTTACCACATTTTACAAACCAGTGTTTCAGCTCTCTGCTGCCATGGCTGGGTGCACCACGGGCCACCTGCTCTGACTGATGTGCTGTTTCTACCAACAAATTCTCTCAAATGACAAGTACCTTTCTTCTTGCAACCTTGTTCACAAGAGTCTCCAAGCTATGCTGTCAGCCTCAATTTCACCACTAGGACTGCTGCAAATAATTCATGGGCAATGTAACTGTTAATGATTAGGCTTAGCATAAATCATGACAGATGCTGCAATATATTTTTATACATATATATTTTAAAAAGAGAGGTTTTGTGGGAGCATAACATATAAACTTCTGTCTAATGGGGTATACACAATCAGGAGAACATCCAAGTGGCTTGGAAATTCAGAGGACAGCAGCATAAAAACCAACAGAAATAATCACAGATAAAGCTGTCTACAGTAAACACACTGACCACAATCCTATCCAATTACAACCAAACATTCACATTTTAAATCCTGCAATTATACAAATGATTTTCTAAATAAAACATGTTAAATAAATTAAATCATATCAGACTACATTTCAGTGAACAGATACGATTTAATAGAAACTTCTGTGTTGCCTGTTCGACTGCAAGTTAATTTATTTCCTTCACTAGTAAAAATACCAGGAGAGTTCAAACAATTCTTTGATAGCCTACTTAATCCTTTCAGTTTGTTTTTCCATGACTGCAGGGCTAGGGATGCCTTTTTCTGACCTTTGATTGCACTCTCAAAGGCATAAAGCAGCAGAACTGACCTGTTACCAGAGCAGGATCTCAGGGCACCTCATTTATGCACTAATTCATTTCTGACCAGCTGTCTAAGTGTGACACTCAAGTCTTTCTTGACAGTTTGAATCCATTATGGATATTACGACCAGTCACCTTAAAATTAGCTATTTTTTTACAAAAGTAGGAATAGCAAAATGAAACAAGAGTTTACAATATTCTGGTCTATAGATGAAGACCTCATACTTAGGATGTGCCTTCTGAACTGCCACAGCATATTGCCTGAGAGCAATGCCTGAATCCAGCCAGAATAAGAATGTAACTGCTTCCATATCTCTTGCTCTGTGCTTGCTAGAGCTTGGGAAAACAACGAACTTCAGCTGAAAAACTGGCAGCTAATAGCTGAGACTGTCTCCCCTTCTGACCTATTTACTATGAAGACATTCTCCTGTTTTCATTCTCTCACATTCATGCTGTTTAAAGAAACAAAATCATTAAACATATGCATGGACTTAATTAACTACTGTATATAGTAAACATTGCTATAACCAAACTAGATATGCTTCCCTTCAGCTCCAGCCACCTGTCTGTGCCATGTGAATCCATATTTCCTCAGACACTTTGCACATCTGCATCCCACTTTTCCCTTCCATAAGGCTACAATTGAGGAACAGCTCATGTCAGCTCCCATGCTCTATTTCTGGACTGAAAGCACCCCTCTGCAACCCAGTTAATGGGTGCCTACTGACTGGACTTTTCTCTGATAGCACTTACTGGTAGCACGAATACTCACAGGGCTGCAGAGCCAGGCTGCAGATTAGGCCCAACTGTAGGCAAAAAGCCACAATGATGCTGTTTTCAGAAACTACATGTGTATCAGCACACAGCTAATAAATAGTTCCTGGGACCATTCTCCACCTGCAAAAGTCCCTCTCTATATGCAACAGCCCCTGGTTTGTGTTGTCACCTCAGCTGCACTCAGACACTCTTTGGGAGAGAGTCATTTCAATGCTACGGGTAATCAAGGTCCAGTGAAGAGTGACACTCCTTGGAATTTAATTTTGGAATTTTAATTTACTGGCACAGTTTGAAGATTATTTTCAGTGAAACTTTAAGATTGTAGCGAGCCATTAACTGGCAAATGTTAGGGACACTTACAATTATCACAAATAGCTCATTAAGCTACACTATGGTAAAACATAGTGTACAGACACCCCCACTAACTAAACTTTTCTACCAATTGCATGGAAGTTCAGATGTTTCCATCTCCCTTGACTGCTATCCATGAAAGGAATGAAAAAACTATTAGAACCACATAGGACCCTGATATCCAAGACACAATTCAGCATTTCTTACTTATGATCAACACAGAAACACAGTAACAGTGGCTGCTGCCTCATCTCCACAACTGCTGCAGAGTAGTAAAAGCCAGGCAATTTGGCTCTTGCAGCATGTTCACACTGGGGGTCAGGAAAACCTGGCTCAGAGCTGCTTGCAGCATAGCTTTTTTGGCTCGTGTAATGTGGCCACAGTTTACAAGTATCCATTAGTGGGAAATGAGATACCAAATGCTGTCAGCATTAAGAAAAAAAGCCTTCCAGACCATTCTAACTAGATGATGTCTCTTAAAAACTAGCTATTAAGGAATCAGTTTTTCATATCCTCAAAATTTCCTCTTCTCTTTGGTGATGGGGGAAATCATCAGTTTTCCTTCAGGGTTATTTGTATATAAAGCTTAAGGTTTTCACACATGGAACGTGCTAGGAATATGTTAGCAGTGGATGTGATAGTGACTGTCTATTTCAGTAAAGATCAAATGTTTCTATGTTGCTCAGATGCCAACAAACTCTTCCTCCTGAAGAAAACACATTCTGACTTCTGAGTACAAATGTTGTGGTTTAAGTTGCATTAAGCTGACATTTGAACTCTGCTCAACACTGATCAAAAAAAAAGGATTCCATAAAAAAAATATACATCCATTCCTTGTGCAACATTTAAAAACTTTTCTGTTACAGCAACAATCTAGAGCCCATTTGGAAAGCAGGAGAATCCCACTGTGCTCTCTGCTGCTCAGAACGATACCCTGAATCCACAGAACGCCATGTCTCGGATGTGGCAATCCATCCACCACCTTTCAGTGTACAACTCATCAAAAACATGCAAACAGTGCCCCAGCAAACTGAAATCATTGCTGCTCAGGTCAATGAAAGCCTGAAACTGAAATGTCCTTAACTGTGGAAAATTATACTTGATCCAGAATAATGACTGCTTCCTGAATGCAGCTGCCAGGAACTCTAAAACACAAGTTTTTTCCTTTCCATTTTCCCGCACCAAGGACAAATACAGGGATCAGGCCTCATATATAGTAGTGGCATTTACATCATTCTGACAGCACAGTCTTAAGCCAGATGCAGGTATTTATTCTTGTCCAGTACAGACACTCTTGCAGTTCAGAAATGAGAGAATGGTGTAAAGCTCCAGAGCATAAACAAAAATGAAGCCCTTACATTCCTAACATTACAGAAATTCTGAACTTTTTCAATTATGTCACAAAACATTATTTAGTTATAATATAACTATGTATTCTCAGAAAGGTAGATTGCATTTTTAAATGAAAATGGTGTTTAGCTTCTTTAACACCTTCCTTCCAGAAAGCAGAGCACAATGCTCTGTCTCACTTTAACTGCAAATCTCTTAACACCTTGGCAGGACAAACAGGCTTGTTTTCTCCACAGTGGCACATTAAATTATTTATTTCAAATTAGTAACACACAAGAGCAAAGACACTATTCGGATTTTTCCCATTCAGGTGAAATAAAAGATATATTTCAATATCTAATAAAATTCCCATGCTTCAGCAAGACTCACCCGCCACTCCTGAGATCATAATTTAAAAATACTGGCAAAAATCAGTCATCTCTGCCAGACATTATTTTTTACAATAAATCTCTTCTTTTTTTATTTCTTTCCAGCTGAACTATTTCCACTTTTTGTCCCTTCGTAATTCTGAAGTGCATCATTCATCAGAAGACAATGTTAGATTTCATGCCTGCCTGTGACAATGAATGCATCTACTTTTGTGCCTAAAGCAAATTTACCTGTTCACTGAGCTGTATGACTTGAGTTTCCAAATCTTTATCTGATTTGGATGCTGAGCTGCTTGGTGTAGCTTTTTTTGCTGAAGATGGGCGAGAAGGTGTTGATCCTGGTTTAGAAGCTGGACTGGATTTAGCAGCACCTGAAAAACACAGTAAATAAGTAAGCATTAAACAAGATTGATCTCTGTAATAAATGCATTCCTATTAACCTGGTACTGAAACACAAGAATTGATTTTACAGCCATCCATCCTCTCTCTTACTTCAAGGTGACAGTAGAGGAAATTCCACTGCTGTTATGCCTCGGGAAAGGAAAAACCACATTTCCTACCAATCTGAGTCTGCTACTGAGAGTGAGGCAACTCTAAAACCAAACATCACACCAGGAATAAAAAGTTCCCTTAAATCTGAGCAGCTTTCAGCTAAAAAAAATGCTGTTAAGAGAGCATTCCCCCTTCCCATTACTTAACATATCCAGCTATCCTCAATTTCCCTGGAGAAAGACAGAGCTGAAATAAAGTCAGCTAAACTGCCTCTGTGCTTTTTTTCATTTTCAAATGTAAACCCCCCTGAGACAAGGGTACTGAAACTCAGACAGAGAAAAATTAAACCCATTAGTGAACTCACAGTTGGCCACAGTGACCAGAAGATGTATTTTGATATCCTTAGGTTTTCCTATTTCTTTTTAATTACTTGTGCTGCGAAGCTGCCAGAATATGGAGCAACATCTTCTCCAGCAAAAATGGCAAGTAATGAGTGCATACTCAGTAATGAGTGCATGACTCTTTCCACAATGACTTGGCACATAAAGGCCCAAGCAGAGCAGTAGTTGTGTGAAAGGGTTTGCAGTGCCTTCACAGGAACCTCCCAGGCAGCTCCTCACGCCTTGCTCTGCATCTCCACCTTTCGTCTCTTGTTGCTGGCTGTTCCATACAGTCACTCAGCCCAAACACGAGTGCCTGCCTGGCTCACAGCTCTCCCCCAGCACTGCACTCTGCCTCAGCCTTTTCCTTGTTCCCTCCAACAAGGAATAAATTTGAGATGCACTGGAGGGACATCTGATACTGGTTTGGTTAAGAAGACAAAACAGAAACCCAGCCTCCCTCTGGCCTCTCTGATTTATTAAGCAGGCAGGCATGTGAATCAGAGCTCCTGCTCAGCAGCACCCATGTTCATCACTGATTCCTACAGCGAGCAAAACACAGTTGTCCAAATGTGCTGACAGGCTCCATGCCATCCTCCACCATCAAGTGCTGTCAGTTCTGAAGCCTGAGCCACACAGGAGACAGCCCTGATCCAGCAGGTACCCAGCTCCCAGCTGAGCTCTGAGCTCACTGCTCACCAGTTCCAGAGGGATTTTGCCCAGGCTTTCTCAGCAGCCACCTTCTACCCCACACCTCGCCAGCTGCTCCTCCCATAGGATTACTTGATTTATGGCACACCACAAATTGTTCTAAATTGTCATTTCCACAATGCATCCCCAGTGTCAGACAATGCTTTAATAAAGCAATTCTTTGTAAAACCAATGTATTAAAAAAAGCCATTACTAGGAAGAAACTGCAAGGAGGCAGGGAGAGGCAGAGACAGCCTGTGGGGCTGTCCATATGCCCAGACTGTGGAGCTCACAGAGTCTCACTGACCTAGAACTGTGACAGGGGTTCATTGGAGGAGCTGGCAAGTGATGGGAAAGGAGAGCAGCAATGGGTTATTTAATCAAGCTTAAGCTTTCCTGATTTAGTCACAGGCCTCCCTCTCTAGCAAGAATCTCCTCCCACCCCTATGGATAACTCTGTATTAACTGGGTCACCTAAAGCCAACAGAACACAAACAAACAACTTGATAATTCCGTTAGCATGTTCAAACACTTCTGTGCAAGACAGCCATCCTCCTTTTTTATCTTTAATGTAAGACAGATAAGGGGGGAAAAGCATACTGGTGGGGTTTTTTTGTGGTTTTGTTGTGGGTTTTTTCCCTTTTGTTCGGTGTTTTTTGTTTTGGCTTTGTTTCTTTTAGAAACTGGTGACTCCAATAGCTTCCATGTCTGTTGCACACACAAACTCTTCTCTAGTGGATTTCAGATATAGTACACAGGCTTGCTAAAGCTGGGAAAATTCAGTGTTGTGTATGTTTGAAATGAGACTTTTTTCACATCATACTTAGATCAGCAAAGAATAAATAATTTGTTGAAAATCATTAATAATGGCAAGATCTTTTGCTGCTATTTTTCTTTATGAAATTACCTAAACTTTACCATTTTGCCTTCAATGCTTTCAAGGTTCAGCCCATATTATAACTAAGTAAAAATCAGCTGGTTTAGAGCAGGGTTGCTAAAATGTTCTCAAAGCCAGGAAAATAATTTTCATTTGGATTAGCAGATGAACAGAAGTAAACTAGTGTCAAAATATGCAATAAGAACACACACATGAAATAAAATCACTTTGACTCTAGCATTCTAGCTGGGTCTCAAGTTATTTAATGACCAAAGCAGCAACATTTACTTCTTATTGTATTCTACAACTACAAGATGCAAGTTCAGGGTATCAACTGAAAAGTAAATGCTTTAAAGCTGGCACAGAGAGAGCTAAGGAAAGAGCAGGCACAAACATTTGATCCCCAGTTATTCTCTCTAATTTTCAGCTGAGGTGCCCTCCCAGAGCGTGCTGAGCAAGCCTCATCCCCAGTGCCTGCAGCACTGACGTGTGGCATTGTATTCTGCCCTCTTTTGAAAGCAACAAAGCCCTTTGGATTTCTACAGCAAAGTGCCACGAAGCTTTATAAAGTCCAGACAAATCAAAAGAAATCAACTTTTGCTCCACTGCTCAGGATCAGCTCTTAAATGACCACAATATTCCAATTTCAGTAACACAGATAAAAAACAGCTAACTCGTTACTAGGAGGTATCAGCAACAGCTGGATAAAGCGTAATTGCATCAGAGAATGCTTAGGGATTTCTAATTTAAAATTTCCTGGAATAAAAAAAAGGCTTTACTGCACATTCATTCTAAGGCATCAGTTTTATAATCAGCCCAGAAGTAAGCTTCCATTCTAGCAGAAGCCTAATTTCATAAAATTAAAGGATGCTGGTCGGTGGAGTAATGCAAAGTACTTGAAACAGCCAGATATCTAAACAGAGACAAAAGATCTTGATAGACTTAATGACTTGGTGTTGAGCAATGGTTTTGCAGTCAATTAGTGCAATAATGGAATAACTCCTAATGCACTGCTCAGAGGTACTACATAACCCAAGCAGTTCAAATTCTTTCCAACATAATTTCTTCCATGAAAATATTTATATATGACCCATTTACACATTCTGAGAAAGTACAAAATTTTATACAGGTATTTTAGGTAAAAAGTATCCAATAATTATCTTTTTTCCCTGATCAGTGAGAGAATTGCATTGTAATCTGCAACATAACTGCCATTATAAATTCCTCTTCAAGCTTACTGCTGATGTTCAAAAAGAAATACAGGGCCCTTCCCTGGAAAGGAACATCTCCATGCCCCAAAACATGCTGGCAGACAAAAGACTGGAAAGTACTGTGGCAGAAAAGGATTTGGGGGTCCTGTTGGGCACCGAGCTGAGCATGAGCCAGCAGAGCAGCCTTCCAGCAAGGAAGGCAGTGCTGGGCTGCACTGGGAAGAGCATCCTCAGCAGGCTGAGGGAGGTGATGCTCCCCCTCTAGTCAGCACTGGAGAGGCACATGAGGAATGCTCAGCTCAGTTCAGGGCTCCCCAGGATGGGACAGACTTGGATGAACTGGAGAGAGTCCAACAATGGGCCACGAAGACTAAGGGATGGAGCACCTCACACACAAGCCAAGTCAGAAAGCTCTGTCTGTTCAGCCTGGAGAAGAGAGGCTTCAGGGGGGATCTCATCTACACCTCAAGGTAAGGTGCAAAGAAGGAAGGAAACAGGCTCCTTTCAGTGGTACCCAAAGGATGGAAGGCAATGGGCACTAAATGAAACCCAAGAAATTCCATTTAAACCTAAGAAAAAACTTCTTACTCTGAGGGTTATCAGATACTGGAACAAACTGTCCAGAGAGGTTGAGGGGGTTCCAACCTCAGAGATGCTCAAAATGTGACTGGATATGGTCCTGGGCAACCAGCTCAAGGTGACCCTGCTTTCAGCAGAACAGTTTGACAGGATGATCTCAGAGGTGTCTTCCCACCTCCAGTGTTCTGTGAGAACTTCTGTGACAGCATGCTCTGATTTTAGGTCAGTGCAGGGTCCCAATTAGAATTTTTTTGTAAACAGTATTGCAGCTGTTTCAATTAGCACCTGGATAACTTTTTGTACCTACCCACATAACACTAGCAGGGACAAGAAAAGTAAATTCACAATTGAAAGACAAATTATTCTGTTCTTGTACTGAATTAAGATGAGCCAGCTTTGAAATGCATTTGAGGTTTCCATCTGTGGTACTCCAGAAACAATTACTAGATTTTTTGTTAAAAAACCCCATAATTAAATGTATCCCACACAGTTTCAGCTTCACTATTCTTTTTGCTAAATACCTAAGTTCTACAAACAGATGCAAACTTCTGCAACATAAAACAGTGGATGTTGGCACCGTGCAGCTTTGGGTACAAAAAAGCTGTGCTGCGAATTCCAGTTCTCTTTACATCACAGGCACAGTCTTGTAACAAGAGACCTACTTAACGTTTAGAGAGAAATCTTCCTTGAAGCTATATGAGTAATTAGTATGCTGTTAAATATTTATGCAAAATTTCAAGGAAACATGTGCATGAATACAGTGTGGACGTGCATAAGGAGAGTGTGGAGAGCAATGGAAGCCCTGAGCAAGCACAAGACTTGGCTGAGCCCACACAACCACTGCTTCAGTGGAATTTGGGAATCACTCACAGTCTATTTTAGTCAAATTAAAGGACTTCATAAAATGAATATTCCTGACTCATACCACAGGAGAAAAACCAAACCCAACAAGAGGCCACAGTAATTTCTTCACAAGCTGAAGCAAAACTCTCCACCCACTTAAACCAAGAGAGCAAGAACAGCAGATTAATTAATATTCACACACTCTTATTATTGTAGCTACACCAGGACACAAGCAAATGCTCAATTTAGGGACACTTAATGAAATAAGCAATGACAAATGATACTTAATGAGAATTAAATGGCCTCAGACAAAATCTGACTTAACTCTGAATTCCAACATGCTGCAGTGCAGCTGTCCTAATTATTTTGTGGCACTGCCTTCCCCTGGCTGGCAGGACCCTTCTGTCCTCTCAGCTCCTCAAACTTTCACTGCTGCTGGTTCAGTACAGCCTGGTGAGCTCTGCATTCATCTTCTCTGCCACATAGCTGACAAAGAGAAGTGTGTATGAGTACTTGAAACTTCCACAATTTCAAGAGCGTTATCCAAGTAAGAAAATCCAATGGAGGCAACCTGTCAAATGAAAAAGTTTTACTGGTGGCCTGACTGCCTCAGTTTGTCTTTAATACAAGATTTGATAGAAGGGAACCAACCAAAGCCTTTATTCCATCAAAAATGAAGACTTTACTCTAGATTTAAAATAACCAATGTTTATTCGTTATTTAAAATAATCAACAACTGAATTCAGTTTCTTCTCAACTGAAACCTCTACTTGCTCTAGAAATATCTTTAAGTATGCAAACATTTATCTTCAATAGATGGAACCATTCCACAAGAATACAAGAAGAACACAATTTAAAATTTCAAGTGCTCTTAAAAACCTGTGTTTTCTAAAACCTCACTGTCTGGTTAGCTCTAGTGAGAAAGCAGTCTCAAAAGGAAAATCTGAAAAAATCTACAAAGAAATGCATGTTGGAAAAGGAAAGAATGCGCAACATTTGTGCAACACAGACATTCAGACCACACCCATGGTACACTGAAAATTAAATAGCCATTTTCACCACTGCTTTTCCCAACATAATCATCTCTCTTGAAAAAAGGCCCTGGCTCATGCACTGCAAGCACGTTGCCTCTTGGTCTAAATTCTCGAGCTCAGTGGATTTAAAAATTAAATGCTCCTCATGCTGGCAGGGGAGATGTGTCTGTATTACAGCTGAGCCACTTTACCTCCCAGGCCGGCGCTGTCACTGCACATGCTGTTCCCCTCAGTCAGTACAATTCCTTGGCCTTGTATGAACTAGGGATGAAAACACTCTCAGTTTGTCACCCTGCAGCTCTTTCCATCTCTAGCTCTGCCCCATTGTCCCGGGGCACTGCACCACAGTGAGCAGAGATTGCCATTGCCAACACCTACTGCCGCCTGCCACTGGGGAAAAGGGTAGCAAGTCTGGGTGAAAGGCAAAAAAAAAAAAAAAATCATTAGGAATTCTCCAATCTCCCAGGAGTTCTAATTGTATCACTAGCTGCTAAAATAAAGACCGGACTTGCCGAGTATTTTTATCCCTCAAAATTAATTTACAGCACATCTGTCACAGCAGGATATACTGTTTCCCTACAGAAAATCAGTATTCCTCTTGTGCAATTGGCTTTTCGATGGCACATTATATATAATGCATTCATGCACAAACAGTTCATTCTGCCCTGGTTATTTTCCCTGTCATAGCGTGAGTATTTTTAGCCCTCATGTGATCCTCCAGTATTTTCCAGCTCTGCTTTAGTCATCCTGCTCTCACTGAATATTTCAAACTAAAAAAACCTAACAGCCTTCAGATCTCAGAACCTCTCACATTTTTAGCTTGCATGTAAATAATTAATTTTGTTAAGCTGTCTTATACTCGTGTATTTTTGACACCCCCCACCCATACACTAGAGAGTGCTCCATGGAGATTTGCTCTGACACACAGGAATACTTACATAAGACACTAAGCTAAAATCCTGACAACCTGATCACTATTTCCAATTTTGATCAGATGAAGCCTTTTCCGCTATTTCCTGCAGGGAGCATTAGAACTGGCACAAACAACAGTGCCCTAATATTTTAATCCTGCACCACAATTTTGACTCTACATCTGTAGGCTGTTTACCACTGCATTAGAGCAGAGCAGAGGCTGTAGGAGATCGAAAGTCGGCTCAGGGCTGGCAGATGGCATCAGCTCTAAAAGCAGCTGTGCTACTGCTGCCAAGAACCCAGAGCAGTGCTCTGTGCTGCTCCTTGAAGGAGGAAAAGACCCTCATTTCCCCACTTGGGAGCTGCATTCACCTGGTGAAACCTTGCTGCTCCTGCTGTTTCTAGAAGCACCCTGCGGCACGTTACCAAAGCCATCCACCCACGGCACCACCGGCAGCTCGGCCACAAATCGGCTCTGTCCCTGAAGGAGGGGACAAGGCAGCATGAGGGAGGCACAGCAGATTACTTGTAGGGACCTATTTGTGCTTCCATTTCTGAGCTGCATTATCCTTGACCTGCGCTGACTCCCCAGTAGGATCATCTTCGGAATGGAAAGGGCTATGGCTGCTGGCCTGCCCACCAATTAACACAAAGACCAGTGCATTTTTACACTTCTCGACTTTTGGGTTCTTCTAAAAGTGTTTATTTTTTTAATTAAAAAAAAAAAACCACACTCTGCATTTATAGAGATACAGGTTAATATCCATTTACAGGTACAGGAAGCAGCTACCTGATACCAGGCATCCCATCAAGATTTAGAGTCTGTTTAAAACATCAAAAATAATTTTAATTCATGCCAGTACCTTTCTGGATAAGTTTTTGGAGCAGCCTTTAAGGATCTGACTACTTGTTAACTCAAGGACATCTATCTTAGTCTACCTCTGAAAACACTTTGTTAGAACAGTGTTGTAAAGCAGCTATGAATAGTGAACAATCATCTCCTCACTAAACACTCAAGCCCAAAACTCTGTCAAACACTGGAAGAGTTACTCCACGGAGCAAAAGGAATCACCTGAAATGCATATGAAACTGCCAGTAGGTAAAGTAAATTATTCCTTTAGAAATACATATATTTTATCAATTTAGAATAGGCATATTTTAAAGCCTGCCAAACCCCCAAATATGAATGAGCACCCATATATCTGCTTGCTCCTGACACCAAACAATAGATGTGTACATTCAGGTATGTCCACTGCACTCTGTTTAAAAACTTTTGGATTACGCTGAAAGATATTCTGGGTTCTTTATTTTTTTGCATGAGTGCTTTTGTTTTGTTAATGAACTGACAAGGCACTACTACTAAAACTTCAAAGCTTCATTGTTAAGGTAGAGCAAATCACACAAATTAATAATGGCACCAAGCTGTGTGGTGTGGTGCTGGAGGGAAGGGATGCCATCCAGAGGGACCTTGACAGGCCTGAGAGGTGGTCTGTGCAAACCTCATGAGGTTCAACATGGCCAAGTGCAAAGTCCTGCACCTGGGTCGGGGCAATCCCAAGCACAAACAGAGGCTGGGTGGAGAATGGATTGGGAGCAGCCCTGAGAAGAACTTGGGGGTGTTGGTTGATGAGAAGCTTAGCATGAGCCAGCAATGTCACTAGCAGCCCAGAAGGCCAACAATATCCTGGGGTTTATATTAGGGTTCCTATAGCAGCTGTAATGAATACTCCTTCACTTCCAGCTAAGTGTGGAAGACAGAGGTACAGAAGCACATTTTTCATGGTAATTCCTCAGCTGCCCAGAACTTGCTCCTGCATCATCCCAATTTACTCCCAAAAAGCAGGAGATGAGGCACACACAGGTTTGCAGATGCATACAGAACTCCTCCCAGAGCATCAGTAAAGGCTCCCATTCCTTCCAACGTGCAGGTTCTGTGATGGGGTGGGTGAGATGAGGCACAAAGGCACCGAACATCAGTGCCACGAAAATGCGCTCACCCAGAATTCAGTAGGCCCATGGAATGAGGGACACCTAACTGAATTAGCTCTGTTCTGAAATGCAAGCAGCAAGAAAAGCTGGAACTCTCATTTCACCCAGCATTATGTAATGTCCACCATCCTCAGCTCAGAAATTAAACTAGTGCTCTGCCTGTCATACTTCTGGACAATATTTAGGTTAATAATGAAGGATATTTTCCATGAAAAAGCTAACTCTCACAGCCACAGGATCCTATCAAGACTCATCACACTATCTCACTATCTCTTTGTACAATTCCATACAAAGGCTGGGAAGGCACAGGACATGCTCTTCATACAACTAACAACATGACATGATGTTACTGCACTATCCTCCACATCAGCTGGCTGGTTCCACTCCAGTAGCTATTCAATTTCTGTAGGATTGTCACCTGCACAGCTTTAATTTGGATGAGATATTTGTCACTTTGGGAAGAACAGACCATCTATAAGAAGAATTAACAAGCACAGTAAGGTCTGTGTTTAATAAAAGTGTCTTTTCCAGTTTCTGAATTGGACAACATGTTGACATTGGCACTTGGGTTTTCTGTTTCCAAAGGGAGTGCAAGACATCATGTGGGAAATTGGAATGTGCCAGACCCTGAAATTCAGAAGTTCAGGCATAAGATGGTGCAGAATAAAGATGCAAACAAGCTTTAGAAGCCCAGAGTAGCACTGGCCTGCTATTAGGTGCCCTATTTCCTGGAAGCACTAATGAGCTAAAGGCAGCTGGCCAAGTATGCCCCACTCTGACGTCAGAAGTGATCAGAGCAGAACACTGAAATCTGGGTAGGATTCCAGAGCTACAAGGCAGCCTAAAAGAGAGGGTGCTTCATGCTTCACACCTGCCCCTGCTTTTGTGAGTAGTGGTGCATATCCAAGCCCATGTGAGGACAGGTCAGAGGTTTAAAATCAACTAAACAGTAATCCTTATTTGAGGAATGGGTTAGCATAAACCCAGGCAAACCAACAAAGGAATTAGGTGCGTGTGCATGTGGATTTCCATATGCACAAACCTATGTCCAGTAATACTTTTTAAGTGACTATTTCTTTTTCTTAAATGTTAGCTGCTCTCCTGCTCACCTAATTCTCAGTTAACAAAACCAGCATCTGCTTAGTGACTAGTCATAGGCACATTACATAAACACCAAAGATCAGGTTTACTCCTTTGGCCTGTTCCAGAAACACTGCTGTGGTTTAACCCCAGCAGGCAGCTGAGCCCCCACAGCTGATCTCTCACTGTCCCCTGCAGTGAGATGGGGGAGAAACTCAGAAGGGGAAAATTGAGAAATTCATGGGTTTAGATAAAGACAGGTAAAACAAAAGCCATGCAAACAATTCATTCACCACTTCCCATGGGCAGGCAGGAATTAACCTATCTCCAGGAAAGCCAGACCATCACCCATAATGATGATTTGGCAAGACAAATGCTGTAACTCTCAACATCCCTCCCCACCCTTCTCCTTATTCCTTCAGCTTTTCTGGCTAAGCACGATGCCATGTGGTATGGATTATCTGTGCAGTCTATTGGGGTCTGTTCTGGCTGTGTCCCCTCCAAATTTCTTGGGCACCCCCAGCCTGCTTGTTGGCGAGGCAATGTGAGAAACTGAAAAAGCCTGGACTCTGTGTAAGCACTGATTAGCAATAATTAAAACATCCATGACTTATCAACACTGTTTTGGTTTTAAATTCAAAATTTAGCACCAATCTCCTCTGAAGAGTCATCTCTATCCTAGCAAAACCCAACAGAAGCACAAAATAAAAAATTAGAAGACTGAGGTATCTTTGTGAAAGAGCAAAAGCTATATGTTTTTCAGTTTGGAGGACTAGCATACCCAAACAATAAGCACACGTAAAACCAAAAATAACTTAATTTTTGTTCTTCTGGTCAGACCTTAAGATTTGTAAACATTTTAGTCACCATAAAAATTAAAAAATAAATCAGCCTGTGCAAGCATTTTCCTATAAAGGTGGAGGTGTGAAACAGGAACATAGTCCACTTAAGGTTTTTGAATACACTTGCACATACACATTCAGCAACAGGATGGTTAAAAGTCTTTGTCTCCACCACCAGACATTACCAGAGTCCATGTCATTTAACATGGACAGGGTTCAGTGGAGGACACCCTATGCTCAGTAGGGCTGGGCCAAACTAGAGCACAGAAGATGCTACCCTTCTGCTGTCTCAAGATGCTAAGCTTATGATAAGGTAAAAAGAATGGCACAACCACCCAAGGAAATAATTTTTAATTAGTATTTAAGTAGAGTGGAGCACAGTTTATAATTGTCTTCAGAGACAGAAATGGAATTCTTTAAGAGGTAAAATACCTGCAGTTGGAGAGTTTGCATGGTGAGACTTTTTGGGCAGGTTAAAGATCTGTTCACCAGGATCTGGTGGAGGAAGAGCATCTTGGCCTTGTCGAGCTTCCACAGGATCATACTCCTTCCCATCATAGTTAGCATCAAAGAACTTCTTAAACCATTGAATGAAATCTAAGTTGTCTTGGAAGCGCCCTTTGACCAGTTTTTCCACAGGAATTACCTAAAAGGTAGATATTAACATCCAATATTACATCACAGCCGTTTTTAAATATAAAAGTTACATATACACACTTATTTGATAAAAATCTACTAACTGCACCAACAAAGAAACCTCTGCCATTGTTTTGTTCCTAAAAGAAAGGGGCAATTTGCAAGCGCTCTTAAAAAATGAAGACAAAACCGAATGAGACCCAGCCTTTGAAGCAGCAATACATAGGGTGTATGTAAGCTTTTACAGCTATGGTTCCACAGAGATACTCCCTGACATCCCATGGGTACATCCCATGATGAATGACACTGTTCTGGGAGTAACACTGTATTCAGCCAGCTAGGGATTTCTGGTTTTAATGGACATGGTACAGTTTGACGTACTACAAACAAACAAAAACTCCAGACAGATGTTTCTTTCTCTCTGTCCTACTGTTTGAACTACAAAGCCCAGCAGCTTTTCCAAGACATGTTAAAGTTCAAACCAACCTACATTTTGGTAGCACATGGTCGTCATATGAACCAAGCCTGAGGTTTTAACCTTGTAATTTCTTTCTGTTCCACATATAGCTATACATAGAACAGTTTGTGCACATGCAGAAGTTGACTTAAATGCCTTATAAAGTTCTACTAAAACAAAGGCAAGGCTATGAGGATGTCTCAATATCAGTATCTTAGAAATTTTTCATAGACATGAAACCTCCAAAAGGTCTTCAGCCAATATCAGAGTACTCAAGGCTTCCAGACACTGTGGGCAGACAGGGACTACAACTGCATAAGAGCTGCCCTGCTTTGCTTAATTCATGCAGCTGATTAAACGGCCAAGTTAGGTGGACCTCAATGCCTTTTGAATGTTATGAATTTTCAGCCGGAAAAAGTTTTTCATTTTCTTCTTCAGGATTAAGCCAACTGTAGAGCATTTTATAAATCTATGATGCTTCTGCAAGAATTGACATTGCATTTTGCATGTCTTTTCAGGTTGTTCCATTTGTACCTCAACTCTACATTAAAAAGGCATTATAAATTTGCTCTCTACAGGAAAATTGACTACATTAGTCTTCCCAATGTTTCACTAGCAAATCACACTGTAAATAGAAGTATCCATAACATTTCATGAAACAGTGAGTGTTTTCCATTTCTTTGTAGAAATCTTAAGGCACCCTCTGTTATGACTGTTTAAATTGCAGAATAAGGCAATGCTAAAAGCTAGGGCAGAACCTTAAAAGGGTAAACAGGTAGTGTATAAGTGTAAAACTATAGTGCATGATAATATAACTTCCATTATTCATTTTTATCAACACAGTAATTTATATTGGTGAGTCTGTCAAACTCTCACATTCAAGCATAAACCAAATACCTTAATGCTGAACAAGCATTTTCTCAGAGACTTCCATTCTTAACTTTACAAGATCACATGTGCTACCCATCTATTCAATCACTGGGTAAATTATTCCAGCTTTTGAATAATTTAAATTCCTCAAACCCTGCTTTGGACAAAGAAAATGGAATACTTATAAGAACAGCATATTTTCAAATATGTTTTGTTGGAAATTTAGGTCACCAATAATTTTACTTATCAAAAAATGAAGATTCACTGATGACAAGGAATTTCCAACACATGGAGTTTTATCAAAGGGTCTCTGGTATTAAGATATAATGAGTTAGATGGCACAACTCCTCAGCAGACATGTGGACTCAATTTTCAATTTGTACCTAAATGGAGCCAAATGCCAAACTTCTCCCTTCACGCCCAAATACCTTTTTCAGATGATGAAAGGTCAAGAACATTTATTGCAATTCTAGTTCTCCATCCAAAAGTTGAAAAAGTGCATTTTCAAGTATTTTGAAGTTCGTTTCCCCTATTTATTTGTGACAGTGGTCACATGGGTTTTCAGGATGAGAGGAGAGACGAGGATTTGACTCCATATTTCAGAAGGCTTGATTTATTATTTTATGATATAGATATTACATTTTAACTATACTAAAAAGAAATAGAAGGAAAGGTTTCCTCAGAAGGCTAGCTAAGAATAAAAAAGAATGAATAACAAAGATCTGTGGCTCGGACAGAGAGCGAGAGTCGGCTCTGCTGTGACTGGTCACTAAATCCAAACATCCACAGGAGACCAATCACAGATCCACCTGTTGCATTCCACAGCAGCAGATAACCATAGTTTACATTTTGTTTCTGAGGCCTCAGCTTCTCAGAGGGGAAAAAATCCTAAAGAAAAGGATTTTCACAAAAGATGTCTGCGACATTTCTTAATTTACACAATTCATGTAACTTTTGAAACATGTAGCAATCAAAATAGAAATAGAGAATTCCTACCTTATCCACATTCATTCTTTTAAAAGATGCCTGCAGAAGTTTGAAGTTGTGAATGTACTCGTGCTCCAGCTTTGCCTGAAACTTTACTTTCTTCAAGCTAATGCACCCTGGGAACAACATGTCCATGAACTGGCAGTAAGCTGCTCCTATAACAAGAGAATGCATTGACGTTAATCCAGATGCACCCAGCTAAGACCAAATGGTGTTTAATGTCATTAGCAGAAAGCATGAGCAGAAAGCAACAGTGCTGAATAAGTCCCTGCTGTAATTCAGCCTAACGCTATGCACCCAAGACCTGCTTATCTAATGTACATTGAGCAGTGACATGCTCAAGTGGCTCTTTCCCACTCAGTCGGGATCCACGATGTGCTGCCGTGAGCACCCGAGGAATCACCTCGACCAATGTGAAAATGGATCTTCTTGGAGTCCCCATACACAGCAGGACTGTCCGTACAATGAGAAGATAACAGTGAAAATGAAAATCTCTTAATAAGCTTCCTCAATCCCCACAGTCCCCTGAATTCAAACAAGCCAGGATCATCTTTCTTCTTGTACCCTTGTACCCAAATGCCAAGCAAGTCCAATGAAATTATTTAAGGTTATACCAAAGCATGATTAAAAAAAAATTGCAAGGCTCCAGCTTGTTAAAACACACTAGTCAGGTCCCACCCCTCTGCAATGAACATCCTTACTGATTTTCATTTCCTGAGAAAAGCATTTAAATAAGCAGACTACCATAGTCCACCCATAGCTTTCAAAGCTGGGCTAACAGCTTTGGTTCTCTCTCAGCCAGGTTCCTAAGTTCAACTTTGAGAGCTCTCTGAACTTACAGACAGTAGGGGGGTGTGTGTATAACTAATCCAGAACAAAGAAGGAAGTATATGGAAACATTTCTAACCAGCATCCTGAGGATGGCTAACAGAGACAGCATTTCTTGTATGCAGGGAGCTTTCTCCTACAGCATCATGCCACTGTCATTTGCAAAACCTTTAGTGCTGACAGACTCAAGTGTTTAGAAATCAAGATGAAAATGTTTAAGTAAATCAGAGGAAAAGCAACTATCTTTCTTCTTCAGAAGATTTTTCTACAAAATACTTCATACTTGGCAAAGACTCAGTGATGTCCACACAGGAGTGTAGAGGTTGCAGCCCGTGCTCGAGCATCAGGGCAGGGAAGTGACTGCCCTATTACCCCTGACAAGTTCAATTTCACTTCCACAAAAACGACTGTTGTGCTTTTAGTGCACCTCAGTTTTGGCAAAGAAGTGTCCAGATCTCACCTTACAGTTTAGCCCGCTATCAACAATGATTTTTTATCACAAATATTTCTGAGTGTTCACAGAGAAACCAAAGTAACAAAGCAGACACCTGGCTTGTCCAGTTTTGCAGGAGAGTCAACAATAACTTGAACTTAAGGTGATTTTTCTCCATGAGTATGTGTATGTTTTGACATGACCAACTTCATGCATGAGATGGTTCTCATTCTCTGTATCCAGCCAGCCATCACACAAAAGGTTACCGAGACCATCACTTCCCAAACAGAAGAGTTTAAGAGAAGCTTAAAAAAAAAAAATGTTCTCTGAAATACCAACACAAATTTTGCTAAGGGACTTACCGAGATCCAGCTTTAGTGCTGAAAACCACTGCCATTTAAAAAAATAATCTGTTCACATTGCCTAGCTTTGTGGGGAAAATGGTTATTAAAAAACCTCATTTTTCCAAGGACATCTTGTGCTTAGCTGTTTGCAATGGTCTTGATATGATTAGGAATCAAAGTAAAATATTCCCTAAAGGGAAAGGTGCCTTCTGGCAAGTTACAAGCATCAGATGACAAATTTGCATCTTTTTACAGAAAACTTTATAAACACAATTATTTATTTAAAACTCATCCTTAGCAAGAGAACTTGTAAATACATGGCAATGGAAAAAATACATTACAGTTAAAAGCATAGATATACAGATAATGCATAGCTTGAGTACACTTATTATTGTTTAATTTAATGCAAAAGGATTATTATGCAATCATTTAATGTTATAAATTGAATTTGTTCCTAACTCTGTCCTTTCATCCTCCCCATACCCCAATTATAAGCTTTACTCTGATATCCAAGTAATCGCCTGGAGGCCCTAAAAATGCACTGCACAACCTTTCATCTAGATCCTTTTAGAAAACTAGAAACCCAAAGTGTTCACATGAGATTTTTCTCCTTCTGCTGGTAATGCAAATTCCTTCTGCATGCCTTTAGACAGTCTCTCTCTAGTTAGGGTATTTCCTTGTGCTTTCTCTGCTGGCAGTTGTTTCTGTACCTTTGCCAGCCAGGAGGTGGTCCTGGGTCTGCACAGCACTGGAGGGCAGAAAACACTGGACTGCATCCACCTGGCAGCAGGAGCTGTTCTCTGACACAACACTGGAGTGGCTGCTGGGCTGCCTCCCCAACAGGAGGATTTCATTGCACTGGCAAATACAGTTCATTAAAATACTCCTTCCTCGAGTCCAGAGGCAACAAACAAACATGGATTGAACTAAACACTGAGCTACAAAGAAAGGAAATTCCTCCCGACTCCAAAAAGCCAGAGACCTGCCTACTACACCAATAGGAAAAGTAAAAATATCATTAGAGTCAGCTGGGACTACCTGATTTTGGGCATCAAGGTTATGTATGTATTTAATATTATATATATATATATATATATATAAAATATTATACTAGTATATATAATATATTATACTATAAATAAACACTGGTGTTTATTTATAATTTAAAATTTTACCCCCTAAAGCTTGTAGCTGTCAGGTTACATTTAAATGGGAAACACCAGTGGAACAGAATGGGGACACTACTGGCTTCACTGCCCCTGGCTGAGATTTCCTGGAGACAGCAGAAAGGGGAGCCCCACTTAATTGATGTGAGACTGCAATGCCCTTACCTTTCAACCACATCATATCTGTGTGCTCCTCTGCATATGGGACAGCTCTTTAGGCCTATCCAATGTACTACACAACTGATGTTTCAATGCAGGTGCAAGAGAAAGGAAATCTTTTTAATGGGATACAAAGAATGTGACAGTAGAGATAATGACATGATGGCTTGTGATATACCTCTTGCATAATTTACACAAACAAAAGAATTCTTATGCTACTGTGTTTTATTCAGTATTAAAAAACTTCCCTATGTTTTCTGGGGAAAAAAAACCCAACCAAACAAAAAACCAACAAAACCAAAACCCCACCAATCCCCCCACACCCCAAAAAACCAACCAACACCCCCCACCCCAAACCTAAATCTTATCAAATGTATACATGGAAGTGGAAAACACACTGCCAGAATAACTCTCACAATAAATAAATCTATCCTTCTGACTGAAAAACTTCTATATGCATAAACATGCGCATACAAACATAAAAAAAAAGAAATAATTTGACATCTACTCAAATGAAAGATGAAAAGTACAGCTGGTGGCACTGCAGAAGAGGGATCAATGTTAAAAACCTCCAATCCTTTATTAGCTAACAAGCAATTTAGAATCACTGGCTAAAAATCCTTTTGCGTTTTGATCTAGAATATTGATGCAGCCATTAGTTACAGAAGATATTCACAGGCCAGACTCTGAAATGAGCCTGCAAACGTGGCTGTGCTGAAATCACCCCCAGCAGTGCTATTTTTAGCCCCATTAGTGAGCAGAAAGAGCCCAGCAGTATCAGGGCTTTGCAGGTGTTTCCTGGGCATCCCAGGCTTGGGGCAGAGCAGGCAGCAAGTGCAGGGAGGGCACTGCATCCACCAGGCTGGGCAAGCAGCTGCCAGAGGAGGGGAATTGATGCCAGGACAGAATTCAGACACAAGAGAACAAACTCAGAATTGAAAAGGTGGTTATTTAAAGCTATTAAAATTCAAGAATTTTGCCACATGCAGTGGTAAAGCAGAGAATTACTACCAAATTTATAAAAACTGAGTATCTTACAGCATTTTCAGAGTTGTAGACAATTTTTCACTAGTCCCTTACAGTTAGCAATGCTGAACTAATTTTAGCTTTTGTCCTGTATGTCTTCTTCCCTGCTTCTGTGTTTCTTTTCCCAGACTGTCCATGCTGACTTAGCTTGCTCTGAAGCATATGCACTCTGCATCATTAGAGATTTTCAGTTTTTCTTCTCTCCTCCACCATCTGGAGGCTGATGAATCCACAAATGCAAAGAAGTATTTTCTTTATTATCAAAAATATTTCTGCTCCTCACTATTTAAATCAAAAGGAAATTAAAGGAGGTAACAATGAAGACAAGAGAATCCTGTTTGCAACCAGTTTTTACCACTCAGTAAACTTCCTGGATTTCAGACTAGAGATCTGAAACCAAGATTAGATGTTTTAGCATTGATGTTTATATATTTAAAAATTAAAAGGAAAACTTTCTTTTCAAAATGACTGTTTTTAATATGCTATAGTTAGAACTTATTATACTAATAAAATATTTAGTAGAAACACTATGAATATAAGCAGGTATAAATATAAGCCAATATGTGTGTGCCCTACACAAATTAGGTCAACCCTTCAAATCTAATGTCAAAAGACTGTCCCTCACTGCTCCTCCTTGAATCCCTGCAGCGTGTGGGAGCAAGATCCCAGAAAACCATATCAAACCACACCAGCCAACATGGAAAACAAAGGGCCCATGAAAAGACAGGGCCTTGCTGGGGCAGGAGGGGGGCTGATTTTTTAATTCTGATACTCAAACCACAGCAAACAGAGCTACGTTCTACACTAGAAATTTGGTAACAATGTTTAGTATTAGCTTTGTTCTAAAACTGCATAGAAATCAAGTTTAGACTTTTTAACCAGGTCTCAGTTTGATTTTCATACACTCAGTTTTTGAAAAATTCCATTTGGGAAAAAGGCTGACTGCACCTTTTTCTGTAACAAAATTAGTTTGTTTGCTTTAATGAAATATTTAGATAATACAAAAACACATATCCAGTCATGTTAGATACAAACTCCTTCAAATTATTCATTCTCTCCAAAGCTGCAAGCACCTGATCATGCATTTGGAAAATACAGGATGATTTGTGTATGAATTAGTCATCAGTACTTCAGTTCACAGTGGTTGCTTGCACTGATGGAAAGCTGCACACACCCTGTATTTCTGTTGCTGGGACAACAGCAACAATCAAAAAAGCAGTGACTTGCAAGGAGCACGTGTGACTTAATAGTTTGGTAAGAAAGGGAGAGAAAAACCCACAAATGCCAGCAATCATTGTTTACAGTACAGCAGCACTTAGGGCTGGTCTTTTACCTTAGGCTTTCTAGAGTTGCTTCCTCAGCAGTGATGTTTAGGTAAGCACACAGCAGTAAGTTTTCAACTCAAGTATCAGAGTATACATTTTCATTTGAATTTCAAATATGGGTGTTCTGGTATGCAATTCAAAGGTTGTTTTAAAAACTGGGCATTGAAGCTGGTGAAGGGTCTGGAGCACAACCTTTATGAGGAGCAGCTGAAGGAGCTGGGGTTATTTAGCCTGGAGAAAATGAGGCTTGTGGGGGAACCTTCTCACTGTCTACAACTGCCTGAAAGGAGGCTGTAGACAGGTGGGGATCAGTCTGTTCTCCTAAGCAACAGAACAAAAGGAAACAGCCTCAAGCTGCGGCAGGGGAGGTTTAGATTGGGTATTAGAAAAAATTTCTTCCCAGAGAGGGTTGTCAAGCATTGGAACAGGCTGCCCAGGGAAGTGATGGACTCATATCCCTTGGAGGTACTTAAAAGTCATGTAGATGTGGCTCTTAGTGACATGGTTTAGTGGTGGACTTGGCAGTTGGACTCCATGATCTTTACGGTTTTTCCCAACATAAATCATTCTATGACTCCAGGTCTGTGAGCACAATGTTGTGTTTCATACAGTCACATGTTTAAGAAACAGAACGCTTTATCTTGAGCGCTCCACTGGAGAGACCACGGTCTTCAAATTCCTCTTTGCATTTCCAGCAGCACTTATATGACCTAGTAGGTAGGTCAAAATAATTTTATTTCTCCAGTTAACACACCCTCCAAGCCCACAAATTAAGAAGTTTCAGCCAATTTCCCAGTGAATGTTGAGGAACACATCAATTTACCACCTACTTAATTGTGGAGAAGCAAACTTTTATGGGGCTGTGCATCAGTGAAGCCACTCTGGCCCAGCTTCAACCCTTCCCAGCAACAGTCCTGGGAGGGCACTTAAAAAGCCCTAAAAGTGATGCAGATTAGAGTGCAGCCTTGCCCTCCTGCTCACAGTTGCATGAGCACAGAGCTGCCTCACAGAGGGCAGGGTGAGTGCCTGCACACAGATTGGAGCTCCAAAAAGCAGTGCTGCCACCACAGGAAACAGCCTAAAAGAGCTATGCACCTCCTGCCAGCCTTACCAACAGCCCCTGAGATCATGTGCACCCAAATAACATCTGCTTCCAAAAGTCCTGCTCCACACAGGTAGGGCATGTGTGTGATGTAATCCAGAATATCCACTGATCATTTTAAATAATATTGGAGGGAGGTTTCCCCTGTGTTAACTTGTATTCTCTTTTTCTTAAATATGTAAATCATTAAGCTGCTCATAAATTATACACAGCAGAGTTTTTAATACTTAAAATTTTGGCAATAATTTATTTTGGAATTCATTAATTTTTAAACAGGAAGATCAGAACAATTTCAGAAAGCATAGTTCCCATTTAACTTAAAATAGCTGTGTAACTCATCATGCCTAAAGAAAGTACCAAAAAAATCTAACAAGCTCTTTAAACCAGAGGGAAATCAAGCAACTGACTGCAAGTGAGTGCTATGAGTAATTAAATAATTACTTTTAAAAAGCAAAAATCTTGTTCAAGTTCTATTCCTCCTGAATTCTTAATGAGTGACATTTAAAAAAATAAATTATTGGCTGGGAATCTCATGATTCTGCTTTGCAAGCTTCCTCAGAAACTTTTGGAAGTGATTCAAATCCAATCATTAACATTCATAGTATCCCTCTAATCCTAAATATCGTATAGAAGACATCAGAGAGTCATTGACACTGAGTATGCTCTGTGCTGCATGACCTCAGGACAACATGCCAGTTCCTTGAAACATGCCTCAGTTACAGAGTGAAAATGAGATCAAGCCATGTTTTAATCATGTTCCTAAGTTGTGCTAGAGACCCAAGCTCTGCAAGGCTGCCAACCAGGAAAAAACCAAAACCACCAACATGGAAACATGCTTTGGCTTCTCAGGCACACTGGGCTGTAGAGGAATGTTGGCACCAAATGCTACAACAGGGCCCTATAAGGCAGATTTTAGCAATAAGCATGTAGGAAGTTATAGGTTAATATAGGCAGTGAGCAAAATACATGCTCTGAGACATGGAAACACAAATCCTACAGAGCTAACCCCCAGAATAAAATTTGAAAATGCCAAACCACATGCTTTCTTTATAATACAGCCATTTATTAAAAGCAAGGGAAAAAAACAACCCTGCATTCAATCCTTGATCCTTGCATACAAATCCTCAAAGACAGAAGGTCGGTATGCACTGGGTGCCTGACAATTTGAAAGTTTACAGTTCTACTGAGAATTTTGAAATACATGAAGTGAGAAGAGTCTGCATCACATAGAATCTCAAAGAATCTCACAGAAGTATAGCTAAGTCAAAAATTATACCTTGGTCCAGGCCACAGTTTCCTTGCTATCCATTTACCATTTCCTTGACATTATATAGCTTGTAGACATTGTGTTGTTTCTTCTTAATTCATACGCAAGCCTTCTATAATCCCCTGCTTGACTCTTATTTTGAATATACTCTCATGTAACACTCTAACAGTCATGAAAAGCCCTGCAAGACATACACTTGGTATTCCTTAGAGATGAAAAACAGCCTTGCTAAAGAAAATTCAGATATAAGCTGCTTAGTCAGAATTCTTTCTAAGAAACCACTGTGTATTCCTTAAAAAAACAGCATGAGTCCTAAGAAACAACTGATGTCATACTTCATGTAACTTCAACTCCTGTTCCCCAAATCCAAGGGGTTTTGCACATGTGATCCTACGACATTACATCCTCTCAATTGTTCTCAATTATATTTCATTGATGTATCAAATTAAATGCTCTAAGGCCAATCTAAAGGGAATGCACTATGCCTTCTATTAAAACCATGGTTTATAAATTTCATGTTCAGGTAAAACAATTTTGCAGGAAATTAAACCCAGAGTCCAAAAACTGACAATATGACATATATCTAAAGCAAAAATAATTGTATTGAGATGCTTGGAGAGATTTTCCCTGTTCAGTTGTCAAAACTAAATTACCAGAGGAGCTGCAGACTGAAGTAAGACTCTCCAGGGCTGCACCCATCCATAACCTGGCTTTCTTGGCACATCACTACCACAGCAGGCTTTCAGAAAGCTCAGGGGACACTGCACTTTTCTCGGCCTACTTAGCAGAGACAAAAAACACATCTAAGACTCCCAAAGAATGCAAATACTTTATGACTAAGCCAACCTCTTCCTTTGCTGCTCCTCATCCTAGCAGCTCTGTTCCTCTAAGTGGAAATTGAGAAACAGGCTGGTATTGCTACAGTATGTGTATTATCAAAGCTACTTCTCCATAGCAATGAGGAAATGGAGGTCGGATTGCTTTTTCTGTCATTGTAACTACTGTCACATTAAGCTTCAGATATGTTCTGAATAAAGCCTTTAGTAAAGGCAGAATGTCACATTATTCCTTCTTGCTTAAGCTGTGAATGTCAAAAATTATTGCTAGGTTGGCTGCAAAATGTGGGCACCTGTGAGGTCTCTCAGCCAGGTGCTGAACACCAGCATATGCCATATCTAGGTCGCTCCTACCTCCTAAAAGTAACTCCTTTGAGCTTTTAATTCAGATATAACATCCCCCTTGCTTTCCCTCTCCCATGTTTTTTGGCCCCACATTTAGCTTTTTCTGGCATTTTGATTGCTCCTTATTAACAAAAATGAACAAGAACTGAATAGTCATAAAACAGCATGACTAATATTAATGCTTTTTTTCCTAAAAAAGAAGAAAATGTCCATACAATTTTACAGTAGTTTATAAAAATTCAGTTACGGCAGCTCTGCAGATCCTTGTTAATGCTGTGAAATGCTTCATAGCTGTAAAGAGTTTCCCACATATTCCTTCCCTTTGAAGTCCTGGAGAACTGCTCATATTTTATGGAAACAAGCATTAATCGGCATGAAAGCTGCCAATGGTTCAAGGGACATCAGCCAAGGAATGCCAGAATGAATGAGTTAGACTGGCCATTCTCAAACTGCAGTCCATACCACTCTTGCTTGCTGGTGCTCTGCCTGCTAGTTGGCTCATCATTTGTGCTATTGTTCCCTTAGTATCTCTCTTGAAAGCTATGCTAGAAATAGGCTAAATAAAATATGGGTACACTTAATAAATTGCTTTGAGTTTACACAGTAAACTATATTAAATGCAGAAAGATTCCCAAACCCGCTTGTGCATCTGTCTTCAATCCCTACACATGGATGCTCTGCACATGAGAAATGGACTATGAAGTCTCAAATGGGAAGAACCTATTAAGATTACTATGCTCTAGTGTCTGCAAAAATCTATCAGTGTTTAGATTCATCAGTTCAGAGAGTAAAGTCCTCCTGAACACAGGAAGTACTGTGCTAGAATGCTTCTTTAGATAAGGAGCTACTAAAGCCCCTTCTGGATTGTAAAGCACGTGAATGTAAAAACAGGAATGTGTAAACATCAAGTTTGACTACCAAACCAAATGGGGAAATTCAAATTAACAGCTTTCACCCATAAAGAGAAGAATGTAGAAGCATCAGGTAGCAATAACAATCAATACAATCCAGGAAATTCTAAAGGAAGAAAAGATTTAATTTTATACAGAATGGAGTAAGAGCTGCAATGAGATGACCCTTTTTTTCAGTTCTTCCCTTGAGGTGTGTCCCAAAATCCTCTCTGTAGGTCACAGAAAAAGTTGTATAAGAAGCTGTGTAATGAAATGGGACAGTGGATTTGTGACAGTTCTCATGCTTTTCCCCTTCTTGCCCCACCCAGCTGAAGTCTCTGTATCTGATCTTCTTACATAACTTTAACTCATTTTATTCTGCTTAGTCAGTATTTTCTTAGATCACTTGTCCCCTGTTTTCAGAAATGGTTTTTGTGAAGTTTTTTATGTCTTAGCTGTTTTTTTGCTGGGTGGGTTTTTTTGTGTAAGCCCACACACATTTAACTTGATTGAAAACTCACTTCAAAAGCTTCCTTTCAACTATTTATGAGCATTTAAATAGCTACATAGGAACAAGTCAATAACTTGTCTACTATGCTTCCTGTTTCAAACAATAGCAAACTTTGGGTATTTTGGGATGCAAACGTCCATTTCCTTCTATGTTTCTATCTCCTTCAGTGTGTATCTATCTGTATCTATCTATAGCTACTCCCTGTGTGAATTCTGCCTTTATATATACTGAAATAAAATACTTAGGCTAACTTCCTGACATGTAAATATAACAACAGCTAGAGAAAACACTTCAAGTTTAATAACAGTTAAAAAAAAAATTCCATGGTCTAGGTCTTTAATTGTTCAGATTATATCAGTTGCTTACATTGAATTTATCCTGCAATTTTTCAACCTTATTTTTATGGTTGTTGTGCAAGGCTGCAAGTATGGTACTCTACTTCTGCAGCTGAAAATGTTTTTTTTTTTTAATTTTGAAGGATATGCTATGAGACAATCAGCCTGAAAGGATTACTTGCACCTTTCAGGGTACATCTCTGAGACAGAAAATTTACCCAGAATGATAGGCAAAATCAAATATATGAATATAAGACCCCATTTATTCATTTTGTCTGGACCAAGAAATAGCTGAAGCCTGGTCTTGTGGTTCCTCTTCCATGTGCTTTGAGACCTGTCTTCATAAGATAGATAATACCTTCACAAGATATTCCTAGCATGTTAGTTGTCTGGAAGTAGCAATCTAAGTTAGATCTCCTCCACCACAAACAAACTCCTCCTCCACTAAACATCTTCAGATTTAAAAATCGTAGTTGGAAATCAGAAAGAGATCATTCCGCAGGGGCATGTATACTCACAGTGAAACATCAGTCTTTTTCTGTGCCATTTCTAGCCATCATCTAGTTACAGACCCTGTTGTTTGACACCCATCTTCTAGTTGCAACTCTGATTAACCAAAATGTCTGAAGTATTTAACCTATTACTCTTTTTTCAGGGCTCATTACCAAATATACTTACAACAGTAACTCAGATTGAAAGAGAAGCAGGCAGACTTTGACAAATTCTAAAGCCCTCACAGCAGCTAAAGCCTCATTTCCTCAAATCCATGGTTTTTCTTCAGTCTTTTTCTTGTGCTTTTTTCCTGCAAGCATCAGCAGGGATTTGAGAAACCTCAGGAAGGAAAACGAGCTGGAGAATTTTGTTCATCCGGGGTGTTGGTTCTCTATTTGTCTCTTCCTCAGTTATGTCCACTCTCCATTTGAAAAGATACCACCCCAGTGGCTTTAAAACACTAAAACTTATCACTGTATTCTTTGCTTGCTTAGCCAACCTTTTTATTACATCTGTGTATCTCCTGCTACATTTGTCCCATTCACCTCTGCCTTTGTTATGCTTTCCCAAGGTACCTTATCTTCCCATGATTAACACAAATGTAAAAATGCTTCCTGTGCACATACATTAGTCTCTTTTTTCAGAGTAACTGGTTTATGTCAAAGTTAAAAGTTATCTATTTTCAACAAATCAGACTTTTAAAGTGGTTTTAAAATAAACATTTATAGAGCATACTGTGCTTTCTTACCTGAACAGAGTTGTTCAACTTTTGTGTAGTTTAAAGCTAATATATCATTAACCCATGCAATGATGTCATGTCTGCTCATAGTCTCCTGGGTTATAGAGGTAGAGTACACGTTGACCGCCATTCCCCAACTAGGAAAAAAAGAGAGACAAAAAAAAATTTTTGACATTTTGGTAATTGTTTTCTAAATACAACGAATATATGCTTCCTGTTCAAAAGAGGGAAAGAAAACTCAAAACCCTCTCTTTGTTTATTGAGAAAGGAGGGATAATTTTTATTATTTGATGATATGTAACTTCCTCAACGTCTTCTTGGAACCTGTGAACGTATTTCTCTGGCTGTCACTGTGAACTTAAAGAACATACAAACCTATGGTACTCTCCTTCATGCCAATAAGGTAGAAAAAAACCCAGACTCAGGCCTAAAGATACACAGACAGGATCAGAGACCCAAAATTTTGTCACATTGTGCTGCACCAATACAGTGATCCGACATCTGCCAGTTTTTTGCCACTGCAGGATGATCAGGCTTCCTAAACCAACAATTTTAGGTAACTTCTAAATGATGAAGTAGCTGTTCTATTACTGATTTCTTACTGGGACAGGGCCCTTTTGGATCATTAATTCAGTTCCTAAAAGTCACAGAGTAAATATCAAATAATCTCTGTTATCAGTGCACCAACATCTATCCTGAAAGCAACTGAGATTTGCACCCTCAGCTGTGTGCTTGGAAAGCTGCTGTGGAGCCCGATTCTTCTCAAACATCAGGAACATTTCCTCTCAGTTTAAACCCATTTGTTCTTCTGCCAACATTATCCTCCAGCCCTAATTGCTTTTTCTTCCCCAGAGTGGATTTCCTAATGCTTTAGAAACAGCACTCAGTGTCTGTCCCAATGCCCAGGTAGTCTAGATTAAACAAATCAATGTAAGTCTCTTATATCAAGTCAGATATTCACTGACTGGCCATGCCAGCAGTCCTTCTTGAACAGACAGTTTCAAACAGTGTTCAGATAACATTTCACTGAGACCTTGGTAAATGGCACTCTGTGCTTGAAGTTTTCACAGCTACATCACCTTAGACAGATTCTTCTACTTAGCAAAGGTCCCTCCCTGGAAGCTGGCAATTCATAGTAGCTTTTATCATCTTCCCAGGTACACAGACCAGAAACACATACTACTGAACTTTGCTCCCTGTTATCCTACTCTAGTCACATCTTTCTGTTGCAAGATGTTGCAAAGAGAAAACATGAGCACACTCAAGTTGATCTCATCAGCAGTATCAAAGAGCAGAATCAAGTTCATGGAGCGAGTAAGGAATGTTCCTGTGAGTAACGGACTGCAGAAAGTCCACCAGAAGCAATCCAGGTATGAAGTGTCTCAGAAATGACCAGAGTCAAGGCTGAATGATTATTCTTGGTTTGCTGGGGACTGCAACCTTCATCTATCGTGGCAATCTGCAGCTAATACTCATCTGTCTAGCTTTGGTGCCAGTCCTGCCATCTCAGCTTTGGACCTCAACTTTCTCAGTCAATGCAAGAGAGCAGGATCTCCTCTGTAGGATCCAAGGTCTGCATGGACTATTTCCACTGAGAATTTGCAGTGATGCAGCCCTTTGAAGCCTGATAGACAATTCTACAAGGAGAAGACTGCAG
This sequence comes from Calcarius lapponicus, assembly GCA_039654755.1. Classification (NCBI taxonomy): domain Eukaryota; kingdom Metazoa; phylum Chordata; class Aves; order Passeriformes; family Fringillidae; genus Calcarius; species Calcarius lapponicus. The sequence goes on along the minus strand of CM077464.1, from coordinate 111,424,228 downwards.
ATTAACTCCACCCATAGTTATGTGTGCTAACTAGGTGGGGCAACCTAGGTAAAATGTGAAATGGGAAAAACCTACCAGCACAAAACTTGACTTGGTAACATGTAAGTGTACAAGTGCATAACACAGAGAATAAATTTAAATACAAGATTACAAAGTTCATAATACAGGTCACTTTCTAGGAAACAAATCTCACAAACAGAAGGTTGTTCAAGTTGTTCCATCTACTGATATTAAGATGCAAGACATAAAATCCTCAATTTGCTTTATAAGGAATTAAAGAAAAAAGACGGAGAAAATAGGGTTGAAAAATTCATGCTCCAATAGTCAGGCACCCACTGCCAGAAATTCTTTCAGAACCAGGCTGCCTGCCTATCCACTGTGTACAGGCAGCTCTGGAGCATGGAAGGAATCAGCCTATGCTCAGACTGCTCCGTTCTTCCTGCAGGCTCGCATGCAGCACAGCCAGTTGTGTGAACACAGCCCTGTATTCACTGGAAGAGTTAGCAAAGGTCGCTTTCTTGGCATGCATTAAGTGCTTGGACTGAATTAAGCGCTAGGAACAAAGTTTTAGAAACAGGGAGTGCCCTTTTACTCTTAAAACTACACCATAATGGGTAACCATAAAAGCTTAGCTTCAACATCAGGATGGAAGGCATTGAGCAGGCAAACAACCCCTTTGATATTAATGGCATCTGAAGTTTGAAACACATGGGTTTTATTTTATTATTTTTAGCCTTTTTATATAGATAAAAAAACTAACAGAAAGATAGTACCACTGTCACCATTAAACGAACATGTTAAATATTGTATGTAAGATCAGTTGAAATAACAGCTTAATAATGAATTTAATATTCGCTTAGAATTAATAGTGAGCCTAATAATAAACTGACACTTCAGTACAGAGGAGTCCACTGAATTCTACAGCAACTAAAGATATTTAGATGAGAACATCTGAAATAAAGCTACTCTGATCTGTAATTGCCACTACTTTAAGAAGATTTTAATTGGCCTCTGAGGCCAGGCAGAGCTCAGAAAAACCATCATCTACCACCAGTGAAAAGAGAAAGTTCACTTTGTTAAAAAGATCAAGAAAATACACACACAGAGAAAGGAAGCAGAACTTCCTTCATCACCTTTTTCCACAAAGAACTGCAAAGAGAAATACCCATCCTTCTGCAACCCACAGGGGAGCAAACAACTTCCTCTGCTGCATTGCATGGGGTGGGGAATTCTACTGCAGGAAACTGTGAGTAAATGAATAACCTTGACTTTTACAATGCTACCCTGAAGGATACCTGTAATACAACTTATGCTACATCTGTGAATTAATTATTATGGTCTAAGGGTCAAACAAAAGTTCAGACTATTTATTAGAGACAAGTTCAAGCTATTAGAGACAAGAGCTTCAGATTTGTACACAAGCATGCACAACGGTGTATGAGTACAGTTGTAAGCAAAGGCAAAATGAATCAGAATTTCTGTTAAAATCTCAATAACATGCCACTGCCATTCATTCTTAAGTGTTTTGTTGACATATATGTGAATATCCCACAGCTGGTTCTCTTGAAAGAGTTCACCCTCTCTTTGCATCTCTTGTTCCCCATCCTCCTACTGGTTACGTTCTAAATAAACTCAGCTGGGAAAGGTTTCCTTTACAGTAAGCATGTTCTAATTTGGTGCTCAGATACACACATATCCTGTTTGCCACACAGAGAAACCTTAAACAAAACAAAAAAGAAGGAAAAAAAAAAAAAAAGAACAAGCAGATGTAGGTAGTGCAGCTACCATGCTCAGCAACAGTCAAGAACCTCTGTGCTCAACATCTACAGCTGGGCTGGGATTTTCTGCAGGACTGATTTCCCAAAGTGCTGAAGTACTCTGAAAAATGTGATCCATCTTCAAAAAACACATTAATAAACATGTGTAAGCTGATGCAAGAGAACAGCTGGACAGGTGGAGACACACAGGCCATACCCTGAACATCCAAGTAGCTAACAACTTGATTTTATGTTGTAATACACTACTTCTTTCCAATAACATTATTTACATTTTCAACTTGCTAGGCTTTCACTTGTTTACACTGAAGGCTCTGAATCATAAGGTTGCAATGAGGCTTACACAAGCCTGAAAAGCAGTATCTACCTGGTGGTGTCTCTTCAGAATTCCATAGAGGTGCCTGGTGATTCTATAGCAACGGAAAGCAGATTGAAGATAGCACATCCCACACCTCCCACTTCAGGGGGCACAGGGGGACATTAAAAACCTCTGGCTGTTACAGTACTGCCTAAGCACAGAGAACTCTCCTTTGTTTTACTTCAAGCCTGAGGAGAGGCTTCCCATATTAGTCTAGGCCATTTCAGAAAAACACTTTACACATGCACAACTACCCACCACAGACATGAGTTCAGAGGATTAGACAGGTGCTGAAAATCATGTACATGCTTAAGCAGTTTCCCCAGTTGGAAATATACTGGCTCAGCATGCCTGATGGTAAACATTACACCCAAAAATCTATTAATTTTTAAGGCATTTTATGCAGCATTGAATATTGAGATATTGGGTATTTTCCACTGCTTTTGCTACAGATAACTGCAGTTGCTACAACATATTATCCAGCTGTTCTTAAGGACAGTTTTGCATTTACTTTATTTTTCCAGGGATAAACTAACAGTTGTTGACAGCAGAAGCTGTATCACAGCAAACCAGTAATAATGACAAGACTACAAGGATTACAGCACTGAATCTATTTGTAGTGTAAAACCTCACCACACTTGCCATCACCTCTGAACCTGCAAGGCCTTCACATTTTTGCAGAATAGGAAAGGCTGGAAGGGACCACTGCAGTCCAACCTCCCTGCTCAAGCAGAGCCACCTAGAGCACATTACTCAGCATTATGTCCAGATGGCTTTTGGTAATCTCCAGAGAAGGAGACTACAACTTCTCTGGGGAACCTGCTTCAGTGCTCACTCACCCTTATAGTAAAGAATTTCTTCCTTGTGTTCAGGTAGAACCTCACGTGTTCCAGTTTCTGCCCGCTGCCTCTCATTTAGTACAAATACATGTATTTGTATTAAATAGTAGTGCAAAGAGACAAACAGGTATTAAGTTTTTAAATGCAGTGGAAAGTCTGTGTGACAGTACAGAGGAACCTTCTGGAAGCTGGCACCTGATAAGATACTGGCAATAATACAAAAGACCTCACATCAAAAATTACTAAAGCAGGAGATAACAGCAGAAAGGCAAAGATGAAGCTGAATGAGACTGCTGCAGCTGCTGCTGAAAAGGCTTTCTAGATTGAAGCTACTGCAAAAACAAAGAAATCCCTGAAGGAAGAAACCTGCCAGATTCAGTGGATAAATCCATGTACAAGGAAAATTCATCCTTTTATACCATCCTGATTTGCAGCTGGACCTTGCCTATTTCTGGAACACTCCCTGCACACAGCTGCAGCCACAGTCATTAGAGACCAGTTGTGCTTGAGGTTGTCTGTACAGAAAGGAGTCCTGCAGACAGAAGGCCAACACAAAAAGCTCCTGTGCAGGGCTGACAACACTGTTCTTACTCTCCCCTTTTGACTTATGCTGTACTTCTGCAGCAAATACTGTGGCATGAGAGTGCTGCAACTGCAGCAGTATTTGCAGCAAGCAACACAAAGGCTCTATCTAGCCAGAAACTGAATCAGAGACAAGATTAATCACAATGAGGTACTGCCATGGGGAAAGGAAAAAAGAAAAAAAAAAAAAAAAGAAAAGAAAAAAAAATCCTGTGATTATAATACTGTGAGAAATTAATATATTTAAATGCTGAATGTCAAATCTCTTTTGCACTGTTCCCATGTTACTAAATAGCCCTGAAATGCTAAAAATATTTTATTTTCTGTACATCTCACTCACTTCTGAATGCCATTTTACATTTACCACATGGATCTGGCTTAACCTAAAATGATTTGTGAAGTACTCTACAAAGTCTAGATGAAACTGAGGCAATCCATGTACATTTTATGGCTTGAATATTGCTGGATTATCACTGAACACAGACAACAGCATATTTTTTATTGTTTTCATTGCACTTCCCTGTTTAAATGCAAGTGAAATTAGAGTAATAGAGATGCACTCTGATTGGATTAGGGATTTTTTTTTTAATTAGAGGCTTCCTGCCAATGCTGGGATGTTCTGACCTACATAAATGTTTATGATGGGTCTAAAGGACTGTTTTAGACCCAAATCTGAGCATCTTTTATAAAGGCTCCTGGTAATTCTGGTTTGGGCTACAAATGGCTTTAGAAAACTTACCCCCCCCCCCCCCAAAAAAAAAATTATTATGAGAGGCAGAAAAATATTGATTATTTTTCATATATTCAGCTTCCTCAAATGTGAAAAACACAACCAGAAGTATTCCAATAATATGCAAAACTAGAGCCAAACCCTCGGATATGGCCTAATAACTAGTAATGCATTACACTGAATACTGCATAGCATTTAGAAATAATTAGAAATTTATTCACTAACCAGTTATTAAACTGGGGTAGTTCACAAAAATGAAAAGAACAGTTTCAAATTCCAGGACAATTATTTAGTGCCTTGAAGATTTCAGGGCACCTAAAGGTCCACCTGAGAAGGACAAGCCACATTCACTGACTTACATCTGCCAGTCATGTTTGCATTCACTTGGATCTGCCAGATGTATTGCCGTACCATAAGACTTTATTTCTCCATCTACATTCTCACTGCTGCTGCCACTGAAACTGTGGCAAGGAAACAGCAATGTCATGTCTCTACAGTAACAAAATTCCTTTTTTTTCAGGGTTCACCTTTGCCATCACAAGTACAATGCAACAGTAACACCTAACTAGGTAATATTTTCATTATGGCTGAAAGTGTTTGCATGCTCTGAAAGGTTCCTTATCAATTTCTATGAGGAGACAAATGTTAATTAAAAAAAAAAAAAGCATTCTTGACAAAGGACAGAGGTTCAAGGAAGGCAGACATCAATAGCTTTCACAAAATGGAAGCAATTCAGAGCCTCTGACCACCACCATTTCCACCCAGGTATATTCACTCTGGTTAGAAATGAACCACAGCAGTGCACAGCACTCTCAAACCACACCTCAGAGCAGTTGAACAAAGCAATAGTGATGTTTTCTGCTGAACAGACAGGCACTATTTAACATGGTGTAAGGACACAAAAATTTCAGTAAAAAAAGAATCTGACTCCAAATTAATGATGAACAACATTCATTTTATTAATGATGAACAACAAAAAAACTTTGAAGTTGGCTGAATAAGAGGAACCAAACCGTGGCAAGGCTGCAATGAGAAAAACTTCACTGCCTTTACTTACAGTTATTACCCTCCCCCTGCCAAGGCTTTCATCTCTAAGATCTTCAGCTTGAATCGCTGCTCTGATGCCCTGAAGTAAGATATTCAACCTGTCAAATTTTCACAATAGACGCTGGCAACTAGTCTACCTTTCACAATAGACAGGGGATTGTGAAGGGGGGAAAAATAAAAAAGGTCGATTCAAAGGAAAATAATTCTCAGACTTATACAATAAACTCAAGTCAATTAGAAACACCTACATTTTAGAAAACCGAATATGTCTGTGACCATTTTGTAACTAGAAAACCTCTAGAAAGCTGATAAGTAAACCAGCTTTTAATCTTTTGTTAAAAGTCTCAATTCGTCCAGACACAAGCAGGAACTTCAATTCTCCTTTTTTTCATTTTTTTCCCTTATGGATAATAACAGGTTACCAAGCAAACATGCAGACATTGCTAAAGGATTTCCAAGAGATTAAAAAAATGCCATAGAGCAAGGTAACATCAGTGCTGACCACTGAAGAAAGGATGCCTTGAGAGGCAGCCCATGCAAACAAACCTCAGTTCCTAGCCTAAGCACTGAAAATAACAGGGGAACCACTTATTATTCTGCTCCCACGAGTTGATAGATGAGTAGTTTCACTTTCAGAGAGGAGCCTTCTTTAGCAAATGCAGACTTAGGGGAAAATGAAGACAGCAGTGGAGGAGAGCTTGTCCCCAAATCCACTGGCCTCATGTGAGAGCAGCCTGTGAGCTTCCAGGCGAAACACAGCGGACACAGCCACCCACCCCAGCAGCCTCCAAGGAATACCTGCCCGTGAGTGGGAAGGGCTAAGGACAAGCAGAAAGCCTGATCAGGAGCAGCCAGGGGCGCTGGGCACTGGGGCTGCGGGGCAGTGTGTCAGAGGAGAGCCCAGCAGGACAGCAGCCACGCTGCAGCAGCTCTGGCAGCCCGGCTGCTCCCAGCTCCTGCCATTTCCGCCTTTTAAGTCCAGAGAACGCTGCGGGCAGGCTTGGGAGTTTCAGCAGGGATGGGATCCAGCTAGAGACAGATGAAGTCACCAAATGAATTTAGTTTTGACCTATCCGGGGTTTCGCCTCCCCCTCCTCCTCTCTGGCATGTATACATTCCGAGGTGAAAGGCTAAAGTAACACGCTGATTTACTCCAAGCATAACCTCATGGCAAATGAGATTTTGTAATACTATACAGCCCTCCTGACAGGGGGCCTGAGCAGCCTCCAGCGCCTCACAAGCCTGCAGAGCCAGGCAAGGGAGGCAGTGAGTCAGCAGGAGACAGGCACTGAACATCCACGGCTTTCAGAAGAGGACAAGTCTGGGAAAAGGGAAAACAGGAGGATTCAACAAGGGGAAACGCAATGCCTTTCTCCTAACACATAGCTGCTGTTTTCTAACAAGAGACTGCAGTACACTTAAAAAACCCTGGCTGTTCAAGGTAGGCAAAGCTAAGGAGCAGAGCACTCCCATGGGAAACCTCTGGCACCAGCTAAGCAGGGACTGCAGTACAGCTTTCCCACTCACAAATGATGCACTATGACACCGAGCACACAGATCTGGTCATGCATCAACTCTTCTCTCTCCTACATTCAAAAACAGTGCAGATATGCACTGATTTGTGCATAGCAACATTTATTCTAACCTTAAGGTTAGAATAGTACATATACATATGTCTATATAACATATATGTTAAAATCACAGGATATCAGGAGTTGGAAGGTGCCCACCAAGGATCATTGAATCCAACTCTCTATTCTTGCAGAAAATGAGGCCCTTTTAAAGTGGCCTTCTAAGGCCACCTTCACTGTGAAAGTTCCTGGAGTGATACCAAGTAAAGGACAAGAAACAGCACAGCAACCACTTGTGCAACCATCCTAGGACCCATGGGCAAAGGTGCTAGAGCACAGAGTGCACAACAGAGCTGCTGAGGTTCCTGGAGTGAGCCAGCTCCACTCCATCCCTGAACAAGTCATCCTGGCAGGAAGGTGACGACACTCATCAGGGGTATAAGACAACATTTATTTTAAGCCCTGAAGCTGTAAACAAGCATGTGACAACAGATGAAGCAACAGGCAACCATGCTAGCTGCTTTCATTGGTGCATCACTCTCTAAAACATGCCTGTGTATTTTTGTAATGAAAATATTAAGCTTTAGTATGCCTGCCCAGGCTTCTCACTGCTATCACAGCTCTGCTGCCATTTGGGGGGAAAGGAGAAGCACCAGACTTTCTGCTGGGAATGCAGGACCAAGCTCCAGACAGCACCTGTGGCACAAACCAGCTGAAAGTCCCCTGCCAGCACTGCCCCTGCAGAGCACTGCACCAACAGGCTGCAGAGCTTTTTACCAGGCTCTGTGGCCAACCTCTCTCCCTCTTCTCCATCAACCACTGGTGAAAGCTAGACTAAAAATAATAATAAAGATAATAATAAATCTTGGAGTTCTGACATCTCCAATGCTATGGATATATGCCCAAATAAATACCCCTGTCATTGGCTTATTACAAACTCCCTACTCCCTACAAACCATTTCTAATATTATACAGACTGCAAGTGTTAAGACTACCAGCCACAACACTTAAATTTGGTTTTGGATACCAAAGTAACTTGTCCTCTTCCCTTGTTCTCATGAGTTAACACTATAACAGACAAAGAAGCACTCTTAAATTATTCTGGTACCCAACATACTACTGGTAAAAGACACATCTTAAGAATTAATCCTACCAAATACTATCTAGAACAGGGCTGAACTTCTAAGGGCAATTGCTTAACTGCTAAATTAATTTTGGAGCAACTAAAACTAGAATTCACTAATCCTTCATGAAGTAAATTGCCCTGTAGGAACATTCTAGCTCAGCCATCTGTGATTTATGTAACATATTACTCTTTCTGTGTGCCAGTAACCACAGACTGATTTTACCATTGTTGCAGTACCAACATAATTGGTGTCTACCAGCAAGTAAAGCTTCGCCAAAACTTCTTTTTCAACCATGTTGGTCTTTGAAGATCTGTGAAACTGCAACTTTCGGACAGATTTTAACTTTTAACATCTTCTGCCTATCTAAAGGGGGAAATCCCCAAAGCTTTGTTTTCTAAATAATGTTCTTTAGAAGGTGCTTACTGCTTTGATGTAACTGTGATTGTAGAAACTGAACTACTTACAACACTCTTTATCTACAAGCCCCAGTAAAGCCTTGCACCTTAAGCTAAGAGAAGCATAGATGTACTGTTTAATAGGATTTGGCCTCCTTTCATGGAATATCTTGAGGTTAATTCCTAAAGTGTATTGCTTCCAGCTGGCAAACAGTGACATTACCAAGTTCAACTCTCACAATAAACAAGGAAGAAAAAAGTTTATTGCTTGAATTGCCTTCAACTAGACGTAAGTGCGGTTATGAAGGTACTCTGGGTTGCAATGTGGATATTTAGTTACTTCAACCCTCTCAGCGTTGCTGCAGGCCATGCAACAAGACAGTTCTGCACCACTCCCTGTAAAAGCACATCAAACTGAGCAGACATCTGACACAGTTTAAGAACTGTGCTCACAGTTAAAACATTTTCTGCAGATTAAACCTATCAACAATGCTAATATTTTCTGTGTGAAAAAACGCTACAATCCCTTACAAGCAGAGTGAGCAATTTATCAGCTGTTAACTTCCAGACATAATCTTTTTTGCAAAGTACACAATTAATTTTATGATACAGCAAAACTATGCCTTTGCTCTGTTGTGTCTCTACAAACTTTTGATCATCCCGGGGCACTAAACTGCAGAAGTTGCTCTCAGTGATTCAGATAACACAATATGAAATTATATGAATTAATGTAGTGCCGCAGCAGCAGTATTGCTTTCACAACAATTAAACTTGAAAACGTTTGATACTGAAGTTATGCTGAGGCTGCATACACATATTTTTCTTTTCCATTTGAAACCTTTGATGACAAGGCTGATTTCGCCTTCCTGGAAGTACAAAAGTTGCTTCCAGATGATATTGCTTTCATTTTTAAAGCACATGATTTTGTTATTTTGTTTTTTTAAGTCACGAGCTGTTTATGTTTATTAGAGCTACAGAATGGGATCATAAACTGACTCGGGTAGGCAGGGCACTCCAGAGAGATCTGCTCCAGCCTCCCAGTCACTGCAGAAACAGCAAGAGCCAGCAAGAGTCTCAGTTTCAAGTCTCTCCAAGGACAGATATTCCATAGCCCTTTTGGGTAGCTTCTGGGGTTTGACCATCCTGGCTGTGTGAACATTTCTCCCAATATCCAAAGTACTTTGTACTGCTGCAGCTGCTGACAGCCATCACCTCTCAACCTTTCTCTTTCTTCAAAGAACCTGGCTCCACCTTCTTTACACACAGTCTCTCACTAGACAGATAAGACTGCAGTGAGATCTTCCCCTCACCTGAGCTGGCTCTTATCCAGACTGACCAAACACAGGTGACAAGCTCCTGGTGTCCCTCTGCCACAGTCACTTCAGCATGTCACTGTCTCTCTCAAAGTGGAGAGACCAATCCAGACATGGTATGTGAGATGCGGTCTCAGAAGCACCAGAGGGGAAGAATCACTTCCCTGGAGCTGCTGGCCACATGCCTGCCAATGCAGCCCAGCATGGGCTTGGCCTTCTTCCTTGCAAGAGCACACTGCTGACTCATGTTCATCTTGTTCACCAGCACCACCAGGTCCATACTGTGTAACCCTTCAGGAACAACTGGGGGGTGTGCATAATGTGGTAGTGGAAAAAAACACCTCACCATATTAAAAATAGAGCTGCTTGAGAGACAAGGCAGTTCTACAGCACCCCTGTGGAACTCATTTGACACTTGGGAACCACAGATTAAAAACATGCACTAGAGAGCCAAACCTCTGCAGGCAGAAATATGCAGAATAAGAAAATTGTTTGGGTTAGAGAGACCTTAATGATCATATAGTAAAAATTGCCTCTCCAGCTCTCCCGCAAGCCCCCTTTAGGTACTGGAAGGTTGTTCTAAAGTCTCCCCAGAGCCTTCTCTTCTCCAGGCTGAGTAACCCCAGGTGTCTCAGCCTGTCTTCATTGCAGACATATTAAGGGAAGTAAAAAAATAAAAAGATAATATTTCTTATGCCTCCTTGAATGTGACAACTAGCACAACATGAATGTGTTGACTGAAAATCACGTATTTAGACCCTGACTTAGAATCTACATCATGTATAACTTTGAAACATTATTATGGGCAAGCAGCGATGTGGACCCCAAACAACTCAATTCAATAAAATATAACAAACACCATTCTCCATAACAAGGTTTCCAACAGAATAACTAATTACAACTGAATGCTGTCCTTTTGGGAAAATGTATCCCTTCTATCCAACCAATTACCACTGCTTCCCTGTTCTCAGCACTCCTACACACCATGGTCTTTCTGTATACACAAGCTCCCATGGGACTTTCATATCACTGGGCTATGTGTTCCACTTCCATACAAACAATTACTCATAGATTCTATAGTTATTTTAACAAGCTATGATTTGTGTAACACTGAATCCGTAAGTAAAACAAATGAGTATTCTACTTCAAATATTTCAGTGCTTCCTATTCATGATATTACTGGACCAGCTCCACAGGGATTAACCTTAAGAAGTGAAGCATAACAACTGTGTAAGATTTGCCTAAAATGAATTTTCACTCCCCCCAAATTGTTTAATACGTATTGCCAGCAAGCCCTTCTGAGCATCAACACTGCATTCCAGAGTGACAGGAAAGAATTTGCATTCATGTGCATCTCTGAATAATTACAGCTGCTTGGGTAGGAAATCTGTATGGTACTAAGGAACCCTGCTGTAGTGGGGGGAAATTCCCTCGAGTCACTCCTAAAAGATAAAACTGAAGTGCACAGATCTCAACTAAGGGTTCCACTGACTCAGGGCTCCAAATTGCCAAGAAATATAACATTGAAAATTAAGCCTCTGAAACAATACAACGCAAGGTGGTCATACACAAGGCCAGAAGATCAACAGTCCAACCTGCATGGCATATTTCTCTCCAGGCAGGATGATTTGGCGCAGTTGAAGGATTTCCTACGGAAGCTACATCCTTAAGTCTCGATTCACTAATGAATGTTTATACTTCCTGTTTGGATAGCATAGCAAAAAACCAGATTTAACACAAAGGCACCCTTCACTAATCATGGGGCTCTATGAGAAAGAAGAAATTATTTCAGAGTGGCTAAACTGAGACATTTAATGGGTGTGCTTCCAGTATTCAGAGCCTTCTCTACAAAATATTTGATAACTTAGTATACCACTAGAAAACTAGACAAACTATTTCTCAAAATATCAGAAGCAAGATTTTACCCTTGAATTAAACATTTTGTAGCACAAAACAGTAGAATTGTGCTAAAAAAAAGAAAAGAAGACAACAACAAAACAACAACACTATTTTTAAACTCCAAGGGCTAAATGCACGTTTAGTAAATGTTTACAGCTGATATTCCCTTTGCCCTCCCACCTAATTGTAATGAAACAATACGAAGAAGATGCTTTATCGGTGAGTCAGGCAGCAAAGATCTGAGCAAGATCCAAACAGCTCCGCAGCGCAGCTCACACCATCCACAGCAGAAACACGGATGTTTTCCATTTACATTCCCCAGCACTGATCCTGGGAGCGAGCGACCAGCGCTGCTAGCTGGAGGCCAGGATTCAGGGAGCGAGGAGGATGCGAGCAGCCAAATGCTGTCCCAGAGCAGCGCTGCTGCTGCTGCCACTGCGCCACGATGGCCTTCGTGCCATCCCACCCGGTGGCTGCCGTGATTGAGAACAGATGTGGCAAGACCACTCGTTTTCAATTATCAAACAAAGGCTGAAAGTTGCACTTCCAAAGTGCATGAAAAGCTGGCACACTATTTATCTGCTTCCTTACCAAGTTTTGGCTATAATTAGCTTTGGGCATGAGGAAGGAGAGGAGACTGTCAAATTGAACTAATCTCCCCACTAAACCCCAAAACCTCTGAAGATATTTTTAAAGAGTCACACATTCAAATGTCAAGGCTTGAAATGTAGACCTACCACACATTTTCTTCTTAGTGGCTCGCTAAACAAGTTTTATATCACAAAAGGTTAGTCCAGGTATGCCCCCTGGAAGAACATTCCTGTGGTCCAGATGGGGTAACTGCATCTCTCTCAAACAAGCCAAAGAAATAGCTTTAATCAAGGTCTCTTGCTCCACAGCCCCATCTCCAAATCACCTTTCTTTCACAATGCAGCATATTTTTCAGTGCCTGTTTTCTAGGAAGACTAGATTGAAGACATGAGACAGAAGCCAAAATGTCTGTTTCTGAAAGTGCCAGCATCACGCTCACTTCTCGCATGTCCCAAACTTGCTCCTTTTTCTGTTAATATGCCAAAAAAACATTGCTGTTGCTATGCAGCTCAACAAGGTAGTTAAAAAAAACCCCACATCACACAACAAAACCCAGAACGCAGCCTCCCACCTCCAGGATGTTTCTGAAACCCACGGAGGCTGGGTGCAAATTAGGCGTTCTCAGACCTTTATGGTGAGAGCACTTGGGTGTAAGCTGAGGATTTCATGCTCTCTGAAAATTACCTCAATGTCCTTACACAAACTGGGCTGTCTGTGGTGTGTTTTCTCCCCTCTCCCCAGTCCCCCAAAAGCTACCTCCTTCTTAGCCCCTGATTTAAACAAATACCTCCAGCCCCCAAAACACTATGAAGGCATTATCCAGGAAGATCTAAATCCAGGTCAACAGAGATATCCCAATGATGCAGAGATATACCAACAATTTAAGTTTCAAACTACTGATGCAGTATTGAGCAGAATCATCCTCTTAACCCTCAGAGACTTTTACATGCACTCATATGTGATTCCCAGTTATCTTCAGACATTTTCACCCTGTGCTTTTTGAGAGCTGGATCTGCCCAGCAGAAGATTCTCACCAAAACAGCTCTCTCTAGGCAAAGCACTCCCTAAGCAGAAAACAAGATTAAAGAAGAACAGCAGTGGCAGCAATAGGAAGACAGCTTTATGAAAGTGAAAGAAGAGAAAATAGAGGGTACCTAAGCTGACAGGAACCAAGGAAAGATTTCTGCCTTGGTTCCTCTTTAATGCTGGCTGGTAAGCTGCTGGCTCTAAGTCACCAGGAAGATATTCTCCCTGAGAGTAACTACCTCGTTGCAATCCAGATGCTTGGCAGACAAGGGGGTTATCACAAGTACAACTTTTAGAAAAGCATAGGCCAAATTTATGGAGTGTAATTTATGTTAGTTTGTTGGTGTTTTTTTAAACATTTGTTATTGATCTTTTCCTGCTTTCAGTGAAATCTAGGGCGAAATTGTCATAATCTGCAATAAAACTGTTAGGTCAAGAGCAAATGCCTCTGAAAATAAACATTCACTAATATATTTAATAGCATTTGTTTTGACTGGTTTTTAGAGTTTCAGAAGTCACACCTATCAATACTGTGAATTGAGAAGACAACTCACTGCTTTTACTCTGTATCATCTTCCCAGTTCTCAAGCTTGGGCCTTTATATATTAATTTTATCAACACAAATGGTCTTTTTTACTCCATTGTAGCTACCTGCCTACCACATTCAGTGGAGACTAATTTTTGAGTGAGAAAATCCTTCTGCCCAGAGTAAGGCAAAGCCATAGGTCCCCCTTTGAACCCTGAGTAAAGCCACACCTGTTGAAGGCAGAGTCACCAGAGCCAGGGGCAGCTCCTGCCGAGGGAAGGATGCTCTCTGCTGCCCAGTGCCAGCCTGTGTCCGGCAATTCACCACGACTTCAGAAGATAAAGACCAAAACAGATTTTGCTGTAACGTAAATCTTCACTTTCAGCGTGGAAGTTATCAGCTCATAGTGCTGTAAAAGCCAGCCAGATATGCTCTGTAACACCCCACAACTTATTCCAGCAGTGGGTGAGGAAATCACACTGCTGTCTAGCTTTCATTATTATACACAGCAACATCACTTGTCTGTTCACACAGTGATTTCTAGAATGAAGACAACACTTAGGAAAAACAGATATTTAAAACAGATAACATTAGAAAGGTAGACACTCATAGATAAAAACTAAAACAGAAATAGTCTTTCCTTTTAGCCTAGTGATTTCAAGAAAAACAATCAGGAAGTCAGGCCCTTCCCCTCTGCTTCATGCAAGTTCTGGGTATAAAACTAAATATAGCCAGGGAATGAAGGACCAGAAAACCATTTTTCTAGCAACACACAGAGACAAAACGGAAGTGAAACACAGTACCCTGCAAAGGAAGGTACAACACTTTGTCTCTTTAGGACCAGGGTGGTTTAGACTAGGTATGCCATTTGAACCTAGAAGTATTCACTCTTAATACTTAGCTTTTAAAAATATGATGAGCTGATCAATCACACAGGATACCTGGAGTCTGCCAAAAAAAAGCACTGCAAACAGGTCTTATTTAAAAAGAAAATATCCCCACAGCTGTTGATATGGTTTCTCACTGAATTTTTTCAGCCATCTTTGAATGCAGAAGTAAAACTATCATTAAATGTGATGCCGTTCTCAGAAATTACCCCAAGTCTACTTCTGGCCAACAAAAAGACACCTAATTTGATACTAAAAAGTACCAAATTTTAAACAGGCTCCTGATCTGAAGCACAAGAAACAGCATTTCACTGGAGCAATACAGATTGATTACAGTTATTAAGTCCGAAAGGTAACATCACCCTGTGTCTAAATTTTATGCCGAAGTGCCTGGTTTCCATTTACCAGCTAAGTAAAGCTGGATGAGAAACTTAACACCTTGGGCCTGTATGTCCCAGTCTGCAAAATATAATATGTCCTTTGGAAGACTTGGGAAAACTATTTGTGGCTTTGCATACAGAGCACATGGCCGGGGCTCGTGGTGTAAGCTCAATTCCCTGCTGCATCCTCAACTCCATGGATAACTTACAGCTTCCATGTCAGCTTCCTAGTCTGTAAAATGGTGCAACCTGCAGCTATTTTTAAATCTGCCTCAGGAGCTGGATACCAAATCTTTCGTAAAACCTGGTATTAGAAATAGCAAAGGTGTTTTTTTTTAGGTCTGAGAATATCTAACCTGATGAACACAAATTTTCTGAACAGAAGACTACTTCTGTTTTAAAATATCTATGGATCAGAACATGTTGCAAAACGAGAAAGCATTGTTGCAAAGGTTGTAAAATGAGAAAGCATTTCTGTTATCACAGGAGAGAAGGATGGAACCTCTATAGCCATGGTAGATGCAGGTTAACTTAGGAGCAAAGCGGCAGGATCCAGAAGTGTTTTAAATTTGTACAACTGCTCATCTGCCGTCAAGCTCCAGGGTGTGTTTAATGACATATTTATTCCATATTCCTAGATGGAAGAAGCCAGCCCAGCAATCAGAGGCATAGCAACTTGATGTGTCATACGGTGAGGTCCTACAAGCTGCCCCAGAAGTCTGGAATGGCACTGACAGTCCAGTGTGGCAGCAGGCACTAAAGTGATGGAATTCATCTGTTGTACCCAGAGATCTCCTGCTGCCACTCACACTGAACAAGAACTGAACTTGCCTAGCTACTAAAGGTTGTCATGGAAGTTAAAATCATTTTTTCAGTATCAAGAAGAAGATGCACCACAGTTTTCATGTATTTTTCTCTAACATTTCCTTTCTGTTAAGCTTGACATTTACTTCCTAAAGGACTTTAGCTACAGATGGAAGCAAGTATCATTCTCCTTTTCTCCCAGAGAAAGGAAGAAATCAACAGATATGGGAGTTATGACTCTGCAAAACATGGTAAGTTTCCAAAAGGAAAAAAAAACAAATAGAATTCCTCAGTGGAAATTTTTATTTGTGCATTGAAGGTTTATTTCTGAAATATATTGAACTGGATTACTTATTTATTGCCCAAAGATAACATGCAATGCTAGCATCAGTAGTTCTGTATTCCTTTATATTGCTCTAGAGAGGGATACAAATGGATACAAATCCCTAAAAGACTATGGAGTACTTCTCTGGATGAAAGGCTATTCAGATGCAGAGTATCTTCACAATTTCTGGAAAATTTGGCAAGTGATATAGTTATTCCTGTCATCACACGCTGACCACAGCAGCCTCACAAAATGTCTTTTCTAGACATAGATCAGTGTATGATTTGACAGGCTAAAGGACAAGAAAATTGACTTGTTGATGACTGCAGAAAAACACATACAAACCTACTGAAAGAGAAGAATGAAGAGCCTCATGTAAGAGAGGCTTTCCAAAGAACTCTTCTGAAGGAAACAAGTTAGCAATCGGTGGTACCTATGCCGTGTTACAGTAACTAAAGGTAGATGCATGATATTTCATATCTATTTCATATTTCTGTTTAGCTGCACGATAGAAATACAGCTTTCCCCTAAAACAGAATCTTGTACTACTCAGCTGAAATTTAGATATAGGAAGTGAGAGCTCCAGGCTTTCTGCAAGAAAGGACCTAGAAATAGGTCCTTGCAAAAGCAATTTTGCTACTTTGTGCTAAATGTGTGCACTGGGGCTCCACTGCGCAAAGTATAAGCAGCTTCAGAGAGAGACACAGACTAAATTTTGTGCAATTCAAGCTAACCACACACTGGGATCTCCGACGCATTTCACGCTCACCCGTCAGTGAGTGATCAACAATGAGATTCACTGTTAAGTTTATTATTAATGGCCAAATGCCGGTAGCAGCTCCGTTATTCCTCAGCAGAAGAAAAAATACTGTGATTTTCTCCAGACAAACAAGCCAAGTCATCCACGTTTGTTTTCGTGTATTCGAGCTTACAACTCGCCACTTTAGTCAGATATTTGAGAGCAGCATCATTTCCTGCTGCTTGGAAATCAGCTTTAAGGGGCGTGTTCTCTGCAGAGGCACTGCTTGCTGTCATCCAGGCAGCATTTAAAATAACTGTATATTGACATAAGGAGCCACCGGCCGTATTATCGCCCTTCGAGTCGGCAGCAAGGAGCACATCAAACCAGTTGCGTTCCGGGCTGCGCCGCGACCCTTATCAAACAATGCAAACAATTTTAATGAGCTTATCTGCCGGAACATATTGTCAGAGATGTTAATGCAGAAGCGCTGCCAGCAACGCATGCCAAACGATTCATCAAAAATGCCTGCAACTGCGACAAAAGACGGGTGTCCCCCCCAAACGAGGGACGATAAATAAACACAAAATGGGGCTGGCGGGGAGCGGGGGGCGGGGATGGAGCCGCCCTCCCCCGCGCAGGCACCGGGAGAGCTGCCACCGCCGCCCGAGGAGCGGGGGGCGGCTGTCACCCCCGCAGCGGCGTGCGGGAGCGGGCGCTGCCCGGTGCGCGGTGCGGCTCTCCCGGGCGGGCAGGGGCTGCCCGCGCCCCGCCATCCGCGGCCGCCGCCTCCCGCACGGCGCCGCCTCCCTCCGAGATCCGCAGCGAGGTGCTGCGGCTCTTTTCCAAGGGGAGCTGGCTGCCTGCGCGGGGGGCGTTCTCGCCTTCCCTTTTATTTCCCCTCTCCTCTTTCTTTTTTTTTTTTTTCCTCTTTTTTTTTTTTTAATTATAATTTTTAACCGCCTTTCTTCCGCCCGGGCGCGGCGAGCCCCCGCACGCATCCCGCCGCTCCCCCGAGCGCTCCGCAGCCGGACAATGCGGGGCCGCGGGGAGAGGAGGGGGCTGCAGCCCGACCGCCTTATGCAACGCCCGCCGCAGCCCCCCCGCCGTACCTGTAGGAGCGCTCCCCCCGCACCGTGTGCTTCCTGAAGGGGATGATGGTCCCGTTATCCTGGATGATGTCGTTGTTGTTCTCGCCATTTGGGGACAGGGCTTGGGTCGGTCCGGGCATTGGCGCTCCCGCCGCTCCGCAGAGCCCCGCGCTGCTGCCGCTGCTGCTGCTGCTGGTGTGCGGAAGGTGGCGGCAGCCGCGACTCCGCCGCCCGCGCGCCCCGCCCCGCCGCGCGTCAGCCCCGCCGCCGCCGCCGCCGCCACACGTGACCGCCCCTCGCCATGGCAACCGGCCGGCGCCGCGCTGCGCCCGGGGACGGCAGCGGGCAGGCCGGGCGGGCACGGCGGGGAAGGCAGGGAGAGGGGCCCGCCCCGCCCCGCGCCCCCACACAAAGAGCCGCTCGCCCCGAGCCGTTCGGCGGCCCCGGCGCACACAAAGCGCCCGGGCACCCCCCCCCCGCGCCCCGGCGCTCCCGCCGCTCCCCGCACCCGTGGGCGGCACAGAAACGCCGCCTGGCCCCGGGGACCGCGCCGTGCCCTGCCCAGCGCCGCCCTGACAGCCGTGTGCGCGCCCGGGACCTCGACGGCCGCTGCCTCATCGTCACCCTGCGCGCCCCGGTACCTCAGCATCGTCCGCCGCCTGCCCACAGCAAGGAGCTATCGCGCTTCTTTTGAAGGAGCCCCAGGCCGGGCTGCTCGGTTACACGGGGCGAGCCGCAGCAGGGAACGCCGCCCAGCTCTATCTCCCCTCGGCGCGGGTGTGCCGGGGGCGATGGCCATCCCCAGCGCACAAAGCCCGCCCGCACGGGCTGCTGCTCGCAAGAATCAAAGCGTGGCGGCATTCGTGTTTCACATGGCAAACGCTTTATTTTTAAAAATAAGGGCATAAATATCAAGCGACGTGAGACTACAAGATGTAAAAAAATCATGGACTCCTAATAATAAAACAGCCCAGGAAGGTCTTACTTATTTTATGCTCTTTTTCCCGATTCCTGTGTCTGCTACTCCGCCTGCGTTTCCACCCCAAGCACCAGGATGTTCAAAGCTCTGGATACCAAGCTCTGTATCTCTGCTTACAACTTCATTGGAGAGCACAGTGTGACACCTGCCAAGCTGCATTGCACATTTCCAGCATCCTCCTGCTCTCAGGCTCACACAGAAAAAAAACATTTGATGGCACATCCTTAAAAATCTTCCTTGGATCAGAAACAAGAAGGGAAGAGATTTGCCAAGGCAGTGGCACTGAACTTCTGGCACTGCTAGCATCACCAATCACACAACACTCATCTCTTCCTCCCCTTCTTCTAGACGAGTTTTTGTATCCTCCCCAGTACGTTTCCCTCTGCAAAGCTCTATGATTTCTGCATATCTCCCCTTGCCTAAATAGCAGTGTGCTTCAAAGCTTTACATTACCACAGATCAGTGCTGGTCACCCTCAGGAGCAGACCTGAACTTCACTGTGATCAAAACCCACCCTCAGGTCCCAACCCACACTTCTACCACAGTAGAAAAATACTGTCCAGCTGTTTACAAATTGTTTTCTTTAAGCAGAAACCAACAAGGGCGGCTATAGGCACAGTCTCTGAACAGATCTATGTGACCTCATGGCTGTTAGATGCAAAATATTTGGGCCGATCTATTAACATCTTAAAAAATACATGCCCCCAAATCCAAGCCTCTTTTGAAAAGAATCTTAAGATGGTAGATCAAACAGAAGCCGTGTGAGTACTTCTAATATGTTCTCAGAGATACATGCTGATATTTTAACTCATGAAGTATGAGTTTGATCAGGTTTCTCCCTCAGATTTTTTTCTACACAAAGAAAGTGACTTAATGGAATTTTAACTAATCTTTACCTAATCTTTCAGACTGAAATCACACTACCGAAATCTTAGTTTACATGATTATGTTCATAATATAGACCATTCACAGAGAGCTTGTAAGGTGAATAAAATCAGTAAGACCAACTGCACAACACTTGGACTGCTGAGAATCTCCCTGGATTTAAATCAGATGTATAGATTAACATATTTTAGAGCAATCTCTAACAAGGCTCAAGCTAGTCTGCCAATTTGCCACTGTCTTCTGCACATTAAGACAGGGAATCTTACTTATACTTTCTGCCAGGTTTTCAAATATACTCATATTTATCTTTCAGTAACCAATCTATGGACATTTGCAATTGGCACACTTCATTGAAACACGTTTTATTCATCTGGTAATTGGAGGAAGCTACGTTTGAGCCTTTTTCACAACAAGCAACAAAAAACATTCTGTTAAAAAGGCCAGTTAGTGTCTTAGTATCACTCAAGAACATGGACAAGCCAGAAATGCTCTGTGGTGACAGAATATAAAAATAATCTATGGCAAGTCTTTATCTGCCAGACATAACCCTACCTGCTCTGCTAGGGAGCAAGCAGTAAAACACTCTGCAACCCTAACTTGTAAAAACATTTTTATTTCTTCACCAGTGGCAAAGAACAGAAGCTTCTTTATTGAAGTCCCTAAAGCTGTTTAAAACACGTACCAACAAAGCTAAAGAAGAGAAGTGCAGGTGAGGAGAGCATGGCAGCCTTGCATTAGGACCCAAGGTCAGAAGAACACACACTGCCTCAGCACAGTACCTTACCTTTATGGAGGCCAAGCCAGGCATCTGCAAAAGAAGCCTGGTACTGGTTTTCAGAAAGCACATGTTTCAGTGTGCTTCAGTCCATCCAGCACAGCCTAGGGGCTGTGGGTGCAATATGGATTGCATGGTATACGGGTGCAATATGCATGGTATTCCCTCTACCTACACCTCTACTTCTGGGCACTGTGTGGCCCACAAGCACAACTCCTGTCTTTATGTGCTGGAAGCCACCAGATCTTCCTCCCACTCCCATCATTCTAAGCTTAAAGGTCTCAAAGAAAGAGGAAACTTGTTGCTGTTATTAGGAGTCTGTACATCTGTGCTGCTTTTATAGATTTTTACATGCACTAGACACAAAAATAGAGAATTGATCTGAAGAGTAGAAGGTCAGCCTTGGTGTTAATAAAAAGCCCCACCTGTGGAATGCTGAAAGTACTGAAATCTGGTACTCACAAGTGATGTGCTGACTAAGCA
The DNA here is from genome assembly GCA_039654755.1 of Calcarius lapponicus. Lineage (NCBI taxonomy): Eukaryota > Metazoa > Chordata > Aves > Passeriformes > Fringillidae > Calcarius > Calcarius lapponicus. The sequence goes on along the minus strand of CM077464.1, from coordinate 111,403,101 downwards.
AAGCAAAGAGCCAGGAAAGCAATTAATGCTGAAGGGTGGAATTACAAAACCTGATGTAATAGATCTTCAGCACTGAGACCACAGAGGCAATGGCTGAAAGGGACCTGTGGAGGTCATCCAGTCCAATCTCCCACTTGGAGAAAGATCATCACCAATATGAGATCAGGTCACATTTGGTGACATGATCTTAATCGACTCAAATCTTGAAAATCTCCAAGGATGGAGATGTCGCATCCTCTCAAGACCACCTGCTCCTGTGCCATTCTAGCCACACAGCAAGTCCCAGGTGTACTGCTGGTGCAAAAAGCACCACTCTACTCCATCACATGCATTCCAGGACTTTGATATCTGCTGTGGTGAATCAGGTAGAGAGAATGCTAGCTAGGTACTGGATCCAAAGTATCCAGTAACACTACTAAGTACTGGAATAGGCCTAAGCATCATTCTCCAAAATCTTGTTCCTCCTTCTTCTTCAGAGCTTTTGTTTTCAGTTCCTTTCTCTTTACTTGCTCTAAGCCTCACTTACTGCAGTAGGAAGGCCATGAAGCCTAATTTATCATGCCTGAGAGTAAAATCCTCTAAAAGCCCAAAATGCAGCATTAGAAAGACCTCAGGCATACTCGAGCCAGAATTTTATATTAGGCAGCTAATGTGGAAATAAATTATAAATATTTTAATGCTGATAAGCGATCAATGCACAGCCTCTGACAGCAGAGGTGATGGCCAGGCTAGTGACTTCTGCTGATACATTTTTGAGGGGATGAAAAAACCCCACACACATGGTTTTAAGGAGTATTTCGTGACATAGCCAAACTATAAATACAATTAATGATTGCAGAAATTCCCCACCGCTTGGATAACTTTGGGGAGGTGGGAGGAATAGGGAGTGAGACTAAGAAAAACACATTTAACCCTAGAATGGCCAGCAAGCATCCCTCATCTCTGACATCTCTGTTCACATTCAAGCTTGTAAAGGAGCCAGTGTGATATTGCTTGCAGTCTTCTCAGAATAGAGCCCAGCTATCAAACTGCAGCAAACATCATGCCAGTATAAGTATTTTGGGCCATGTACATCACTTTTCTGAGGAGTTTCATGAACATTCCTGTCACAAGTGCATTTTTTTTCACTGGGGAAAGAAAACCTGAGACTAGATTTCAGAAAACCAGTTGGAAGGTAGCAATAACTTTTGGAAAGCAGCAGTCCTGAGCAATGTAGCCTGCTTTTCAATTTAACTATCTTCATAGTCTTCCTTTATCACAACAAAGATTAACAGAATTCTGTAAACCCACAGATTTACACACTGTAGATTAAAATCAGTTCTAGCACTGTGTTTATAAGAAATCCATCCAGAAACAGTCTCTTTCCCCTGAAGGAGATGGCCAGCAATGTTTAAATTTGAAAAGAAGTGAATAAAGCAACTCAGGAAGAAAGTTTGGAAAGAGCTAAAAGAAGTTACTCTGTTAAGTCTTGGACACACCTCGGTTGTTCAAGGAATTCCCAATTCATTAAGGTACATTGACATACTTTATTCCCAGCATGAGGAGGGTCAGTAAAATGGATATAACCATGAGCATACTTAATTAGGCTGCATCAGAATCAGCCTAATTTCTAAAGTTGCATTTAGCAGATTAGGAACAGAAGATCAGGAGATCCAGATCTGCATGTTATCTGTGAGAAGTACAAGTGAGGTGTCTGCAACTGAATGTCTATTAGAGAGCACTGGCTTGTGCCAGTCTAAACTAGAGCACAGTTCTAACCTGTGACAATAACCTATCACACAGAGACATCCGTAAAGGGGTCAGCAACAGCAGTGTTCCTAACCCAGCAAACATATATCAGATGTGATGAGATGCATGGTAAGTTTCAAGCTGACATACTGTCAACAGCACTGATCAACCCAAAGGAAAACAGTGTCATAAAATCACTTCAGGTAAAAATTCAAAACTGTAACTTTATAGACTCTGTTTATGCAGCCTTGAATAAATTGTCCCACCACCATCCCACCAGCTCATTCCATACCTTATATTTCTGGGCATTTAAACTCACTATGACAAACAGCAAATGATAATTTTGTCAGGACAAAGAAACACTGCATAAGTTGTATTAAAACAGCTACTTATCGCTCCAGACATCCTGTAGACAAAGAATGAGCTTCCTACCCTTGGGGATTCTAGTGTTGCCACTTTAAGCAAAGTCTTGATTATTTGCCTTCCCTGGAGGGACACAGATAAAGAGGGGGGGAAAAAAGAGAGGGCTGTCCCAATTACACAGTGTGCATGGACCACATCCCTATGAGGTAATTCAAGTCTATTTTTAAACATACAGACATATTTATATTTCAGAGCTCACATTTAACATTTTAAAAATTGTTCTTTTCCTGTGAGGAAGAATAAAATAAATATTGGAGTCTTTGTCCGCTAAGAGTACTTGAAAATTTAGCCTTATGAGCTGCAAATCCAATCTGACAATCAGTGTATGAATTCATTGCTAAAGAGAAATATCTTGTAGAGCCACAAACTGTGGGTATTTTCCTTTAGAAGGACTGTTATAAGAGCTACCTTTTACTGTAGAAATCAAATAGAAATCAGAAGATTAATTCAATATTCAAGAACTGTCTACAAAACAAGGAGTTACATTCACAGGAACATGATTTCAAAACCCCTTGAATAAGATATTTTAAGACTAATTGTGCACTTTTAATATTAATTCTTAGATTAAAATTAATAAATTGGTTTAGTGGACATTTATTCAATTCAATTAGCTGAATCCAACTGCTTTAAGGAATAAACTCCCCAAATTCCTATTTAGAAAGAGGCATTCTTCAGTATACATCAAAGGATTCCTTACTTAAAACATAAGAAGTTCACACCAAATAGCCAGAACATTTTTCTTCTTTCTACATAACAAAAAACTCCGGTGAAAGCAGGAAATACTTCAGTGAGAAATGGTTCCAAAGAGAAAGAATTTTTACTTCCATTAACTCCAGGCTAACCCAAAATTTGGAGTTCTTTAGTGTCTGTTACCTTTGTGTTCAGTGATATCCACTGGGCTAAAGCAGAGTTTCAGACACACCTTGTGGAGCTGCTCTCATCTAAAAACCTGTAAATGGATGCTGTGATCAATAACTGCTTTGAATAAGGATTCCTGCATCTTTAATACTGCTTGAAAGGAATTGAGACTGGAGACTGACTCATGGCTCATTCACATGCATTTCTTTGGCTGGAGCTGTTCTAGGTGTACCATTTCCATTTCCATTAGCACCAAGGTGTTAGCTAGGCTTGTTTTGTCAGAAATCAGATGTAAAGACTATGGAAAGCCAAAATAAAAGCATCAAAAATGTTCAGGTAATCTGGATTCCTACATCTTTTCAGAGGATGACAAAATTTGAATTAAATGGAAGTGAGATTAGTGTTCTAGAAGAGAAGGATTTGGGATTTTCATGTTTCCACACCGTACAGTTTATGACTGTTATTGCTGGGAAAAGTCAGAGCTTCAGACACTGGTATCTTAAACAAAACCAGTAAAACAAGTTATAAATGGTAAAAGCCTGGAAGGGCTTGGAAATGTGAGAGACTAAGTCTAGCATTTATTTATGTATTTTCAGCTGTTGAGGAATCTCTAGTTTTCTTGGGACTCAGGAGGGATATCTGGAAAAAGGTAAAAAGGTGACAAAATCGAGCGGGAGTGGACAATCTCCATCTCTGATATACCTTCTTACTGCTCTACACTGAAAACGTTAGTGATACACTTTGAAGGTGTTTCAGTCAATTGATTTAGACCTGCCCGACCTGCCCAAGGTGTTCACCACTGCTAAAGAGGAAGGGAGAAGGCTGGCACAAGAAAGCAATTATTCCAGCAGATGGTCTATTAAATTTTACTGGATCAAGAATGTTTCACCAGCTGACAGAGTGGATCTTTACAAACTGGGATTTTAAAGGGTTACTTTGTCCCAGGAAACTGTTAATTAAGTGTCTGTCCTCCCACACCCAGCAAAAAGCCAATATAAACAGTATTACATGCTCTAGCTAGCTTTTAAAAAAATCCATTGCGCATTCATGGCTGACCAGGATCAAAATCACACTGCCAAGTCATTCAGTAATGTGTGAGTGTTTCTGTGATTGCAAGCCCCAGCCCAAAAACTTAGTGAATGCAAAATACTCCAGTTTTCTCAGGACCCTACAGCACACTACCAATCACTCTCTTTCAGAGCCAAGGTGTCTCATTGCCCATGAAATTAGCAAATGCCAAGAAGTTACACAGAAAGTGGTGTGCTTTTCAGTTTGTGTGCAACCTTCCACTTTCTCCTGATAGCTGCTTTTTATCTGGGACATTCATTGCATTTTACAAAACCTGATTTCTGTTAGCTTTCCTTATTTTACAAGCACAGAAACAGGCCCTGCTGTTATGACCAGCTCTCACAAAGCATTTACTACCACGAGTCTGTGCAAGCATCATCCTCAGCACCACTGTGGTGCATCTCCATCCTTTCTTCCATGGGTGGCTTTCTAATCTTTTCAGTACTTCCAGCTCTGCAGCTAAGAAAGTCCAACCCTTCTTCTCCACTGCTACAACTAAATGAGCGCCTCCTCCTTTTTATCTCAGGATTTGTTCCACACCTGAGGTTTCTCCATTGTTTTTTCTCCCATTCTTTCCCACTCTTCCTTTGTCAGGCATAATCCCTTATAGGCTTGGGCAATTTCCACTTCCCTTCCTCAGCCACCTGCAGAGAACCTGGGTCAAATTGGTTTCCTTCCCTGGGACAAGTCCCCAGCACACTTATTGTCCAGCTAGCATATTGTCATTAGCTAATTGCTCCTCATTTCATCCCCGCCCAGAGCAATGGGCTGCAGTCCTGCCTGCTGAGCTGCACGAACCTTCACATGCAGCCACCCCGAGAAGTGACACCTGTATTTAAAGGCTGCATCACAGCCGGGATTCACACACCTCGTGTGACACATTGCTGCCATTAACACACCAAAGAGCCGAAATCCCTGAGGCACCTCAGCGCCTCTGAAAAACTAGGTTGCCAAGGGTTTGTTTGTGATCTCTAGCTCACCGAGAAATCAGGGAGTGCCTCCTCTTTGGGCTAGAGCAAATACGTGTATTATACACAACATTTTTAAACAGAAGTGTATCTTCCCATAGACAAACAGACTTGCTTTCAGCTATTTCAGGCTCCTTCCCAGCCAAATGCAAGAATCTGAGGAATTCTTCTCTTTACTTTCTGAGAATTTCTTACCCGCATGCTTTTAAACTTCTTGTTAAGAATTTAGACCTGTAACACACTTCTAAAGTAATAGTTTCTATTTGCAAGTACCAGAGCATTTGGGAGCAAGAAAGTGTTGAGTATAATTTAATTGCTACTTAGCACAATACCCTAACTAATCTGAAAGTTTTAGTTTTCTCACTTATTGATGGAAAACAGACTCTTTCCCCTGGCAAGTTAATGCTCATTATCTTCTTAGTGTTTATGCTAAGTCTTTATTAATAAAATAGCTTTCACATGAAGAGGAAAAATAATTTTCATAGACAGCTTTAATCATGTTACACTTATATTAGTAGTCTGAATTGAAAAAAAAATAGAATATGTGAAAACTGTGTCATGAAAATTATGTTGCTGACAGACATTCCCTAAGAGGACTTCTGCAGCTTGACCTATTAGACCAAGTGCCCATTAATACTTTGAGCACTTTATTAACCTAGTGCTGCAAGTGATTTATTTAGATGCTAGGACCCTACAGAAGGCTTACATAGCAATTTCTGAAACCCTGAAATTTCAAGTTACCCATAAAATGTTAAGAGTTAAAGCTATCTGGGAGGAAGCTACTGCTGGTCTGCTTTAGCAGAAAGTGCATTTCTTGAGAGCAACACACAGAAATATTGTGGGCTTGGGTGGGAGAAATAAAAGAGCAAGAAAACTTTTAAGCAAAATCCAACAATAAATTTTCCTCATGAAGTCAAATTAACAACTTTTTTTAAAAATCACACATAGTAATTAAATTAATAGTACCACAACTGCTGCCACAAATTTGTGGACCAGGCGGGATACCAGCAGAAGTAATATTGTGACTTTATTTTATTTGAATGTAGGGAAGAAATTGAATATAAGATAAAGTTCACACCCCACTCTGAAATAGAGGGAGGGTCATTAAAAATGTACATGTCTCCATTCTGAGCAGACAAGAGCATACAGAAAGTGCATGGTCTTACTGAAAAGATAAACAGCTGGATTTACTTGCTTCCATTAACCAATGACCCACTTGTCAAACATAAGCTGTAGATTTAAAAGAGTGATTATGTGAAGCCTCTTACATTACACAAAAACGATCCTAGCTATGAAATCAGATCAAGCCTGAAAATACTTGAGCACAGTCAATATTGTTCTTCTATACAGACACAAGACAAGAATTAGTTATTTGTTTAAAAACCTACAACATGATGCAAGGGTAGTTTCCTGTAGTGCTGTTCAGGAGGTATTTATCCCATGCATCCCTCTCAGGTCATTAGTGGTGTGCCAAATCCAGACCTTCTGTAAGAGGATGAAGTTCTAATGGAAGCCACTGCATAAACCTGAAGACAGGGGCACTGCCAGCTTCCTTCTAGGAGGAATGGGCATTGGGAGGCTTAAAACTGGTGCTCCCACAGTAAATGGTACCCAGCCCACAGTAAATGGTACCCAGGACATGTACCTGGCTTGCCTAATGACTCAGAGATGATTTTTAACATGGTGTGCACGCTTTGGTGGCAGATCTCCAGCAGAGGCTTTTAAGGCTCAAGCCAGCTGCCATTGACTTTGCCCCTGTGCCCCTTTGCACCTCCCAACAAGGGCCTGTTCCTGTGCCCCTGCTCCAGGCTCAGGTAGGAGCAGACATGCAAGATGCTAGAGATGATTACAACATTTGGGTTTGAGTACAACAAATTACTAGGTCCCAAGACCTGAAAACCTCTAATTTTGCCACCTTGTACTGTAACACAACAGCACTCTCCACAACAGTGGCCTTCTCATACTTGACCTAGCGCTAAAGGAGCCTCTAAGAAGGTTGAAGAAGCCATTATTATAAGGAACAATTTTACTGTAAGAACAACTTGTGTGCTGCTTCCATCTGACCTCATAAGTGTGCTGTGCATTGCCAGTGACTCCCACTTTACTCTGACTCAGTACACACAGGGTGATTTTCTGCAAGCTGCAGATCATGGAGCAACTGAAGTGTATAAGAATCCAAGCAGTCAGCTAATGAAAACCAAAGTTTCCAGCTCCAGTGATTGCAGAGAAATATTAAAAAATGCTGATACTTGGAGCCTGTCCACCTCTGGATTTTCCTCTGCTGCTGGAGGCCCTGAGCACCACAGCTCAGTATCCCAATGCCTGCTGTGCAGATGCAGGCTTCAGCAGCATGGGAAGAAAGGCCAGGAAAGCTCCCCAGTGCCTACCACAGCACAGGGGCACACGCAAGATTATATTTATAAAACCTAGAGACTGCTTTGAAAAATTATGCAGTTATTTTTATAGCATCTACAGGCACCATAAATACTTGATATATCTGACAAGGATTAATATTTTTCAAGGTCCTACATTTTATGGTTTCTTTTTCTGCTGGAGCAAAACTCAAATCATTACCTGAATCATCCTTTAATGAACATTCTCCAGCTTCTAAATGAAGCACCATTGATAAGCAAGATGCAGAAGGCAATAAAAGATGACTAGAAACCAGGGTATCTCTTTTATATATAGATTATTTTATATTACCACTTCAGCAGTCCTGGCATTAAGTGGCACCATTTTGTAACCTCTGAACAGCCACATTGTGTATAAAATAATAATAATGGGCTTCTAACACTTTGAGTACAAAAGGTACTAGTGGCAAGAAAACAGTGCCTTTTCCTTGTTACAGTAGAAAATGAGGTTTCTATTTAATAAAAGCCCCAACCACAAGGCTATGTGTTTTTGTAACTGTAAATGTATGTCAGTGCTGTTGACAGCTTCTGTGTTGGAAAGGATCTCATTAACTCTGAACAAAACCACACGTTATCTTTTTTGAAAAGCAAAGTTACATTCCTGATGAATCATCAGCTGCTTTGCTGAGCTCCTGTGGGATAATTTTTGGTATTGAGTACTGGAAAAATAAATATCACCCCAAAGTTCAGAAAATCTTCAGACAGCACCATAAAAGGCTATCCAAGCTACCTAATTCCTAAGTTAAGAAGGGAATTGGGCTGGTGAGTGCACAGCCATAAACAAACATTCCATTTGGTTAATTTTGCTCCCTCAGGTTCAGGCTTTAGGGCTCTGGCTTTCTCATGTTGGATCTATAAAGCTTCTGTGCTCTGTGCAGGACCAACTCCTCAACAGATATCCTCCACTGCGTTTTAGGGGACTTTATGGTGTTTCCACAGAGTGAAAATGCTTTAAAAGCACTCTGCTCAGCCCAGAAGTTCACCTATTTCACATATTTTCAGTCTTCGGACTGAAGGAAAGTTAGAGCTTCTTTAGTGGATATTTTGGAATCCAGCGGGGGGAAACAAGTAGCAAGGAACTGAGTGGGAACAAAGTGTCCTCATCTAGAAACAGTGTTTATTCTGCACCAGTTCTGGTGCTGGGAGGTAAGGAGAAGGGAGTGAGAGGAAGCAATTATTTAGTCTGCCTGGTTTGGGTAAGTCCATGCACCTTTATCGTGAGCAACCAGAGAATATTTATGTCTGCAGGGAAGAAAAAAAGCTCATACAGGCCTTTGTTCAGATCTCCCCTGAACACTTAATGAATTACTAGTGTGTCATACAAACATACTTTATATACACATGTAGATATATTCATATGCACACACTTTCCATGTATTTTCTTTCTCTTCCACTATTTCACAATAACTGAAGTCTAACAAGTAATTCCTGAGCTAATGTTCCAGTAGAAATCAGCCTTGCTTTCTAATGTTAGGATGTGTTGTAATTGCTTTGGTGATAGCGCGTCAATCAGGGAACTGCTGCTGCCAAAAGGCCCCTTATCTGCATGTCACACATGAGAGCACCCAACACAAGAACTGTACAATTTCTTGAATATTCCAGTATCCATCCCTCATGTTGTTGTCCATATAACTTAATTCCACAAAAAACCACACACATTTGTCAGGCTCAAAGCCACTGAAACCTGACCAGAATGTTTCCTGAGCAAAGACTAGTATATAATAGCATGTTACAGGGATTTGGAATTGTAGTAGCTCAGCTAATTCTGCAGTAATGTAATGAATCTCTGGTATTAGAGGGCTGATAACTAGATCTTCATTTGGATATATAATAGGCCATAAGGACTAAAGGATTTGAAAAGGAAAGGCTAAACAGTGAGCAGCAATCCATTGGGAATACACTGGAAAACTGTCTGTTGCTTTGCAGAAAGGGTTACACGTTGCAGGAAATCTGCACATGTCAGATAAGTTTCTGCTAGACAGGTAGGATGCAGTCTGCTTTTATAAATGTCCACTTGGTGGTTTAGCACTATCTCCGTGCTCACAGTTTTCCTTAGATTTCCTGTTGTTTCCAAGTGCTTGTGACAATGCCAGCATAACCGCAGTGACGATGCCTGACTTTAGGGAGCAGCCTCTGCTCCCAGAGCAGACAGCAACAGATTAAAGCCCCCGTGGCTCAGCACAGGGCACTGTCCTGGTGCCCTTCCATCTGCAACACCTTCCCAGGAAGGGTTGCATCCATGGGGGAGAACCTTATGTTTTCCTAGCTCTTGCTCTGAGATGCCTCCTGTAGTCTAGATTCATTGTTTTATCCTTGAGGCATACGAGCCTCTTTTGACTAAATTATAGGCTGATTGTCCTGAGACTCTCCAAGTACACTTGATCCCCACACATCTGCTAACTGCTATTGAAGTTAGTTTGCAATCTGATGAATCTGGACTATGTGGCTCCTCATTTAACTGTCCCTGTCCTACTCACCTGTATCTGCACTGGTAACTCTTTCTGCAAACATATCTAAGTTTTCTTCCTTTTTTTTTTTTTTTTTTTTTCCCCAGGGCATTACATAACCTGGAGCAACCCCCCAGTTTCACAATAAAGCAAGTCTTTTCACTTCTAGCTGTGAAGCACAAAGTATCACTGCAAACTGAGCTGCCTCCTACATCCAAAGTTGGCATTTATTTACACACTGTAACAGCTTTGCAAACATTAGCAAAAATGCAGCAGTATGTTTTGAAAATGGAAGTTCTTCATTACACAGCCTGAACATCATTTGAGAGCCATGCATATGTTTATTACTAGCTATGCATAAAGGAGCCCCAAGCTATTGCAAACCACTAATGCTGCAGCAGATTCCTTCCAAGGGAAAAGGCAGGAATGGTATCCAGTAGAGCATGGTGAGCGCTGCCAACGGTGAACCCGTTCAAACAAGAGGTTTAGTACCAGCTATCCTATGCTCCATTTTGGCAACGCTGGCATTTTCTGTTTAACAGCACCGATGCAGCAGAAATGCTACAAGGGCAGCAAGTGATGGCAACTGCAGGAAGCACGGATCTGTTCAGGGCACATCCCTTCTTAAGGCTTTCTAAACATTGCCACCTTGTGGGCCTCCTGTCTGATATCATTGGTCTGTATCACTTTCCTCAGTGGACTTCCTGAGCACATTTCACAGATGCCAAGCCTAAGGCTGGATGGTTAAACTCCCATAGTTGGGGATCAAAAAAAGGACAGCACCTTACAAATTCAAAGTGGCATTAATTGCTAGCTCCATACTTGTGCTTCATGTAATCTGCTCTTTTTCTGTTTATCATTATGATGGCAGCACTAGTAAAGTGCAGAAGAGCCAACAGTTAACAAAACAAAAGCAGGGAAGGATACAATTTCTCAAATCTTCCAAGCAGAAGAGAGAAGTCAGACTCATTGATCACCTCTTTTTTTTTATTATTTTTAATTTCTTTTGGCCACCATTTCTTTCTTATTCCAGTAAAAACTCCAAATTACTTATTATATTTCTTATAAAATTATTTATTAATTATTTAAGAGGTCTGTGACTACTTGTGTAGCTTTCATCAGTTTCGTTTCATGACTACTACGTAGTCAAGGAGGACGGAAAGCAATATCACTTGTTATTGATACCAACTTATCTAGCTACTACCTTACATACATCAAACAGAAGTTCTTAGGTAAAAAAATCACAAATGCACAAACACACTTACTTTGAGCATCCAAACACTTTCCCTGGTTGCCGGCTTGAATTGTTCCTTGCAGCAATTTGGCACTGAAAGAAAACATGAAATCTTTAGTTCAGCTACCAAATAGGAGGGAAAAAAAAATAAGATTCACTGGATGGTCTTTGTCTGCCTTGGCTGAGCAGTGATGCAATAGTCGTATGCTGAAAATTGAAATGAGTAGAAATCCTTCATTACAATGCCCTAATTCAGCTGTGCTCACAATGGCTCAGTGTCCAACACATCTGCACAACAATCAGATGCCCCCTGATATAGTAGCAGGTCTATGAGCTCCCTCATGCAGTGCTGCATTTAGAGTTTATTCATGATTTCCAGGCACACTGGCCTTTCTTCATCCAACCAGGCTTCTTCCAAGCGCAGGCAATCAGTTATGACTGTTGTGTCATGCAACTGGAGCCTTGCTGCACTTGCCTGAACAGCTTTTCAGAGGGAAAAAAACCCTGCCATTGAGAAGCTCAGTAACTGTAATCCAGGAAAGCCTGTGCTTTTGCCAATACACCACAAAAACACTGGCAGTCCTTTGAAGTGTCTCACTTAACAATGAAATCATGGTGCTGCCCCCTTGTAGCAGCCACATTAAGGCCTATTCCCTTCTGTGTTCCTGGAGGGAATTGCCCATGAATGCTAAATTTGTCCTCACATCCGTTCTCTCAAGTGGTACACTACAGACTACAGAAACATGAGGTGGAGCAGCCATATATGGGTTTCAGTTGGTGCCCTGAATTACATACTATGGTTACGTGGCTAAGTTTCTTAATTCGACTCCTCAGTCAGCAGGAAATATCACTCCGAGCAGGTAAATAATGGTTTACAGTCAGACCAGGCTCTGGTTATTGCTTGTTTTGCATTCCAAGTCAACTAGTCGAGACAGCCCAGCAGGGAGGAGTATTCCAAAGACATCTATCTCTGCATAACAGCACAAAACCACACCAAACAGGATCCCAGGGGTACTGGGACTGAATCAGGGACCAAGGGATGTAAGAAGCTCCCACTGGTTAATTTATATTCCTCAAAATCCCTGTTTTAAGAGGAGGAAAACATTAAGCAATCCTCGCTATACTTTACTATCATCTGGAAAAGGTAATCAGACGTTTAAAGATGGCTTGTCTAAAGGACTGGATCCCAGCTCCAGAAGCTGTGACTCATCCTGGCAGAGAACTTAGGAGGGCTGCTAGCAAACTGGAAGGCTGAAGCTACCTTAAAGCCAAACCAGAATGGGAATTAGCTATTAAACATGTTATTGTTTCATTTCTTTGAATCTCTCCAAGCCTCTTAAGCTTTGCTTTTCAATGTACTGTTTTTCCTCCATTTGTTTAATGTGGAAAGTGATTCCAGCACAGCTGAAAAACCTCAGGCATCCTATTGGCAAAAGAACAGCAAATCCATCATAGTATACTGGCCTTTGGCCAAGTAGTGCCCCTCTGAAGTTAAGCTGGGATCTGACAGCACTACTCCAACAAGAGTGTCCCATCCTTCCAAGTTGAGAGAATGGTTAGAAGACATCTCTCACCAGGAGGTGTTGACCAGAACTTCTAACAGGCCGCAGCAGTGGAGACAGAGTGATCCCGTTAGAAATATGACACTTAATACACTCATGGAATGTTTTCCATGCTATACTTCCTGAAGAGTGTGATATTTACAGCATATTGAAGACACAGGTACTTAATTGTCTTCAGTATGTATACCTCAGTTTGAGAGGGATTTGAGTAACACCACCATGCTGAACTTCATTCATATCGTCTCAAATCAAAAACTCCTCATAGCACAAGTCCCTAAACCTTGGAAGCTGATTCTGCTGATGCTTGCACAGGTAAACCAAAGAGGCACATCTCAGCAACAGCTCCCTCCTTTCTGCCTGCAAACAGGTACTCAGCTGAGCTGCAGGGAGCAGTGCAATCACCATGGCCACATGAGATAATTGGCACTTGCTGCTGTGTGCAGCAGCACTGCCAGGTCTCCACCTGCTCCGTGAGCCATGCCAACACCTCAACCCGTCCTGCTGGCTCCAGAGGCCGCAGCAGCACCAGGCAAGGGAGTGGTAGGAAACACTGGATCATTAGGGTGGAATTTAGTTGAGGTGGACAAAGGAATGCAGTAGAGGTCCTAGTCAGTGGGTGTGAGGAAGGTAAGGATGGAGAGCTGGAGTCTCCTTTGAAAGGGTGGAGGGATAAGGATGTACAATGAAGGCAAGGAGAAAAGGATGCCACATCCTTTTACTTCATGGCAGGCCACGCACAGCTCTCAGCTGCAGACACTGCATCACATCACCACTCTAGAAAAGCCAGCAAGCACAATTCAACTCCTCAAAACTCCACACCACACACAGGCTGAACTGATTTTAAAGTAGGTTCCCATGTCCTAAAAGTATCCTATCAATACACCTAAAGAAATTTTCTTCCATATTGGAAAACTTAGGCAAAAGGGGTAAAATAGAAGAGGCTGAAGATGTAGAGGACCAGGAAAATGGAAAAGACCTTAAGATACAGAAAAAAAAAAAAGGAGCAATTTAAAGAGTAGCTTCAGAAAATCCTATGTAGTAAAATAGATAAATATGATTACACTTTTTTTCAGGGCAGAAATTTATGATTTGCTCTACGTTGTTGTAATGCAAATATTTGCAGGTATGTGTAAAGTTACTCACAGCTGCAAGTTCCCTATATTAGACTATCCATTTCCCTGATGAGTGAACTACACTGGGGGAAACAGACCAATGTTTATCATAAAATGATTTTGAGTTTAGCTGTTATTAATAGAATAGAGTATCTTTTATTAGTAGTCAATGACTTCACACAGTGCATTCAGTTATTCCCTTCCCACAACCCCTTGTTTCATCCTGCTACGGCTATAGCTGGGAAGTGAAACCCAGGAGAGGGGGGTTGGACTAGTGGGCCACTGGCTTCCAGAAAGTTCCTCAGGGGTCCCTTCTCTTCCTTCACCAGCTCTGTATGCAGCTCTGTAGCTGCATTTGCCACTTTTTCAGATGCTGCTGGGTTACATATCCTGTTTGATACTAATGAGTGCTAGCAGAGGCCCGAGCAGGTTTGGCAAACTTTTACAATTCAGAGTTTATGGGATCTTGGGGTGTCCTGTGGATTCAGCAGGACTGTGCTCTCCAGGGCTCACCTGGTCTCAGCATGTATTTTTTCTCCCTGTGTACACTAGATATTCCTGCACCAACAGTGCTGAACCTACTGACAAACTGATGCAGAAAGGGCTTCTATAACAATATCCCTTGAAATGCTGTAAAGCATTGAATTTATTTGAATGAATATTGACCCCAAAAAACCTCCAAATAAAAAAAACAAAAACCACCCCAAACAAAACAAGAATTGGTAAAGAGGGATATGAGAATGCAAGTAGAGAGCAAAGCAACTAAATGGAAGAAGAAAGTACATCAGAGAATCTGTAGTAAACAAGGAACAGCATCCAGAAGCACATCCTACAATCGTAATATGAAAAGTAGTACCCATAGTTGTTCGTTTGAAGGACCAAGGAGGAAAAATTAGGACAGAATGTAATTAAAGTGATTTAAATCAAATGCCTTCTAGTTCAAAACTTTGTCTCCAGAAACTGTGTTTCCCCTGTGGGCACTAAGCCCTGTCTGCTGCTACTGTCTCTCTGTGTACTGGATGCTTTCTTCCATACTGCACAGATCTGTTTTCTTCTCCCTGCCAAAGACTGGAAATGCGATGTTGCATGAAAACAATTTGTAATATGGGCTGACAGTCACTGATTATTGCCTCAAATATCCTCAGCACTTACAGAAAAAACTTCAAAACCAACTTATTTTTAGCAACTGAAAGAATTCAAGCAACCCCATGTGGCTGCTATCCAGGCATTTACTGAGTGGAGAATAGCTTGACAAATTACAGAAATGGACAAACTCAGAGTGTAAATCAGAAAACCATGTATATCACTATTTACATATGCTTTCCTGTTGAAAAGATGAGCAGAAACATTAATTTTATGGCTTCCAGTGTCAAAGGAAAGAACGACTGTTTTTATGAGCTGTGCATGAATCACAAAAACCAAAACAAAAACCCCCATCTACTTCACAGTTTGGCAGATTTCTCAACTTGCTGGTAACTAACAGCCCAGCCCTGTGCTGCCTCACTGTTCCTGAGTAATTCCTCTGCATCTACTCCGGCCTCGGCTCTGTGGCACTACAGGAAAGGCACAAAGGCAAAGACCCAAAGCAAAGATATCAAGAAACAGAGCTCAGTTTAATTCTATCTCCAGCTTCAGAACTACAAGAAACCCAGTCTGACCCAGAGTGCTTCACAAGGAAGGCAGTCCCAGAAGATGTGAGATGCTGACACAGTGTTTCCCACCTCTTTTGCTCGTCCCATTCCAAACACGGATTTGTCCCAGCAGTTCTGCTTCTCTCCAGTGCTCTGATTTCAAGTCATCTACTGGCACATAAAAGGTCCTAGAGATTTCTTATAAGACTCTGTTTCCTCCCTCTCATTTACAAAGTAAACAAACTTTTTTTGGTGATTTACATATAAAGTAAATTCAAGCATGTTCTACTTGGCAACTTTGTAGGAAAGAGCATGCATCCTTTCTCAGGAAGACTTCTACTCTGTTTGGGAAGCCTTTACATTTTTCTTCCTATAGAGCAATAAACCAATTTCTGTCATTTCTGCTATCCTCTCCGGTCCCTCCTCAACTTCTTGTAAAGGGGAATTTCCATGATCCAAGTGACTTGCAGACACTGCTGGGTTCAAAGCCCCAGCCAACTGCAGCAACACTTACATTTTTGCAGCAGCCTCCTCCTATTAATAAATACCTTCACTGCCTTCCTGCCCAGTAACTCTGAGACACAGTAATTATCTTCCAACTTGGAAAGGGTGTAACAGAGCTTAGTTTGTGTGATTTTACTTAGCTAGTGTGACAGATTTGGCAAACCCTTTCTTTTGCATGACAAGCAGTGCCAAACCAGTATATCCAGCAGTAGGTGGCAGACCTAATAAGATGACCAGATGAGACTGTGTATTTATCATTCTTTGCATTTTGCAGCAGGCTGCCACATCTCAGTTACCTCCAAAAAAAAAATTTCTCTTTGCTCCATTTGGAGAAAACAATCTTCCTTCAATTATTTGAGGCATCCTTTTCTTTAAAATTTAGTTCAGAGCCATTGATGTCTACATTTCAATTTCTATCACAGAACTAAAAGTCTGTCCCACTTGGCAGTGGTAGTGCCAGTGTCTTGACTTCTACATGCAACACAACCACCAATTTTATTTGGTGCATGTCTGCAGTTTGCACATTGGACTGCATTTTGCTATTGATGCACTTCTGTATGTACTCATGCATTATGCTTTAGGTTTTTTGGTGTTTTTTTTTTTTTTTTTTTTTTTTCTGGTAGGCATTCTATCATCTTACAGAAAGCACTTGGTTTAAAAATAACTAGAGCTGATCAGGTCTCTGCTTACTTTCATGCACTAGAATAATTTAACCAATTTCTTTTTAATATTTCCTTATAAACAAAATTATGCTGTGATGATGCATGTTTTATAATGAGGAAAGAAAAGCCAGCACTTACTAAGGTTTCCCATGATGAATTTGGCAATAATATTGCCTTAAGGCATTCCAGCCCTAACTGTTTGCTCCTTATTTATGTCTGTGGGCTGCCCTGCAGTTTTGCTAGAACTCTGAATCCCATCCAATCTGAAGCAGAAGCAAAAAGGGATCTAATTTTAAAGTCACCCTTTTTTTTTCTTTTTTAGATTTAGAAAAGTAAATCTGGGACAGTTCCTGGGTTTTGTAGTACCGAGCAAGGCGCCATCAACACTGGTATGTCACCACTGGGAGGACAGGATCTGTCTCACTGGCTTGTATTGCTGGCCAGAAACAGGCACGGGGAATAACTCCACTGAGTGGGAGGGAATATCAAGCTTTGAAAGCAGACACAGACTCCTCAGATATGGCCTAAAGACTGGGGGATACACAGAGCTAAGGCAGAACACACATCAGCCTTCCCCTGTTCAATGTGGAGGGAGTAAGAGACACATGGAAGACAGCAGCAGCTGTTCTGCTCCAGGTCAGCTCACCACCAGCCTCCAGATTTATGATTTCCTGTACTCAATTTTAGGCTTCATTTTTTTTAGCTGGATTTTATAGATTAATCATCATCTTAGAATTAAAAAGAAGGTTCAAGGGGAAAGCATTAAAATATACATTCAAAAGTTAAAAAAAAAACACAAAAAAGCACAAAGAAGTGTCTGTCTTTGTGTTCTGACCTGAGCCATTTTCTGAAGTTCTTTTAAAACAGCAAATCACAAGGTTAACATGAGGAGTCCTGATGGCATAATAATAAGCTGAATTATCCAAGTTGACAATCTTTGAAAATGAGCCTGCTGAACAAGCACAGTAAGAAGTGCCCAAAGAGAACTTCCATAGGAGTGTTATGCAGCGTCTGGGGGACTCTCAAATTTGCTTCAGGGATATAAAATGTACCAACTTCAGCACCAGGAAAACATTTAGAAGAGCAAGTTGGTTTAAAAGACAGATGTTTTAACTCAAAAAGTAACTTATGGCTGAGAAAAATGCAGGTAGATCAGTTCAGGTGCTTGAGATTAAATGGGCTGAATCCCCCACTATTGGATTAGTTTTTCAGATCTCTCTTTACAGTGAGTGAAGAAAATTTAGCACATCAGAGAACATTCAGCAAAAATCCTTTAGGTGGGTAGACAGAGGGGGATAAATGCTCCTACCAACCCTCTGTTTTAACCTAGTGCTTTACTATGAGCACTTTGCCTACAAATTGTCTAAACTTACCAACTGGGTGTCTTTGTTAAATTACAGAATTCTGTAACTTCCTTTAAAAAGTAAAAAAGTTCTCCAAAATAGTGCAAGGCCTGTGCATATATCAGAACCAGAAAAGAGGTGAGGACAACAGGTCTGGAAATCAAGCATGCAAATTCTTGCCCCAGGGAAGGAATGACCTTGCTGGGTCCCAGCCAGCTGGAGACAAACTTCAGAGGAAAAAAAAAAAAAAAAAAAAAGACCGGAGGGGTCAAATTGAAAAATTGACAACACATTGAAAAATGCTCAGCAGAATGTCCTTGCAGAAAAGGAGGGCAACTCTACAGTGGGCTGGGCTTGCAGATCCAGGACAATAATTGCTGTACTCAGGGACTGCAAAAATGCAGTACCTGTGTACTGGGGAGCCACAAACCAGTGACAGACACTCTGGAGCCCAGCCCACCATACCAAGATAGTCAAGGAGATGGAGTGTGTGATACAGGAGAGGCTGAGAGAGCTGGGTTGGTCCAGCCTGAACATGAGAAGCTTTAAGGTGTGGGGGATGTATGACTGCAGCCCTCAGCCACTAAAGGGGAGGGTGAAGGGAAGATGAAGCCAGGATCTTCTCAAAGGCACACACACACAGCAAGAGGCAACAGGCAAGTTTCAACAGGGAAAATCCTGATTACATGTTAGGAAGAGTGTTTTCATCATGAGAGTGGTTGAACGTTGGGTCCAGTGAGGCTGGAAAATCTGAGTGTTTGAGATATTCAGAACTCAACAAGTTCCTGAGCAACTTGATCTGTTTGGGATTGCTTTCAACAGGAGTGGACAAGATTACGTCTTTCAACCAGTATCATCCAGTGATTCCATGTAGAAGTATCACTGCAGGCTGCTTGTTGCCTGCTTGCCTTACCCAGGAAAGAGAGCTCAAGAATGAGTGATGTATGAACTGCCATCTCAGCCCTTTTAACAGTTCTAGGACCTTTCTCTACATTAAATTGCTGAACAGAAAAAGGGGATCAACTCAAAGATGTAAAGATGGATTCCAGTATCAGTGGCAATAGTTAAAGCAGCTCAAGTCTTGTAACTTGATTTTCATTTCAGTCGTTAGATGAAAATGTATACTACATAAATATATTAGTATACATTTATATTAATATATAAATGTTTGCAATATAGAATATATGTATAGTGTATATATACATTAATAAATGTATACTATAGAAATATATTTCCAATAAATAATATTTAATAAATCTAAACCCAAAAGTTTTTTCATTACAGCACTGGTGAAGCAGGTAAAAGTTCTTGGACTCCTGCCTTGTGTGAGTAGAATGGATTACCTGCAGTCAATTATGCATGTACAAACCTATGAAGGCTTTAAGGCTATAATTTGTAGAAATGTGAACCTCTGATTAGATAAGGTGCTCATGTGACAGCTGATGGGACATTCAAGGGTGTGTAGCATCACCTCATTTGTCCTGCACAGATCATAACAGGTACTCCCATAAACCAAAAGCCAAAGAAGTCTCTCCTTTTCATCTAATCAATCCCAACCATCCAGTTTTCCTTGGAGGAATGCAAGAGTCACTTTTCCATAGACCCACAGTGTGACAATCATCCCTGTGTTCCCATCTCTCCTGAAAGGACCATGTTAATCTTTTACACAATTTAATCAGTAGAGAAACATGGGCAGGGGGTCCCAGTGACATTGACACAGCCCAGTGATCATGAAACACTGGAGGGGCAGGTTTTAAGCCTTCTCCAACCTGTTAAGGGGCAGATCTCCTTTAGTATCTCATGTTTTGAGTCAATCCTTCAGCCCTCCTCATCTGCAAGGTGGAGGAACAGCCCAGCAACACTTCACACTCTTCCATTTTGACTGAAAGCAGGAGGCGATGGTTGTGCTTGGCACAGGCAACAAAATCTGGGGATTTGATAGGATTGGATCTCTTGGGGAGTAGGCAGAGAAATACAACTTGGTTTTTATTAATGTTTCAAAGCAGTGATCACTGATTTGCTTACCCTACCCAGGTGAGCACCTCTTATCACTAAGAGAAGAACTTCACTGACAAATATAGCAGCTACCTATATTCTCAATAAGGATCAGAAACCTGCACTTGCAAAAGGTCTGTCACAAAATAGGGGCCTCCTGCTTGCCAAATGGGAAAGCTAAAATGCACTGAAGCTTGAGGACAATTGTACTGTGGTAATGACCCCACACAAATAATTACAGCTAAAACTGGAAACCTGTATATTTGAGAGTGAGCACAGAACCAGCTGAGCTTTTCTGGGATCTAGAGTGCACGTAGAGCTGGAAGTTTTCCCATTAAGGGAAATTCAAAAAAAGCCACAGAGGGGTTCTTCAGGGCAGGACTGTATATGAAAATTGTATAAATACCTTTTAGTCCTTCAGTTACAATGGCATTGCCACAAGCTGATCACAGCTTGTGAATTTCAAGTTGAAGGAAAAATATTCCAGTCTGTGAGATAAGAGTGACAGCTTGTTACCTTATTTAAGTACTCCATGATACGACACAATAAAACCAAGTGATATGGAAGGGGGTTCAAAAGGTGGGTTACTAAGCCTCAATCCCTCAAGTTAGTGTTCTTTTGTTCTGAAAGGATAGCCTGCATTTGAATTCTATCATATTTTTGGGCTGTATTATTGAGCTGCAGTATTTCCTCCAAGAAGCTGCAGTAAAAAGCCCACATGAATAATTGTTTCTTCATGTTGTTCTGCAGACAAGAGCCACAGAACACAGTGGACCAGCCCACAAACATGAACATGTACCTCGTTCACTCATTAGAAAAAAAGCCAATTAGGAAGTTTTAAAGTTATTTTACAGTATCAGGTTGAATTTATACTTCTACAACTTTCTGCTCTGAAAAGCTTTTCCTTCAGCACACTGTGTGTAAGCACTGATTTGGAAGAGTACTACACTAATTTAAATAGTATACACAATTTAAGTGTAGATACTTCTGTCACTGCCTTTCCCAGACACTTAGGTTTTTCATTTGCTGGCCAATCAAGAAAAGTCATCACTTAAATGAAGAATCAGCTACTTTGGATTGATTTGTCATTTACATGCACACTATTTCCCTCATAGATTTATACAAAAGCCAATTTGTCACATTTAGAAGACAAAGTCTTTTAGCTTAGATTAGCAAAACTGGCAGTTTTGGAGTTTGGAAGGCTTTGGTTTTGTTTGTATCCTTCTCTCATAAACCTGTCAGTACAGTAGATTCTGTGCAGAATGACAAGTCTTACTGTTTCTTCAGAGGCACATGCAATCTGCCCTTGAGAACCCAGCCTGTGTTAATGTTGTAGATAAGCTCTCTTCAGACTGTGGCACTTGCTGGAGCAGCAGCCTCCCAGCAGCTGTTTTTCTTTGGAATGACCAGTGTCCTTCAGCTGAGCCTGAAAGAACAATTGGCACACCTTCTGCCTTCCATAAACTCACACTCTTTGCATCAAAGGCTCCTGAGATGGCAACTATCAGATACTTTCAGGCATGACTGCTTTAGGAAAGAGTGCTAGATATAAAATGTATGTACAAAAGGTGAACGTGTGTTTTGGGGCTCTAAATAAAACTTGTGAAAACACAGTCCTTATTTCCCAGTCATGAATTCATTTAACAAAGCTCTTCTGTTTTCATCAGGATTACTCAGCTATTGAAAGTCCCCATAACAAGATATTACTGAACTGAACATGCCCAAGGTGAATTGAGTTAGTAACTTGTGGAAAAAATGAGTGGCTGCATAGTGTCTGCAGCTGAAGCATCCAGCATCAGCTGAAAGCAGGTCTGTCTCTTCCAAGCCAGTGAGCAGTTTTATGCAGGCTGGTAGTACAAGTCCAATCTTTCTCCCTTTTTGGTAGTCAGATTGCTTATTAACTCACATAGCAAAAATGTGAGCTTCAACCTGTGTTTTCCCATAAGATTGATTTCCCTGCAGGGCCTATCTCAGAGTCTGCTGCTCTCTGCTGCAACTCTCTTACACCCTCCCATTTCTGGTAGAAACATGCCACACCTTCTACATGAGTCAACAGAGCAGGGCAGCAAATCCTGCAGCAAGCAGGGAGGGAGCTGAGAGGGAAGCCTGGCTGTGAAAACACAGTCCATGCTTAAGCAGTGGGCAGGATGCTCAGAGAAATGCAGCCATGGCCAAAAATATTGCTGGGAGAAATGCAACGAGCTGCACTTGGTCTTGAAGCCACGGGATCAGGCAAGGTCACTTTTGGTGAAATACTCACAGGGATAAATTCCAGGTCACCCAGATAGTTAGCTAGCATACACAAGACAGCTGGAAGGCTTTACAACACTCTCAAATGACACTGTTTGGCACCTCATCAAACTAAATGCCTTTTGCCTGTCGAGAGCACAAGCACATCGTTTTACTTCAGCGTTGTTCTGTTTTCCCTCGGCATGACGTATTGGTTGTGAGAAACTGCTGAATCCAAGACGCGATGTCAGGGTTCAGCTTTCCTACTCCTGTTTGATGACAAATTGATTAAATGGAGTTTAATTTCCAGAATATGAAAATTATCAATATATTTTGAAATACGAGACATGTAAAGAAAAACACAACTGAACTTGCCCCAGCTTTAACCAGGTGACATGATGTTATCCCATGAAGTGCAGCGTTTTTATCCCTGGAACACTCCTGCTTTCCTTTTTCAGCAGAGATGTTTGCAACCTTTCTTGTTTGAAGTGCTGTGCTCTTTCCCCTACTATTTCATGCAGGAAAAAAGGATGTTCAAGCCAATGTGACAGTTCTCTGAGACTAAGAACTCAGTAAGTCCAGGAACACAAGTTACTGCTTCTTTTATAGTGTTTTGGGGTTTTTTTAAACTGGAATAAGGTCACTGTTTTGCCAGTCCCCATCCCAGAGAAATGGCCCTGTCTGTGCTTGTTACGAACAGAAAGGCATCCTGCAGCACGGCAAGAGAATCCAGCTCAAAGAGGTTTTATGTTTATACACACAGAAAGCTATTTATTTAACTGCTGTGAGTGCACTCCATGGGGTGAGCTGGGGGTGAAACCCTTCCGTGTTCGATGTGATGCTCAAGTGGACAATGGCAGATGCCTGAGCAAAGCACTGGGCTTGTGCCAGGGGCTTGAACCAAAAGGCAAACTCAAAAAGAAGTGGAAATAAACTGGAGACAGCACAACATTTCTTCAACTTCAGAAGTCACAAAATTAGACAGCTAGAAAGGATAGGAGGGAAGGACCCTCCTGCACAGGATACATAGGGCATGGAAGGCATATATTATTAAGGAGCTTTAATCTCACTGCCAGATTTCTCTCCTGTTGGTAAGTGCTTTTTCTACTCACATTTATTTTTATGTTCTAATAAAATCAGTTTTGTGGGCTGGAAGCCCCTAACACCTCACTTAAGCTCATATAAAAGAGTGTGTGGCTCCCCCATGAAGCTGAGGCCCTGCTGCAGCACCCTGCAAGCCCACAGACTGACACCCAGCTCCCACTGGTTACTCCTGAGTGGGCTCTCCAGCACCTTCCAGGACCAGCCCATATGCTTAGGGCTGTGAGTAAAGCAGAAATGTCTTTCACTTTACCTCAGGCATAATTCTGAACAAATCTTTACTTGGAATTTTAAGTTTTAAACAGTTTCATCAAGAAAAAAACCACATATAAACACCACACTGTACAGCAGGACATACAGAGGAAACTGAGGCCATATATCCTGTACCACCAATCCATTTAGTGGATTTAAATGGGTACAGTTAGGCTACTGCAGAACAGACACATTTTATTTATGATTTATTATGCATCACTGAAACCAATAAAAACTGAAATAAGACCATCACAGATCAGAAGGCAGCGCTTCAAATTTCTTGCAGTAGCACCCAGTGAGTGCTGCAACAAAGCCTCATCAATCCCTCTGTGCCACATTGTTTTGATGGACAGAACTGTACCAGTAGCTCAGGGTTCCTTTCAAAGGGAGCCCAGAGACATCACTGCCACCCGTCAGACAAACGTTTCTTGTTGGTCTGTTCCACAGCTACAGAATAAGTTCCCTGTCTCTGACAAGCCCATCATAGGATTTCTCTATCTGGTTTTCTCCCATGATCACATGTTGCCTGTAGCCCCTGCATCCCAGTGAAAGATTTTTTTGCTGCAGCAGAGACAATACATCATCTTAAAGCCATTCACAGGATACTAAGCACATCCTTTACCTGGTGTGGCCTTCAAGCCTTTTACAAACACACCTCAAAAACTTTGTTTCAGGCCAAGTGACATCTGACTGGCAGTTATATTTCTTTCTCAGTTTATTATTTAGGTCTCAGTTATCTAAGGAGGGTTTTAATTGCATATGACATCCTTTGCAACTCCTCTTCCAGCTTACACAAAGGAGTTGAATTTCAGTCTTCTTCCTTGTGTTGGGAATTGATGCCTATATGCATGACTGTCAGGTGGACAAAAACTGAAAAATTGCAAGTCTACAAGATTTACTGTTTAAACTCAGAAAGTTGGTTTGACTGCAACTAAACTAGGGCAACAAAAGCCAGTTCTGTCCTTTGACAGCACTGCCCTGAGAAAAAACACATTACTTAAGGGTATCAAATAATGCTAAAGAAACTGCAGTTGTTTTAAGATCTGTATAGCATTCTGATTTAAGGATCCCACTATTTAAATAAATAACAGTTGAACAGAGGAATCCATAAAGCAGTAAGGCATCCAGCTGAGCTGGGTCAGCTTGGGTCTTCCCAGCAGTAGAGGTAAAATGGACTTTATATTCACCTATATAGTCTGAATTTTCTGCTTAAATATTCTGACAGCAGAAGGTTTGAAATGTGAAGGGACTAATTGAATACCATGCCAAGTTAATGCCTCTGTCAGTGTCAGCCTTCATACACTGCCTCAAAGAAGTTACAAGAGGTTGCCTCTGGCCATCTGTCTCTTCCTTACTCAGCTCACCACCAAGAAGTCTTCCTACATTTAGAACATAAGTGGCTCCAAAAATCAAACTAGAAAAGGAAGGTGGCACCCAAAGTCTTGTAGTTTGGCTACTCAAAGGAAGCCTTTTGAAGATTTATTTAAGTTTATCAGATGAAATAAGTAATCAGCCACAGGACAGTGAGTGTCACTTCAGTAATTTGTGTTGAATAGCAGGTGTCAGAATTATGCTAATTATTCCACAATTATTACTTTCCAAGTCACTTTAATTCCTGCTTGGGGGATGACCAAATTGACAAAGACGTTAAGCTATGCAATGATGTCAAAAAATAAGTTGCATTACCCATTTGAAAAAACTTCAACTTTCTCCCTGATCCAGAAAACCCATCCAAAAGGATCCAAGAGTAGAGACACCTAAGGCTCTTTGCCAGTACTGAGAGTAATTTTTTCCCCCTTCATCTCCCCAATCTACTACTAGTACAGCAAGAGATATCAGCAAGTATTTTTTAACAAAAAGTATTTTCTAACAATTTAATCAACATAAGTTACTTAAAATAAATGCAATGGACTTAAAACTAGCTAGCAACAACGTAACTGCAGCATGCCAGCCTCCGGAAGAGTGGCAGTGGATAAAGCCAAGGGCCTGCCCTTGCAGGAGATGCTATGCTGTCAAACAAGACTCTTCTCACCACAACCCAGCACAGCCACAATTTGCTACATATCAGTGAAAACATATGGTGGGCAGGAGAAATGACCACACTGCTCAAGTTAAGCATCCTACAAGTTTACCACTGGCTCCAAAGAAATGCCACAGCATTATCAAGGTAGAAAATGTGTGTATTCAAATGTAAGATGCATTTATTTTCTCATGTCTACTAATTACAAAGTCAAATGCTGTGACAGTCTCTCCAGCTTGCATCATGACATTTTGCCCAAGAGGCCATCAGTCAGCTTTTGCCAATACATTAATTCACAGTTTTGTTTAAAACTTGAAAAAAAGAACCCACCAAGAGCACCAGTTTTGTGGAAAACATTACTTTGATTATTTCTGTAGCCCATGCTAGTTATTTCAGAATATGCTCAGAACACTGTTAGACTAGTGGCCCTCAAATATTCCCATGTTTTGCATGCAATAAGTAGAAAAAAAATATTAGTTTCTTCTACTCCATCTATATTGAAAGCTTATAAAAGGAAACTTACTACTCTTCTCTGATCTAGTTATGTACAGAAAAAGTAATTGGAGAAGAAAGTTAAGACACTTGTGTCTGGTTACATATTAAGTTTTCCAAGAAGTCCATCCACACTTCCTTCCATTTTCTCAGAAGCCTAAAAGGAGCTCCTAAAAAGTACTTTTAAGGTTCATCCCCCTCTCTCCAGTTCCTCACAGTACTGCTTTACCATCACACCAGCAATAAGTCCAGAGTTATGTAATGAGTGGGGTATTTAAATAAACAGTGTAATGAGAGGGGTATTTTTTATGCTGACCAGTGTCCTAGCCACATCCACACTACACACCCTGCATTGTTGTGATCACTTTTTACTACACTGCATTTGACTTCAGTAGAAGACTATGAAAGATTTCACCCAGACATCTTGTAAACAGATACAGACTCGTCCTCAGAATTATTGTACCAATGTGAACACCTGTGTTCAAGAGCAAACAAACTTTTATAGCACCTGATCTCATGGAGGGACATCCACTGTCACTCACAAGGCCTCTGCTGAACAGAGTAACTCATAAGCAATCCTGTGCATATGTATTTAAGGAAACTGTGATACAGTAGAAACCAAAAATTATAGCAGGATTTTTGGGTGTATCAAAAAGTCATGACTAAGCCACAGCAATTGTGCAATAAAGCATAGCATATCTTTTATTTGTCTGCTTGAGAAGTTAATATTGGTATGACTGACAAACAGCAGCACAATTACAGCAGCCACATCAACCTCAGTGTTGTGGCCAGGTGGTGCAAATTAGCCCTCAAAGTCATCAGTCTTGAAAGCATAACTACCTTATGACAAAGAACTACCTCTCCAGTTTTGGGGATGATTCTTTAAGGCTGCTTTTTCTCCATCTGACTTAATGATAGAGGATTACAAAGCCATAGAGAACAAAACTCCAATCACAAATGGCAGAGAAAATACAGACCTTTGAAAGGACAGTAATAGTCCATTCTCTGACAGAGAAATGTTAGGTGTAGAAAAGGAATTAAGGTAGTAAAACTGACCCCATAACTTACCTTTCCTTGCTGTCTCAAAGGTTCATTTAGAGGAGTACCCCCAGTAGAGGAACCTTTAAGAAGTCTTGACATGGTAGTATTTTTTAAGATAAAAACCTATTAAATGAAACTGCCTGTTGTCATAGACTGGTAGAAGAGAACTTCCCTTTGATAACCTCCCTTTATAAACCTCACCATGGGTGTGGCTAGATGACTAGCTCCACCTCTCATCCTATTTAGAAACCCTACCAAAAAAAAAAAAAAAAAAAAAAAGATAAGAAAAGAAAAAATTTCTCTGAAGCAATATAATAATTTTATCAACCACTCATGCTGTTCCGGGGTTGTTTTTTCCTTAAGTGAGCAACTAGTTGACAGCTTCACTAGCCATGGGGAAAATGTAGGCCAAAATTAGATTTGTCTTCCATATTTGCAGTTCCTACAACATGGTCTACAAGTATGTGGTGGGTGAGCTTGCTCAGTTGTTTGCTTTTTAAAAGCAGTATTGTAACAACCTGAGGGAAGTCTATCAGCTCTGAGTGTTTACTGGTATTAAAGATGCATTATATTGAAAAGCAGCATATCTCTGAACTTGCAGCAATCCCCAGTTGTATCACCTCAAGAC
This sequence comes from Calcarius lapponicus, assembly GCA_039654755.1. NCBI lineage: Eukaryota > Metazoa > Chordata > Aves > Passeriformes > Fringillidae > Calcarius > Calcarius lapponicus. Next base: position 111,375,392 of record CM077464.1, on the reverse strand, counting down.
AAGCCTCCACCACCAGTGAAGGCTCTTGTTTTCATCACTTACAGAATGAAGATGATGCAACATCAAAGCCTTTTGCATGACTCATGAAATCACACACGCCTTCACTACAGAGGGACCACCAATAAAAATTACAATCTGTTCTTTTGCCCTCCAAGTACTCTATATTTTAAATTCTCTCAACTTTCTTTCCTCTCAAGGCCTAATTCAAGAGGATGGGGTGGTGGATTAGGATGTTGTCACTAAGGCAATATTGCCTGCAGAGTTTTATATTGCCTTGGTGTGTAATACAAATGCATCTAGGTGGCTTCACTCTTGTTTCTTAGTTATTTGTACAATTCCAACTGATAGTTTTTTGTTTTCATGGGTACAAGTATGAGCAATTATAGGCATAGGGCTTAAATAAGGGGGATTTAGGACTTAAATTTGGGGTTTATTTTTCACTGAATAGTTGAGGTTATCCTGGCACTCCTGAAGGAGGCTGGGTGTGAAATTAGAGTTCTTGAGGTGTTTGGCAGGAGTTCAACTATGCTTCTATCATCTGGATTTGCTTTCAAGGGAGCGATTAGGAAATTATGTTCTTGTTAACAAGATCTGTGCAAGTAATGACTATTATACCCAACATTTCCTGTATTTAAGCTGAAGTGATTGTTCCATCTTGATACAAAGAGCAGAGGTATTTTCTTGAGAATTAGTGACTTGGGCCAAATCTCAACTTTAAAGAGTATTACAAGAAGGTTCGTCCCTTTTCACAGTGCCAGGCCATTTCTGTCTGAAAATACTAACTGGTCTTAAAAAAATATATATATCCATGTGGAATTTTTGCTTCAATATTAGACACTCACAGATGTCAGATGAAGAAAGAAAGAAAGCCACATTTATTGCAACAAGAAAGGTTGCATGATAAACTACAGCATTCACTTTTCACTGCTTTTGTACTACTGCAGACAGGATAAAGCATCTTTGACTTTAAAATCCATATTTAAAGTACAGACATATCTATGTCTCTTACTGTGGCTGGAAGTCTGTAATCTCATGTTCTACTGTATGTGAATAAAAAAATTCTGCCACATTCTCCAAGGCTAATAAAACAGTTTCACTTCTTACAGTAAATCTGATGATTCTGAGGAAATGATAAGTTTTAAGTGAGTTCACAAATTAAACATAGCATGCAAGAGAAAAGAAAGGAGTTCAATTGAAATGCAGAGTTGTGAGAAATTGAGACAAGCTCATTTTCCTTCCTACCTGTGTGGTGCTCACTCTGGGCCAGCTTCCTCTCTGCACTTCAGCAATGACTGACTAAACAGTCAGTTCTGACATTCTTGGCTGAGTTATCCCTCCTTTTGAATTATGTTCCCAGACAAAATGGGGATATCTACAGTTGTGGGTGAAAGAAGGAGGAATGTCACAGGAGATGTGATAGAAGTACCAGCATGTCATGCTCAGTGCTGTTCACACTGTACAGATGCAACTCCATGTTGGAATCGTGCTCTGTTTAGAAATACAGCACTGGGAAGATGCCAGAGACAATGCTTTTCCAAAAGACTTGCTGTTTCTGCTGGTAATACCTATATCCCAGTACTGAAACATGAAACAGTGAAATGGTATATAGTCTCATCTGTAGCAACTAGCAAAATAAAATAGATAAATAAAATCAATAGATAAAACACAGTGCCTGGGATTCATTCCTAATAATCACCATGCATGGAAAAAAAAAAAAGTCCAAAGTCTCATTTTCTGAGTATGACTAACAGCTCTCACAAAGATGATGGCACATCTGCACTGCCTGCCTGAACAACTTTATTACTGTCCTAATGGCAAACATAGCAGTAAATGTAATCACACTTTTTGCCATTATAAGCAGAGGAAATTGCTAAAACTTAGTTGGCCAGATTTTAGCAGCCAAAAGCAGTAGAGGTGAGTACACACCTGCAAGCAAGGGGCTGGTGACTTGGTCTTTACTGGGGAGGCACTTGAGCAGTACCTGTGCTGATAATGTCACTGCTGTTGTCAGCTGCTTCCAGGCATGCAAAGGCCAGCCTTAAAAACACATTTGCTTTCCTGAGCAAGAAGAGTTACAAGATCTCCTCTAAATCTACCTGTACCTAGAGATGAAGCAATGTTTTAATATACAGATTAACCTGCCTGCTGACATTTCACATTCAGGAGAAAACTTACTACTGAGTGTTAGTCCTGATTGGTTTCATAGTCCCCTCCCTCTTCAGGGTCCTCCTGGATCAAAAGCTCTTGGTTTAATAAAGCAGCATGTTCAACCTCTGAATGCAGAGGCTGCTTCTCATTCCCCTTGGTCAAGCACAGCAGTTTCTGGCTCTGCTGCACAGCTGGGCTGAGGCCAATCTGTGGTACCCCTTTCCTACTGAACCCAGGGCCACGCTGGGAAACAAGAGAGTTGTCAAACAGCAACCAAGGCTCTGCCTGGCAAAAGGTGGGGTTCAGGTGTTTGCTGCTGGTCCAAGACCACTCAGGGATGGGGGCTTGGAACTGGGTTCCCTTTACTGGTACTTTCCACCCCAAACCATTCTATGGTCTCTTCTATGTTACTACAAAAAACGAGGGGATCCTTTCAGGCAAAGGCCAGAGGAAGTTAAAAAGCAAACTGACAGAACAGAATTACTGCCAATTTTGTGGTGAAGTCAGGATGCAGCTCAGGGGAAGAGACACATCATGGGTAAAGAATGTGAAAAATCTCGTAAGATCATCTTGTAAGATGAGAAAGAAAGGGGCACTCCACAGGAGCAGCCTGAGAGCAGCAGTGCGTGGATGCAGGGTTCTTTCCAGGCACAAAACCAACTACCCTGAAGTGGCTCAAAGCCCAGATCTTTTGTTTTCTTAACAAAGTTTTTATTCATCATCTGGAATTATTTAATCTGCACTTCAAGAGACAGCCTACCTAGAGCTGCTGTTCAAAACTTCACCAAATGCAGTTTTCCTGTGAAATGCCCCAGATGGCTTCAGCTGGCTTCAGCTGCATCTCACAACCCCTTCTTCTACAGAAATGTATATTCCTAGAAAATTGCTGGGGCTTGCTAGTGAGACATAAAGATGTTCACAACCAGTTGTCAATACCTAGTCTCTTTTACCTCTAAATGTCCTGCTTTCTTTTGATAACATTTCCCACTATTATGATTGATACCAAAATTCATTAAGGAATTAAAGGGTAAATGGAGTTGAAAGGAGCAGCACTGACTATAAAAAGTTACTACAATTAATAATGTTTGAGAACTTGAGCTGCAAGAAAAAGATGCAAAAGCATGCAGAAAAGAACTAAATAAACAGCTTTAAGTGTTAGTCTGTTTATGTTGCACACTTTATGTGTGTTGGTGGATTTAAATACCCAATTGTTTGGCAATCCTTTAGCAGACCTGCAGACTGACCTGTAGAAGTAGAACAGAGCTGAATTAGTAAGATATCCTACCCTGACTGCTTACAACTCCAGGGAAACCCCAAAGCACACAATACTGGGGAGCACCAAATGCCAAGGAAACTCTTTGCCCTGTTGGTGCAGTCTGGTAGTTGGAATTTAAGCAGTGATAAGTTATAAGGCAGGAGCTCTCTGCTGCCTCTGTGATTAGCTTAATTACAAACACAAGTCCCCTGTTCTCCTTGTGTGTGGGTCTATTAATACTAACTATGTACTCATGCCATCTGCCAAGGAGCCATTTCCAACTTTACAAAGCACAGCAGACAATACTTGCAGGTGCTTGGAAATGTGTTTATTTGGCCATTAAATCCACAAGGCTTTAATCCACTGCTGAACAATATTTGCATTTGCAGGTACTCCTGCAAGACAGTGTCTTCTGAACTTCTATCAGACACGAAGAATTCCAGACTCTGATGGAAATCCAGAGATGTCTTCATCTATTGCTTCCATTTTGCTTCCTAGTCTGTGTTTTTGTGTCTGGCTAGCAAATATTCTTGGATGCAGAACTGTAAGGGATGCCACATTCCCAGCAGAGACGAGTCACGAGATCCAAGGTCCGTTTCAAGTGCCATACTGCAAAGAAGCTTCCAGAATGCATGTTCCTACTTAGTCTGAATATAGTAATGCCAAACAAAACACACTGCTTTCCTTTGATAAAACATAACACACTTTACTTGCAGTGTGATTCAAACTCTGAAGAGATTGTTACCACTCTGTATTCAACCCAGGATTAATTGAGGCATAAAATGGTTGGCAGATCAAAGCCTATTTTAATAAACCTCCTCTATAAGGAGCAGCCTGAGAAGATATTCAGTCATTTCACATTGCATGTTGCACAAACTAATGATGCAGAGGGATGAGAGACACATTTCCCCTGTGGACTTTAATGAGTCTATCAAGATTTACTAGATTAAAACAACTTAGGTGTCTGAAGCTTATAGTTGATAGACCTGTACTGCTACATCCTTCTCACTTGTCAAATTTATGCAGTATTTGTATTTTCTGACAACTTGATGTATTTATTTGCTTTGGCATTAGTGATTAGACCAACCTGAATGTTTTGCATTTATGTGTATGGTAGATTATCCAGTGTTAGGACTCTACTAATTTTGTCATTTAAGGAAAAGAGTAAACTTAATAAATGGTGCACTCAATATCTGAAATTGCTCTGCTGAAGAAATGCTACTGGCTTCTTCCCAGAAGGGGAAAATTACATGGTGAGCCATTCTCAGAAGACACCAGGTTAAAGATTAAGCTTCTACTAAGAGAACCATTCCTGAACTTTAAATAGGACAAATTTGACATCTAGGGCTTTTAAAGGCTCAGGGGAATTAAGTTGACTGTAAAACTCTTCAGCACAAGAGGAGAGTTTCCAGGACTGAGGGGGCTCAACCAAGATCACTGAGGCTCTCCCCCCAAATTTTGTAGATGTTTTCATCTTCTCTACTACAGGTCCTCCTCCTCTTCACTACATAGGGCATCTTTTTGGACCACTGTGAAGAACTGTCCCCTCTCTAGGGCAACAGTTGCTGATCATATTTGAGCATATTTGCCCCTCCTGAAGCCATTCTCTTGCTAGAGGGGCTCTGTTAGCAGGACTGCTTTTCTCGTGTCCTTTTAAAACACTTTTTGTTCGTGGCCACAATATAAATAGCACGGGGCAGCCCTGCTGCTGACACTGGGCACTGCTCCCAGAACAGGTCTGTGCCTTAATCCCCTCTGCCCTGTGACTGTGCGCTGCGGTTGCGCTCCAGCTCGTCAGGGACAAACACAACGTGAAACTGTTCTGACATCCAATTAAACAATAACATGATAAATGCTTTCCCTGACACCTTTCCTAGAACATTCTTGGTTTTGGGATCTTTTCCCAGCAGTTCAGGTTTTTCAGTCTCCTCTCCCTGCTCCTGAACCCTGCTGTCAAGGTCCCTTTCCTGTCATCTGACTTTCCCAAAGGCAGAAGACAAGTCATTGCTTCTTCCTTACAGTGGGTGAAGTATCTTTTCAAACCCCTTGAAAACAACACCTTGCCTGAGGCTCTTTCCCCACCTTTCCTGCAGGCAAACTAACCACCAGTTTCTCCTGCTGCCCTGAGAGCACCCATTGCTCTGCCAGTGTTCAGTCTTCAAGTTCACTGCTCCTGGAGGCACACGTGGTGGAGGCTGTCAGCAGAGAGGATCTGCATCATCCACATGGCAAAAGCCATAAAGCCATACAGGGAATTGCCCACACCCCCCATCTTTCCATCAGTGACAAATCAAGCCCCACTGAAACTGCAAAGATTTCACATCAGCTGTTGTGGCTTTGCTCAGAGGAGCTGGGCCAAAACATGACTTTTATATGCACACATGTGTACCTGTACCTGCAGTAAAATAACTAATATACATAAAGGTGCTGAAAGGCTCAGGATCTCACTTAAACTTCACCCAAGTTCACCATGTGTGCCATCATCACAGAGTTTTTGGGCCCACAGTGACTCAGAGCAATGTTGTCAACATGTTCCCACTGGGACTCTGCATCAGCTGCAGTTCCCCCTCCCATACTTCATGCCAACATCTGCCCAGCCCAACTCTGTCTGACACAACCACTTGCAGTTTTTAACATGATAGAGTATCACTCTCCAGAGCTGCCCGAGGGAAAAATGCATTCCATTCACCTAATTGCATTAGTCTAATGTTTCTCCCTCTTTTGGAATTAAGCTATTAAAAAAAAAAAAACTTGACTGTATTAAGGTTTCAGTGTTGCAAGGCTTAAGGGCAAAACGATCAAGATACAAGCTATTGTAAGGTAAATTTGAACTATATGTTTCAGGCAAAGTTTTAGTAATTTTGAAATCCCCCAAAATTATTAAATGTCCCTGTTTGGGTAGGACAGAGTTCTTTTTCTTCTTAGTAGCTGGTACTGTGCTCTGTTTCTTGGATTTAGTATGAGAATAATGTTGATAACATGTGGATGTGCTGGCTATTCCTAAGCCAAGGACTTTTCCATGTCTCTTACTCTGCAAGTGAGGAGCCACACAAGAATTCAGGAGGGTGCACAGTGAGGACAACATATTTAATATTAGTGGTATGTTGTTATTATTGCTATATTTTGTTTCAAACCTTAAATTGTTCTTGACCATAAGGCTTACTGTGTCTTTCCAATCCTCTGTGGGGGCGGGGAGCGAGCTGCTGCATGGTACTTAATTGCCTGCTGGAGTTAAACCACAACAATAAATTATTGTGGTTATCCATTTGGGAGGATGGGTGTGGTGTGGTGGAGGGGATATAATTTGTTTTTTAACTCCTCCTAATGTTTCACTGGCATTTGGAAGAATGTTCAAAAATAATACAGAAAAATGCCAGATAGCCAGATGACAAATAGTTGAGAATACTTGGACTTGTAAGAGCTGAAAGAAATCTGATTTGAGAGTTCCATCATCAGAGAGGGACCTTACATTTAGAACATCAGTAAAAATAATAGAGGCCATTGCAAACAACATCATAAGGCTGAAATAACTGTCCCAGCCCAAGACTCCCAGTCAACATCATCAATGCATGGGTTATTTCCAATGCACTTTAGACAGACTTTATGTCGTCACAAGTGAGTGATGCCTGCTGCCCCTCTGGACAGGAAGCTTCTCCTGCCTGAGAAGCAATGGTGATGACACAAGAGACCCTTTTGCTTCCCAGAGGAAGGACCATAATATAGAAGGACTTAACCTTCAAGAGTCTCAGAAACACAAAATTACAGGAGGGGCAAGGCTGGAAAACCACCCCAGTGGCCATGTGGTCCAACCTCCCTGCTCAAGCAGGATCATCCTAAAGCACATGGTGCAGTATTACATCCAATTCTTGAGTCAGTCTCTCAGTGAGGGAGACACCATAACCTGTCTGGGCAATCTGTCCCAGTGCACAGCCACTGCACAGTAAAGAAGTTCTTTCTCATGTTCAGGTGGAACTTCCTGTGCATCACTTTGTTCCCGTTGCCTCTTGTCCTATTGCTTGGCATTCCAAGAGGAGCCTGGCTCCATCCTTCTGACACTCTTCCACCAGATACTTACAGACACTGCTGAGGTCCCCTCTCAGTCATCTCTTCTCAAGGCTGACCAGGCCCAGCTCCCTCAGCCTCTCCTTATCAGAGAGATGCTCCAGCCCCTCAGTCATCCTCATAGTCCTCTGCTGGACCAATTCCAGGAGCTCCAGGCACCCAAACAGGCACCTGACAAGTGGCCAAATGCCAAAAATTTTAAATTAGCAGAAAATACCAGCGGATGACCAAATCTGACCACCAGGTGTTCTGATGCAGCCTGACAGGACAATTGGCCAAGTTACACCATCCTACCTCCCATGGCACATCTCACAAAGTGAGGCCACAGAAAAATACCCATATTTTCCTGTCTTTGCAAGATCTCCAAAAGGCATAGGTGTCTCATTCATGCCAAGCCTGCAAGACATTGACTGCCCCACCTGCTCCTGTCCCCTGCCTTTTCCTTCCTTAATATGCTGATCTTTTTTCCTTAGGAAACTGAGGTACCTCCTGGATTTTGTAGGCTAAGTTTGAGGCAGACCTAAAGAAACCACATTTACCTTCAGGAAAATCAAATCCATCCATTGCTAACAATTTCTGAAGCCCTTGGTTGAATCTAAATAGATTTTATAGCATCTCAGTCAACTTTCCCTACTAGGGACAGTATGCAACTGCACTATTGCAGCAGTACCATACATCTTGATTGATTTTGGAAAGATGGAGAGTTTCCTGTAAGTCAAACCTTCACCTACAGGATAAGGCAGTAGGTGAATTAAGGGGTCATAACCCTCCTGTCCTCAACTTTGGGGATGATTTTCACTGCAAGGGCTTCACCAACAAGAAGCCATTCAATCTCAGCAGTGGTTGCTGACAAACCAATGTGAGACAAAGACAGTTTGTGCTCTTTGTATTTTCTCACTCACTGGGCAAAGCCCCACCCTGGGCATCGAGTTGTATGAGTAAAGACATAAACAAGGACTAAAGCAGGGGTCCCTGTACCTCAGAGAAAAGACACAGAGTGAGTGTGTGTATGCTGAGGATTTGGAGAGCACTCAGCTCTTGACTTGGGCATCCTGACATGACAGTGTGTACAGCTGCTCATACAGCTGGTGAATAATAAATACCTCAACATGCCCTTGAGATGATACTTCTAAATACTTAGCTCTTCATTGAAGCAGTCAAAAGCCTGACTAGATTCACCCTGCAATAGTGTTCCTGTAGAAGTGTTTACATGGTTCATGGTTACATTTGACTTTTAAAAGAGATTGTCTTTTGTACAGTGAGCTCAACTTACCAAAATAACCTTTGAGCTGCTCAAGGCTTTGTTTGAAATACTTACTATTCTGCTATTCCGCTTCTCAAATGTCATCTCAGTCTCAGTGTTTATCTTCTCTTAAAACATAGCAAAAATGTCACAGTATTTATTGTAAAAAGTTTTCCCCTTCTTTACAGCTTTAGATTTCTTGTTACATTAAGTTATGAGCTATGAGTTATTAGCCTCAATTCATTTGCTACACACTTTGGGGCCACAGATAAAAAGCAACTATCCCTTTGGGAAGCAAGTACAAAAAGGACTATAACTCACTAGCCACAGAAAGCACCAGAGGGCTGTTCATTTGAATTACCAGAAAAAGCTGTTTAAAATGAAAAACTGGTAGTAACTGGTGGGAGGGGGCTTGTTTTTTGCACAGCCTCACTGACTAGTGCCACTACTGCACGGGAAGCTTGTAGCTTCAGGTAATGTTTATGTCCACCCATAGCGCTGCATCCTTCCTCGCAGGAGCTGTCACCCTTGGTCAGTGGATGCAGCGTGCTGAATCATCAAGCTTTTAAGTGCTTTCCCTGGAATGGGATTTATCCGTAACAAAGCTTTCCTACCGTGCGGCACACTGAAGGAAAGCCCCGTCACCAGAAGCTGTTTTGGATGCTTGCAGCTCAGCAGGGCATGCGAACTGGTTTTATATCGAAGGACTTTAAATTCATGAACGCAGCGCACCACAGAGCCAGCCAACAACTCTCCTGCTTCCCAACTATTCACAGCAACCAAACAAACACACAAACACGCTTCTCGGTCCTGCAGCCCGCTAAATACTAATTAGTCTCTAAGTGATGCAACCCGGCATAACACTCCCGGGATTTCTCCGGCTGCACTGCCACAGGATAGCGGACTCGGTTCGAGTCAGGAGGTTGCTTCAGCACCGCCGCAGCGCTGAAATTTCACTTCCTTTTTTAAATGAGAGCAGGGAGCAGTAAGCTCTTCTCTGCTTTCCCGAAGTACTCTCGGCCCCACAGGCAGCGGGTGAACCAGAGCGCCGGCCACCCCCGCCCTCCGCCCCGAGCTGCCCGGGCTGAAGGGATCGCTCCCGTCCCGCTCCCCGCCCGTTCCGCGCCCGCCGCTCCCGGTGCCAGCGCGGCACAGCCCCGGCTCCCGCCTCACCTGCTCCGCTCCCCGCCGGCAGCAGCCGCCTCTTTTCCTTTCTCCCGCCCGCCCCGCTGACAGCCCGGCTTTGTCCGCCCGCCCCGCTCCGCCCCGCCCCGCGGGAGGCGCCGCGGGAGCCGCGCCGGGCACGGCGGTGAGCCCGGGACAGCGGAGCCCTTCGCTGCCAGCGCCGCCGACAGCATCCCGCCCCGAGCCGCGCCTGGGTGCGCCTGCTATTATTGTTGTTACTTTGTTGCTGGTTTTATTTATTTAATATTTCTAGATTGAAACTTTTTCCTTATTCCCTTCCTTTTTCCTTTCCTTTATTCCGTTCCTTTATTCCGTTCCTTTACTCCTTTCCTTTATTCCGTTCCTTTATTTCTTTCCTTTTTCCTTTCCTTTACTCCTTTCCTTTTTCCTTTCCTTTACTCCTTTCCTTTTTCCTTTCCTTTACTCCTTTCCCTTTTCCTTTTCCCCTTCCTTTATTCCTTTCCTTTTCCCTTTTCCTTTCTCTGCTGCGTGTGGTGGCGGTTCCCAGGGGAGCGCAGCCCGGCACCGCGCAGCCCCCGCGGCTTCCCCCCCAGCCGCCGGTCCCGGAGCGCCCTTCGGACGGTGCCGGGGCTGGGAATCTCGTCCAGCATCGCCCCTCTTGGCCGGCTGAATCCCCCCGCCTCGGCTCTGAGGCCGGCCGGACCCGCCGGAGGGGCAGAGCGCAAGGGCCGCCTCTGCAGAAGATGCTGATTTCCACAGGCTCTCCTAAATCACTCCCTGCGGCAAAACCGTCCCACCTGCTCTCGGGAACGGAGCTAGCCAGGGAAGCTGCCAGGCCTATCTTTAGTTCTCTGCTCCGCAGATGGACTGTTAGTCATGCCCTGCCCACGGGGAGTCTAGTGGTTTGTGCTGCTAAGCTCTGCGTCGTGTAGCCATAAATGCTGAGGGGAGATGATCTCTGTGTAGGATGGTTTTCCCTATTTTTATAAGGGTAGCTATCAATTAAGGCTTGGGAAAAAAAGAGAAATAGTGCAGAGTCTTCCTGCCCTTGCAATGACACCTGGTATTTCCCCCAGGAATTACGTCAGGTCACATAATTTACATGAAGACAAAATTTAAAATGGGGGGAAAGTCCCTCCCAACCCAAGCTGTTCTATGATTATCCATGTCAGAGGAAACTGTGGCATTCCCTTCTGAGTGAAGGAGCAAGGCTGGGATTCACCTTCTTCTCCAATGTTTATGGGACTTCTGCTGCGGAGTTTAAAGGATCCCGTGTCCCTGGGGATGCACAGACCCCTTACAGAACTGGTACAGCAGCTCTGCTGTCCCAGCTAACTGACACAAAGAGCAGCCTGGAAATGCCACGAGAGATACCCATGGAGCCTCCAATCCTTCCCATTGCTGGAAAAAGAGACTATCCTCTTCTTTAGGAGCAGTTTAGGGCTGAACTTGAGGTGCAGAGGTGCTCATCACCACCGAGTGGATTTAGACCCTCAGCTCTGAAGGGTGCAGAGGAGGGCTCATGGCAGCTAAATCTTTCAGGGCAGAAGAGCAGTGACAGGGCCATGCTGCTGATGAGATGATGCTAAAACTATGAAGCTGTGCCTGGAGGCCAAGTACACGCATGAGGTCATAGACGTCCCTTGGGGAGCAGAGGGGAATCCCAAATATAAATGTTCTCAGGTAGTGCAGAGTGGTTAGTCCCTTAAAACCTACCATTCAAAACCAAAGGAATTTTCTGGCTTTTTTTTTGTTTTGTCTAACACTTAATTTTGTCCCAATCCTGTTGCTTTGTGTCATAGTGACAAAAAACCTATTTCTGTGCCTGCAGAACAATTAGAGGATTCTAGTGCATCTGCAGACTGCATTTAACTGAGTTTGAAGATAAAAAGATAAGCTATTTTTGTATGGTCTTCTCTGGGACTGCACACAACAGCATTTGAGGCCCTGGTGGATGATTTTGCCATCAGCATGTGCCTCAGTATTTCAGGACTTGTAATCCTCATTGTGCAGAAGAGAAACTGCAGAACCGAGAGAGTCAAGCTGAAAACCAGCTCACCTATGAGCACATCCAGTCTAAATGCCCACAAGGAGATCTGCTAACTCAGGGGACCTGTGGCATGGAGATTTTACTGGTCCCTCTCTCCTGCCTGAGGCTCTCAGCAGCAGAGGTGAGGGGCGTATTTGGTCTCAGCTGTGGCCAGGTGCTTCCATGCCCATCATCACCTGACCGTGTGGGCAGCGTGCACACCCTGCACACCTGGGATTTCCTGAGCCTAAACAGCCTGGCCTGGTGGATATCATCTCTCACAGCCTTCAGGTATTGAAACAGCCAAGAAACAAGAAGTTTTAAAAATAGAGAAGCTCATTATAAGGTCCATGTAAGGTCTGTGGGTTTATCAGTCCCAGAACATGGAGGCTGTTGTCTGTGACACATCCTGACATGTGTTTCCTTCCCTCAGACACTTCCCATGTTTCTGCCTTATACCAACGCCAGTGTGAGCACAAGAACCATTGCTGCAAAAACAGTCACTTGCTGCTGTAGTCCCTCTGCAGGCAATTTTGTTTCCCTTGGCAGAGAGACGTCAGGATCATGCACATTCCTGAGCATCACAGATATCCTGGACAGGCTAACCATACGTTTGTGGCCAGTTTAGTTTTGTGCCACATTCCACCAATGGTGCTGGAAGCAGCAGCTGGCGCTGGGCTGGGCTGAGAAACTGTGTTTACCAACCAAAACAGTTTTTAAAATGAACATTTGTCTCATCTCTAAAACTGGATGTTTGTTGGCTATCTCTTAACAAAACCTGCTTTGCAGCAAGTGAAAAAACAGAAGGTGATTCCAAGTGGACAAAGAAAAGGTCAAAGCAGCACACTTGGGTCCCAGATTTCCTTCAAACACAGCAAGAGAAGCACCTACAGATACAGCTGTGACCTCAGGGAAGTGCATCCATCTTCAACTGCACTCTGCTTCCAGGAAGAAACAAGGAGTTTCAGTTTTTTAAGAGCTCTTTGCACGTGATCTCCAGTTGCTGATTGAAGAGTCGCATTTAGGTTACAGGACATCATCTCAGTAGAATTTATTACCAAAGGCTTTTTCCTGAATTCCTTTGACCCTGCAACCTCCTTGATGTCAGCCCAGTGCAGGGTTGTGGCTGAGGAGGGAATGTGGCCCTTTCATTCTTCATAGCTGTAATTAATTCTCTGCTTCATCTTCATCAGTGAGTGCAGTTCAAGGAAGAATAAAAGGGACATCAGTCTGTCTAATGCAGAACTGATTTAGATGCTCTTCTGCCAGCATTTGAATCTGACCCATTACACAAACCCACAGTACAAGCCAAATGTGTGGTTGAGTTTTCTAGCAAGGGCATACACTTAAACATCCATGTAAATACATCTATCTGAATATAAAACAGCATTGTCACTTGCAGGTGCTTCTCTGTTTCTTCATTTACTATTTCATTATTCCTGGATAGTGACTTTTTAAAATTTACAGTATCCCAAAATATGTCAGATATTTCCTATTAAAAGAAAAAGGATAGAGTTGAAATTAACATATTTTATACATAGCAGCAGCCTTTGTTTACAGAATACATAGAAGACAAACTTGTCTCAGGATAAGTGATAGCACTTCCTAAAAGTCACAATTTTATATTGCTGTTTTGTAGAACCTGTTGAAAAAAATGGGTTTTTTCCCTCATGCAAAATTTCCACTCTAAAAAAAATAAAACATTTTCAGACTTTTCCCCCCTCCCTCTCCTCCCCCGACCAACTGTCCTCCCAAACCACATATCCCACAAAATGTTGCATTTGGCGAAACCTTACTGCTTGGTATCCAGAAACATCAGAGGAAATCCTCAGGAAACCATCATCTCTTAACTTTTGCTCATTTCCCTACTCTCCTCATTGGGATGTTTATTTACTTTGGGCCTTCTAACCCAGGTGCCCCCGGCATGGCAGGAAGCGCTGCGCAGCCCACAGGGGCTGACCCTGCCCAGCACCCGTGAAGGTTCATCTGAAACCGAAGAATGAGATAAATTGTCATTGTCCCCTGGTGTGCACCATCACACTGCAAGCCTGCCGCCCTGCACACATGCCTTTGTGTCCCTTTGAAGGGCTCTCAGTTGTGCACAGTGCCTCTGCTGCCTCTTTTCCAGTAGCCACAGTGAGCAGAGCACGGGGATGGAAGGGGAAGGAATGAGACTCGTGTTGACAAGGCAATCTAATAGACACGTTTCATGGTATTGTTACAGAAGGTCTTTTCTCTGCCAAAGCCTTCAAAAAACAATCTCCAAATGCATTAGTGGCCCATTAAATAGTTTAGTTGGATACACTCAGCCTATTTTACGTGGTGTGTGTGGAACAGGAGCAATATATCAGCCGTCACTCTTAACATTTTATAGAAATTGTTGGGGGTTAAGTCTGAAAAGTCTCACTGAAGGTCATCACCTTCTGTGTTCTGTTCTCAAAGGCAGGCTCAAATAGAGCAACTCCCAGTTCATACAGGATATCATAATTAGCTTCTGTTGCCATCCAAATCCATTATTTCCAGTAGGGCCAAAGCACTTTTTGGCACAGTCCTGTCCTCACTCATCTTGCTCGCATCAGGGAAGGGCAGCATTAAGTGGTAATTGTCTCAGCCCAGTTCCAGAATTAAAAATGAGGTTCTTAGCTGTATCTACATATTTGCCCACTCTACCAGCTTCCCTGGAGAGCAATCCCTCTTCTCTAACCTCTCTATGGCCCTGATATCCCCTCTCACTAAAATGAATGAATGAGTTTTAAGAGTGCCTTTAATTTAAGGGGTTAGGACCCCTTTATGAGGTCAGACCCAAGTGCAGCCTTTTAAAATGGTTTTCTCCAGGGAGGAGGTTTTCAAACTCTGAAATAGTCAAATAGTGGTGACAATTGTATTCATTTAAAGGAAATTGACAACATTTGAAAAAAAATAAATAGATTCAACACTCAAGTTCTCTGCAAGCATTTATGCCATGGTATCTATTAAGGTCCTTTTCAGGAAAGCTGCTAAGTATGCACCACGTATCAGGCCCACATCCGTTTTTCTGACCAGGATGCTTTCTTGCATGTATGCCAAACCCCTAATTTCCAAAGGAGTGCACAAATCCTTCTTAGCCAGTCTCTTCTGATTCAACCTTCAACCTTAATTGAGATTGTCTTTCTTTAGATGGAAGAAGTTTTCTATCGGTGAGAGCCTGGCCAATCAAGTTGCTGAAGTTGTGATGCTAAATCTCTCCGGGTCTGTCGCGGGTGAAAGATTTTTGCAAGTCTAGGGGCTGCTTCCCTGATGCCAGGAGGATTTCTGGATTGGATTTCATTACATAAGTTGGGAAAGAAGAAAGCCCCACAAGATTAATCTAATACTTCTCATCCACAGCAGAGAAAATTTAGCCAGCAGTTGTAGTGGACTGGCAGGAGGTTGTTGTTCAGAAGGTGGTTATAGAGTAAAAAGGGGCCCCACTGTGCATGGAGACAGTCCCCAGCTGCTGGGACCTACCAGATGATAATCAGGGGGAAATACCTTGAGAATGTGAGAAGCAGTGAGGCTGAAGATCTTCTTTTCTTGGAAACTTCACCTACCCAGAGATGGGATCATTGTGATATCTGTGTGGCAGATGGATGAGCAGACACTGTCTGTGGCACTCAGCAGAGGAGGCAGATAGTACCTCACCGAGTGTGGAGCTGATCCCTGCACCCCTATGGCACCGTGGGAAGTGCTGCTCTTGAATAGCCTCAGAGAAAGCAGCAAAAGTCTGACAAATCATTCTGGGACTCTCTGATTCTGTGGAAATGGTTGCTAATGGCAATGTGCCATGACACAAGGTCTCCTCACCCTGTACAGGTGGCCCCCAAACTGTGCAGAATTCAGGAAATCTTCAGTTTTGAAGGGCCAGAATTACCGTGATTACAACTGGAAGAAATTCTGTTCCCTGAGGGAATAATTAGGCAGCTGAGTTGAAACACAGTGTTGAGCCACACTTTCCCTTTACAGAGGTTTTTTTGGAACTTGGAGGGGAATTCCTCTTTGAAAACACAGAGCACATCTCACTGTAACAGATGCTGGAGGGAGCCATGTTGTTCTTTCCATGACTGTCAGGAGCGGAAGCAATGATAGGAGGGGTAAAATGAGGAACCATCTCATCTGAAAAACCTACTTTTTTTATCCCTGTAAAGCTGAGGTCACTTTGGGTAATCACAGCAGCAAGATGCACTGCCATAACCAGATGCAAAACTATGCACTCCCTTAGCAGCATGGGTTAAAACAATTTAGTTTATGGCATCTGACACTGAGTTTTTCCCTAAATAAGGAAGCATGAGCAATCAGATATCTCCTGTTTTAGTATTACCATAGAAACAAGCCATGCAAGAAGTAAATGGACTGTGTGTACAAAGCTGGATCAGGTCTTATTGAATCTGCAGGAATAAAACCAGCAAGGTAGGAAGAGTTCTGGGGACTGAATATCCCAGTCAGCAGAGCATTGAAAGCCCCTGACATTGTCCACGCTGCCACCATGTGTTTCTTTGTTCTCGATGAAATTAATTCTGAGCTCGATCCATGCGCACACATTTGGCTGTCTCAGAGTAGTGACTAACAGTAAGAGAACAAAAATGAACACATGTTTTCCCTGTCAGGCCGTAGATTTTCTAGGAGTGGTTCACAAATTATTTTGCTGTATAATATATGAGATTCTATTAAATATTACTTTTGAAAAGATCTATCCAAAGCAGTAACTGTTAATATATTACAGTGGCTAATAGGGAAACTAATGACAGGTGACTAAACCTTTTCCCATGGGACTGAACAATTTGCATAAGCAATGCTTACCTCCACAAGTCACTTTCTCTCCCTCAGACAGTAACATTTAAAGTTAAATGTCATATGACGGAAACACTCCTAAAAGGAAATAAGGGAGAATATGAGCAAATACCGTCATTGTTGAACTTAAAAAGCTCCCTGGTTGTCACTTACATAAAAATATAAATATCTGTGCCATCCTAATAGCACAAGAAAGAAGCCAACTGGAGGTCTGTACCATGACTGCTGATCAGAGTTACAGCTTCAGAGGTTCATTGAAAATCCAGGTGTGCTGTTTCTGTAGAATGGAAACTTGTGTATAACTGCTGACAACACACATATCAGTGTAGTTAAAGTGATTTTGATGCTGTCAATGACAATACTTACACAGGTAACAGAGATCTCTGAAGAAAGATAGATTAATATGAGATGGTGAAAGCAGCTCAGTTTATACGGGATTTAATGGAGTTCTTTTGAAATGCTGTCATAAATGCAGAAAAGCACAAGTCTGGAGAGCTACAAAGGGCAGACTCCTGCAGTTCTGGACTTGCAGTGCCTTGCTGATGTTAAAAGAGCAGCTTCTCCTCTCAGTCATGACAAGAAAACACATCCTGTGTCCTTGCCCTACACCACTGCCTCCTTTCTCTCCTGCCCCACATGCATGTCTCTGTCAGTAGGTGCTGTGGGTAAGCACAGCACTCCAGCAACAACATATTTAAATTGTCAGGGACTGTATTTTGCAATGAGCTGAACATTTTGGCAGCTGTTTAGCAAAGAGTGTTCTCCTTGGCATGGCTTTTGCTCTGCTGACAGGAGCAGGCAGTGGCTTTGCAGAGGGAAGTGTCAGTGAACCCAAGGGCCACACATGTGCTAGGGATGGAATATCCTGGACAAGATCCGGGTTGGTGCTCTGGACTGAAGGCTTTAACACCTGAAGTTTGTTAAATGCATTTATATTTGTAAATGCATGGTATCATCTGGTTTACTTATTTTACAAAACAAATCCATTTTGTGGCTTCTGCTGCACAGTGGGGAAAACAGCCCTGTGAGGAAAGCCAGGTGAGTCCCTTTAAAAAACACTCCTGGTGTGAAGCAAAATCTTCATGTCAACATATACTTTACCGACTGGACTTGGAGTTTCTAATTTCCATCAAAAGCAAAAAGTGAGCAGAGCTTTTCAAATGAGCCAAGGAGTTCACCATGCTCCATATCTGCAGAGTTTCAACAAGATCTCAGTTCCCAGAACTTAATTCCCAAAGTCTTGCTTAAGTTTACTTCAAAATTAATTCATTGTCCAAAGTTCTAGAATCAAAAGAGACACCTAAACAACCCCAGAAGTTTGTTAGTATTTGGCATGAATAATATATTGGTCTTTATTCTCAAACAGCCTCCAATTTTTCACAATGATGATTATGTTAAGGAAAGTCAGATCAGTTTTGTCACTTAAAACCATAATTCTGATTTTAATGATTTATTTGAAGACAAAGAAATATAACTCTGCAGGGTATTATTTGTTAAGTTTGAGATTTGAAAGCAAACATCACTGTAATAGACACAGAATATACATTGTAGACTTAAACAAGGTGGGAATAAACAAATAAAAAAAAAGACAATAGCAAACATTTTAAAATTATTGGGATGTGTTGATTTTGATTTGTAATAAAGGAAATTTTCTGTATTGAAGAGGATAGTTGTCTGGGAGAAAAGCCAGGAGTAGCAGTGGTGGGAGGAAGAGAGAACTACTCAGATATTTTTGTTACAAATTGTCCAAAAAGTGGCTGCTTTTAATGGTTTTGTAAACAAATAGTACTCACAATTCATTGCACTACAGATGCCCTTATACTAATGAGATTCCATGGAAAGATACACAAAACCAATAGTTATTGCTTTTCACTACTCCATGTGCTTTGGGGGAAGTAAATATAAAAAAGAATTGCACCTAAAACTCTTGCAAGTTCTCTTCCCTATCCAACATTATTATGTTTAAAAATTACCTGTCCACACAAGTAAGCTTCTCTCAGCTTGGCCAGTCGCAGAGTAACTTTTGGGAGGAGATAAGCTTTGCTGCATCCTGAGCTGCTGGGTTGGGCTGGAGCAGGATATCTGTCCTTTGTCAGAACCCAGGACATCCCCCTGGCTGTCTTGAGCAGCAAAGACCCCTGCCAGAGGGCTCAGAGACCCTGGCACAGAGCCCAAGATGCCTGTGGTTTTGATTATGACCCATGGAGCAAATTACCAACCTTAGATGAAGCTCTGCAAGCCACGACAGTTTAAGTTGAATGATAGTGAATTTATCACACAGTGAAAAAGTAGATTTTGGAGCTTTTTAGAATGGGGATTCAGGGGGGCAAGATGGAAGAATCTGGGTGTGTCCAGCCTTTCCTCTTCTTCTTCTTGGCCTCCATCTTCTGCTGTGATGTTGGCACTTTTAAATTGGTTTAGAGTAGAAGCTCACTGTCTAACATAGGTGATAGGTACTGGAAAGTAATTGTAAACATTGTATACATAATTTTTAGTAAAATGATGTAACACTGCCCTGGGGGCAGGCAGCGTGCCTTGGACTGTCTTGCTGAGTGGACCTTGGCAGGATGGGAGAAAGAGTTTTATGGATAAGATGCAATAAACAACCTTGAGACCCAGAAATGAAGAGGTCTGACTCCTTCAAGCGCCAGGCTGGGAAAAGAGACTTTCAAACTTTTCTTGGGGTCACTCTGACCAGCGAGAGAACCCGAGAGTCCTTGGCACACCCACAGCTGTGCTCCCTCTGCCCTGCAGCACTGCCAGTGTCCCAGAGGGACAGCAGCCCAAGGGAGGAGTGGGGGTCAGGCACGTGCCCATCCCTGCTGCTCCATGCACCTCGGGATAAGGAGCTGTCGCTGGCACAGCAGCCATACCCTGAAAACAAAAGTGAGCTGATCTTTCATGGTGGGGTGGGGTCCCAGCTCAGGTGGCCCCACGTCCCAAGGACTGTCACTTGTCACAAGCCTTGCCAGCGCCCTGGCTTGCTGCCCGTGTCACCCAACAGGGACAAAGGGGAGCAATCTGAGCTTGCATCACACCACACTCTGCAATGACGAGCTCTGGGTCTCCCTCTTCTCTACCCATCCCACAAAAACTCGGGAGAACTGAAAACCAGATGCAGGAAAGTCGGCACCTGAGCCAACACGAGGTGATGAGGAACAAGAAGGAAACGCTGTGTGCAATTTCAGGGCTTTGCAGCCTGCTCTCCATGGGGAGCACTATAAGAAGGTTTTTTTGTCCCCCCATTTTCCTTTCTGCAGCTGTTTGCGCTGCTGATGAAAAGTTCAACCCGCCGTTGTTTAAAAGGAGACCCTAAGTGACCTACCCTCACAGTCAGGCTGTAGACAGGATGAACACTTTTTCTGAGATCTGACAGACTGCAGAAGTTACACGGTAACCTGAGGACAGATTGCTGCTCCTAGATACATGAAACACAACTCACTGAGCGTCTGTCCTCAGTGATGAGTTACAAAGAAGCTCTGGGTAACATTTGAGGGCATTTCACCTATGGACACCCAATCAAGTATTTCTGCCTGACGTTCTTCAGCGTAGCTTCAATGAGCTCCTCTCTGTCTTGCCTGACCTTGCCATTCCCTGTACAGAACAAACACTTCTGTGCAGTGATGGGTCTCTAGGCTGACCTAAATCAGTCGCACAATCAGTTCTACCAAAACACTCAAAGACCTTTTCAGTAACTGGAGCTATTCCATGGTAAATTTCAGGTTTTGGCATGGAAGAACTTCAGCTGTACAAATATGATGAAAAGTTGTTCAAAACAAAACAAAACAAAACAATCTGTATTTTACCTAGTTCTTACATTTGAATTGAAAAAATCTACACCAAGATAGAACCAGAAATAATTCAAGTAGAAGCTTGAAAATGTCACCTGTGTTTGAGGAGCTGAAGGCAAAAATTGAGCCTGAAACCCTAGCTGGGGCACACCATGGCCTAAACTGACATGTCAGACTGGAATGTATAATATTTCCATCATTCCCATAAGGCTTGTATTTTCTGAAATAGGTGTAATGCCTAGTCTAGGAGAAAGTGTCCTGCCCATGGCAGGGGTGGTTGGAACTAGATGGCCTTTAAGGTCCCTTCCAGCCCAAAGCAGTCTTTGATTTTATTGTGCATTGTGCACAACACTCTTATGCTACTTATCATTATGCCATAGCATATATAAATTCATAGTGCATCTGGATCTAGTTTCTCTCTCCCACTCTCTGTTATAAATACATGGCAACGGAAGAAAAGCTGCACAAAGAAGAAACCAGCCAGACCAAAAATGTGGCACCACTTCTGTTCGAGGAGTGACAAATGGACTCTCTACAGCCAGGAGAAAAAGCAAGTGAGGGAATATGATAAGGACTTCTATTGAGTCCTGAGAAGACCTAAAAAAATAATTTGGGAGTAATTGTTTGGTTTCCCCTGAAAAAATAATTTGGGAGTAATGTTTATTTTTTCCCAGAATAAAGGAATTTGGGGTAAACCACACAGATTTAGGTGGCAGACTGGGAAGAGATGCAAGAACAAATGTGTTCTTTGCACAACAGGTATCTAGGCTGTGGCTCTCAATGCCACGGGATTTTGTAGATCTAAAAGACCTAAAAGGGTTAATAGTGACTGAATACATTAATGAAAGAAAAATCCACAGGGGCAGTGGAACACCAAGATGCCATCTCTGCAGCTGCAGTCAAAAAAGAGTGTTAACTATATTAAGAGAATGTTTCTATATTACTGTCTATTTTTATGTTCTAGCCAAAGTAGGTAATATTTGCTGCTGCCAGAGACAGGATCCTGAACTAGCTAGACCTTGAATCTGATCCAGTGTATCTGTTCTTGTGATCTTACATTAATTTTTAGCAAGAGAAAAAAGGTGGGGTATTTCAGTGCTTAGGACTTTTAAACTTTGAATCCTCAATGTTCAGTTCCCAGATGTGAGTAAGGAGAAATTAAATCTTAAGGATACCACATCAATATAGTGATTTTTCAGAGACTTGGGGTTCATGAATAACAGGGCTATTATGCTTAGATCAGAACTTCTGTATGCCAAAGGAGTCCAAAATTGAGCATTGACAATAAACATATTCACAGCTGTTTTCTGATCATTTTGAAGTACACAATGGATTGCATTATTGTTTTGTTGCAGTTTCTGATTTTCAGATAAGTCTCTGGTAACATTATAAAACAGAAGTGCTTTCTCCACACATATTTTCCTTCAAAAATAACAAGAATCAACTGAAGATTCTTGGCAGTTTGCTACAAAGTGTTCAGGATCTACCTCTGCTATGTGTCACATTTCTGGTTTTATATTATCAAGGTAACTTCAAAGGACTCTGATTAAAAAAATTCTAATAAAATATTAAGAATGTGGTTTGTTCTACTGCAGTTTTGAATCCAAGGGAGAATTACTTGGATCACAATATTGTTAATTTGAGCCACAATATGGTACTGTATATAGTTTTATTTTATCCCTCCTCTTTCATTTGAAGCTCTGATTAAAATGTCATATTCACAGGGGTCAAAAAAGGGAGAGAGATTAAAAAAAAAGGAAAAATTATTGCTTAATATTATCACACATTATCACACTAGGATCTAGTGTGATTAAGCATCTCTTTGATTCTCTCCCCTGGCCAGGATGAGATATGGTCTGCAGTTCATGGCTCGTTCCTCATAACCAGTGAGGCAGAAGTGTAATGCAATGAAAATTGATCAATAGAACACACTCAATTAGTAAAACATGAGCAAAGAAATCACTTCTGAAGAAAGTGAAAATAAAGAGCGTGTACCAACCAGCACAAACAGACAGAGAGATGGACAGACACACAGACTGATGTAATTTTTTGCTCCAGAAAATCAGGTGGGGTAAGCAGTGGATCCATTCAAAAAGTGAAGAGTTCATTGCTTCATCTACCTCAAAATCGCGCTACAGAGATTTGACTAGAGAAACAGAAAAATAAAATTTCCTGCTACATGGTTGTGTTCTTTTACTAATTATCAGAAGATGACATTTTGGAAAAATGAAGAGTAGCGTCACTGCTGAAGAAGACCTCATAGCAAAATGTGTCTTCAGTTCTTTCTTCTGTTTTTTACTTGTAACATATGGCTAGTGGAACACTAGAATTCTGTGAGAATTAATTTAATATGGGGAGTGCTTTGGTTTTCTTGGGTCTGTAACAGCATAAAAACATGTTGGGGAAGTAAATGCATTCCTTCTTATCTGAAACGTGGATCTCTTACGTGGTCACTTGTATGCTCTCAGCAAAGTAATAACAAATGATTTCCCCATCTGTGCAGGCTCACTGGTCTAATATGGAAGAAAAATAACTTCTGTTGTTTAGATGAGCAATGAGGGAACATGGATCAAATCACGGTAAGCAAACACAACAGACTAAAACCGTACGGCATTCAAGAGCATGCCTAGGCTGAAATGTTCATATAAATGTTCATATAAAACATTTATGGACTTCTTGAAGAAGGGAAATCATAAATAATTGAGTCTAGTTGTCAAGAAATCATGGAGAGAAAAGGGGTCAAATGTTTACCATAAACTTTTCATTATGAGTAGCACAAGGCATTCCTATGCACTATTATTTAAGTGCATAGGAATGCCTTGTGCTACTCATAATGCACATTTGCACATTTGTTCCCTTTGAGACTGCTAAGCCATCTCCAGGGATATTAATTTTCCATGCAATGCCCTATTTCAGCACCTACATATGCTTGCAGGTTTTTTGCTGTGATTTGGTGTCTAGGACTATTTCCCTGACAGTCTTCTAACTGAAAGCAGCGTGACAAGCTGTGGGAAGCCGTGTCCCCACAGGCCCCCTCCTGCTGCTGCTGCTGCTGCAGCCAGCCTTGCCTGCACAGCCCATTTCTGGGCTGTCCCTGAGCCACGCCGTGCCCTGGCAGGAGCTGTGAACCAGAAGCATCCAGCAGAGTCCCTGCCACAGGCTTGGCAGCACAGTCACACTCCTGCACTGCTGTGGCTGCTCCTCCATGGCACTCCCTGTGCCCATGGCCCCACCAGCCTTGGCACTGGAGCTGCTGGGCCTCAGTGGCACTGGCCAGGGACCACATGGCAACAGGGAAGGCAAAGTGATTCCACCTCCACCCCTTCTTGAGGCTTGCAGGAATAAATTTGCTCATTTTGGGTTTTTTTTTTTGCACCAAAAATCAGAAGATTTCTTGTTTCTTGATCCCAGAAATGATGCCAAAAGAGCAGAAAAACAGCACACTGCAAAACCTGTGAACAGATAGTGCAGGATGGGAAGCCTCCAGACAATGAGTAGGCGGGTACAGCTCCTGAAGGAAGCTGCTCCCTCTTTGTGTCAGGGTGAATTTGGTCCATAGTGCTCACCCTTGGGCTCATCCTTCCCTTTGTTTTCATGTTCCTGTACAACAAAAATCATCTAGAAACCAAAGGACTAAAAAGTAGCCTTATTCTCTTCATTTTTGAGTTGTGTTTTTCCCCCTCCCTCCAAGGAGAACCTGTCAACAAGACACAGCAGGCTGGCTTTCCATAGCTGTGCCTATGGCACTGGGATGGTCCCAGGTGTCACCTTGCAGCCACTCTGTGGGTACAAGGCCAGACACCCCCTGATTTATGTGTTTGGGCAGAGAGATGTCAGTTCCTCTTGATACACAGTTTGGTGGGAGAGAGTAAAGAGCTAAAAATACTGCAGTGGGAGAAATCCTGAAAAACAGGCATAAAATAGTACATATTTTAAACCCCAGGATGCTGCAGGAGCACCCAAAGGCATGTTTTTTAAACCAAATCATTTTAAACCACAGCAATTTGTGCTAATGCAACACCTGACTGTACACAGCAAATGAAATCTGTTTGACACTTCTGCCAGCCTCCTGCCTTTGAGGTGGCAGATGCTTGTTGTTTTCTGTTCCACATGCCCATAGGTCTTGAGCTAACATTTCTGGAAGCCAGGGGCAGCTTCTGCCCTGCCTTCAGTCAGCCAGGTCCAGAGACAGGTCCTGGGGCTGATGTCACCTCATGGCATCTGGTCTTTGCAAACACTGTCAGGATGTGACTGCTTTTTGCTGAAGCAGCAGTGGCTGAAAGCCTGCCAGTGTATTAATGCTCTGTATGATTTACAGATTGCATGCTGGGCCAAGGTAAATGCTCAGCAGCCGAGTCACCTCAGTCTGAACTTTTCTCTGTTGCTTTGAAATTTCCCTTTGTGTTCTCACGGTATCTACCACTGCCGCTGTGTTTGTTCAGTTTGCTGTGTGCCTCAGATTAACCCACAGCTCTGAGTTTTCACAGTCAACACAGCCTCTGCTGTGCTGGGAGATCCCATGCTGAATGGGAGATCCCATGCCCAGCATTACTCATTCTCAGAAGAATGACTGGAGGAGCTTTCCAAGGCCACAGGAAGCAATGCCAGGCCTATTTCTGATTTGCTTTTATTCTGAGCACTTCCACTGACCCTCTTTCGCTTGCAGAACCATTGTTGTCTGGGAATTTTGCAGGAACTATTAATAAAAGCAGCAGAACCATCCCTAGTTTCTGAAGGAAAGATGCTCTAGGTTACATGTAGCATGTGACTCTATTTAGAGTACTGTGAACTTCTCTCCTTTGCTGCCAATGGGATGTGGAGGGCAGCTGGACACAGTCTGATCTTCTCATCAAAATCTCCCAAATTCACATTTAAATTGTGAATTAAAAACTGTGACTTAACCCCAAATTTCATTCAGTCTTAGTTCAACCTGTGTACCTTGCATGCATGCATGTAGGGATCTTTTATATTACCCACAATTTCTGATCTTTTGGTGAGAATCTTCTTCAAATATCCCTGCTAGATATGTGTAGTTGTATTTATGCTGCAGAATGGAGAATCACTTCTAAAAGTGTGGAAACAGAGGTCACAGTAATGATGTGCAAAAATCATGTAGGATTTGAGTTTGTTTTTAAAACCTAGTTTAAGCATTATGGCATAAAGTGTAGGATGGTTGAGAAAAGGACATGGAATGAGATTAAAAGAGGGAAGGAGCAAAAGAAAGATGTCAGGGGCCCTTTAGATACTACATTGCATTAATTTACTTGAATTAGGTTGTAAAAAGATAACATTAAGCAAAATGCCATGGGCAGTTGAGATTTGGTGACATACCCAGAGCCACCCAGGAAACCTGGAGCAAACAGGAACAACCCTTGCCTGTCCAAATGGTTTTAACTTTTGCTTGATACCTCTTCTCAGTCCTCTGGGGATGTATCTGTGGGTCAGTATTGCCAGGACTGTAGAGTCCATATTTGGCTGAGATTCTGAAAATATTGAGAAATGTAAGTATCTTAGAGGATCTTGGGTAAGTTAGTAGTGTAAGGGAGAGTAAGCAAAGACAACGAGCTGTGCCGGTGTTTGTGATAGCTCTTTGAGCCTTGATGTGCTTGCAGACACTTGGCAAGGCAGAGGTAAATAGCTGTGCAGTCCCTGTGTCCTGGGCCATCCCTCCTGGCCAGGGAGGTCCCTGGTACCCAGTGAGCAGCAGCAGAACCAGCACTGCATCTTGGGGCAAGCTGCAAAAACTCATCCTATGCAACTCACTAGCAAAACTCATTCAGCAGTGCTAAGGTTTTCCCCAGGACGTTTTCTCCATGCTTTTCTTGAATGCTTTGCTTGCTCAGGTGCACCTTTCTTCTGCCTTTCTTCTGGTGCACAACTGGGGAGAAAAAGTAAAGTTTTGGCTTCAAAGACTTTCCTCTCCTTGCTTATTTCCATCCCCTATGTCTGTCTGTCAACAAGTAGAAGGAGTTCTCCTTTGTACCATGTGACCCAGATAGATTTTTCCTTACTGTTTGTATTCTAATGTAGCCCTTGGGAAAAAAAAAAACCCAAAAGCATTCCAAAACCACCCACTTTTTTTTTTTTTTTTTAGATTTTAATATACAGAAAAAGAAAGTTACATTAACAAGGTATTTCGGAACAAGATATACATTTGTCTGACAGCTTCATGTACCAAAAAATCCATCCTTTTAAAGAAAAACTTTACACCTCCTACGAGCTCAGAATATTACCCAAGCTAGAGTCACAGAGTGAAGCCATCCTCCTCTCACATCCCTGTCCCCAGGCAGCTTTGTGCTGATTATCATATGCACCTGTGTAGAGCACACCATGCAACAAGTACCAAGGATTAGCTCAGATGTAACAAAATTCCTGAAGGGTGATCTATACCTGTCTATATCTATAATAGATACCTATATATCTATTCATTTAAAGACAGTCTAGCCTCCCCAGAGACAGTCTCTGTCAGGAGAAGTGCTTTCAGCAGGTAACTAAACTTGCAATGATAACAACAAGGAGAACAAAGAACACCCAGAAGAGGGAACCCCATTCTTAGTTTGTGAATTATTAGTATTTCTTGCATCACTTGAGTGTAAAGCTGTCAGCACCCTGGGAACATGATGTCAAAAATAAAAGGGGGAAGAAACTTCTCAGTCTTGCCAAACCCACTTCTCACAAAAGGCAGGCTAAGGATGCCAGAAGGAGCTCTCTTAATAAAATCCCATTATTCCCAGACTTTATTCTCTCAGATCTGCTTATTTTTTCATCAGGAATTGTGGTATTTGCTGGGTCCTTAGGATGAAGGAGGAATCTGAGTCTATGTTCTTAGAAGGCTAATTTATTATTTTATGATATTACATTATATTAAAGAATACTAAAGTAAAACTATACTAAAGAATAGAGAAAGAATACTTACAGAAGGCTTAACAAGATACTAATTAAAAAGTTGTGACTGACTCCTTAGAGTCCTGACACAGCTGGATGGTGAGTGGTCATTAAGTAAAAACAATTCACATGTTGGATAAACAATCTTCAACTACATTCCAAAGCAGCAAAACACAGGAGAAGCAATCAGATAATTATTTTCATTTTTCTCTGAGGCTTCTCAGCTTCCCAGGAGAAGAGATCCTGGTGAAGGGATTTTTCAGAAAATATGACAGTGACAAAGAATAAATGTAGAAAGTTAATGCCTGCCTGGCAATGAGGAAAAGCTCTGCTTTGCTTCCCCCTCCTCCTTGTTGGCAGCCCCATTTACACACAGCTCAGACTAATGTGGGGGTTTTTTTCTTTGCTAATTTTCCTCCCTAGGGTGGGTAATGATTTCTCAGAGCTAATACATCCTGACAGATGCAGTCATACCAGGGCTTGCACTCTGCATCTTGGTTGGCCACTGGGGCCATGGTTTGGAAAGCTGATCTCTTAATCATTTTATCTGATGGATGTCGCCTCCTATAAATTGGCAGTTGTTTGAGGTGCTGATATCGACCTCTTCTGCTCTCTCTGATGCAGGAGACAGACTTTGTGCGTCAGCCAGAGACCTGGGTGTTTGTGTCAGAGTAGCTGCATGACAATTTTCTTATGGATGTAAAACTGAATTTGAATTTTGTTGGAACTGGTGCACACCAAAGCTCTGCAGTATTGTTGTGTGCCCCACCTGCTGTAGGATTTTGAACTTGATGAACAGCAGATTATAAGTAAATGTTTACCATTTAATATGCTCAGTAGACATGGAGCTATGATAGATCAGAACAGCTACCAAGCAGTTAAAATGTGAACATTTTCCCAGAATCCAAGTGTTCCCTTTAAGTTAAATTATTCATTATAGTCAACAACTATGTTAGCCTTCACATTTTGAACTAATGTATTTAAAACCAGGTGCAAGTCATCAGCTATAAAAAGAATCTGTGAGTTCCTGCCCTACTCCATACAATGTTTAGTTTGTAAATTGGCTGTTCAAAGCCAAGTATATTTGCTAAGCAAAAGACAGAAAGCAGAAGAAGGGGAATGACTGGAATGTAAAGGCACAATCAGAAATCAGTAGATGTTGAAACTCTGGCAGTATTCTACAGGAACTGTACCTTGCTGCTTTCATGAACCCACTGCTGCTACATTAAAAAGATCCACTGAGAGGGAGGATCTAAAAAGATCTGTGGATATGGCAGTGGTTTTATGATGTATTAGTCTGAATGGCTCCATGGTGTGGAATTTTACCTGGCATTGATGGACTTTTATACAAAAATTGGAACATTATTTGGAGTAGATAGGAAAGAGTGAGAGTTTAGATCTCATTCCAAGGTTAATGATGTAGCAGGAGCTTACAGCCTAACCTGGACTGTTTGCTGCACTGTACATTCCCTGTTTAGAGGTGTGCAAAGAGTAGAAACAGCATCTGAGAAGAGGAACCAGAAATACATAATTTATATTACTGAAGCAGGTTAGTGCCAGGAGGTACTTTTCCCTTTGAAAAAGGCCTCCAGAGACTGATCTAATTAATTACTTTTGGTTGTACAAAACTGACCTTTCTGCTTCCAAGTCACCCCAGCAGGGAGATGACTGAGTGCAAAGGGTGAAATAAATAGAGCTGCATAAATAGAAAAAAGCTGGAGAACACAGAGCAAGAGGTTTGGGCTGAGGGCATCTCCTAGGACTTGTAATCATGGGGTGCAGGTGGTGACCAGGGTCCCTCATGAGACCGCAGGGGAATGAAGCCTTAAAATAGTTGTAACAGCATCTGATGCAGCAGCAGCACAGAGTATGGTGCTCTCACATGATAAAAATTACTGTTCAAAGCATACAAGTGGCTAAACCATTCCTGCTGTAATTCTGCAAGAAACACAGAAATTGCTGCCTTGAATAGCTAACATGGTAGCCTGGCTGAGAAAATAACTAACCCTTAAAATAGTCAAAATCAAATGGCTGCCTTTTGCTTCAACAACTTCACCTGTTGCTCTTTATTTTGGAGAAAGAGGATCTACAAATGATTAGTAGGTGCAGTGCAACCACACCACCCAAGCTAAAAGTACACTGGGAATCTGTCTCAAGAGGCCATAGAGAGGACAGAGACATCAGGGTTTGGGGACATTTGGCTAAATTCAGTTTGATGAAGGGTTTGAAGGATTTTTGGTTCACCTTATTCACTGTGCGCTCCAAGTCTGAGGGGGCAAAGGGAGATATTCCACAATAGGTTTGGTGCATGCCTGGTATAGATACCCTAAGGCGGAGGCACTGGATACCATGGATGAATGAAAAATCTCATGATCTGTGTGATAAAGTTTAAGGATGGACCTTATTTAGCTTTGTATTATGAAAGACTATCATGACAACACCAGGGAAGGGCAATGCGAAGTGGGACACAAATCTGGTTTCAAGGTATGGTGATAACACAATAATTTTGGTATCCCTGAATACCCCCTGCATTTGCATCTATTACTAGAAAATTTTAATCCTTTCCACAGCTGGTCCAAAGTATGATCTAAGTACTGCTGACAATTTTTTTTTGTGGTAGAGATGTCACCATCTTCATCTCTTTCTTTGGCTAAGCCCCAGTGAGCACAGTGTGATCTGTGGTTCCTAGAACTCTTAATCAGCTAATGAATGAGAAATTTCCTTAAAAATGCCTTCTCATCCCATCAATCAGGTTTGTTATTAATAAGCCTTTTTATTGTCTTCTGGAGGTGTGGGGGTCACAGTCCTTAATTCAGTGTGTTTTACAGCAATTTCTTCTAACAAGGACCATGCAAAGGCATTGCATGGAGCAAAGGGTGAGGAATGCCTGTGGTAAAGGATTAAGTGAAAAGTGCAGTGGGATTATGCTGTGGAGGGTTTAGCTTTTGGGTTACTCTGGTTTCTGAGTGTACAGGCAGAGCCAGGAAGCAAGTGGATAATTCAGGCATGCTCCCAGCAGAGAAGAGCACACATACTGCTGGCTGAAACAGTTTCTAGAAACTGTGAATTTGGATTCAAGGGAGATTTATTTGGGTTTCTTTATGAGCTAAGCAAGGAGAAATGTGACCAGGGCAGATGTATAAAAGCAATTTTGCTGAGTAAGTAAGAGGATGGCATAGCTGGCCAGGGAGCTGATCTCTGTGATCTTGGGCTGAGCTTTGCAAAGTCCGACTGCGGCACATTACCTCCTCTGCAGAGGAGCTGTGGCAGAGGTGAAACCATTCACTTATGCATAACTTACAGTCCTAGTGGCTTACTCACCGACTGGTATGTTATTCCAAAACAGTGGATAAACTAACTCTGAAAGCCTTGGTGGATGCACAAACAAAATAAGCAGGTTTAGCAGGTGTCCTGCAGCAGCTTCACCAGGGCTAGAACAGCTACTAATAGATGGGAATAAAGCCGTCAGCGTGTTACCTCACTCCTGTCAACAGCCCCCAGCACTGCCCAGACTCCCAAAATCGCCCTCTCCAGCAGAAATATATCCACAGAACAACAGTTAGGCATTTGCCTGGCTTGGACAGTCCCACAGGAACTGGAAAACCTTCACAATAACATTGCTGTAGGTTGTGGTGCCCAGCACAGGCACAGCTCCCACACCCTGCCTTGCAAGCAGCTGAAAGCCAGGGAGGGATGGGTGAAAGTGCACAGAGAGGAGACACCTGCTCTGCCAGGAGCTCTTCAGGGCAGCAGGCAGAGCTGGTGGAATTAATGGATTCTGATTCCTGTATTTTGCAATTTGTGTTTCAGCCTAATTCCTGTCCTGTGGGAATCATAAATAGAAACCAACAGAAAAGAACATATTTGACAGCAACTCGATTTTGTTAATTAGAGGATTCTCTTTAAAGCTGAAATAAATCTGAAATGCAGAAGGCACACAAGTGTCCCCCTGTCGTCTCCCCAGCCATGTGTGCACATGCACCCTGCCCAAGTCCAACATCTGTGAAGTTTTGGACTGATTGCATGCATTCAAATGCAGTTTATTAAAATATTTAGTACATGGAGTAATTGCAAAGGCCTCAGTTTTGAATGAGTTAACGCTACCTCCTTCACTGTATGTGAATGTGTATGCGCTGCCAGTATCTCTCCAAAAAAGAAATTTTCTCTTACAACTGGTTTTCATCTGAATAAATTTCAAATCCATAAAATAAAATATAATAGCAACAACATTATTATTGTTATTAATAAAAAGAATAGGAATAACAACAGCAATAATAATAATAATAATAATAATAACAACAAAGCCAACACTAATAACAACAATAACTACCCTCCATTATTTTTTCATACTAAAATGTGTGTGCAAAACTGAACTAATGGAGTTAGTATGTGCATCATTCAAATAGATGTTAATGGTGACCATTCATAGCAAAGGTTTTAAAGAGGCGCCGTGGATCTTTGCAATCATTCCTTCTGGTGCATTTTAAAAGCTCAACTTACTTGAAAAAGCAAAAACTCTCTCCCATTTTTTCTCCTGTGACCTCAGAACAGTGGTGAAGCTGGATCTGTCCTCCTCTCCTTTTGCAGGTGCTGATTAGCTGGGAACCTTGGCTGACACAGGTAAGAACAGGTAAGCCACAGGTTTGTGGGTTACAAACGTACCCAAAGGCACCATAAAATCTTAATTTATCACTGCATTAAAGCAGGTATTTGAGAAAAAAAATGTACAGAACTTGTACAAGTTCACAGTCTCTGCCCCAGGAATTTACAGGCTGCCTGGAAACTCCTCTCCTACTTCATTGTTTAGTCTTGAGGCTTCTCTGAAGCTGTAATTTCTGCAAATTTCCAGACACCTGATTTTTTGAGGTTACACAAGAGGTAAATGTCCCATGCAGAAAACAAAGATGCTCTTGAGGAAGAAAATATTGAAAGCCATGGAAGTAAAGGCCTTTGCTGAACCACAGTAAGAGCAAAAGGGAATTGGGAAAAGCAATTCCTCTTCTCTCTTTTGGAGGTCACAGTCTATGACTTGTGAGTCTCACTGAACTTCAGTCTTAAGTTAAACTGTGTTTTGGAGAAGGCAGCAGACTCTGCCATAGGGTAGGAAAGTTGTGACTCAGGACCAGGTTTCCTAGAGCCAGGGTGGAGAGCATCCTCCTGGAGAGTCCATGGCGGTGCTCTCCAGGCAGATGTTTATCCTCAAGCCAAAGGCAGCACATGGAGACCAGCACATCAGCCCTCCTGGCTGCTGGAAAGACCAGGATTACTGTCCCTGGGGCGTGAAGAGGTGGCTCTGACCCAACTGTGTCCCCTGGGAAAAAATATCAGTCATGTGGATTGACCAGGGCCTGGAGGAGGACATAACAGAGCAGGGATAGGCCTTGGAAAAGAAAAAAAAAAACATTTTTTAGGTTAAGAGAATGAAGGAGGAGAGGAAGTGCAGCTATGGCTGCAAAAATTATGCTTTTTTGTCATAAATTGAAAATATAAGCCAACAGTGGGGTTTTAGGTATGACTTTATGCTTAAGGATACAACATTAAATATTCCTGATCTCCTAATTAACTATTTGTATATAAAAAACTCAGGGAAGAGTTTACAATAATTCCAAAGTGATTTTATTATTTCCTGTTTCATTCCCCCCTGCCCATTAGTTGCCCTGTTTCTACTGAAGACCTGAAGGGATGCAGAACAAATCATGGGACCAAGATTTCCCACCAAGCTGTACAGTAGCTGGAGCTGCAGTGTGGAAGGAAAGGCTGGCTGAAAATCATGCTGCATGCCAGTGGCTTGGCTCACATTGCACCAGGATTATTGTCTCTACACGCAGTGAAAAGGGCTGCTGAAAATTCAAAGCGTGGTGTCATGCCAAAAATCTGCGCTTGTTTTTTTTTTTTGTTTGTCGTGAGAAATGTGGCACAACTCTTTCATTCCTACAATCATTTTCTATGAGAAAGTCCATATCTGCAATAAATAAACCCCAGACTTTTGATTTTACTTCAATGAATTTTTTAAGAAATTCTTCTGGTTTTACAACTTTGCTTCTTCATTTCTGTTTTTCTACAAGAAAATCCAGGATACAACTGTTAGTGGAAATGCGGTGGACTTTTTTTAGAAGACAGAAGTGCTGATAATTACTGCAAAAACCCCCCAAACATACATGTTCCTGTCTTCCTGCATTCTCTATAATTATTTGAATGAGTTTTGCATTTACTGTCTGTCTCTGATTTTCACGTCTACAGGTTTGCAGTTTGTAAGAATCAACTACTCCTTTTCCTGTTTCCTATCTGTTGGATGCTACTTCCTGGTTTCTTTAGAAATGGAAGGAGAAGATGAAAAGTTCTCCATATTCTAGAACCCAACAGACCAGCATATTGGTCTTGATTCCATGCTTCCAAAAATGAGATCTTTGGTAATGGATTGGACCAATATTCTTCTATAAGAATAGGGCTCGTATTAATTTACATTTCCAAGCCTCACAATGTCGCATGTAAACAAGTATAAATAATGTCAGTAGAGTGTAAAGAGTGTTACTTGCAACTAAGTTAGAAACCGTTATCCCTACTGACAGATAAAACATGCACAGAAGACTTTATCTTCCTATGGGTCCTTGTGTTGGTTTCCAAGACTCTCATCTTTCTGTAGTTGGAGTGTATCTTGGTTCTTGTAACCACAAAAGACAGACATACAAATGAAGTCTCAATCATGCAGAGATGATTTCTTCAAGGATTATGTTGTACTACCCTGTGTAGCAGCAGATCTTCATGGATTTAAGTTTATGTCAGGCAGAAAATAAAGGAGGAAAAGCACTGGATGGAGCAAAGTACGGACTGGGACCAGCCTGGGTGGGGTGGGTCCCTTTAATTTTCAATGTGAGTTAATTTATGAACACTTCCAACTTTCTGCTGAAAACAGGCACCTTCTGAACAGCAATTTTGCAGATTTGCAAGGAAAAGAAATCACACTTACCACAGAGGCTGGATTTTAAAGAATATTTAAGACCGCTTTTAGGACTGGAATATACGAGTGAGACTTCAGCTTCAAAAGCCCATCTACCATACAAAAAATACTTCATGTTCCTACAATTTATTTATGCTAATGTATCCAGAAACTGAATGTGCTTATAATAAGGTGGAATCCCTTTAAAAAATAAAAGGAATCTGTTCTATGGCGTCTCTCTTGCTAATGATTTCCAAATTAGATTTGCATAACAATCTTTCTTTTCAGACTGCTGGTCCAACAAATCACGCTGTGACGCTTCTGGTTAAGCTTTGTTCTGCAAGTATTCTGTAACAGTAATTTAGTTGTCAGTTTTGGGGCTGTGGGAGCACAATTAGGTTTATGCAGCTAAAGACACGTCCACATGTCTCTGTAGGAAATTAGATGAGGGGAACTGCCGGGTTGGGCTGAACTTGCCAGAAGTCAGCCCAGAAATTCTGAAGCAAGCTTGAATAGCTCATACAGTATATTGAAAATAGGTTTTCCTGCAGTTACATCGGTGGTAATGTTAAATGGTGATGAAAAGCATTCATGGGCCATGAAGAATAAACATTTTCATTACTACTGTGCCCTTTGAGGAAAGTCCTGTCTGGGACTGCACTAGTGGGAGCTGCACTAGTGCTTCTTCAATCAGACAAGGCTTGATGGGCAAGAGCACCTTGCCGACACTCTGAAGAGCCACTGTCTGTTGGCATCTTAGAGGTAAATTAGCCTGAGGCCTGCCAATTATGTCTGCTGGTACTTCATGTTAGCAGTTGAGCATCCTCATCACCCCAACTTTTGATACTTCCTTCGTGTGTTTTTCCTGGAGTGTCTCATCTCTGGAGGAGGAGAGACACCTGCCTGTGTTTGGCAAGGTGGGACCCTGACTTGCACCCCAGCATCTGCATACTCTGAAGGCACAAAACCAAGGCCAGAAGGTTTGGTAGTTAATGTGCAGTAAAATCAGAACCCTCACACCAAGTGAGATCTCACAAAAGCAGAACTGGTGCCTGAGTTCTGAGGCAAGAAGAGGCAGCTCCTGGGATATGGATTCCCTGTGTGTCTGGCAGGGAATGGCCAGCAGTGCTGGCATGAGCAGCTCTCACCTTTCCCTCCTGGGGGCTGTTCATCCTCTTGAACAGTGAAAAGGAGAGCAGCCCCATCCATGCAGACTGCATAACCTCTCACAACATCTGACTCACCCTTGGCAATCCCTTGGAATGTTGCTCTTTTCTCCACACAGCAAGAGCAATCTCCTTGGGGTGTGTGCGCATGTGTGTGTCCCTGCCAGGGACTGCACAGGGCTGGGCTCACAGAGCTGCCTGGGGGGAGCAAGGCAAACACTTCCACAGGGCATCTCTCTTTCTAGGTCATCATCAGACCATGAATGTCTAAATGAGCACAGCAAAGTAAATACAGCAAACCAAATTCAAGACCCCTTCTCTTCTGCATCCTTAAAAGAGCTTGTTTATCTCCCCAGCTCATCATTCCTAGAAACAAGTCCCTGAATTCTAGATGTAGCTACCTAGGCAACAGGCTGTGATGCAGACACTCCACACAACTCAAGCCTTGCCTTTCCCAGTTTTTTTGAATGTGCTGGCCAAGTTCTATATTCAGAGGTAAGACAATAAATATTATAGATATTAGTAGAGACAGTCTATAGCAAATAAAAGGGGAAGGATCTGACACAAGGGTTCTTGCTTTCTGAATTGGCACAGAGCTTGGTGGGAAACCTCACCCCAGAATTAGGCTGGCTCACACTTTCTGGACAAGGCCACCAGTTTTTCTGTCTCATCTGTTAGGTGGCTAAAGACACAAACAATATTTCCATCTTGGGAAAGGTTTCAGCTGCCAGGGAAAGCACTCCATGGTCATTCATCACATTTTAGGAAAGGGCTGACCAGATGCAGTCCTGCTACCAGCTCAAGAGAGCTATTAGGGCACATTTCTGCCTGCTGTACCTCAGCTGGACCTAATGGCCCAGCCATGGCAGGACCGAGCCCGCTGTGTCCTTGCAGCAGGAAAACCACCTGCCACTCGGCAGTGCTGGCTGGGCAGATGAGATGTTCCACTCCCAGCAGTGCAAAATGTAAGGGGAATAATGAATTACTTCCCAAAGAAAGCAGTAGCTGGCCACTGAGGAGCCACTCAACCGGTGATTTGGTTTTCATTTGGTTTTAGTCCTCTGGGTTTGCTGGGTTAAGTGAGGCATCCCCAGCTAAACATAAAACAGTTTAATTTTTCTGCTTCCGGGCACCATCAGCCTTGGCAATCCCAACTTGCAGTCAAACCCAGTTAATTTTTGTGTTGATTATCACTTTGCCAGACAAACAATCAATACTAGAGCTGTGCAGACTTTGTATAACCTCTATAAACCCAGCTTTTAATTGGTGAACAGGTCAGCATAGATTTCTTGTGATTGTGACCTTACAAAAGTGTTCTGCATTCCTCCTTCTTGCATTTACCCATGACCTCAAATAATTAATTTGTGGGAGCTTAGATCCAAAAGTAGCAGAAAACGTGTTTCTGGTGAAGTGTCCTCCGCGAAGCGTGTGACTCAGAGCGAGTGATGAGAGGATTCCCTGGAAACAGCACTCCCTCAAGTACTAATTACCATCTGCACCGACTCCAGAACCAGCCTTTCAGCTGAAACAAACAGGATTATTTGAGCCCCCCCATCTGCTGGGGGGCTGGGGGCTGTGAGGGTCTCTGGGCAAATGAGCTGAGAGCCAGGGTGCAGCTATTATAGGTAGCAAATGGAAAACACTCCAGACAGCACACAGTGCCACCTGAAAGGACTAAAATACAACTTTTCTGCTTTGTGGAGAGGACAATAGGGTCGTTTGTCAGAGCTGAGGTCTCTTGGGGGGATTTCTAAGTTTAATTGCACCTACATAATGAATATGATGATGAAAGTGCTTCTTACAGAGCATGTAATCTCTTGCTCTTTCACATGAAGGCAGATGTTAAAGAAGTGCAGAGACCTGTTAAGCACCTGATTCCTACTCATAGCAGCAGCGTAGGAGCAAAACGGGAGATTTAAGGCTACTGCCAGAAGCCTGAATAAAGAATAAAGCAAAATAAGCAATTCAAAATAAGCAAAAAAAAAAAAAAAAAAAAAATTCAAAATAAGCAAACAGGGAAAAAAATGAGAGTACTTGGACTAGGCACTACTGAGGGGTGCAGGAGGAGAGGTTATTCTGTGGATCACAGGAGTATAAACACATTTGGTTGTTTGATGAAACCAGGAAAGGATTTTGGGTGTCCAGAAGGAATTTTTGACCTGACCAAGGGATCCCATCCAGGAAAAAACTTGGTCTGGGTCCCATAGCAGCTCCCATGGGAAGTGGGACAGGAAGGCAGCAGTGAGAAACTTCATTCCCAGGTGAGCATTCCCTGCTCCACGAGGTGCTGAACAGCACCCCAAAGACACAAGGAGAAGTGTTGGTGCAGGTGAGGAGCAGCCTGTCCTGAAATCACACTGAGGTGGAGGCAGGAGGAGAAGGGATGGATGCTCCAAACCCCTGCCGGGGGCTAGGGGAGGCTTGCAAGGGATCTGGGGGCTGAAATACCAAAAGCTGAGAAACGCAGGTGTGCACAGACAAATCCCCACACTGGAAACCAGTTTGACCCTTTTTTTTTTTTTTTTTTTTTTTTGGACAGGAATGTACCAAAAGGGACCAAAACTGAACTGAGCAGTAATAAGAAAATCAGTGAAGACACGAGCTTGGAGGGTGCGTCTTCTCTGAATGAGCTTGCTGGCTGCAGGCACTGCTGGGCTCTAGCAGCAACGCTGGGCTGCAGCAAGCAGGGGAGAAGTGTTAACTGGGCAGCCTTTAGGGCTGACAATTAGCACAGCAAGCAGCAGGCCTGACACATCTGCCATCTGGCTGCTGCTGAGTGCTGTGTAAAAAATGCAAGCCATCAGGTAATTAATTTGCTAGTAGTAAATTATCTTGCATTAAATAGCAAACTACATTCTGCAGCATCGCATACCAATGACAAAATGCACCATGGCCTCCTTCATTGCCTACCAAGACACACAAAAGCAGCTACTCTTTCGCATCATCCATCTCTTTGGTCTTTATTATCTCCAAGCTGCATCAACCAACTTATGTTATGCATTAACCATCTTTGTATGATGTGGTTGCACAATTCCCCTCATTCCTCAGCCTTGTCCTGGGAGGTTGCTAGCCTGAAGCAGCTTTTTTAGAAAGCTCCAGAGTTTTGGGCCCTCGGAAAAGCTTCAGTTCGGGACCTGTTTCCTGGGGAATGGGAGGTTTGGGGGAATTGTAGCCTAATTCTGCCTTTTGCAGCCAAAAGCTTGATGGTGCAGTGCTGGCAGCTTGGGAGAGCTGTCCTAATCCACAGGCAACTCAACTGGTGGCAGTAATTTAGGAGAAAGCAAATGGGAATCCTTAATCTGCAGATTATCCAGGGTATTAGACAGGATGATCCTGAGGCATATGAAATTCTTCAATACGTTTTTTCTTCGTGGAACAATAGAGATTCTCTTCCTACCCAACACATTTTTCTCATAAACTCAGCTTCATATTCCTGCAACAGTCACTTGAGAGTTTCACCCAGACCTAAGGGCTGTTTGCAGTGGAATATACAACTGCTGAGCAATAGGCCTAAGCAAATTTTGGAAGAGCAGCCATAGAATTGTGTGCTACTGAATGAAACTCTCAGGTACTGTCAGAAAATTCCAGACGCTTTTAGGCCCCTAGTTCAGTGCCGATGCAGCTAAGGAGCCAACTACTCAGATCTAAAGACCTTATTTTATTTTATTTTAGTTTAGTTTAGTTTAGTTTAGTTTAGTTTTACTTTTAATTTACTATTTTATTTCCTTTTGCAAATGAAACTTATTTATTTCCTCCTGTATAAGTCTAATTTCCTTGCAAAAAGCAGTTAGAGTAACCAAGAGGCAAAGAGAAAAACCAGCCCTTGCCTATAAATTAGTTTTCAGTGGCTCCTTTGTTCCCCAGGGGCCACAGACTTGATTGTTGGTTAGGAAGCAACACAGCAATTTGGGATTATGCATGGATAAAACAGAGTTATTCTCATGAGCTTATATGTCATCATACATTACAGTCTTGTGGATATGAAGTTGGACTGGGATTGTGGAGGCGAAGTTCAGCAGATCTGGCAAACAATTTACAGTGTGAAATGGTCATCTTTATTGAAGAATGTCAACATGTAGACAGGAGAATTAGGGCAAATAAACCCTGGTGATTTACAGGTTACCACAGCAGCCAGTGCTGAAGGAGGCAGCAGACTGGGCTTTATCTGCTTTCCAACACACTGGGGTATCTGCTAAGTACAGAGAGAGGATTTTTGGTTTGCTGCTGCTGCTTTCCATCTAACAGACCCCTCCCTGGTGTAGCTCATGGGCAGCTAACAATTCTGAGTGCACAGCTGGGGATATTCTGGATGTCAGTGACACACTCTGGGACAGCAGCTGCAGTGCAGATGGGAAGGGCTGCCACTACACCCAGCTGCACCACTGGCTGCTCCAGATGTTGCCATGTCCTGATGAGGCAGCCCCAAGCACTGCATCAGAACACAAAACTGCTGCTTTAAGCATGAGCTCTTGCTTTGCAACTCCATGCTCTTTCAGGTTAGCAGCCAGCTGCAATTACCAACAAGGAAGGACATCTTAAAAGTGTAATTGGAAAAACAGACTTTGTGCTCATCTACAACAGAGGATTGTGTGACTGTGTATGGTAAAGCCATTTAAACGTGCCTGTTCCAACCTTTTCTTCCTTCTAAGGCCAGAGGAACACAGTGGTTAAGAAAAAAATTACACTATAGCAGATGGTTTGGGTTCCTGAGAACCATGTACCACCTTCTAAGTTTGTACCAGGCACCTTGTCAGGCCCTGATGTCTTCTGCTTATGGTCATTTTCATTGCTGTTAAGGGGAATCAGGGGCAGGTGCTTTACGGATGGGGAACTTCAGGTTGTGAAACTGCCAAAGATATGGAGAAATAAGAAAGGAAGAAAGAAGAAACTGCTTGGGCCACTGAAAGCAGGTGCTGCTCAGTACCAGGTTCAAAGTGCTGTGGAAGGTGGTGGAGGGAGCTCTGTCATGAAATGGTGAAGGAGACAAAGACTACTTGCTGCACCACACGGACACACTTTCTTTCCCTACTGGAAAAAATGCTGTTCGGGCTCCATGGAACAGGACATCGAAAACGAAAATAAGCCACAAATATGATGCTCCATAAATTCCTTTTAAAAATCTTTTTAATGAAGAAATAATTCCATTCCAAAATATAGACACACAATTAAATAGTTTAATCACTTCAAAATATAACATGTCCCCAGTAGGTTCCAACACACACACACAAAACAATACTTAACAGCAATACAAAAACCCCATACAATAGCAGTTCTGTTACAATACCAATGAATATCGTGACATTTTTAGTGTCTCTGTATCTGTCTCAAGTGGTGTCAAGTACAGTGTTTTAAAAATGTGTTGCAGTTAGTAGCCTCAAGATGTAACTCTTCTTACTTTTGTTTTTTTGTTTGTTTTGGTTCAAAGGTAAAAATGCCCTTTATTCTTCAGGACACTGTGGAGTGCTTGCTGTTCACAGCTCCGTCTCAGCTGAATTGAACCAGTGTGATTACAGCAACCCGAGGTTGCAATATTTACAAGGTCTATCTACAGTAATTGCCAAGAACCAATAAGAATGGGAGAAGGTGACGACTGAAAGTAAAGGCAGACACACTTATGATAAATTATGATGCAACAATTTGGCTCATGCATATAAGAAAATACATATTATATCACAACAAAGGCCACACACCTTTTTATGCAGTTTAGTTAACATTACTACTTACAGACAACCCATTCTCCACCTTCGCTTTGGACATTCAAGGACCCTATACATCTTCACATCCCTGTCTCCTGATTCCAAACCACTGGTTTTCCTCCAGTGACAGCAAAACCACCCGGAGCTTTGGCGGTTGTGGCGGGCTGTTGGGAATTAAGAAAAGGGCCATACCAGGGACCTCTTCTGTAACTGTGTTTGTTTTAATGACCGCACACCACAACCAAAATAATAGTCAACAAACAGATAAAGACCAGCTGGGTGAAAATGCAGCCAGCTTAACAGTTGGGAAAATGCTTAAAATAGACATTTGCAGAGCTAAGTAAGAGGTGCTTCATTTCAGAGCTCCAGGGCATAAGGGACCCAGAACTCCTAAGGGATCATCTTGTTGACACCAGCCTAAAAGAAAGGTGCTTGATTAGTCAACTTCAGTTCTTACTCCTAGTTCAGAAGCTCTTGCCATGGATTTAGTCTAGCGCATCTATTTTAAGCATGGTGACAATGAGCACGCAGACATTAAGGTGATGAGAGGGATCTATTACTTTGGGCACAGTTAAACATGACATGGGTTGAATTAATCAGCCATTGCACATAGCTGTGTTCTAGCTTGTTTTCTCCCTGTTCAGGAAATGCTTGCCTGGAATCCTGAGCTGACAGCAATGTCTACAGGTTCACTGGAGTAGCTTAAAACATGGAGTGCTAGGCACTAGTGGAGGCTAACTCATTCCTGAGAGGAGGTTGGAGGAGGGGACAGTGGAGGATATGGTGCCTGCCTTGCCAGGATGGCACATACCCAGGAGCAAAGACCAATGACTGCAAAAATGAAAAGCTTATATGAAGATATCTGGATCCCTTAGTATGCATTTGGATGTCTGAGAGCAAGCCCAGGTATGCAAGGATATACAGACAAGAGATTTGCATACACAATAAAATGATATGAAAGTGAAACATGGCAGCAGCTCTTTCATACAGATACTCATTCCCTAACACATAGTGCCCAGGGAAACAGCCACGAGCCTGGAGAATGCATGCAAACAAGTGGACTTACTGGGTCGAGCTACATAGCAATCTCATGGAAACACGGCAGCACACATCCACGTCACCATGAAAGCAAGGACAGACAAGCCACGTTAACTTGCTTTAGATGGGCATCTCATCACTTGCTGTAGGCAAACTGTGCTGGTGTGAAATATCTGTATGAAACACCACTGTTTTCAGGGCTGTTAGACAGTGTCGCTTGAGGTCAGCCAGGCACTGGAAGCCCAGTCTTACATTAGGGCAGTAAAGTTACCTTGGCACAGAGGCAGCCCCGAGCTAACACTGCACAGCTCAGGTGGCCAGCATGAAACACCTCCTGGTGTCCCTGCCCTGCTGCTGCTCCAGCTGTCCCTGGCCTGGCTCTGGCTCCTCTGCACGGCAGGGCCATGTGCCACAGAGGTGTCACCTTTGTTTCGGAGCAGGATGCTCTGGGGAGCAGTTGATGCTAGTTTGTGTCAATGCCCACTCAGGAGTATCTGTAGGTTTGTGGTCACAGCAGAGCAAACACTTCTTAGCCAGCAGCCTCACTGCCTAACCCTGCCTAATGGCCACATCAGTCCCCTTTCTCCTGAAATGCCTTGACACTAGAAAAATACTAAACTGGACGAAACTCCAATTCTGTAACTGTATGCCTGTCCTTCTGCAAGAACCCACTGCTCTCCTTGTGCTTTTCACTGAGCGCTATTTCTCCATCCAGCTCTGAAAGAGTCTCACCACACATTTCCAAGAGGGCATGCAGAACATCTGGTGGCTGGCTAAGGCAGTACACATTCGGAAATCAAAAGGAAACAGTTGCAAGCGCACTTTAAGCCTGTACATTTAAAGCTGAAGGCCTCGAAAATAACATAATGGAAGGGGGCGGGGAGGAAGAGGAGGGGCAGAGAGATGGAAAGAGCTGGTTTGTTGAACACATGCTTACTAAAGCTAAAACATCAATGAAACAATACCATGGAGGATTATACGTAACATCAGTCAGTTCAGGGATCTTATGGCACCTGTGGTTTATAAACAGCTTTAGCAACGAGTATTTCAAAACATAGTTCACAGTTTTAAGAAGATCTGTGCTGATTTAAAAACTAGATTCTATATCATTTGAATGTCACCTTTTGTATATGATATCTATTTGGAAAAAAAATATTTACACTAACTTCTATGGCTGATTTGTTAGATTATTTTGAAAGAAACATTCCTAAGTTACACATTAGCCCTAAATTAGAGAAGTTTATTATTATTATTAATTATATTATTATTATTTTAGTACATTTTGTATAAGCCTTAATTTAAAGACTTGCAAACAAATTGCAAATATAGTCTGGTACTTTTTTTTTGGGCTACTAGATATATACACTCAGGAGTATCATCGTTCAGTGTTAAATGCATAATTGTTGCTTTTTATTTCTCCCGTGGAAAAAAAAAATGTACAGTGTATAGTAAACCGATCTACTAAAATCTCGAAGTATTCAGAAATCAAATTTCTAACTATAAACAGCATTGTCATTGTAAACTGAACAGGTTCAATATCATGTGCAAAGGGTTCACGTGAGTTATTAACAGCGCCGCCGTGTGTGACAGCAGCACGCGC
Source organism: Calcarius lapponicus (assembly GCA_039654755.1). Classification (NCBI taxonomy): domain Eukaryota; kingdom Metazoa; phylum Chordata; class Aves; order Passeriformes; family Fringillidae; genus Calcarius; species Calcarius lapponicus. The sequence continues at coordinate 111,331,590 of CM077464.1, read as the reverse complement.
GTCAGTCTGTCTGCTTCGCCAGTAATGAGCCATGTTACAGAAGATGTAGCTAATATAAGTTAGCTTTAAACAAAAGTCTTGTTGTCAAAAAACACACATCTACAAACTACAACTCTTAGAACAAAAGTACTGTGCTACAGTCCTCAGAACTTAGTTATGTGATTTTTTTGTCAAGAGACGCTGCACCTCTTGGTTCCACTCTTCCGTGAAGTTCGCAGCTGAGTTTTCTTCATCGTCTGTCCGAAAGCAGCTCTCCTCATCATCAGTTCTCACGTAGCTTTCATTGTCTGTCTGACTGCAGCTTCCCTGTTGAGAAATGATTATGGAAGGTTTTTAAAGAATTTATGGAAGATTTTTTTTTTAAAGAGTGCTGGTTTAACATGCTGCACCCATGCAGGCAGAGCAAGGAAAGCCTCTAATGCTGTTTCATTGAAAGAAAAAGGGAGCTGGCCAATTCCTGTGGTTATCCCTCAAGGAGTTAAAAAAGGAAAAAAGCCATTCTACCTAGGTGAGCCATAGGTATCTGAGCTGTAAATAGAAACTTCCAGGCCATGTGGGAAGTTGGAAACTTCTCTTGTCATGAGCAAGAAGACTGTTGCCTGCTCTGCTGTGAGACCTTGGGGTAACTCAGTCTGCATTGACACACATTTGCAGCATTCCCATTTTCCTTTTCACTTTAGCTTGCCAGCTCACTCTATAAATAGACTATCAAAAGTGAAACCATAGTTCATCCACCTTGTGCAGTGTTCAGCCACTTGATTTACAGTCACTCACCATCATGAGCCTCCCCTCACATGAAAATGTCTTGCATGTTTTACTGTGTCTAAAAAGCCTCCAGTTAACTGAAAGGATGATTCTGGGTGCTACAGCTCATGAACAGCCTAGACCACTGGTGCAGTTTCTGCTGGTGCTCCTCTGTATGTGGAAGCATCAGTGAGTATGTTAAATTCCTACAGGAGAGGCATCAAAGTTTTAGCTGGTAATGAAAAATGCTTGATAGGTTACTGCTGCTTCTTCTCAGAACAATGTCAGGATCTACAGTCAGATAATACTGCAAACTTCTGCTCCTGGGACATTTCTTGCAAAGGCACTGTTTACACATTTGACCCCTCCTAAGTTAAGGAACTCATTCCTTTTTCTTTTGAACTACCTCAGAGAGAAAACCAATCTGCATTGCATGAGATGCAATAATCACAGCATAATATACCACTCCCCACACATGAATTCTTTCCTACTCCTTTCAGGCATAAAGCTGGCCTAAAAGATGGGAGATGAAATGCAAATTACTCTGGCAAAAATAGTTAAATTAAATCTGATGAATGAAGAAAGGTCAGGTAGTTTAGTTTGCTGCTTCCCCTTCCTGAGACCATATGATTGTATTAATTATTCAAACACAAACACTTCCACCCCATTCCTTAATACCTAAGCATGCCAAATGGTATGATGATTTTAATTTAGTGTCTCCTTGTGTCAGATGGTTACAAAAGACAAGCATTAACATTTTGTTGATAAATGCAAAGGAAACCTGCAGTGCAAGTCTAGTGAGAGTTTAATAAAAAATTCTGAGGTACATCTTAAATGATATCTTTTAAAAATCAGACAGGCACCTGTACTTAAGTCTGAAAACTAATTTGGTAATCTTAGCAAAGGAACACTTTGCTCTTCACAATTCAGACAAAAAATGCAAATCAAAGGTGTGGAAGAGGTCAGTTCTCAGCTGCCTGAGACTGTCTTTTACTGAATCAGCTTCGGGGTTATGTAAATAATAGAATCCTTTAAGCTGGAAAAGATCATTCAGACCAGCCTTTAACCCAGCACTGCCAAGCCTCACCACTAAACCATGTCCCCAAGTGCCACATCCACATGCCTCTCAAATATCTCCAGGGATGGTGACTCAACCACTTCCTTGGGCAGCCTGTTCCAATGCTTGGCAACCCTTTTGGTGACAAAGTTTTTCCTAATACACAAAAATATAGGAACATCTCATATTTTGTGATGGTACCATTATAAACCACAAGAGTAAAGTAAGAGTGGCTTGTGAAACATGGGATGCATTAAGATGCATTGACAGTAATGCTAAGTATTTGGGTTTGCTTCATATTTTCTGGATAAATTACTTCCCTTTGGTGGACTGTGGGAAGGGTTATTCTAAATTCTCCCCAGGCTTCTCTCTGTTTCACAGCCAGGATAGAGATATTTTCCTACAAGAGATAATGAGTACTAATGAACCTCAGAGATCTAAATTCACTGCAACATTTTGGAAGTGTCAAAATTAATTCCAAGTTAAGATTCTTATGATTTTTCATTATATAAAACTGTTTCTAGACCTCTTCTGTTACTTAATGCACAGCTTCTTTTCTGTTACTTGCCATTCAGTGATTTTTCAAAAAACATCCCTATCACTTCTGTAATTTTAGAATTGAATTCACAAATTTAAGCTCCTTCTTCCCTGATAACATGGTCACAGTTTTTTACAGTGTTTTTTACGCCTACATACTAAGAAGAGGAGGACTTAGGGAGAAAAATAAACCAAAAATTAAACCAAAACATAGCTGAGTGAATGTAGCAGACATTTTTGAAAATTACTGTGCTGTTATCCTCCTGTTATTTTCAAATGGAATAGTTCAGATAATGCTAGCTTTTATGTATTTGCTCAAGAAAAAAACCAAAAAGACTGGACTAGACTGACCACACTCTCCCTTGGCCCATGGGTTTTATCACCTGACACCTGATGTATTCCTAATTTCTGCTGGGAAACATGAAAACAGAGGCTTTTAAAAAATGGCAAGAGATAAGAAAAAGATGAAACCATTACTCAACATGAATTCTGTCCTGGAAAAACAGTCAAGTTGAATACATAGTATTTTTAAAGAATACATTCATATCAAAAATTTGAGAGGATTTGGGGTCTTTGTGTTAAAAAAAAAAAAATCCACCTGTTTCAATAGAAACCATTCAGTCACTTTTGCAATGGAAAATGTCTCCCAAAGCCACCCAAAGTCTCAGATCCCACAACAGTTCATGTTATAAGGTTTTGAGAGAGTGAGAGTGTTTGGAGTGGGAATGGAACTGAATCTTTAACTGAAATTATTACATTTTTGTCAAGAGAGGGGAAATCACAGTTAAAATCTGAGAACAAAACCTGCAATAAAGCCTCCTCTCTGTACTCCCTCTCAGTGGATGCCTTAGGCCTGATTTCTATTAGCTTTTCACACTTTCTCTCCTGTTTTAATAATGCATATAAATCAATTAGGCATGAGCAATTCAAATGTGTGCCAGCAGTAAGAAAGCACAGTTTTAGAAAAATCTAGGAAATTGTAGGTCTCGTGAGGACATGTCCACTGCATGAGTCAACAGCAACTAATTGAAAATGACAACTTCTCAACCAGTCTCTGAAATGCAGGATTTCTGCTCCCATTGGCCGCCCTTGGCAAAAAACCAAATGCTATCAAGGGGATAACTGTAAAATAACATCAGAGTTTCACCTAATGTCAAGATCTGCCTAGTACCTGCTGAGAACGAGCTCGAATTCACTCTGTTTCTTTACTAAAAGTAAAACAAGCATATTTAACATAAAAAGTAAACTGAAAACATAATTAAATTATGTTTTAGATATTACTGTAATCACTTGTTCTCTTGGGAATTTGCTATATACTAGATGCTATTTAAAATCAATTCTAGCACTTTTAAAGATGCAAATAGATTGCAAAAATCATCAATCAAATAACATCAACTTCAGATGAATGGGGAAATGAACAAAACTCTGGGGCTGGCTATCAGCAGCAACATCACTCACAAGGAGCTACAATAAACTGATCTCATTTTCCCCATCTTTTGTGTTTTTTTTTTTTTTTTTTAAATAAGAACAAATATAATACTGGTGTGAGAAAGTCTGTTGGCTTTTTACTTCCTATGGCCATCTAGGGCCATATCAACTGTATTTGTATCACTATTGACTGAATAAGAGCTTAGAATTTAAACTCTTTATGCAGCTTCTAAGCTTCAAGCAAGAGCACAATGAAAACTGCAAAAGCACTTTAGATACTATGACTGGTATAAACTATTTTGAAGTTATTTTTCCAGTGCTGTGATATGTAAGTACCAAATAAAATACACAAGATATGACAGACTTCCATATTCACAACAGAGTGAATCTTGAGAAGATTCACTTACCATGTGAAGATGTATTTATCATAATGTACCATAATGCATTTTGTTCTTGTGGATATAGGTGAAGTGCCAAGTCCACCAGTTTTGGATGCCAATTTCTGTAGGGCTGGGCTTTTATAGCTCCTGGGAATGTTACACTCTTTGGTACTGGCCAGAGGGCTCCCCTGGGAGCTAAAAAGAATTTCACTATGAAAATCTTCCTTTTTGACAAGGTTTCAAATAATGCAGGAGACGAGACAGTATCTCAGTCTCAGATATCTGCTAATTTGAGATAGGATACAGATCTTCAAGAAAGCCAGGCTTCCAGAACAGTATGTTTCCCCACATCACTATGTTAACACTGCTTCCCAATAAAAAAGGAAACCTTATATAGAATTGCCTGAGTTTTGTAATTCTAATTAAAAAGGGTTTTTTTGACTTATTATTGCAAATTGTAATTATATTCAATTATATACAAAATTTCCATTATATGTAGTGTTACACACCCATTGTTGTTGAAGTATCTACTTTCCTTTTCACATGACCTGATCTAAAAGTGACAACTGCACCAAAACAGAGTAAGGAAACTTATTTTGCTGGCTGTAAATGTTTAGCGAACTTTACATGGCTCATGTTTTTAACAAGACTACTGAGAAAATGAATGTAACCCGAGGAGCAATGTTAGGAGAATTTTTATGAGCAGTTATTTGGTGTTTATAGTATTCTGGGTATTGCAGTTTATTTGCTTTTCACATCCAGTTATTCTGCTTCAGCTGCAAGAGACACTGAGACAGATGCCTTGGAAATACCCTTTAGCAGCTGCTTTCACAAGGTACACATTCTAACAGTCAAATTTCACTGTCATCAGAAGACATAAACCCTTTGAATCAGGGTTTTACCATCAAAACTGCCATATAAATGAGGAGGTCTAACATAAAACATGACACACAAAATCTAACAATATGAGTTCCTGTTAGACTTGGCACAGGCTAGTTCACTGGTTTTGTTCATCTGAACATGACCCTGCTCCCAAGCTCCAGCGTCCATTTGATTGTTGACCTCTGCTTGCTTTTAGCTCTGACTTTGAGGAAGAGGCTCAGTCTGCAGACCAGAATCAGATCCCTATTCTGATTCCTCCTCCCTCTCCATCCCCGTTATCCCATGGTTCAGTGTCTCAGCAGGATGGACAGCACTATCTCACTGCCATCTCACAGCAGGGCACTGCACACTCCTGGAGAGCCAGAAATGCAGAGTCCACGGCTTCAGACGAGGCAAGAAGAAATGTGTGGTCTCCCATTTCCTGGGCAAATATTCAGAGTTACAGGCTACTTCACAAAAATAGATGTTTGTCTTCCTGAAGAAAAACACAATTGCTGAACTTGGCAGTAACCTCAGGCTGCAACTGTGAGGCTGGCACGTGTAAGGAACATGAGCTCAATATGGTGATGCTTTGTTGGGGCTACCTAAAAACAGAGGTCAGACAAAACTAAGGGAATAAAAAAGTGGTATGTTTATTGAAGTGCCTTCAGGTACATTTAAGGCAGATTAGGCCCTCAGGGGCTACACCAAAAAATGGGTAAGTTTGGTCCATTTGCAAATTGGGGGTTAATCTTCCAATTACAGCTTCAGGTAATGAAGTACTTTACCCCAAGTTTGCTCAGCCCCAACTCACTTTTGTTTACATCTCTTGGGACCTGAGGCAGTGAGGTGTCCTTGATTCCCAGGCCTAGAGAGGAATTGTTTTGTCTGAACAAATGGGGAAGACGGTAGCTAACACCATACGGAGTTTAGAGTTACACAATAAAGAACTGCAGGATTACAAGTATATGAAAAATATAAAATCTAAAATCCTAAGGCATCAATAGGACAGCAGGGAATTTACAGATCTTGCCATATTTCTGAACTGCCAGCTTCTATCCAGTAGCTGAGTGCCTTCCACTTTTTAGGGCTTTTTAAACTTCCACAACACATCTGAGGACACCTCTGTGGTTAAGCAGCTGGTGGACTGCTTTCTTTAATGTTTGCATAAATCTTGTTTCACAACTAGAGTACAAGTTCTGCTCTCATCAGAAATTATTTATTTCAGTTACCCTAGGAAGACTAAAGCATTGAATGGAATTAAACTCAGGTCTCTTGGAATGAGATCTGATTCCTTATCTTCTGGACAAGGCTTCTCTGTACTGGTTAATATATTTGTCATCATCCCCAGAGATGAAAAGCCCATGTTCTCACTCTGATAGTCAACAAAGGAAAACCATAAAAAGGGTGACAGTTTAACGGGAATCCTTGGGACTAGGACTACAGATCCATAAATTAGAACTGATTCAGAGAGATCCTGAGGCATCCCAACACAGATTAAAAGGAGAAAGAAACAACATCGCCGCATACATTCAGGTGCCACAAGATGCATTGCTAACTGAAATGTGTATTATGAGGATTAATTCCAAACTTTCTTCTAAATCATAATAATACTTACTTGAGAGGAGAGAGAAGAATATTGCACTCAACTTTGCAAACTGACCTGTAGATAACAAAGGACAGAAAACAGGAAGAAGACAAATTAAGCCAGTGAGCAGCCAGGCAGTGTATTATTCTGAAAAAAGCCATGCACAAGCCTAGAAATAAAGGGAGCAATTAGGGACCCAGAAAATAAACCCAGTGAAAACTGTCTTACACAACATACCAGCAAAAGACTGTACCAAGAACAAAAGTGGAAACAGATGTGGGAGGATACACACTGTTAGCATTTACACTTGTGCATTAAATGTGTTTGGGTTTTTTTCTGATACAGTTACTTGTTATTTACAACATGCTTAAAAAAAAAAAGAGAGAAAGAAGCCTCCTCTAAGGTTTCATGTCCCTGATTTCCCTATGCATCTTGGCTTTTTTATACTAATTTAGAGTTCAGCACAAAACCCTTTCTTGGACACAAGGTGACACAAAATAACAAGAGTGGGTTTGGGCCAACCATCTTTCATGCTACACTACATCTACATGTTTTTCTAAATGTGCTGATTTTACACGAAGTGAGACATTGAATAACATAAAAATGGTTACCAGATTGTTACTGAGGTGACCATTCTGCACCCTTAGTAGGAGTTCCTCCTTGCAGATTTTTTCAGCTGACAATTGCATTACGATAGCTACAGCTTCTGGCTTTCTTTGGCAATCCAGATGAATGCAGTGTATATGTGAGTACAAACAGTAAAACAGCTTGTAATAAATTCCAATGGTTTGATGCAAATGAGAATAGTTGACCTGGCCTCTGTTCAACAGGATATCCTAAACAGAAATTTTCCAATATTCCTTTGTTTTTCCAAGTAGTGAGCTGTGGCTTTTTTAGAATACTCAGTGATATTAGCAGAAAAAGGGATAGAACAGTGAAATACCACAAATAAACAGTAAATTGCAGAGAACAACCAATGCCAAAGCACATGTCTTGGGGTCAATATATGACACTCTCAACCAGCTCCTAATAATCCTAATAGTCCCTATCAACTTAATACCTTTTCTTGCTTCCTTTAAACCCATTCCCTATTTTAAATGGCATCACCCATACTGGGAAGGACTTCTCATGCATTGCCATTACATGTTTTGGGGCTGTGGTATTAGCTAAAAATAGATTCTACTTACAAGTCACTACTGTCAAATCACTGCCTGATAGGAGCTGACGATCTCACAGACAGTAAAGTACATCATGAAACTTCTTCTGAAAAAATGCTGTTAAGCAGAACTTGTCTAGAACGAGGACTTTCTGTTCCCTCAGTGAATATATTTTTGACCAAAAAAAAAAATGCTTTTCCTTTTTTTGGCTAGGGGACGGTACGTGTGTGTGTTGGTTTTTTTGTCTGTTTTTGTCCCTTGGTGGAAACAAATAATGTAAAACAATGGGGAATAAGCTTCACTTGTGTGTAGTCTTGGCTCACCTAAATTCAGGAGTTTTCTTCTGATGTTAATAGGGAGAAGATTTCCTCCCTTTCTCCTGGGAATGTTGGTGGAAAACAGCCGAAAAACTATTTTGACTGAAGCAAGAGTAACACCCAGTGCCATCAAGTGACACGCACAACTTTTCCTGCCCTTATTTGCAGTGCACATACATCCTGAATTTTACGCATGTACAAAATCCCATTGTAACTTGTGAAACTCAATTAACACTATTGCCATATATTGCACTTCCATACTGTAATGAAAATACAGTCAAACTGGTCTGTTGTTCTTCCTGAAGAACATGGAATTTTTACCAGCAAGAATAATGTTTATTATTTGATGCCTGACAGCTGTGACTATTTAGGCACCCCTTCTCTAAACTGACAACTATGTTTCATTACATCAGCAGCAGCTGTTCATCCTGTCCAGAAGTTTAAAAGCTGTGATTTTTGATCATTCCCATCTTGGATAAAAAGTTCTGACAATTCCCCCTAGTCACCTGCCGTTGCCTTAGTAAATGATCTATAACAATCCTGCTCCTTTTGTCATGTCCTTAAAGACCTCTGTGATGAAATTACTTTTGGCAACCTACCATGGGAATGTAGCAGGTCTCAACAACAATAACAAAAAGATGTTCACATCAACCTCAAAGTTACCTCAAATTTTGACAAGACTCAATAAACTTTTACAAGACTAACATATCCTAGCAGCTTTACAGAAAAAAGACCAAAAGAGCAGCCAATCTTCATTACAACACAAGCCTGTCAGACACAGATTGTCTCCAAAGTGACCAGCACTGAACAGTAGAGGAAAATTACCAGAAAAGAAAGCTAGATTTTATTAGCTCCTAGAAATCAGCAGTATAAAGAACTGCTGCCCATAAAGTGATTTTGAACCTCATTGGCAGACATCTGGCCTCTCAGAACACGTCTAATTTGGTTTCTGTACCCCATTTAATATGTTCTTAGGGGTGAGGTCCAAATTTGAACCCATCACCATATGGAAACAAAGTTATTTTTGCTTGTTTCAGGTCTGCTCCCAAATAGCCGAACTAGGATTTCCCTTCTATTGACACTACTTCTAACTTTATAAGAAGTAATGTATTTTAAATTCAGATATTCCAAGCCAGAATAACCGAAAACGTGGTAATCTGCAACACCAGGTAGAAGTGGAGACCATGATGCAAAAATGGGCATCTACAGAATTCCAGCTCCCCCTGGCATATTTGCTTTGCTCAGACTCTTAAACAAATGCCCTTTGAGAGCATCCTCAGGGAGGTGTTTAATAACAAATCCCGATGTTTCTCTGCACCAGATGCTTGTTGAATACTTGGTTCTCTGGGATACAATTCATTCCAGACTCTTTTCTGTACCTCCAGATTCTGACAATGACAGTAACACAGACTGCACCTGAGCTTCAGTTCACACTGGAGAAACCCTTATGAATGTTTCTTCTATTGGAGAAAAAGAAAAAAAAAGAAAATAGCAGGACATCTTGACACCACCAACCAGCACTTACAGCAGTGGGGAATGAGCTCTAAGTGACTTTGTGGGCACGGGCAGAGAACAAGCTCAGAGGCAGTTCTGTCCCACCTGGCTCCTGTATGGACCACTGCTGTGTGCTTCAGGCAGTGTGGTCTTCTTGGATATGCACAAGGGCTGGATGCATGTGTGTCTGTGTAAGGCTGGCAGCAGCTTTTGGAATGTGGCTGCTCTGGTAACCCAGAAGAGATCACACCCCAGAGCCCAGGGCTGGTTAGATGGCCCTGGGCACTTGAGGGCCATCATCCTTTCTCACTTATGGAGAAACAGGGGCAGTTGGTATCCTTCTCCCACCTGGTAGGCCTCATCCTGCAGCTTCTGCTTCAGGTACTCCTCCATTTTCAGCTCATTCTCCAGCTGGCGGACAGAGTCGTTCTCATAATTTTCATCATCTGCTCTGACATAGGGGTCTCCATCTTCTGTAACCCTAAAGACAATTATTAATAAATAGCCTCCTGAGATGAATGACATTCAGAGTCAATAAAACTTCCCTTTATTGTAATCTATGAGGACTGTGGGATACTTTTAGGCTAACCACATGCTCCACTAGTTAGTATTTTCCTGTCAGTGGAGAACACTTCTGTTATTTCCCTCTCTCATGAAGTACACCAAAGGGCATATTCTGCTGAAGGCACTCCCCTAAGGAAATGAGTAACAAAAGTTCTCAACAACTTCATACAAAGAGGCTGAACTAAAAATAACAAGAAAGATGCCTATTGTCTTTAAAAGGAAGGATCAGGTTGTAAAAATCAATCTGTTTGTTCATCAATTGAGTAGGTCAATGAAAAGCATTCTGTCTTTTCCATTTACACATTTCTCCTTTTCCAGTGAGCCCCAACAGGTCCCTCAGTCTGAATAAACAGGGAATAGGACTGTAGGGCATGTTTGGGAAAACAGCTGTCCCACAGCCTCCGTGCTGCCTGAGTGTTCCAGGCTGGATGTGAGACAGCTCATTCCTGAGGGAGTCCCAAGTTCCAGGCTTTATTGTTTACAGAGCCCACTACTATGCAACCACGAAACAGTCCTCACTTGGATTTATGCCTTTTTGCCTTTTTTTTTTTTTTAACCCAAATAATTGAGAGGGAGAGGAAATCCTGTGTGCTGCACACTGTTTTCAGAGGAGGAAGGATGAGATCAGGAGGAGGTGCCAGGCAGGTACCCACATGTCACTGCGGATGGAGCCGGTGGCAGCAGCGCTGTGGATGTATCCCGGCTTGCGGGCGTGGATCTGTGCCAGGAAAGCCTTCTCAGACGTTGGGGATGGAACCAGATCATCAAAATGAGTCCGGCCAAACTCAGAATCCACGTTGCTCTCTGTCTCGCTGCCCACTTCTGTGAAGCAAGAAGTCCCATTTAACTTCCACAAAAGTATATGTGCCTATTTCTTTAAGCATTTCTTTGCCTTTCCAACCGGGAATGCCACCTCCTCGTAGTGATTAAAAGCATATTATTCCACTTCTATTGGCGAAACTTACAGTTTTCTTCTTGTGGTGGGACCAAATACTGAAACTTTTGCTTATCTCTGTTAGTAGGTAGGATATTTTAATGGTAATACTACAGACTGCATTTTACAACAGGTCCTGTATGATCTATGCTAAATCTAATTTCTAAAGAGTGAAATCCCACTCCATGTGGAATCACAGACAAATTTTTAACTGTGTCCACTTGCACCTCTACATCCGTGGCTCTGAGAACTGCTGAGCTCCAGAAGCTGTAACTTATCGATTTTTTAAACAAAAGCATAAAAAGCTTTGAAGATACATATCTTCCTGCCTCCCACTTTTTTCATACAAATATGAAATGTCACTGTGACAACTATTCCCCCTTGTATGCCTCACTCACCAGAATTTAGCTCTTTTACCAAAGAAGACATGGTGTTGGTGATTGAATCTGCTGCCACCAGCAAATCATTTCTTAAGTTTCGTCTTGCACCTGAAGCAAGGGATGGACAAAGCACAAGTTACCATTCTTCACATGACATGTGTTTTACTGTTGAAAGCAGTTGTGACCCCTCTGAAAGCTGTCATTGTGATAATTCAGGGTATCAAAGTCCTTGTGAAGGGCACGTGCAGAAGAGTTCTCTGCAGAATGGCCTCATTTACTTATGCTGTATGCAAAAGCAGAAGCCTATCCTCATGCTTCATTTAATCACAATGCCAGATATGTGGAGATTATTCATTGCCATCAAGCTTGCATTTGTGTGGTGACACCAGCAGACCAGGCCTGGAAGATTAAATCCAGCGTGAACTCATTTACAGTGCCTGTGGGGGAGGAGGGAAGAAATGAAGTGTTTTCTCCAAGTTCCCACAGCTCAGTTTAATGACACCATTATTGCCAGATATTTGCCAGATAATTATGGCAAATGTTGAAGAAACACACTTGACCTCATCCCTCATGAAGACGATATGGATTGCTCTTCTCTGCTCCCTCTCAGCCTCTCCTGTAGCTCAAGGACTTTCTTGTATATTCTATGATTTACTGTCTCTCTCTCCCCCTCCCCCCAGCCCCCCTTGTTTTTTTTTTAATAAAGGAGACACTACTGCTTCTCTAAACAGCCCCAGGCTGCTTTTAAACTCTTTCTAATAATGCATCCAGAAGTGTTTCCCTGCTGAACCTGGCAATATTCCCTTAACCATCAATCATGAGAGATTCTTGGGAGCTGCATGGAATACTCCTTCCTTAGGAGGGGTCTGTGGGTAACATGTGCTCAACTCTCTCAAATCCCAAACACAGATACTATTGTTGAATAGCTGAATAATCAATATATTCCACAGAATCACTAGTCTTCCAAATGGAATTATTTACAGGATTTGGCTAACGTAGATTTTTTTAAAACTCGCTGAATGCAAACCAATACATTTTAAAAAGTTTCTCAAATCCTGAAGAGGCTTTTTTTTAAATGAACCCATTAGCAAATAGTTACTGGAATGTAAATTATAGTAGTTAAACTCTCTCTTACACACACAGACAACCATTCCCTCTCTAAAGTCTTCCCAAATTTGTGCCTCTGAACTATTGCAAATGCTGTGAAAGAGAAATGGAAAAAAATAAGAGAAAAGGTCCTTTGACCATGGCTTGTCTGCATTATGTGTGCAGATCTCTGTTGGTGCAGCAGAGAATGGAGCCATAAAATCTCAGCCCAACCCCCCTCACAAAGTCATATGTCAGATGTGACAGAATGCTGGCTTTAAGTTCTTTGGCTTTGACCTTCCCATCTAGAGCTTACAGTAAATAATGACACAAACCTAGGTATTTATCAAATGCAGCAGTTTTAAAATGTGATCACATAACTTCTTATATTGCTTTTGATCTTGAACAGAACACGTTTTTACACTTAAAATGCATTTGCCTGAGGCAGACTTAGCATTGTTTATGGATATTTTATTGTGGCCACTATATTATTTATCTTACTCCTAACTCTAGAAGAAGCTGTCCCATAACAACTTAGGAGTTAGGGCTCCATATTTTTGCCTATCTTGATTTTTCTCATAGCAGAAAAAAAGGAAAACATATTGCCTGTTTTTCCTTTGCCACAGCAAATGAGATTAGCAGCAACCTGTTATGTTGGGACCATGAATTACGCCTATGTTCAATACCTGAATTGACCAGTGCTTTAGGAGAAAGTTCTTGATTGCTTTACAGATTCAACCTTGTCCAAAAATACACACAAAGACACAATTCACAGGAAAATCAAGGAGAAGGGTGCATGAGAGGGCTGAACTGGGTTTCTGGGAAGAAGCATGCCTCCACTGTAGTAGAGGAACTTCTGAACTTACATTTAAACTTATGTTTAATTTGTGCTGGGTAAAGAGGGAAACAATTTAATTGGATCATAGAAATGCAATTATGCAAATATTTTAGAGACAGCAGATTAAAAAATAAGGAATATTTCTTCATTTAGATAACACGGACTACTCACTTTCTGTTATTCAACATAATAATTTAATTTGTGGCCCTAGAAATTCAGAACAGTTTAAAATTTATTCTTACTTGAAAGAAGAGTGGGAAGGTGACGACAGTTTTCTGGAAATGCAAGGAAAGGGTTCACCTAGACTTTCAGACTTGATTCCAATCTAGTCTAACTGGACCCTTCTCTGGCCCAAGGCAAAAAGACAAGGGACAACAGTCACAAGTTGCACCAAGGGATGTTCCAACCAGATAGAAGGACAAGGAATTTACACAATAAGGATGGTGAAATACTGCAACAGAGAAAATGAGTGACAGGAGCCATCCAGAACTCAGCTGGTAAAGGTCCTGAATGGCTTGATCTCATTTCGAAGCCCTCTTTCTTGGGGCAGAGGGACACAGTGACTCACAAAAGCCTTTTACACCTGAACTAATTCTATGCTTGTATCATTTACTTCCAGCTAAGTCTTTATTTAATACACACTGACAATGCCTGCTGAGGTCAATAACAATTTTTCAGGTTAACAGAGTAGTGATAACTGTTCTCACCCTCTTGCATCAAAATTCCTTCTTACCCTAAGCTCCATTAATTGCCATCATTGTCCAGTTTCTGCTTACCTGCTTGCTTTGATGGCTGACAAAGTTGATTTTCAATGGCAAAACGCAGTTGTCACAGACATTTTTTGTTTCGTTTTGTTTCATTGCATGCAACTCAGAAGCTCGTGTACATTAAGTCAATAAAACCACAAGAAATAATGATTCTTCAGTCTCCAGGTGCCTCAGACAAGCTGTTAATGAGACTTACTTTGTGCAAAGGCTTCCTGCACATCTCCTCCCACCCCGGTCAGAGAGTCCTGAGGTGCGTGGGTCGGGGTGGAGCAGGCAGAGGCAGACCTGATGGGCATGGGGATGGGCCGGCTGATGGTGTGGCTGGGCGAGGAGCGAGGGGAGCCCGCCCCCTGCGTCTGCAAAACAACCAAGGTGTTAAACAGGGGCTTTGCAAGAACCTGCCTGCTCTCCTGGCCACCCATCCCTCAGATTAAAGGCATCGTGCTGTTTGTAGATCAGTGTGGTAATGTTAATTTTGCTAGAAGTAGTAAACCAAAGTCAGTTGTTAGTTGACAGCGAGGCTTCTGTGTAGAGAAACAGTAAGTAGGAAAATATGAGTCAAGATCTGACTTCCTCCAAGCATGGGAAAATGTCAGGCAGCTAAATTAAAAAAAAAATCCAAGTTAATAAAGACCACACTACAGAACTCTCTGCCCTCTCCCCTCTCACTCCCCCAGTTCACATGCATCCCTGTAACCAATTCTGGCTGTGAGAAGGGGAAAGCTGCTGGCACCAGCCTGGCTTTCAGCCTCGGCAAGGGACTGGAGCAGCCCCTTTCAGCAGAGCCCTGCCCTCTGCCTGCCTGCAGGACAAGTTCATGGTACATGCAACCTCCCAGTCACATAAAGTCTGACACTCACAATAAATAATACACATTTCTGCTTTTTATTTGGAGCTAGAGAACTATTTTAGCCACTACTAAATTATCTGCTCCACATACTCAGACACTCCCAAAACACTGTGGGGATAGGGCAGTATAAACTCCTGCTATGGGTTCAGCTGCTGGTAGTGAAAATGTTTTAACACCAGTCATATAAATGTCATGCTGTTAGCACCTCACAGTTAGGATCACTTAGCTGAAATTCAAGCAGACTTTAAAAAAACTGCAATTTTTACTAATGCAGCTAGGTGAATGATATCAAGAGACACAGCTCTCTTCTCACCCTCTGTTTCAAAGTCCTGGGAATGTGTATCCATGTAAGAAAAAACTAATGCTGGAACCCACACCAAACTGCCCATAGCTTTTGAAACCCAGCTTTTAGCAGATGCCAAGGATGGAGGCAGCTTGAGTGCTTTTAAGGGGTAACTGCAACACAAGCTCCTGGTTCTTTTCAGTCAAAAGTGACTGGAGAAGTGGTGTTTCCTTTATCTTGGATTTATTTTAAAAATACAGAGGATTTCTTAATTCTTCCCATGGCATTTATTTTGACTCTGGTATTGACTGCCACTGCTGCTCTGTTTGGCAAAAAAAAAAAAGACAAGAGCAGGCCATCGGAGGTTGAGAGGTTGAGTGCAGCATTGTCCTTGAGACTTTTATAAATTCCTGACCTGGACCATAAATAATGTATCAGAATACTAAGCTATTTGTTCTTTTATCCTATCACCCCTTTCTAAGAGACATTATCACCTAAAAGTCATCAAGGGTAAATTAGTTTTATGAGAAATAAGCACATTACTGACGGAAGAATGGAGGATTTAGTACTTATAATTTCTTTAATTATTGGTTTTGGAACATTTGCATGATGGATCGAAAAGGGAAATTGAATATATAAAGGCCAGATGCTCTCCTGTTTACAGAATCATCTACATCAGCTCCAGCAGAAATGGAGATATTTGGTCCTCTAGAGGAAGGGCCCAGAGCAACTTGGAGATGCTCCAAGGTCCTTGGTAGTCATAACCCCAGCACATCAGGCAGGGCACCCAGGATCCACAGCTTTCTTCTTTCATACCCCAAGAGAGCACATTTCATCCTCACTGAAACACATTTGTGGAAGAATTTTTGGTTCTCAGCTCTCCAAAAGACAAGTGCCATTTTCCCCTTGCCTTTTTCCTTAGCTCCCTTTTGCCTCTGATCTCTGTTCTGGGAACACCAACAACAGTGGGAACTTTAAGAGAAAGATGAGGAAAAAAATGGACAAAATTTGCTTCCTGCCATCAAGTCATATTCAGGAACGAACTTCAGAATAGGCATTTTATTTACTAAAATAACAGATGACAGGCAGTACTTCTGGGCTGGAATTTTCCCTTAAGAGATGTGGAAACTGCTGCACACCCAGTGCTCACCCTGGGTCTGCTCTGCAGCTACAACTGAGATCTTGTGTTTATGATAAACACAAAATGTTTGGGAAGCATAGGAAGATTAAGCATCCAGAGTTCCTTGTCCAGGAAAAATCTCCTCACTTTTTATACTATTTGGGCAGTATGAGACAGAACTAATGAACAGCAAGTTCAAATAGGAGGATATTAGGGAATGCCTGATTTTAGAGAGGTGAAAACTCAGTCTATTTTACTCATTTAGATCCATCTCAGCTCAGTTTTGTGGGAATGAAGTGGTACTAGGATTGGATTCCTGCTTAGTGGTTATCAGGAGAATTATGGTTTTCAAAAGCTGGACCTAATGGTCTGAAATCTGCTATGACAGCCAGTCTTAACTTCTTGGTAAGGTCAGCAGAGAAGACAAGCCCTGAAAAACTGTGACAGCTTTACCAGCTAAGGACTAAAGCATGCTGAAAGGGGAGCTACCACAGCCACTGTGGATATTTGGATGGCTTCAGCTTTTGTCTAGTACTTGGTCACAGCTATCAGTGTTCTCCTGCCGCCCAGAAATATTTTCAGGTATTTTATTTAATTCACCATCCCTAGTCAAATTGCTACAGCTTTTGAGTTAACTCTTGCTAGACAGGAAAATTTCCCCACTATCAAGTGTCATGCAGGCTTAGCATAAAATGCTTGAAATGAAAACTGGCTCTACAGGAGTTTTAGCCCATTGCTCCCTCTGCTGGGACTGAACTGGGATGACATATGGGGAAATCACACAGCCTCATCAAACGACAGGGATGTGAAGAACTCATTATCCTTTCTGAAGGAAGGGCAATGGAGAAATAGATAATTCATAAGCATTAGATGAATTGCCAGGCTGCTCATTCCAATTGAATTCCTCCAGAAATTAATTTAATCCTGTTTCTCTCAACAGATCATGAAATGGCATAGCATAATGGGGATCATTAAATGGAAATGGTGAGAGTAATTCTTTAGCATCATCACCTGGTATTCAGTGAGGCTATTACTCTTGGAAAAAAAAAGCCATAAAAATACCTCATAGCAGCCTGAAAATGTGCTTTCACTTATACTGTCCAGTGAACATTTTACATGATAAGATAACGCCTGTCACACTGGAAGCTTCTCTTTTGCTAACAGATCTTCAGAATCAAAAAAGACAGCCCTTACACGGAGGTGGTATCCAAATATTTTTATTTTTTTGAGTGCAACTCTACAAAAATAAGCCAAGTGTTGGGTTTTATGAAGGTGAACATTACCTACTAACTCTGGATGCTGTATCACAGACAGAACACATCAGACTTGTGACTGCACTTCTGCTGATGAAAGCAAGAGGAAGTGTGTTTTGTTAAAATGAAACACTTTTATTGAACTCATAAATCAGACTGCTATCTGAGAAGTGCCTTTTTTAAAGCCTAATATATTTCCAAGATCCATTACAATACTGAAAAGCTTGGAAACAATTAAATCTTCTAAAATTTACTATTATTAATGTAAATACTTACTCTTTTTGATCTAGGTTGCAGGAAACATTGATTTCCCTGAAGACTCATGGGACTGTTAGCATCAAGGCCAGTTTTTAAAGATGTGCACACTATGCCTTGACTTTTTGGGTTAAATGAGCTTTCAAACTTATTACTCTTGTCTAATTTAAGCTCAGTTATGCTTTTCTTGAAAGTACAAAGTTTCTCATCATATTTTTAAAATGTCATCTATTGAATTTATATTCTAGATTGGTTTCACTACATTTGAGGTGTGGTTTTTATACCTTACATGTTTTAATTTAGAGGAGTGAGGAAAAGATTCCTTGTAGCCATGACTCACTTTCTAGAGCACTAAGATGTTTCATTGTGAAAATTCCTCCAAGACACTAATGTGGGAAAGAACTGCAAAATATTAATTTTGGTCAAAAGAACACACACACACTCTTCTCAAGCAAAAGAAGGAACACAAATCACAGGAACACAATCACATGTAGGAGTTAGTGAGGCATCCAAAGAGAAAGTAACTTGCTACCTGTTTCAATTCTTCTTCCTAAAGAAAAAGAGGATCAGCACATGAGATGAGCCAGGATGTAAGTGAAGAACAAGAATCCAAATTTGGAGCACAGCGTTAAAGGTACGATCAAGATAGTTGAAGATATGAGACCAGGTTATGTCCCACCTCTGCACACTTTGAACACCAGAACAGTGCAAAGTGTGCAGAAAGCTGCTGTCATTTCCTACCCAAGTTTTCTTTGTCCAGCTAGTGACTAACAGCAGGCAGCCTTCACTAGGTAGAACAGAAAGTATCCTGCCTACTTCCAGCTCCCAAAAATCTGCTGGCTCTTCAGTGGGCCCTGCTGCTGAGGTGCCACCAATTCCTGCATTGTGGCTGCAAAGCCACATTGTCTGAGGAGAGGCAAGTGACAAAAGGTGACAAACTCATCCTTTGATGCAGATGGATCTAAATGGATGCATGTTGCTAAATGGGTTTCAGTGAAATTCCTTCTGCTCTTATCTGAGCCATATTTGACCCAAGTTGCACTGAATTTCCATGAACTCATTTGAGCTGCCATAGACAACAAGTAAAGAGTCTCCTGTGCTACTCAGGGAGCTTTCTTCCAATGTGAATTTGTGGCATCATCTGTCCTGAAGTACATTAGGTAAAATAAGGCTGCAAATAAAAACACATATTCCATCTTACCCTAGCCTGTCTTTAAAATTCACATGTTTTTTGTTATCTTGGTTCTTAACTGAGATCCTAGTTGAGACATGTTTCATCTCTTTAACAAGGGCCTGCTTCTGTATCCCTGAAAATGAAACAAGTGTTGTAGAGGAAGCACCTCTGAGCTGAGAGGCAGACGCAGTTGTCAAATGACTCATCTGACAAAACCAGCAACTGAATAAATTAAAGAAACTTTAACTTGAATGCAAAGTTAAAGGCCTAATGACTCTATACTGTTGCAGTGAATAATAGTGTACAGTACTGAGGTTTTTTTCTTACAGCTAACAGCCAACTTGTTTTATGTGTTGGTTTCTTTTCTTTTTCTTACTCCTTTTAGCAGTAGGTGACAATGATGAT
The DNA here is from genome assembly GCA_039654755.1 of Calcarius lapponicus. Taxonomy (NCBI): domain Eukaryota; kingdom Metazoa; phylum Chordata; class Aves; order Passeriformes; family Fringillidae; genus Calcarius; species Calcarius lapponicus. Next base: position 111,312,118 of record CM077464.1, on the reverse strand, counting down.
GCAGTGCTGCTACAGGAATGACATCTCAGCATCATCTGAAACCCCTGAATTCAAAGACCAAGGCAAAACACAAAAAGGGAGGGAGACACAGCCAAATTTTGTGGGTAGAAACAGTCAGGTTCTGCAGAATTCTGTGGTTACATATCCTCCCTCTCCTCTCTCACTTCACTTTGTGCTTTCCTTGGCAGTAGCAGGTGCAGCTCCTTACCTTCAGCAGTTTCATGAGGCCTTCTAGCTGCACCATCAGCTCCCTCCGGCTTTCCTGGAGAGCAGACATCCTCTGTTCCAGCTCATCCTTCCTCTGCCTGAGAAACAAGCAGACCTGATCAGGGCTTACCCCTCACAGCAGCACTTTTAACTGCATCATCCTGCCAGCCCTACTATGGGGACACATGGCTACAGAGCACAGGAAAGCAAACACACAGTATGAACTCAGCACAGGGTTTAGAAATGTGGCCCCAGGAAGGCGAGGGAGCTCCCTCTCACTGGGAATCCTCATAGGACCGAATAGTGATTAGGGAAAAGACAGACACTGACACAGACCCTTCTTCAAAGAACAAATGAGGTTCAAACAAGCTTGTGTTATAGTCCCTTGTGCAGATGCCTGGCAATTTTAGCTTTGGAACTCTCTAGTCAATAACCTCACTAGCTGTCGGGAGAAATTAAAGCCATGCCCTGAAGGACAGGAAATTACAGCAGGGGCATTGAACACAGTGAGATATGAAAGAAGCTAAGAGAGTTCAGAAATTCAGACAAAAACCCACAGTAATCTGCTTTTGTTTCTATTTTTTTTCCTGAAAACAAGAGGAAGACTATCACATAGTACAGATAAAACTGCTTGAAGTTAGCTCTTTGCACTCAGAGTCCACTGCTGATTGTGTGACAGTGAATTCTGAGCCACTCCCAAGTGTTACAGTCTCTCTGTGCCCCCATAAATCTGAACAGCTTTGATTCTGCACAGCTCCACTACACAGGATGGGGGAACAGCACTTGCACATGTTCAACCACTGAATTGTGGGAGGTCTCCACCTAAAAACAAAATAAAATTGTTGCCTCCTAGAAATTATGATATAATTAACATTATATCATACATTAACTACTGAAAAAGATGCATGTATTTTATATTCTACTGCATTGCAAATAACATACAAACACTATGTTGTTAGCCTTGTGCAACCTACAAAATACGACAATTTAATCCTAAATGAAAGAGCACTGGAACCAACAAGACTTAAGTAGATTTTCTGTATTTAGGGCAATATGAAAACCTGATTTTGAGCCTTCACTGTAAGTGAGCAACTACAGACACAGACAACATTGATTTCTACAGGACTGCTCATGTGTGCCATCCCTCACCTATATAATAGGATCATATAGTAACACTGCCAGGTTGCATTTACTCTTCTGAAGGATTGATCTATTTCCCACTACAAAATGCCTGGTTGGCTTGGCTTTTCCAGACAGGTAATGGTTGGAAATGCTATGAACTGTACAAAGGCAGTAGAGTTTATTATTTAACAAAAATAAGGTCTGTGTAATTCAAAGTGACAGGTCCTAGTACAGAGCTCTGCTGGTTTTAGATTCATTCCACAGGGAGAGAGGGGCTAAGCAGTGTGCACTGTACAGACTACTCCTCTGAGGGTTTTCTCCTGCTGTACTTCAGAGCAAATTCTTGGAAGTAAGGGGGTTTTCCAACCTGTCTCCAAGACAGTACTGGTAATGTGAAGGAATGCTGTGTTCAGGACTCATTTCAGTAAGAGCCACACTACAGCAGCTTGTGAAAGATGGTGGGACAGGTACCCACAATATGGCTTACAGATTCCAGCATTTCTTGACATGAACTAAACATGAACTAAATTGCTCTACAGCCCTAATTGCTTTAAGCCAGAAAAATCAGCAGAGTAACAGACATAAATCAGGGCTGCTACCCTGAGTCCTGCTGTTCTACATATAAGAACAGCCTTGTGCCATCTTAAGTGTCTAGGAATTTGAGGTGGTGTCAAAATTTCCCAGTAAATCCAAAGTCAAGACTTTTGCCTTTCAAATGGTGAACATTTCAGAAGGAATGCAAAGTAGTTCAGACCCAGAGATTAAAAGTTATTTTCTGATTCTCATACTGCATATTAAATCAGGGAAAGTAAAGGTGAGGAATTCAGTATCAGTGCCTAGGGACATTGCATGTCAAGAAATTAAAATAAGGGTATTATGCTTTAATATGTGTAGCAAAATTGAAAAGAGGGAAAAGCTAAGTACTCAGCCTGCTAACACTGCCCAATCACTCCTTTTTTTTTTATAAGTATAATGAATTTTTTTAGTCAACTACATAGAAAGCTGATTTCCTAAACCTGCTGAAAATGGACTTTTGGTTTGGTGGACAAGAGCTACATTATTGGTGTATTTTACAGTGTATATGTTTTCATGGCAGTCAGTGTTATATGCCTCACACTATCTCACTTGCCTGTAGATCTCTAGAAGTAATTACACATTAAAATCCCTCAGAAATGAAGAAGCTAATTTGTATTTGGATTGGAAAGCCAAAGTAATGATTAGTGAATCAGAAAAATATTTTTGTGTGGAAAACTCCATAATGAAACTATCAAGTATTAAAAAAAAAAAAATAGCACAGTTTCTGATAGTAATTTCCTTTGGATATGCATCAGACCACTAAAATATTAGTTGTGTGAGGAGTGGCTAAATGGCAAAAAATGTTCATTACTCAGGGGGCAGAGCAACCTAGCATTGTTTCACTGGAAAGAAAGTGCTTACACTCTCTTCTCTATTCATACAGAGCATTTTGAATAGTTCTTATTGGATTCTCTGTCTGGCTCTCACAATGTGAACTTCAGGACTTCCAGGTAGCCTATGGATCTGGGCCAATGACAATTGTACTTCTTCAATGTGATATACATGGAAATTAGTAAATCCATGTAGAGTATTGTAAATAAGATGCAGACACATCCATATTAATGTTTTTTAGCTTGGTGGGATGACTGAAGGAAGGATTCCGTAAATCTTTAGCAGCTGCAGATGACATTACTCTTCACCCCCCACGTGACAAGGAGGATCATTCTGCAGCCTGGTTTGGCACCACAAAGAGAACTGACCTCTCCTTAGAGTTCAACACATGGGGGAAATTTCCAAAGAGTAACATCTAATTCTGGCTGTATTTTCATGTAGTTCTCTATTTCCTTTAGCATAAACTAGAAATCTTTGCAAAGGCATTTGTTCTGATCACTTTCCCCATATAATTAATGGCATTTGGACCAGGCTGTGGGGACCTGTTCCAAACAACCTAAGGGCCTAACTCTGCAAATCCTAATGCACATGTTTAATTTAATGTAGAGGACTAATATGTGAGATTTCTCATGCACACAGTTTAAAGCATAAGCTTAATTACTTCTAGGACAACGGGCTGCACCAAAAATTGATAAAAAATACACATTGGCTGACTTACTTAAAAAGCCCTCCAAAACCATAAGCCAGGCTTATCTTTTATTTCTTCTCTTGCTGAGAATGACTGGTTGGCCCCTGCCAAGGCCAGAGGTTTTACTCCTGTGAGCTTACCTCAGGAGTCGGAGCTCTGCAAGGAGAGTGGGATTTTGTTGGGCCTTCTCTGGTGTGGGCTGAGACGCTTGCTCATGTTCAAGTCGCAGCCTCTGGATCTCCTGCAGGATTTCTCTTGGGGAGGAGAATAAGCAGAAGACCATAAGTCATTAATTTTCCACAAAAGCAGCTCCCTGGACATTGCAAGAGGTGAAAAAGCATGACTGTATTTAGCTTTTAATCAGGGAAGATGTAAGTAAAATGACTTGTTTGCAGCCAACAAAGGAGCCCTCAGCAATGGGATATTTTCTGGATATTTTCTGAATAAACTCTTAGGATTTTGCCATAAAGGGAAATCATTCTTCAAAACCTCCCAAAAACCCCAGGTAGACATAAAATAGCTCCATGCTTGACAGAACTGCTCCGTTTTAATTCTTCACCATAAACATTTCCAGCACCTCATGAACTTAAAAAAAATGGAAGTAACCTTTTTGGACATTTTAGAGTATCAGAGAAAATATTTAGCCCTTTAAAATACTTTTAAGGGAAGCAGAGATGTGAGAGCAGTTGACAATTCACAGAAAAGCACTTTAACAAGACTTGTTACGACTGGCTTGTGAGCCCTGGAGTGCTGTCAAAAGGCTAATACAAAGCTTCACAGCAGAAGGTTGAAACCTTTGTGAATTTTGTCTCTTCTTCACAATGTGCTGGAAGCAGACGGTCAGGAGGCAGCTTCGAAGTATGAAAGGCAAATCGAGACTGGAGCTGGTGGTGCTCATTACACGGTGACAGAAGGCAGTGCAGAGTTTGGAATAGGAAACCATCTGGTCTGGGCTAGCCTCTGTTTTATGGTCCAGCACTAAAAGCAAAGCTCTGCTGCCATACATTTCATGGCATCAGGCAGTCTGGTACCCAGGGCCAGGTTCTCTGCTGTTAACAAACAGGCATCACTCCTTTTTCGGGCCGGCTGGCCTATTTCTCCTGGTCACTCTCTCTCAGTCTCGGTCACATCTGCACCTCCTGTCTCATTTGATCAGCAGCCTAACTTGCTGCTAATCTTCCTGCTAACCTCTCCCAGGCAGGCTGTGTTCTGAAGAGCTTTAATCATCTTTTTCCTGAATAAAAGCAGGGGAGCATAACATTACAAGCGTGACTGATCCTTTTATCGTTTCATGTTATAGTGCTACTGAGAATCCAACTGAAAGTTAATCCGGTTTTGAAACAGGACAGACTTTTTTTTAAAACTCTTAACAAACAGCAGCTGCAAACAGTAAAGTATCCATGATTATATCATGTCATTGGACAGTACACTTCTGAAAACATGGGGTGGCTATGGATTTCAGAGCCTTTATCCTATAGTATGGACCTTTTTGTGCTCTCGTTTTTTTTGTACGGGGAAATGTATGTGCCTGTATAAGCACATTGTACAGGTGGTAAAAAATGCTAAGAAACAAACACGTATGTAACATATGGGACTGAACAAAACTAGGTACTTAGTGGATCCTTACCGGTTTTTATTTTCAAGCTCTGCAATCAGCTGCCTTTGTTGCTTGTTTGCATCAATGGTGAAGGAGATATCTGATGCTCCTCTCTGCTGACTCGGCTGCTGTTGTGAAACAGAGAAGGCTGCATTGAAAGAGGAATAGCCAGCATGCACCACTAGTTCAACACAGATCTGTTCTGTGAAATCTGTTTACAGTAAGTGCAGTACCAAGCTTGCCTACACTAAAAAAAGAACATTCATGTTGTGCTCATACCAGTATGGAACCATTGCTAGTAAAAGCAGAGTAAGTGCTAGAGTAAATAAGACTCAGTGTTTACCATCCTGTCAGTCACTGCTTTTTCACGCAGCTTCCTCTGAACCAATCATAAAAGGCAATGACACTGCTGCAGGCAGTTGCTGTAATGTGGCTCTTGATATTGATGCTGCAGACAAGAGGAGCACACTGAAGTGTAAAGCAGTGTCTGCCTCCAGAAGGGACGGGATGTGTTTCCAGTGCAGCGATGCTTCACGCTCTTGAAAGCACAGTTTTACTTTCAGTTTGAAAGCAGTGCTCAGTTTTCAGTCTGCCTCTGTGGCCCATTTGGTCATTTTCCTATCTGCTCTCACGATACTTCAGGAAATCTATTTCCCCAGTCCTTCGAGTACAGCAAAATCTTTTTTCCACCAGTGCAATTATATGAGAATTTGTCTCTCACCAAACTAGGCAGTGCTCACTACATCTTCATTGGACTATGCCCTTTCTGCTTGTTCATCAGCAATAATCAATCATTGTTTTCCTTGTTCGCACTCCTGTATTTCAGTATTGTAACAATGACAACCCAGAGGCAGGACATTTAGAAGTTTCACAACTATGAAAGATCCCCATTTATTTCTAACTCCAACCTGAAAGAATCAGGTATTTAAAAATACTCTGCTGAGTTACTGCTATGATTTGAGGGCTTCTCACCACAAAAAGCCCTGTGAAGTGTAACTCTGCAGTGTTATTTTATGCGATGCCAGGCATCCCCTCTGCCAGGAGACGAACCCTCAAAAAGGATGAAGATATATTTCAATAGCCTAACAAAGGTTAGGACTGTCTGTGGGAAAAGGACAGTATGTTTCCCCCATAACCACATACTGTCTTTTCTGCTATGGACACATTTTCCCATTAACACATCAACCACAGGGAAGCAGAACAGTGCATAAAGAAGTGATACACACTGGAGGAAGCAGGATCTTCATCCTGAATGCCCACTGTTAGCAATACATTTAGTTTCTTAAAATCCAGAATGACTATCACCAAAGCTTTAAAAATTTCCACTGCTCCTACCGGGCATCACTCTTTTGCTTGGAAAGATTTCTCTTTATAGAAACCTCCCCTCTTCCTTCTGTCTCTTTTGTTCAAAGATCAAAGATGGATGGCAATAAGAAATTCAGTATTTTCCTTCAAGTCAGCTCTGTTTATACTGTTTACCCCTACATCAAGGACACATGTTATATGGAACTGATGTCAACTGATTTTTAACCAAAGACATTATTACTGGGGAATCGTGTTCCCATAAAGAATTACTGTCTTTCAGGAATAAGACTGTCATCTACAGGTTGCCTTAAATTTGAAACACTGTGTCACACGTCTAGAAAGGATTGATTTGGGCTGGACTGGCAGAACAGGAGCACCCCTCTCCTCCCAGGCAGCTGCAGGTAGTGTGAAATCTCCGTGACAGCATCTGCATGGGGCAGCAGACCCATCTTCACGTGGTCTGAATGTGACTCAGTGTCTTTACACAATGTGTGGTGCCCAATTTCACCCTTTCAATTGACCCCTCAGTGTCAAAATCTCAGTGTGAAAATGCTTCTGGGTGCTCTAGACCTGCTGCTTTTCACTTAACCATCATTCATGGACCCTTGTTCTATCAAATGGTCTGAGATCGAAAAAAAAAGTAGCTAGGCTGACCTTTTATGTACCATTTAAGACTTTATATACTTTGATAAGGTTCCTGCTTCATTCTCTCTTGTTCCTGAATGCAGTTAGTGAGGTTTTAGCCTGTCATCACCTTCTATCTTTGGACACAGAGAGCAGAATAATCATTGCTCTGAAATGAAAATGGGAGCCAGGGCTAATGCAGGGGGTCATTACAGTCATCCTGCTGAAGAACATTCTTTAATATCCTTAGTACTTAAGGCCCTGGTGGCTGTGATATTTGAGCTAGAGAGTAAAATGGATTCACCACCACATTTTCCCAATGCAGTAAATCATTAACCTTTAACCAAAGCTAGCCCAGACAATATTTTATAGTCTTTCCTGAGTTCAAGATGTCAGACTCCCTTTGATGCAATTATTTAAATGCCACTGCATTAGTATATAGATTATATGCATTAGTATGTGGATTCTTTGGATTCAATGGACTGCATAAAAGCGTTATTATTAAAGCATAACAGCCTCTGATGAAAAGAACAGGGAAAAATAATCCATTAATCATTAGACTGTCAGATGTAATTTCCCTGATCTTGCCAAGCCCCTGGAACACAACAGAAGGAAAGTACCTTCCTTTAATTAAAACACTTACTGATGAAGAAGTTTCTGCTGCCAGCCTTGCTGCGTACCTGGCGATCAGCTTGTGCTCTTCATCCAGCCGACTTGCACTGTCAAGGACGCTGCTCAGGGGGAGGGGAAATGGGGAGAGAGGTTTATACAGTGCAAAAACACCCTCTGCCTCAGCCAGCCACCACCTCACACCCCCAAGCAAAAACACCCTCTGCCTCAGCCAGCCACCACCTCACACCCCCCCACGTCAGTCACAGCAAAGGAGCAAACCGTCACCGAATTAGGAACAGCTGATGTTAATAGAGCAAAGGGGAGAGAATTTCCCTGGAAAGATCAGTTCTAAGGGGCTGGGCAGCACCTTCCCTTAGGGAGAAAACAGCAGCGCTCTGCAGCCCACAGTAAAGGTTGTACAGGATGAGCTGGCAGACTACTCTGCCCAAAAAGAGTCAGAAGGTAGTTATGACCATCAGCCCACATTTATTTTGCAACTCAGCTTTGTCATGTAGGGGGATAGAATATAAGAAAATAAAGGTAGTATAGAAAGTAATCTTACCCCTAAGGAGTTGCAGCTGAGCCAATTATTAGAGATTAGGAACAGGTCTGACTTAAACAGGCCACAGCTGTAGCCAATGAGAAGAGTGCTATAAAAGAGTGGCCTGGCTAGTTGAGAAGAATTGGAGTCAGTTGGCTACTGTGAGAAGAAGGAAGGATCAGTGCTTAGAGGAGCTGCCTGTGAGAAACATCAAGGAGATGTGGAACTCTTGCAATAAGGAAATGACAATATGGAACCTCTGTGATATAATGACAACATTGTCATGTCACCTGTAAGACTATTTTTTGGTCAGTGGATTAGCAGGAGCCTCGGTGTTTGTCGAGGAAAAACTTTAGAAGCTTTGTCATATTTGCCCCAGAAAACAGTGTTTAGGATAGTTTTGCAGGTCACTTACCAAGGTCTCATAGACCACTGACCTAGGAATTTATAATCAGGCTTTCTCTTTTATTCTTGGTTTCTTGCTATTTGGGAGCAAGACTTCACAGTGTCAAGTGACTGTGATCAACAAGTGTAAAAACTAAACAGTAAATATGCTGAATTTCTTTAAAATATTGCACCTTATTATCTTTTCTCCCCTAGGAATTTAAAAAGGAAATATTTCTCTCATGTTAATGCTTTTCCAACTGTCCTTACTTTAAAAGGAAGATATTATTTAGTCAGATGAGCAGGGAAAAGGTAATATAGTGAGAACCTTCATTACTTCTAAACATTAAGAAGTTTACAGACAAACATCAAAACTAACAAAACCAGAAATCCTTCTCAGAAATCTGCAAAGGACTTAGTTGACCCTGGATAATCCCGGGCTTTAGAACCCTATACAGCATTACTTCTAGTATACCTAAGAGAGAAAAAAATGAAGTCCCTAAGAAGAGGTGAGAGGAATGTGGAATTGCTGTGTGGAATACAAGGCTGCCTGTGGACTTTCCCAGACAGAGGCAAGTCTGGCCTCTTTTCTTATCCTTTGGCTACTGTATAATGGTTTTTGGCTGAAGGGAAACAGGAACAAATCTCTCTGCCCATGGGCTCTTCTGGGCATGTAACTGGTTGATGGCAAACGAGCTTCAAATGAGTCTGGCCATGGGATTTTATTCTGATTTTTTTCCCAGAAATTGTACCTTGAACCTGAAAAGCCTTCCAGAGGAAAATCGCACTTGTACCAAAAGCTCTGCTTTTGAAGAACTGATGTATTTAAAAGGAATATTTCTCTTAAGCTTCTCAGTGAGTTCGTATCCCCATGTCCTTCACGGAACTACAGTGCATGTGTTTTGTTTGGCCTGATTAAATCCACTGGGATTTAAAAGTTATGTTTGAAAGATGAGCAGTGGTTGGTATTCACTGATCATGAAACTAAAGCTGGGTGTCGTGTAGATTTGCTACAGCTTAGTGATGCAAGAGAAAAGAGACAAACATCATCTTTTTCTCATTCTGATAATAACCTGTGAGGCCACAAACATGAAGTTTAAAAAAACAGTAAAGCTCTGAAAATTGAGACACAGGGAGGTTCTGTGTAAATAAAACTTGTGCTGCAGACTGCATGTAAGACTTCTGGTGGTAGATGAGCATTGACTTTCTGGTTTTGGTTATGTTTATTTTGTTACATACACAGCCTAATTTTATGCTTACTGAGATTCTGGTGGGGTAACTGATACACCTTTGGGAAAGACCAAAGCTAAAGGCATTTTTCTAAATTTATACAGTTCTGCTTCTTACATACTCATGCTTACTGTACTAGTATGTCACCCAGAGAAAGAAAGGGGTGAGCAACTCTTGCAGACACATAAAATTATGTAAACTGGGTAATAGGGGTTACTTTTATGACAGTTTAATTAATTTTTAATTAAACATGGCACCCTAACAGATGGTTGTGAAAACAAAAGGCATTCAGCATCAATTCTCCTTTTTATGGCAATGTGCAGCCATATCCGTCTTGGAAAAATGGATTATGGTTCCGCTTGTTGGCATAACCCAGTCTGCAGCAGAGTTCTGAGATGTGAGCTAACACCTAAGCCAACTGCTTTAATGAATGAACCAAGACACTGCAGCTTTTTGAGTCTTACTTGTATTTAATGTCTTTGATATATATTTATGTGTGGGTGGATGTTATAAAGTAGATGTAGCAATGCATCAAATTTAGTCTGTGAGTGCTGCAAATCACTAACCCCAAAGCCTTGAAAATTAAATTTCAATGTCTGAGATAAATGGACTTCTGGAATATACCCATTCTATGTGACCATTAAGAACAGAAGTTTGCACAGCAGCATTAGCCTCGACTGCCAAGAATTTTATGTCTCAGAGTTCTCAGATTTACCATAATTTGTTTCTGTTTTACTTCACCAATTTCACAGAAAACCAGAAACACAGTGATACAGTAAGACAATTGTACACAAAAGGTTTACAATATTATGAATGTGTATGCAGAATTTGGGACCCCAGAGGAATGACTCGGCATCCTTTTGAGAGAAACTGGACATTATCCATACAAATATCCTAATGTTGTTCCTTATTTTCTAAAAATCACTGTTTCTCCATTAGTGACCATTTCTTTAAAGACTTTATAATTATTAGCAATAGTTGGTCTGGCACCCATCACCATTTAGATGTAGAGTGAATATCCAATATTAGCACCTGCACAAGGGGACTTCTGTGGTCTAAGGCAGCTCCATTAAAAAAAGGGATCTCAAAACAGCAGGCAAAGGATGAAAAACATGATAACCTATGGGCAAAGGAGTGACTCTGGAGGATCTTTGCTACTTCTCAGGCTTCAGATGTGTCAGACCAGCCTGTTCTGCAATAGGCAACTGGCAATAGCTGATGTGGATGTTCCCTGCTGGTTTTACAACTCTGTCACCGCTTATTAGAAAAGTCTCTGGTGAAATTTCTGCAAGAGAAGTATCAGCGCAGTCTTCATGACATGCTCTTATTCTACAAACTCTTCCTTAATAAATAATTTGCTATAGAAAATACAGACAAATTAAAGGGTCAGTTTCTAAGCCTTAGGGCTGTTAAAAAAAAAAAAAAAGAGGCATAACAGCAACACACCAAATGTTCTCTGAGAACTGTTTAACTGCCACACTTTCAGAACTGGCTTGGTTTTAAGACACTTTAAACCAAGACAAATCATCTGAATCCTCTACTGCTGTTAATTTGTCATTTACTTTAGAATCACCAAGATTTTACCAGCAAAATATTATAACACTCAGTTATGTTGGAATAATCACAAAATCAAATTGTTCAAGGGAGCTAAATGTCTATACATTTCCTCTGTAGCAACTGGTCTCTGAACACTTTTCCTCTTTCAAAGGAAAATTAAACCAGCCTTCCCACCTAGAGTTCTGCACAGCCCCTTAGTAAACATTTTAAAATATACCCTAGAATAGTACAGCACTTTTATACAGAAATAGAATTCACATAGTGCTATGCAGTAGATCACAAAACCCCCAGAAAACAGCTCTCTATGAAACCAAAATAACCTCTTTTAATTTATCTTATTTTTCTGTGCCTGAAAAGAAAAAGACTGAAATATATGCAATTATTATTCAAAGCTAGGCAAAGTCTCTATCTTACAAAAATGGAAACTATTTGAGGTTAAAAATTATTTTTAAGAATCAGACACTGAAGATTAGTGAAGTAAGTGTCAAATATTGGCTTTAAATACTAAAAAAGACTTTGCAATCAAACTATTCAAAACATCTGGCTAAGGGCTAATTTTTCTACCCATATAGTTACTATAAATAATGAATTAATTCTTTCTATTGTTTATTAATTTGCTCTGGAGTCCTGGCTTCTAAGAAACCCTCAAGTAAGTTATTAGCCTGTGGTAGAAGGAAAGGAAAACTTTTACTTGCAGTTTCAAATAACTGGAGATGAAAAATAAAGATAAGCAGTGAAAATTAATTAAATTAATTAAAAATATCCTATAAAGCCCAAAATAGAAATACTAGCTGCACTTAAAAAACCCCAAAGTTATACTGGGTTATATTAGACTGATGATTAGCTATAAATTAGCCTCAGTATCTAAAAACCTCAAATCTTGTTTTGTTTTTAAATGTTACTATACAACTCTTCAGATACTTTTATGTATTATGCTCACAAAATATCTCTGCAGGTTTTTCTTGCAGATAAAACGTCCAGCCACAATCGTTCCTCTTTTCAGTTTTGGCTGCCAGAAGCACTTGAATTATCTGATGTCTGGGTAGGTGCAGGTAGCATTTTGCAGGCAGATTGAATGCAGAGCTGGCCAGCTGCAGCCTCCCCTAAACCAGAAGCTACCTCATTTTGGTTAACTGCATGCTTTACTCAGGTTACCAAACCTCCTTAAGGTGCAGGGTGAAATAACTTGAACTCAGCACCATCCTGGCACAAATGTGTGGGTTTTGAGCAAAGTGCATCCAGCCACTCTGGGGCATGGGCAGGAGGAGGTCAGCTTTGCCTGAAGATGCCACCCCAGACTTTGAGATGCAGCAGCTGAGCTTCCTGCAGAGGCCTCACCTACTCCTCTGGAAACTGGCTTCATACAGGAGCTCTAGGATGGCAAGATTTTGTTCTTGTTTTACCAAAATGTAACCATTCTATTTGTCTATTAGCCGTCTCAGTCCAACAAAGCAGAAAATGGCAATGCAGTATGGTCTGATGCTTGACTAAGACTACTGTCCCTCTAGGTTATGTTTCAGTCAAAATCTAATTATACAAATAACTGAGATTGTTTCTCATTGAGGATACTGTGACTGCAGTGATTTAGTGTCAGTAATCAGATGTTATGTACTATGCTTTGCATCAGTTGTTTAAACAATAAGGTTGTTGTCAGTCACTCCCCCATTCATTTCTCAAAACCAAATAAATGTTGAATATCATGGCATATGATTTGTATATGTATATTTGGAAACAAAGGTGCTATGAGTTGGTGAGGTTGGCTCAAAGCCTTGAGGGAACAGGTTGGAATATAAAGAATAAAATTTGAAGGATGAAAACACCACAGATGAGGCGAGGCACCCACAGGGAGGTCTCAGGAGGAACTGGTATCCCTCACTGAAGCTAAATGAACCCTAAAATGCTATGCCTGGAAAACCAGCCCAGCACCACCCTGTCCATTCTTCACTCCCCTCCTGAACAATCATATCAAGTAAGTCACTCATGGTAGCCAGGGCCACTTTTCCTTCTCCCTGTCACGCCAGACTGAGTGGCAGCATATTCCTACCCTCAGTCATGGGTGGGCAATGCCTGGTCACACACATGCCACCAAGAGCCTGCTTTCACAGCCACATGTCAATATTCCTCAATAAGCCTGATTTCTGGAAGTGCTTCTTCAGGAATGAAATTCCTCTTGAAAATGTTTTTGTTTAGGATAAAAGGTTTTCATTTTCCTCACTAAAACCTAGTTTGCCTTTTCAACCCTCCACTACTGGCAAATTCCAGTGGGCTACAGAGTAGAGAAGCAGATCCAGGACAACGAAGGCAGACTTTTTATCTACTGGGCATGGCAAATTACTCCCATTTTCAACAGGAGCTACATGCAGAAGTGCATTTTTTAAGACTGCAGAGAACCATTGCATTCACTCTCCTAAATGAAGTTGCTTATTGCCTCCTACATGCTGGAGTAAATGGAGACTCTTCTAACCCAGGAAATATTCTGAAGTGGCAGCACAGGAAACTGAAGGGTTTGCTATGAGCAAAATAAACCTCCTGATCCTAGTTTTGTTAAAACCTTGTATAGTTTTCTGCTCAGCACCAGATTTTCTAGGGCCATATACTGCTCACCACTCTGGGGGTACAGGGCTGCAAAGTCTATGGAATTCTGTTGCACTTGGAGATTTGAGGCAGCGTTTCCCTTCCCTGGTGTGGTGGGCTGCAATGTCAGCATCTCAAGTGCCAGGACAGCTGATGGGTTTAGGAGACAAAGCTCTAACAATTAATTATGTTCAAGACACCCACTTAAAACCCCTGAAAGAAGGGAAAGTTTGTATACAAGATTCAAGAAACGCAGAAATGAGGCAGATTTAAAAGCAATGCCTGACATATGTAAAAATCAAAGTGAACTTCTCTCACTAGGTTAGTAAGAAAATTATTATTGTGATTTAATTATTTACGTACTATTACAGTTTCTAACTTTCAAGAAAGGTGAACCTACAAATTATAAATGATCTCAAAAATGAATACAATGAAAACAGGGGCTTCTTTAGTTATTGTTGTGTGAAGATTTCTGCACTACCACCGAGCCCTGCACTGCCTAGAGCTCAGTATCCCAAACAATTTGCACAGCCATTCTTAACTCAGCAATTATTTGCAATACTTGACAATACCTTGCAAGCCTCAGTAGAGAGAATAGCAGCCAGTGCCACAATCCACCAGCTTTGGGAGGACATGCCCCATACTCATACACATTCACTTCAGGTTAGTGCTCATGAAGAGCTGCTCCAGCTCATCAGGCAGGGAGGGAACAGGGAGAGCCTTTGGCCGAGCAAGGTCCCTTTGCTGGGTGCGCCCAAGGTGCCCAAGCTGCACTAACCGTGCGGGGCTGCTCTGCAGCATGTTGACATAGACCCCGATGAGCACGTGTTCATCAGCCAGCCTGTCTGCAACATCCAGGCTGTACTGCAACCTGCAACAGGGGCAGGGCGTGAGCCAGACACACACACAGACAGAGAGAGCAGGAGCAAGACTGTGAAATGGGAATCTAGCAATGAATACTTCAGTGTTCTTAGGAAAAGAAAAATCAAAGTGAAACAACACGCCAAGTGCAGAAATTATTTTGTTATTATTGTAATTTATATGGTTAGTGTTTAGTGATTTAGGATGGTAGCAACCTACTTGATGACAGAGCCAGCCTCAGAAATCAGTGAGATGACAGATCAGGCCAGGGGCTGAAGCTCTGGAGCTGTACAATAGCATTTATTACAAAATACAGCAAATTGTGAGGTCAGCATTATTTGGTTTAATATACTCTATATTACACAAAAACATTAATATAGACATGTAACATACATGACTGACACAATGAATTCACAAGCTGGATTTGCTTGGAAATGTCTGATCAAGACCTTATGCATCCAGGTGTACATACATGTATTTAAACATGCCTTACTTAGCTCACTGGATTAATTGCTTATCACAATTTTCTCAGGGAAAATGTATATAGAATACATTAAAAATGGGAGGAATAGAGGAAAATGTTTTGGTTTAGCTGTGTTAGTGCAATTTAAGAACATACTCTCTCTTTAACTTACCCTTTGCCTTTCAAGAAAGCTGGAGCAGCCCTAGCCAGCAGTTTGCTCTGCTCTACTTCAGTATTCTTGGAAGGAGAGCTAGTTAATAAGATAGGAAAACTAAGAAGAGGTAAACAGTGATGTCTGAAATTCATTATAGAATAGAGTTTGGAGAAGCTCATTTGAGTGCCCTGGACTGAATAAAAATAACAGAAGCTTTAAAGGAATTCTAGAAAACATCAGCAAATGCAAAATCAGGAATTACGAGTTTCCCCTCCTGTTCTCCAAAAGCAAACTATTAAACCCTCCACTACAGAAATGATAAGCAAAATATGCTTCTCCCACAAATGGAGAGATGAAGGCTTGTATTTTCCAGATAGAGTCTGAGATAAACACGGTCTCAAATGCTGCTTTCGAGCTGGGAAAGCTTTACCATAACAGCTAAATTGCTTTTCTCCACATTAACTGTAAGATGGTTTCTATAATCTATGGAAAGGCATTTATTTGGATGCAGTGATGGGATACAGCAGTTTAATTTTCAGAAGTAGTGTTGTTGTGTTGATTTAAAATAATATACAGTTCACCAAACACACTTTTTTCCTAATTACAGTATTTAATGGATTGCAGTAACTTCCTCTTTCCCAACACTTAAATATCCACGTTAACAAGCTACCACTGGCTAAAAATGAGAAACATTGAAAATGTTCTTTTTTTTTTCCATGCTGCAGCATTTCTTTGTTTTTAAGAAACAACAAAGCAAAACAAAATTATATTTTACTTTCTTCTTTTCAAAAATTAATCACCTTTTTTTTTTTTTTGTTTGGCACCTCATGGGTGTGAAAGCATGGATGCACTTGTGCATCCAGGGGTGTATGGGTCTGTGTGTAGGCAGGTAATGTTGCACAAATGTGGTGCCTGGTAATCTTCAAAACCTTCAATACTGGGACAAAGAAGGAATTCAATGAGGTGAGATTTGTGTAATTCCCCTCCTTTTGGGAGAGCAAGGTTGGCATAGGACCAAAGGTTGTCTTAAGAACTCAAGCCTATTGATTTATAATAAATTTGTAAGATAGCTGAATGAAATGCTGTACTGCACATCAAGAAAAAATGCTTGTTTCACATTTCTCTGCCCACCAGCATGTACTTATGTGTATTGCACTTCCACTGGGCCAAAATTCATGCTGATAAACATGTGCCATGCCATCTAGAAGGATGCATTTTCCACACTTTTTTTTCCCAGTTACAGAAGGAAAACGAATTCACGGGGTACAGAGTGTGCCACTTGAGCCAAAAATGCACCTTTCACTTGTAAAAGCACAGATAAGTATGCTGCCCCAGTGGGAGACCGAAGGCCCCAGGGCAGATTTTGTGCCTTGCTTTCTAACAGTGTGCCCTCCACCAACCACAAGTTCCCCTCTCCCATGCTCCAGAGGCCACACAGTCAGTGTGGAGAGACAGGTGAGCAAGGATTACTCACTGAGCAACTGATACCATGACCCTTTCCTTTTTAGTTGATTAAGCAAATTTTAATCTTCCAACCTTTTCTCACGAGTTACATGTTCTCTGTTTTTCTGATGTTTGGGTGTCTCCTCTGGACTCCAGACATGCTGGTTAGCATATCTACCCCTGTGCTGCTGCCCTAAACTGCAAGCAAACCTCTAGGCAGATGTCTCCTCCTCTGGGGAATGAGTTTTAATGGCTTTCCACATGATGTTCCAGGGTCAAATGCAATCTAACAATTGTATTGCTGACTTCAATTAGTTTGTGGTTCATTGCAACTGCTGGATCCTCTTTTAAAATATTTCTATCCATCCAATTAGGCTCCCATCTTTTATTTGACTATTTGCTTCCTTGCTACAGCACTTTTCACTTATAATTACTGAATTTCCTGTAATTGATTTCAGATCATTTGGACATCAATTACTACCATTGCTACTGAGGTACTTTTCTTTTATTTAGAAACTGCTCTCCAAGCACTCCTTTCCACAACTATTTCAACCTTTGTACCACCTACAAATTGGATGTATTCACTCTTTGCTTCCATTAAGTCACTATGAGAGATAGTGCAGCGTCTAATTTAGGATAGCTTTCAAGAATCTCAGCAGATGTCCTTCTCCTAAAGCGACAGCAAACTTCTGAAAATGTCATTATTTATTTTCAATGTTGCTCTTTTATTAATTTCCCTATGTATTTCCTTTGGGTACTTCTGTGTCATCTGGGTCTATGTTTAAAGTCCTTTTAAGGTCAACTAGTATTGTATCTGCTGCTTCTTTTTTTACTCACTGGATCAGTCATTCTGTCAATGAAATAAATTAATTTGGTTGATATAATTTATTCTTGACAAATCTATGGTGGTTATATCTTGCTTATTATCCTCCAGATGCTTACTAACTCTTTTATAACTTCAGTATCTTTGGATACCAAGGTTAGGCTGTCTCCTTTATAATCCCCTTAACCTTTGTCCCCAATTCCACCTTCAACCCTCCTTCACTTGGAAGAGCTGACATTTGTCCTTCTTGTTCTTCCATATCTTCCTACATCCTCCACATATCCCCCAAAATACAATAATACTTCAGAGATTGTTCTGGCCACAGAGAATTTCCAACTGGAACAGATATTTTAAAGATACACTCCTGCTAAAATGGAACATCTCGTAAGATGCTAAGTCATGCTTCTCCATCCAAATTTAGAGACAAACCTTCCAGCTGTGAGCAGATGTCTATAAAGGTACAGACCTAATAATATTGGTGCAAATGTTATGCCCTCATTAGTGTCTACCTGGCTACTAAACAATCAAACATTTAAACCTTTCCTTTAGCCAGGTGGAATACTGCTGATACTCTGCTGAAATAAGGCTTCTCATCTTGTTCTGAAAAAACCACGCCAAGACAGCAAGCAGTTAAAGTCTACCATGCTCCTTAGATTCAGGAACATGCAGAACAGCAGCAATCCAGTGTGGTTTGCTCCAAATTAGTTGATGACTGGAAATCTGGTCCAATCTCTTGTTAGAGGTAGAATATCTTGTTAGTTAGAATACCATTTCCTTTAACTTTTATGTGGAGCTCAAAAAAGGCACCAGCCATTCTGACTCAGCATTGAATAAGACTCAATTTCTCCTTGGCTATGGGTATCTGATATCACAGTGCATTCTTTCTTTCACACAATTGCCAAGTCATTTCAAGTTCACCAGAACGTGTTGCATCAGACCATTTATTCCAGTTTATTACCCCTTTAGAAGAACTAAATGCATTAGCTGTGAAGGAGGGGCTGAGAAAAATGCAAAAAAACCCATTCTGTTTCATCTTATCCTACCTAAGCACAATAATTCAATAGCTTAAAGAAAACATATATAAAGAAAGAGCAGGACATTGTACCCATTACTATGGCAGCTATATACTTTAAGTCAGCATGACAGACTGCAGCAGGGGAACAACATTATTCAAATAAGGAAAAAAACATTAATTCAGTGTATAGAGTTATTTCTCTTTAACAGACAAAAGTTTCTACAATGCTAAGTTTGCTTGTTTTGATGTAGCATATCCAAATCACTGGGTTTGCAAGGGCATTACCTATTCTGCAGTAATCTTCCCCTGCTCTGCTGCCCTCTAAGCCATCAGAAATTGCAAAAACAATTGAGAGAAACCCCTGAATACTAGCTACAACAAAAGAATTACAGGCCTTGTGGTTTTAATCATGTTAGCTGTCAACAGCAAATGACCATAATTTGGTATTTGGGAGAAGATCACAGACTTTTGTTGTTTCTTCTTTTCTAACACAAGTGCTTTAAAGCTGCTCTTGAGCTGCACAGAGCATATTGTTGATACCAATTTCCACACTGTATACATTAAGAAGAAAGGTGCTTGTAATTGCTAAGCCAACCTCCTCATTAAAGCTCTCTTATGGACCTGCTGGCTCCAACTAAGCAAACAAGCACAGAAATTTAAGTGGACTTTAATTCTAAAGCAGTTTGAAGAAATTAAAAAGCATCTTTGGGAAAGCCTGAACCCAGCTTCCTTTGAGCTTTGGAGTAATTGTGTACCCACCTAAAATCAGTGTTTCAGATGCAATTAAAGTGTAAATAGTACATAATGTTCCATCTCCTTTCAGCTGCTCCCTGCCATTTGTCACTGCATTTACCAATTATTAAAGATCTCTCCTCTAACAAGATTCTCCATCCTCCCAGTTAATTTCCAGTTTTCACCCCTCTATCCAGAAATATAGTAATGTGCTGAACTTAGGAGATGTTACCCATTTCTAGCAGCAGAATGAGCTGGTGTGCTGAATTTAGCATTTGCTGCCACAGGGAGGAACTGGTTAGAATGGCTATGTTCTTATGTGAACACAAGTAGCTGAAATAAATACCATGGGAATGCTATGAATGACTTTCTCTGCCAATTCTCCTTTGAATAAACATCCAAATTACATAAAAACGTCACTTAAAGCTATCTGAAACCTCCGGACTAGACTGCAACACAAATTAAAGTAACCATAAGTTATCTGCAGTGAAAACACAGCCAGCAGAGCTTTTAGTGTTGATTACATCCAGCTAGAAATTTTACTCTGAGTTTGTACTCTTCTTATTATAATATGAATCATGGAGTATTTAATATAAAACCAGCACAACTGCAAACAGAGCCATCAGTCTGTTTCTCTTATGTTCAAGAGGGTGAACTTCCACTAATGGGGCCTGATTTTCCCGGGGCAATACTAACAGCAAAACTTAAAAGAATGAATGAAGACACAGTTATTAGTCTAACCCAGACTGAAGATCTTGGCATTTAGCAGAAAAGTATCTTCATATCTATAATTCTTACTGAATTTAGTTAATGCTCATGGATTAGCAAGAAAAAAAAAAAGGAAATTTCCACATAATTCCACATAAAAAAAAGGCAGGGAAACTGTTCTTATGCAACTGTGTAATTCTTTTATGCAGAATGAAACAGGATCTTCCTTTAGGTCACTGAGATGTGAGGGAATGCTGGACAAAGGGTTCAGCAATGAGAGGCAGGGGTCCAAATCCAGTGCTCACTATAAATGGGAAATTTTCATTAGCTTCAGGAGGATTTAGATCTGCCTTTCCTGTGGTCATTTTGAAAAGCAAAGCTGAGGGGTCTGGGGAAGGTTATTGGCAAGCAGCGCTCAGGGCAGAACAGCAGCCACCCACAGTGAGAGCTGAGGCAGAGGAGGCTGGCTGTGAGACCTGAAATCATTTCCAGGCTTTTGTGCAAGCCTCTTTCATTCCTTGGTCAAGAACACAACAGGCAAGTCATACACTGATGATGGAACCATAAAGGTGTAGGTTACAAAAGCAATGTTTCCAACTTCCACAGGACACATTAATATTAATCCTACGTGAAAGGGAAAAAAGGAAAGAGTTGTGCTGCGCAGAAGCAAGAGAAGTTGGCAAAGCCCACAGCCAGCAGGAAGTCCATTCAAAAGACTAATTAGAGCCACAGAAACCCTCTAGCCCATCAGAGCCTTCCTTAAAGAACATTTTGAGTGGTTTAGCAGAATTGCTAATGATTTAGTGCATGAGCTACAGAACTACTGCGATTAGTAGGTTAGTGCTCTCATACTGACCGTGAATTGTTGTGAAGCTGATTTACATACAGCTTTATAAGAGAATGCTCATCAGCCACAGGACTGGCTGCATTTATACCCCCAAGTAACCTGAATGATTCAAACAATGAAACCTTGTTAATACCTCAAAAAGAATATACACAGAGCAGAGTGTTCAGAGAGGGTTCATAACAATAAATCCAATTTATTTAGAAAGAGTACTGACTTGGCTGCTTGTAGGGTGCTTTTTCTTTCCAATAAAAAGATGCAAATTAAATTTGTAAAAGGTGAAAATAAAAATACTGAGAATAAGCTGTCAAACTCCTAAAATCCTGCTATGTCAATGAAACAAAAGTGACAAAACTTCTAATATGCAATCAATGTAATTAGTTTACATATCAGGGTACAGTTAACTCTAAAAAAAGCCAGAATGACTGCTGCATCATGGAAACTTTTAACTGCACAGGGATGTCACACTATCCACTTATATGAAGTCTGGGTACCTATGCTTGAGGGGGTGGTACTATCACCTGCTTTCAGGGGATTCTCATCAAGGAGTGTTTCCTAGGGAAAAAAAAAGGAATTCTAACAGTTCAGGAAGCATGTACGTTTAAACCTGATAGTTAAAGACAGTCAGTTACTAAAGAAGACAAAAGTAAAATAATCAGGTATGTTTTACAGGCAAAGAGAGACAAGCAGCACAGTAGACAGTGCTGTGAGTGTTACTGCAGATCCCTGGCCTAAGAAGCAGTGTACTTTTGTTGATCAAGCACAGGGATGTCTTGGGAATTAACAGAAACATCAGCAACACTCCTGAAGAGCGCTGTTCTTAGCGACCTCTCCTGGAGAGGCTACAAATACATAACCCTGCATTGCACATAAACCCCCATATATTCCAACTACAGAAAAGAAGCTGCATTTGCAGTCTCTCTGTATAGGCAGCACATCTGGCCTTGGGGGCTGCTTTGGGACTGGCTTTCAAAAAGCATCTCAGTCACACCCACTTGCACTGAGACAACACAGAATTTACAGCTTACGCCTTGTGGTAACAAAATTCATAAATCAAGTAAGTAGTAAACAATCTACACTCTGACTTTGCAGTGTACACTGCAGGTTTGGTTTCAGTTTTGATGTTAAAAAATGTAGCTGTGCATATCCTGATATTGTGTTTAGTCATTTGGGAATGCTGAAGCACTGACACACACAGCAGGAATCAAGCAATAAAATGCACCCAAGGAAGACACATTGCTCATCTTCCCTAAGACAGCAGGAAGTTATTTTCCTGCCACCTTCTTACCTATGTGCATTTGTAGGCTCACATAGATGGGGTCAGACAGCTAGCAAATGCTACACACATATTTTGGCTGGATGAGCCAAAATATTGAGTCAAAATGTACAGTCAGCTGTGAGCACCTCCTCTTTGGGATTTGTTTCTGATGAGACTTCCCTGCTTTGTTTACTGAAGGGTCAGTCACCATATTCCAAGACTACTCTTTCTTCCTTGCTGATTTTAATGAAAATCAGAATGATTTGACAGGATGTCTTGCTATGTCTTGGAAGTATGAAGACATCTTCTCTTTGTTCATCCGTATCTTGTGGTATGATGCAGGCATTCCCAGTAGGCAATGGCATATCCCAGTTCCTATTCCCATAGTGCTGTTACAAAATGGCTTCTCACCAACAGCCCATTTTGGGTCCCTATGGGAGAGTGCCTAGAGTTGCATGTGAGCACTTTTTAGTGGGGCAGAATGGTTCAAATGAGAGCTGAAATTCAGTGCTCTGCTGTGGGGAGCTTGGGGTGCCTTAACTCCAGCTCTCTGTTCAGATGTCTGAGTCCAAATTAACCAAGGCATTTCTCTGCTCACGTTTGGTGAGAGGGTTTGCTTTTTTTTTACTCCTGTGAGGGAACTGAAAATTGAAACTTCCACCACTATCATATAATGATTTGATATAAATGAGGATAAGAACTCACCTCCTGTTTGCAAAGGGACTTCCTGAGGGAACAGAATGGGAGAAGAGTGTGTCGTTCATGCTGGTTACAGGTCGGGGGGGCCTGAAAGGCAAAATATCCAGCTGCATTAATTTTGCACCAAAACCCCCTCCATCAGCAACAGTATTTATGTAGAACAGAATGAGCTTGTTTAAAGTAACATGGCAACTGATATCTTCAAAGTAACATTGCAACTGGCATCTTCTGCTTTACACAGCAATAGTTTCAAATTATAGATGCTGTGGCTTCAAGAAGTTGATAAAAACACACTAGTACTTAAGCCTGGAGGGAAATAATGTCTTTGTGTGTTCTAAGGTGAGTTTTAAGCAACCTGCTCAACTTTTGTCCCCTGCTTTGGCAGAACAGCCACAATGTCAGTGTTCCTTTCCAGAGGCTACAGTCCAGGATGCAGTCCCTGCTTTCAACCAGCTAGGATGAGCACTGGCAGTCACTGTTCTGTGGCAACATGGAGGTCTGCAGCATGGAACTGCCAATAAGTGACACATCTTTTCATGAAGTTATTCCTGATGCTAAGCTCCAAGCTGCTACATCCACACAGTGACCACAGCATACCCAAGCCCTCAGCATCTCATAAAATACACATGGAATTTTAAACTGGTTTGATGGCAAACCAGTTGGAATTTTAAACTGGTATATCAAACCCCCAAGTCAAAATGTAGAGTAAGTATTTTGTTCAAGAGGACCCATTAGTAATGATGATTTTATTATTACATTCTTTATTTCCTTTTACAAAAAAATAAAACAAGAAGGAATTTTACTCTGCTTTCTTTTCCTGTCTACTCTTAGAAATAATCTGTGTGTAATTTTCTCCTTCTGTATCCACTAAGGAGAAATTTCTCCTTCTTAGCAGACTTCTTATGGAACACTGGGCAAAAGATCTATCTGCTCAGGAACAACTAAAAGGTATATTATTAAAATCACAGGGCTTTCAATCAGTTATGAGCAGAATCTGAAGCCACATATAATTCAGACCTCAGTTTGGTTCATATTCTCTTTAGGCTCTATGGAAGACCTATCTTGCTTTTTAAATTCTACAGATGTGCAAGTTGAAATATAGCAGCCATCTGCAAAATATTCACTGGGCTCCAACTGCGCAAGACAATTGGTCAACCAAAGCATTTCCAAGAACCCAGCTCTGCATGGAACTAAACTATTATTATATATTTTGTCCTGTAACTTCTTATAAAACAGGCAAAAATATGGTATTTGAAGCATTCAAATTAATTTCTCAGCATGATAATGCTACACTGATTTTAAGAAGTTTAAAACTGTAAAAAGCAAGAGGTAGGATGTAGAGCGTTATTTATTTATGTGAAAATACAGTTTAACCTAACCCTGCATCTGAAGAACCACACGACAAACTTCATTTCTGATCAGTCATGATTTTGAGAAGCAGTCCTTAGTCTTCCATGTACTTATAGAGAAGTGTTTAATGTTTTTTTTTGGTAATACCAAAATTATTGCAATTTTTCCAAGCTTTTGCTTCAATAAGTGTACTAAAGAGGAAAAATACTCACCAAGTATCTCTTTTGCAGCAGAATAAAATGGAAAAGAGATCATTAATTAAATTGTCAGTTCAATATGTATATGGTCTAAGTAATACATTGGGCATACTCCATTCTTATGACCCTGAATCTGAAAAAGCATGAGAGCCTCTATGCATAAAAGGTCATTAACCTGTTCACAAAAGCAAAGTTACTCTTGTGTACAAATGTCTTTAAACTCCAAGACCTTGCTAAGGTTTCCCGGTAAGTATTACTTTGTCAATTCTCATAATAAAAAATGATATTAAATTAATCCAGAGCTTTCCAAGGCAAGTTTCCTAAAGGTTGATGACCACTGTCACAGTACCAAAGTTCCAGTTGAGTATCAAATGGATATTCAAACACCCAGAGTTGTGTGATGTGCTAAGACAGAACAACAGACTTTATTGCAAAGCAAATTTATTGACTACAAATTATACCTTTCTGAGGTTATTTTTAAAGTCCTGAAGTGAGTGAATAAACTTTTAAAAGTGATGCTGAATTAACTGTCCTCAAGGAGACAGAAAACATTTGATACTATTGAAATATGCTATGTTATAAAAGCATGCTATGGTACAACATATATCCACAGTAATAAACCAAATTAAATAGGAGGAATTTTCCAAAGTGCTCCAGGCTGCTCTAAGCTGTTTACACTGATGTCAAAAATAATGGTTCCACAGGCTTAAGATGGAAATGAAGTCAGGCCAGTGCAGAATAGATTTGAAAAATATCTCCATGGCCAAGCCATTTGTCATCTCTGCTGTCTGGACTTTCTTTCATGTTGCCATTCTTATGTACAGAGAGGAAAAATGACCCTTTCATGAGTGGGAGGAGTTCTACCATCAGGTTTATGACATGCTGATAACTGCTTCTCTAGATGAGGCTTTAGATGTATTTCTTGTTTAATTCAAAATTTTGTGTGGCACCAGTAAAACAAAAAAGCCATGCAGTCTTTTTGTCTGGTCCCAGGCAAAGGTGGAAGAACAAACAAAAGGAAAGTCTCTATAGTAATGCAGGGAGCAGTTGTCCCCATTTAAGCTAGAAGCTAAGAAAAGGATTCTGTTTTGTTGCCAAAATTCTTCCATCTGATGCAAATATAAACCCCCTTTTTTGCCTGGATTCCTGCCCAGAGCTGTTTCTCTCAACTTCCATTATGTTTAAAAATAAAAACTGCATCAGTGAGAAGATTCTCGACAAGGTTCTGTAGCATACCTCTCCCCTCAGTTAATTTGTGTCAATTATGCTGTAGATCATGATACCTCCACAATTTACAGGTTTCTCACTCATGCATCCTTGTAGCCAATATATATTGCCAAGTTATATTACCATCAATCTATAAATAAAGAGAAACTGTCATAAACCAGAATAGATGGTGGTTTGTTCTCACATCCCATCACTCTAAATTGTCTGTATATTTAGGAATAAGGGAAGGTGTTAATTTCACAGCAAAAATTTGGATCAGTTCCTACTTAATTATGGTACCTTCCCCTTGCCTTGCCTAAATGCATTTAATCCATTCACAGTAGCCCTGTTTTCACTACCTTTTATATTCTGACATATCCCCAGGCCTTCAAGATCCCCCTGCCAACAGGGAACAGAGGCTTCTCTTTCAGTTTCAAGCTCTCTGTCTCTCTCCATTTCCCTTAAGGATGGCCAAAATCTGCCCTGTGAAATTATCACTGACTTGCCAGCAGGGCCAGACACAGCAGGGAGGGAGCTCAGCAGATCCAACTCTGGATCATTTCTGCCAAAGAACAACATCCTCCCAGTACTCTTCCATAAAGAGATGCAGGAGGTTTAACTGACAATTAAGTGCGACAGGGATTTGGCACTATGTATCTGTCAGAGGCAACTTGTCTCTGAAGACCAGAGCACTCTCTTACACCTTGAAGAAGCTGTGCTATAACCACATAAGGAAGACCATCAGCATAATTCATCCTTAAAATGCCAGGCAGGTTGAGTGAACTTTCCAGGTGTTGCACAGCCCACAATGGCTGGAGTGCACTTGCCCTTAGAGATGCTACATACAAATATTCAGGATGGACAAAGGTATAATGTATAATAATTACAGACTAGAGCGGTTCCAGCAGCCAGTTCCAGCAGCCAGCATGGAAATACAATTCTAATGGGCTGCTGCCCAAAATGCTTCAGTCAGGAGCCCTGGGAACATGGTTAAGAAAGATATTTTCTTAAGAAATACACCAGAATAAGAGAACTGCTTTAAAGGCAGTATTTTTGGAATATTTTTTCCAACTTCATTTCTTTGTACCTTTCTTCCAATGAATGTCTTAATTTTTTTCTTAATTTTATGGGAAATTTAATGGGTTTTTTCCCTTTTTTTTTAAGGACCCAAGAAGCAAAGGTAAGCCAAGTTGATAAATGAGAAAATCGGAGTGTTTGCCACTATGGCTAGTGGGCATGTTTTAGAAAAAAGCCCATCCAAAGTGGTACTTTCCTCACCCTGCAAAAATACATTTTCTTTCTGTTATGGGTTTCTTGACTCATGCAGAAAAAAAGTAGTGACATGCTACTATACCAAAAAATAATCTTGCTTTCTCAACATATCAAAACATAAGGATAATAGACTCTTTTCAAGTGACTTGGCAGTTGAAGGCCCATTTTTTAAACAGACTAACAGAATTCTTCAAGGCTGGGTGAAGCCACAGCTCCACTAAAGTCAGTGAGAACTCTGACACCTTTTTTTTTCCAAAACTGGTCTGATTTCACTTTTCTCTGGCGCCTTGTGTCAAGGCATACCCGTGATTCACTGAAGTTAATAGTCTCTAAATGACAGAACTGATGTTCTCAGCATCAATACATCCCAAAGTGCTGAAACTCCATAAAATTGCATGGACATCTCTTGAGGAGAATGGAGACATTACAATATTGTGTCCCAGTAGTTGATTATACCTATATATCCCATTGATTTTTACAGATGAAGTCACACCAGAAGAACACTTTTACACTAAATGTCCTCACCAGCAAATTTGCACTTGTGATGCATTGAGCTGGACAAGCCACATCTGCCTCCTGCTTTGTTCAGAGCTGTAGTATCTACACTTGGTGCAAGCAACTCCTACCACAAAGCTTACTTTGTCTACAGCACACAGATACTTACACAATATGAGCCAGGTTTAGAGGTTTTTCAGGCTGGTCAGGGAACATTGGGTGCAAAGGTTCACGGCTGGAAGCACAGCTTAAAGACTTGCTAAGTGCATTAGTTAGCTTCTTAGCAGGTGATTTCTGGGAGGAACAAGGAAGGTAGAGGTAATCTGGACAAGTAAGGTGCATACTGTTTCTGCTACAGGAAGCACAAAACAACAGGAAGCTCTAACAGCTCAGGTAACTATGGACTGACATCCCCCCTGCCTCCCTCCCATGCCCAGAGTCTGGTAAGGCAAAGAGTGCTCCATTTGGGAAAGAATTACTGTTAATTCCAGCAGCCTTTAGAGCAGGCTGGGGGTGTATCTATCGGGAAAGTTGCCATGGCTTTTTTGCAATGCTGCACTCAGGCACTGCTGAACAAAGAACAGCACAGTTTGTGTCACCTGGACTGGTGCTGGCTTGTTCCGCACCAGCTTGGGAATGCAAGGAGAACAGATCCAAGCATGCTTGTCCCTACAGATACACTCTATGGGACATCATTTCCCTCCCAGATGTGGGCCAGGCACTAGGCTGCTTTGTTCTTCCCCCTCACCAGGATCTCCCTCCTCACCTCCAGTACCCTGTACTGTTTAGCTGCTATTACAAAGCTTCTCTTCCACCTCCTGTGGCCACTGACCACTGGAAAATGGAAATTTGAGACAGGGGCTTGCCAGGAATTGCCCACTGTGGCACCAGCACTTCAAAAGAGACTGATGTACTGTCACTGTCCCCAAAAGATAGGGAGGGTCTATGCAAGAAGGGTAATTTTCATCAATGTGTAAAAAAAACAAAACAAAACAACAAACCAGTATTTTCTGCTTTCTGTTTTGTTTGGAGGCTATGCACTTGAGGAGTAAACTCAACTTCTGTTCTAAGGGATCTCTGAGATCCAGAGTGTCTTTTAGGCTGTGTGAAGGATTCTCAGGGAATTCAACTCAGCTCTCTGTGATTCAGTTCTCTGCCAGTAAAAAAGGGTTAGTGACTCTTACACTGTTTCTTCCCCAAAACACAGCTCTACAGGCTGAATTGAAAAAAATCTTTCTGGAATTTGACAAAAAGGATTTTGTATTTGTGCATATACATCCTGCATCGACTCATGACTGTCACCAAGTCTAAAATGAAATATTTCTACTAGAGAAAACCAACCTAAATATGTAACGTTCAAGCTCTTTCTCTTGCATTCATTAAATGCAATTTCACTCTGAATTGAGAACAGTTGATTTCTAATGCACCCATAAACAATTCCAGTGAAGTATATGAAGCATATTGCATGTGGAGCTCAATACTAATGCATTAGAATGCCAACCAGGTTTGAACAAATGCTAATGAATGCTACAGAAAGGCAACTTCAAACTTGAAGCAAAACATTTGTTTCTGTCAAGGAAACATCTGAAAGCACTAGGCATGTGGTCACATTTTTGTCTTCCGCTGAGCAGAAATCTTAAGTTTTCCAATTACTTCCTACCTATAATTACAGCTCCCTGGCTACAGCAAAAAATGGATCTTATAGCATAAATTGCTGCTAGGAATGGAGTCTGAGCTACACAGTGGGCACTTTCCCTATTCAGATACTAAACTCTGGCCATTTGTGTCTGTGCAACAAGCAGCAATTAGGACCCACAAAAACAATTACAGATCCAGGTCTGCTGGGATACAGTGCAGGGCTGTATGACATGCATACAGAGCAAACCACGTCCAATTTAACCCTTGCCTGTTCCATCAAGAGAAAACCAGACATTTAAAAAGTATTAAAATTCAGAGCTTTGTTAAATAATAAACTCAAAGTACCATAAAAATGGGAGCTTTTGCTGTAAGCATTATCCCTTTTTAAAAAACAATATACTTTAGAAATGTTTGAAATGAATTATGTATTTTCTGCTATTTGTGTTTGAATCCTGAAGGATTTTGATGCTCTGTAAACAAGGGAATCAACTGGGGCTTTGCTCCAGTCCATGGAAAGCTGAGTCCCCAGGTCTCATGCCCTTCAGGGAAGGTTAAGGTTCCAGCAGCTGTTGATACTTCCCTTTCAGCTTAGGAAAAACGCCACATTATTTTGCTTAACAACAAAAAGCTTGAAGTGAGCTTTTCTCTATAGTAAACACTACTGTGGATCTAAGCCCGTGACCACGTTCAAATCTCCAGTGCCAGGATCATCCCAAATGCTACGCATATGCTGCAGCCACTCAACTGAAAATATTGATGAATGAGCATTAAGTATTCATCATTTCATTTACACATAGCCAAAGAGAGCAAGCCAATGACAACTTTACCGTGAGTCCTGTGGGAACGGGAGAAGCTGCCATGAGCCTGCTGCCCCCGCTGCCAGCCCCTCCTGCGCTGCCCTCACCGCGGCACGCACCGGATCCTCACCCAGGAAAGACCATTCCCACCTCCACGCTCTCCCGACGGCTCCCAGGGCCGGAGCCTCCCAGACAGGGTCTCTAATTCAAAGTGCCAGCCCGGCTCCCAGCTCGCCTGAGCCCAAGAGCTGTGGCTGGGGGCTTCTCTGATGGCTGGAGGGCAAAGCAGTCTGCAGCGAGGCAGGAGCCTTCCCTTACCCATGACGTGTACTCTTTCATTTGGTGCTGGTTGCTGTGGGAACCGCTGGCATGGCCCCTCCAGAAGCAGTCCTGACAGAGCTGGTAATTGTGACACTGCTGGCAGCGGTAGCGAAAACCCCATCATGCTCTCGCTGTGGCAGTAGGAACACTCGACGGGGTGGAAGACTGGGCGGGAGAAAGAAATGGTGAGCCAAAAAACAAAACAAAGGAACACCCAGAAAAAGTTCATGGACGAACCCTAAACTGAAGGGTGCTCCCTTCTTTGTTTAAAGCAATCCGCAGCATTGGATGCTGCTGACTGCTCTGACCTGAGAAAATACAGCAACCTGTGCTAAGCCACGGGCAACACTTCCTACACTGGGCACCAAACACTTCTTGACTTCTGAGCTGGTATCCATGCCTCCTGCTCACAGCAGCAAAAAATGTGTGTGTTCAGTGCTCAGTGTCTAACAGAATACATGACAGAGTACAGAGGAGGGCCATGAAGATAAGGGCTCTCCTATGAAGACAGGCTGAGAGCTGTTCAGCCTGGAGAAGAGAAAGCTCCAGGGAGTCCTTAGAGCAGCTTTCCAGTACCTAGAGGGGCTAGAGGAGAGCTGGAGAGGGACTTTTTTCAAGGGCATGTAGGGATAGGACAAGGGGGAATGGGTTCACTGAAAGAAGGTGGGTTTAGATTAGGTATTAGCAAGAACATCTTTACTGTGAGGATGAGGCACGGGATTGCATTGCCTGAAGAAGTTGTGGGTGACCCACTCCTGGAAGTGTTCAAGGCCAGATTGGGTGGGGATTTGAGCAACCTGGTCTAGTGGAAGATGTCTCTGCTGGGGAGTTGGAAATGCATGATCTTTAAGGTCCCTTTCAATCCACACCATTCTATGACAGAGGAAATCTGTATGTTGCAAAATCCACTGCAGCTGTACCCCTGGGAGCAGCGGAGTGTTTTGTTGTGCTTTAAGCAGCTGAGGTGAGGCACCTTGGAGGAAAAGTCAAACTCAGCTGTATGACTACTGAAAGGATGAAAGTGTACTTAGACATGTTATTGTCTCTTAATTACTGCTCTCTCATCTGTACAAGTGGTGTCATTTAGGTACCTATATATGGAGTTGAACATGTAGCTTTGGATGCCCAGATTTGGAAAGCTGGCCTTTGGAGGGACGTGTTCTCTGTTCAGAAGCAGATAGTGACAAGGAAGCAAGTCACTGAGGACGCTAAAGCACCAAGTGAGATATCTGGAAGCACCTTCCAGGCAATACTGCTATTTCTGTTCCTCTTTCCTTGCTACAGCCTGTACCAAATTTACCACAGGGTACTGAACATCCCCTTATTCCCAGGCACCCTCTGCCTTTCTGTCATAAGGTTCAGTCTGGGAAAATGTGGATCAGTGCTGAATGTGTCAGGGGTTTAACTCCTTGCCAGAATTTTGCAGCAAGAAGGGTTTCTGCTCTAGGCTAGGAAACACTGTGAAGCTGGTGAGGGACAGGGATGGATGACAAGAGCTTGAGGAAGGTGGGATAGATAGGTTGCTCTGTAGCCAAAAAAGACTTGGGAACGTCACCTTACCCACCTTGGTGCCTTTCAGTGGAAGAGGGATTTGTTTGGCACAGGAACACATACAACTTTTCCTCCTTTTCCTTTTATCACCAAAAATGGATGCACACCATCCACAGGGAACTTCCTTTTCAGAGAATATGGTCTGGCAGTGTAGACTTAGGAGTAGATCTTTCCTGAGGACCTTTTGGCTGGTGTTTTGCACTGCACTGACATCTCCTGCCAGGAATACTGCATGAACGGAAACTGCCAAGCTGCTCCCTCTCTGCTGCCATATGTCATAGCTAATAAAAGTTGTGGTCGTGATAGTTTACCAAATATAAGAGTGTGAATGGATGAAGTCCTATTGCTCTTTGCTTATCCAGAGCACAGGAGGAGACACGATCAGGTTAACTTCCTGAGCACAGCAAAATTTAAGCCATGTTCCTGGCTGAATGACCAACAGACTTCTTCAAATATTTTACCAGTCACTGTAAAAATAGCACATGGAGTCAATGAACCCAGTACAGTAGCTTTTACAAAACCATCTACAGAGTGTGAAAATTGTCACACCAAAGTTTATTCTTGTAACTGTGTTTTGGCAGCGCCTCTTTACTTACCATTTTCAACATTTGCCAGTCGATGCAGAAGTGGTAACCACACTAGACACTGTGGTGGGGGATCAGACATGAGAGTATCCAAGAAAGTGTTTAATGTGACTTTTTTCTGCTCAAACAAGCAAACAAACACGCACAAAAAAATCAGTAATTAGACATCTCAAAATTATTTTATCTTGTCTCTACAGAAACACTTGGGAATAAGTTTCAAACACTGTTTGCCTGTAGCCCTGATTTACTAAAAAGAACAAGTGATACTAGCAAAGCTTTTCCAGACTATTTTTAGTCGGTACAATGATACAACTGATGACTAGAAGTCATTCTCACAAGGCTGGGTTGGAGACACTTAGCTCCCACTCACTTCCAGACACTCTTCTAGAGTCACTGCCTGAAGATGCTTTGTGGTTAAGGGTGGTATTCAACTCTGCATGCTCTCATCTGTTTTGAGTATCGTGTGACAAGTGCAAGTGGATGTGGGCTATCACTGTGTATGACCAATTCTCGAATGAAAAATCACTGCTGACGGTACTTGAAAAAAGAAAATGAGAGAAAATACTGGCAAGGGAGCACAAATTTGAAAGAAATATAGAATAAGGAGAGACCAGCACATGCAATTTGTCACTGTAATTTAAGAAACTTTGCTTGTCTAAGGAGCAATGGCAACTAGTTATGGGTGAGTTCTGACTGTGGGATGGCAAATTGCATATGCTCAGGGACTGCAACTGCTCCTGAACTCTTCATGCCTTTAAGCACTCAGAGATTTATGCCCCTTTAAATTTCAGAGAGATTTAAACTCTAAGATATCCCTGTTGATTTTGAACATGCAATCTAGAGCCTTGAATTTCTTAGGTGTCTGGATAAAGTAATCACAAATCCTAGTTCATTTGTTTTTTCAATCAGCAACTGAGCCTTCCTTAAATAAAATTTAAGATGCAAAAATATCAAGCCCTGCTGAGAATATATGTAGATATATTTCATAGACATACATATTTAAGTAGTATCCCCATATCCAAAGGGATAGCTAAATTTTCATATCTGATTGGATAAGCTGCTGCTTTAACTTGCTAAAGAACTATGGTTACCCCATGAGAAAGCTAAGCAGCACTTATGCAGTGACATGTATCATCCCTGCGTGTTGTGGAGTTCTTTTTAGAGCTGAGATTTCCAGACAGAGTATCTGTGCTCCACTTATACACAATTAGCACCAGGTGTAAATAAAAACGTTATTTCTCTTATACAGTGAGTGATCAATGGAAAACATCTCACACTGCAACAGTCTCAGGGATGAAACACAGCAAGTATTTGGAAAGATATGAAAATGTTTGTCTGTAGGAGAAAATACCTCAGGCTACTGTGAAAATGGGCTTGATTCTTTAATGAACAGAAATAGCCATAATATGAGCTCTAAATCTCACTGGAGTACCACCTTTCCCCACAATAACTGCAGTGTGAAAGTCCAGTCAAACACTACCACCTGCTTGTTGTATGAATTATCTTCCCAGCCATGGAGAGCAGATAGGCAGTTCCCAAATAGGTATCCTATGCTGTAAGCATCGGCTCAGAGAAAAGGATCTTTCTTTTGGAGATGTGGATTTCTTTTTCTGCTGTGGATGCTTGGAACAGCTTTGCTGACCAATGCTGCCAGCAAATGTCTCTGTTGTCTGCAGCAGAACTTGAAAGCACAGGGGAAAAAAAGGTGGAAGGAAGCCCAGGAAAAGAAGGGACCTCCAGTGCCCCATACTGCAGAGCTGAGAAGCTTTAGATCTTCCCTCTGCTCTTGAAGGGATACACACACCCAGTCTAACAAGCAAATAGATAAGGAGACAAGAAAAACTCTTCCACAACGCAGCAGGCTTTTGAAAGCTGCTATAACTTTAAAATCTGATTGGCAGCAAATAAGGCAACTTAGCTTCAATGACAGCTTTATGGCCAAACTGCTCTCGTGATCACTGATTTTACGGATTAGAGAAAAAAGCAGTGTCCCTTAAAAGGACACTGTCAGAGCAATTTCCATACATCTTCCTCCTGCAATTTTCCTTCAGCTGCTGGGAAAGTTTAAACCAAAAGCTGTTTTCTAAATATACACTACACACAGATGGAGTCTAGGTTTGTGGAATAACACTTAGACAAGTGCTAAGAAAATGAAGTTAGCGTCTAGTTTGGGATATTTTTTTTTTTGAAAATGATTTTTACAATAATAACAATACTGCTTATAACATCACATCAATCCTACCTATGGGGGAAAGTGGTGATGATAAAACTTCTTTTCACAGATTTGTATTCTGAAACATTAAGTCACTTGCTCCAGCATTTCTGCCCCACAAATTTGCTGAGGAGGAAACACTGTTGTTTCTACTTTGAACAGACAATCAATCTAGCAGTAGCTCACAGGCAGAGGAAAATACGTGGTGGGATCAAGCAAACCAGTAGAATTGGGAATAATAAAATATTTTTGCAAAACGAAAAACCCTTTCAGATGTAAACTGAATGGATTTGACACCATGACCAGATAATTCTCAGAATTTTTTACTTCCCTGAAATTGAAGAATCTCTAGACATCAGGGGGTTGAAAGGTTTCTGGTAAGCAAGTGACCCATTGTGAAATGAGTGAGAGTGCCAAACTTACTCCAAGCTATCAATTTCTGATAATGCTACATGCAATATAAGAAAGAGAAAGAATGGCTTGTGTGTGACTAAGACTGTAAATACCATTTATCATGGTGTCATAAATATCTGAATTTCATTTCAAGACTGTGGTTCATCCCTAGTGAGGATGTAATGAGAACTACATAAAGTCAATTTAAGTGAAATATCAGACTAGATTTACAAGAGTACTTGGCTGCCTCCAAATGCAAAACAGCAGCTTTGTAAACCTGCTGTGTACCTACATCAGTCAGAGACTTAACTCTTTTTAGCTCTAAGTGGAGCTTGTAAACAAAACCATCTAATGCCTGCCTGAAGATGTTGCTTCTAAAGATACCTTAATGCATCTGGTCTACTCAGCTGGATGCAATCTCAAAGCAAGTGCCATTTCTGATGGCTACTGAGATAAAAAATAAGGCCCAAATTACATTTTTTCAGGAAAGGAAATTCCTTTTTTCATCAATAATAACAGCATGACCAACATGCAAAGCTTGAATACCCTGTTCCTATGCATTATTTTAACACAAAACTACCAGAAGTCACTTCACCACGTAAATTCTTCAACATAAGATGAAATGCTGTTTTAAGTCTCCCCCTGTGAAACAAGACTAGTTTCACATATGCAAACATTACCATTTAAAATGAATTGGGAGATGACTCAATAAATGAATTTCAACATCTCCTTTTGGTTGACTCCTAATCTATAGGAGTGCCTATAGATTAGTGATGAAACTGAGAAAATACTAAAAATGAGACTCTATTTTGCATGAAAATGACACTATTCCTGCTCCATTGAACTTACTTGTTCAACACTATTCAGTTAGCAAATGAAAGGATAAAGAGAAGGAAAATAAAACTTTATTTCTAACATTGTCAAGGTTTCAGCATATTCCCTTACTACATATTTATGGAATTATACAGTGTGATGGGTGGCAAGAGCCAGAGGAATTCTCTCTTCCTCCACTGAAGAAGTGGACAACCAGCCACAATTATGGAAGCTTTTGAAGTGCTATGTATTAGCTGAAGCCAATGTGCTGTACTCAGTGTACCTGTGGAGTCTTTTTAGTTGCAGAAAAATCTTGTATTTTCTTCAGGATAAAGTCATTGCTTTCCTGACCCTATCTCACTGGTGTTATTGGTAAGAGACTAAGGATTTTCTAATACATACTGATTTCCATTTACAAAAAAGTTTTAAGGTGATTTTTTTCTCATTCCTAAACTTGTGTGTCTATCACTGGGAAAGCCTGAAGTTTGATTTTTTTTTTTTTTTGGTGGAACTTCAGCTTTGTATGCAGAAGTTAGTGTTCTGTACGCTTATACCAACACCAACTAAGTGGGGTGGAAGCCTGCATGTCTTGGGGTATAAATATACATAATACTATATTACATAAAAGTATATATGTAATTAGCGCTTAAATTAGGAAGTTCCCTAATTTAGGAATGTGTAAGTCAAGATCTTGCTCTGAATCACTTTTTGACTAAGCCTCTCTCTTCATGGTTGTATGGGGAACCCATGGAGACCAGCTTCCTGTTGAAGGCACCAAACCTACACACCAGAAATCAGCGGAGTGTGATCATCCAGCCCTGTGTTTCCTGGGCAAATATGCACCTATGTGTAAAGACAGGAAGAGTCTTGGCCTGCTCAGAGGGGTGATTGAGACCCTGTGTCTCTTCATTTACCTGTTGTGAGAAACAGGATTTTGCCGACTGCTCAGTGTAACCAAAGGAAGGCCCCTCAAAGACAGCGGTGGGCAGCTTGAGAACCTCGCGCAGGAACATGTCGTACCTGCCGTAAACCATCACCCCGCTGGAGTCAGAAATCATGGAGAAAATATCTGAGGGGGGAAAAGAGAAGGAAAGGTCACAGCAGCTTCAGGGTGAGCTACAGATCTGCTCTGAGTTCAGTATCATCTGATTTGAATGAGAAGTAGTAAACATGTTTGGCTCATGGAAACCTCTGTTCTACTGCATCTTTATTTCTGACCTCTTTTAATAGAAAACAGAAGAATTATTTGCACATTAAGAACTAGCTGATTTTAATACTAAAATATTCCTGATTTGTTTTTCTTTGTGTGTGGTCATTTTTAAGCAAAGTCCGATGCATGGCATGAGGCAGTAATTTAATCAGATAAGAAGGCTCTGATCTGACAAGATACGCTACATCAGCTTTTTGCCTGCTGCCAGTTTACCATGTCAAATCAAAATCTTGACAATGAGTTCATTAAGTCAGTTATTATTGTCTTGGACAGGATACACAAAGCAATGAAGGTCTTGCCAATGTGTTATTTTTCTGTCTTCCCTCTTTCTTATGCATAAAAATATCACACTTTTATTAGTGCAGTGATGTCAGTTTGTCAGCCCTTACTTCTCTGTTTGTTTAAAATTATCCTCTGCTTAGCAGGAGATCTCTGACTAAAGAACATTTATTGTTTTTCAGGCTGTCATGTCAGCTGCTTCATTTCCAGGAACCTGGAAGGGAAATTCTGACAAGAGGACTCCGGGACTGCTGACCCAAAAAATCATCATTGTACTTCAGCCCTCCACTGGATGGACCCAGTGCCTATTCTTAAAGCAGCTTAGGGAACAAATG
The DNA here is from genome assembly GCA_039654755.1 of Calcarius lapponicus. Lineage (NCBI taxonomy): Eukaryota > Metazoa > Chordata > Aves > Passeriformes > Fringillidae > Calcarius > Calcarius lapponicus. The sequence continues at coordinate 111,274,617 of CM077464.1, read as the reverse complement.
GTGCTCAATTTATAATTTATAACTTTAGCTCAGTCCGTATTTGAGTTTCTACATAGAAATAATACATAAAAAAATGGCACCAAATCTGGAAGACTAAATCAGTGCTTGGGATTTCTGTTTGTCTACTCTAAATAACTGTAATTTGTAAACTCAGTTTTCTTGGGCTCAGGTAGAAGGCTCAGTGGAAACTGAAGGTTTTTGGTCAAAAAGTCTGGAAAATGGTGTTCTGGACCTGACATCATATGACTAAACACAAAGTTTTCCATTGCAGCTACAAGTAAATGATGTCTTTGCTATTGGGGAACTGGGAATAAATCCTACAAAATGAGAATCCGTTCACCAAAATACATGGCATAAGAATGCCCTATGGAAGAAAATATAACTAGTACATAAATATATTGACCTTCTACACGTGAAAAGACATAGATGTTACTAAAAAATAATCAGAAGAAATGGTTAAATTATGCTTCATGATGTTGAAGCACTTATTTGTATTCCAAGTTCAATAACCCCAATGCAAAAAAAAAAAAATCCACCAATAAGAACCTCAAGGTATGCAATTTGTCCTTAAAAACCTCAGTGTGAAGTTCAACCGAACATTTAGTGGGATTTACTTAGAAATATACATAGGGCAACTCCCAAACCCAGCCAAGAAAGTGTAGTTTATCCTAATTCCCTCTTTTCTACTTGTACTCTTAATTCTCCAACAATAACAATTTTTAACAGGTAAAACATATCACTTACATCTTAATTTGTCCATGATTTTTCCTCCACAAAGAGTTGCCAAGGCCATTTTGACAGCAAAAACGGAAATTTTACCATGTCCTTCCCTGCTCAAAAGTAGAAAGTAGACGTATTTTACATGTCCATTTTATGAGAATCTGTTCAATTAAAATGCATACTTTTGACATCCCTTATTGTAATGCACAATATATATGTGTGTTGACATACAGAGGAATAAGTCCTTTAAAAAGAAGGTTTGTTTTGTGGGAACACACATCAGTACACTGTTCTGTAAAGATCTCAGAGCAGATTTATTATGTATATGAAGCTCAGTATTAAACTGTTTATCTCATTAGAAACTACAGTGATAATTATTACTGCTATCTGTGATACAGTAGCACTGGGAGACACCTATCACATTCATGGTTTCCCAATCATAAGTGCTTTGGAAATTTTTTGGACCTAGAAGATTGCAAATAAGTGAAAAAATCAGCAATGGGAACAAAAGTGAAAAAGCAGACAGGGCTCACATCATCGCACAAATTTCAGTAGGTCCTGACAATTGCATTTTAAAAGATACACCTGACCCCCAGGAACCTTGAAGAAGGACTTCACTGAAAAATGGGGAATATGCCTGCATCCAGAATGAGTGAAGGACATATGTTGTGATATGGAGAAGAGTTTTGTCCCTGGTTTGTTCAAGGGGAGGCTGTACCTGGCTCTCTACAATGCACAAATGCTAATAAACCCCAAATTCACCCAAGAGTTTGTCCTGGGGCAAAAAGGCACATTGTCAGCTCTTCCCCCAACTGCCTTGAAGCATGCAATGGCTTAACTTTATTATTCCTGTCACTATCCTCATTCTCCTTTTACAGCCATGATGGTCCCCAATGATCACCTGCCGTCACAGAAAACCTGGTTTATTTGAGCTGCATAAATAAAATATGACCTCACACACTGCATGGCACACTTAGTCCCTAAAACACCTATCAGCCCCAGTTTAGTGTTCAGCCCCACTTTAGTGTTCAGCCCCTTTCCAAAGATGAGAATGAACATGCTCTCCTAAATTCATCTGCTTCTTAATGTCAATCTCTTGACATCCAAATGGTGAAATGTGGTTTTTTTTTGAATTTTCTGAATCTTACTGTAAGGCACTAGAAGTCCAGAGTTGCACAGGAGCAACTTCAATCCATCATCCAAAACTCCCTGGCATTACTTCACAGCATTCCATATGAATTAACGATATTAATTAATGACATCAGTGAAGGACACGTCATCATGCTTTAAAAAAGAGGCAACCAATATTTGTGAGATTAGCAAAATGCCAGCCATGTTTCCTTCTAAATTCTGACAGGATTAATGATGTGGCTAGATAATGAAGTTTTGTGTAAGTTTTTTGGAAATGGAGTTTCTGTGATTTTCAGTCTACTCTACCAGGGAACACAATGTTTATAAGGGATTTCCTGTTTCACGTATATAATCATGTCCTAAGATGTAAATTATTATTTTACATCTTAAATTATTGAATTATTAAATTATTATTTTACATCTTAAATTATTAAATTTCTATGTACTTCTATTGCCAATGCAGTTAGTCCATCATAAGATGGACTAACTGCATCGGCAATAGTAGTACACAGAAATTTAGATCTTCATCAATATTTCTAAAATTACTCTGTTCATTGTCACTCACAATTTTAAGGAAGAAAATTGCATCTGATCAGAACTAAAAGATGAACTGATTCTGGAAGGACACAGAGAGTGTGACTGTGTCTCTTTCTCTGCTAATCCCACACCAGACTAATGCAGTAAAATATACATGTATGACAGACATGAATGGTATACTCACATCTGTACATTGATGCATGCTACATGCTTCACTTCATTAAAACACTCAGACTTTAGAAAATGAGTCAGTTCCCTAAGTTTGACTAGCTAATAATCTTTAAAGTTCATTGAATTAGATTTAGTTCTATGTCATAATTCTAAATAGAAATTCTAATTCTATTTTTCACTCATTTAAAATTCTGTGTTTTCCCAGACAATCAACTAGAAATACAAGCAAAAAGTAACAAATTCCCTATGTCAGTATTTAAAAAAGAAATATTTACTGTGTTCTTTAATGCTGACTTTTGTGCACACTTTTTCATTACATGAGTTCCTTTTGACTGGCTTCATAAGATTACAATCACAGCATAGGAATTTCCAGGCTTCTGTACTTCCATTATTTGTTGATTGGATTCTGGTTTGTGTAAACCAGACTTAGCACTGTTATGGCTGAGAATGTAGTCCTTTTGTATTCTTTTTGTGCATGCTGCCCTTTAGACCCTTAGGAATTTTCTGCACTGTTCCATCATGATGTTTCCATCTGCCTTTAAAAGAGTTGTTATATTAAAAAAAAGCAGCTAAGTAGAAGCAATGGCATTATTAAGAAGCAGTGGAAGATTTAGAGATTAAAAAAATGTGGAAGTGCTTCAGATTTAGATTATTTTTCCCAGGAGGTTTAGTTACATTTACTAACAGGATTATACTTTTGCATGGCAGACGCATATCAACTTGGCTTCAGCTTTCCACCCTAGAGCCACTGGCTTTTCCCATACTCAAATGGTTATGGAAGAGAGGAACAGAAAAAGAAAATATATCATTTATCTCTTCAATCTCTCCATTTGAGTTGATTTGTTTTGACACTGTATTTTCTATCGGTCATTTGTATTCCTAAAACCATCACAAGAGCCAGTATAAACCCAATTTGCCCTCCAAATATATATGTCTGTGTGTGTTTGTGTGCATATACACACATGCATATTTAAATATGTATGACTGATGAACAGACAGGGTAATGGGGCCTAAGACTGGCCAATATCATTTGGATATCCAGAAGTGCCCTAAGCTGTGTCTCAGCACTACAGATGACCCTGACTGGCAGCACTGGGGCCTCACAGGATTGGTTGTGCAAAAGCAAATGCTGAAGCAGTGGCTCATAGCAGCAGGGAGAAGTCAGCATTCCCTGAAAACAGCTTTGGGCTGGCTAATGCAAAGAGAAATAAATTTTACTAGTGGAAACAGTAGAGGACAGAAAATATTTTGATTTTATGTTGCACCTCTCTTACTGAGGTTACTCTTCAGTAAGAAGCGTGAATGATGTCAAAAGCAAACCTTGAAGCTGATGTGCACTTAACAATAGAGGATGGAGTACTTAGGAAAGGGAATGATGGCCAGGGTTGAAGGTTATCTCCCGCTGGCTTGGGGAAAAATGGCCAAAAATTTATACGTGCTTTTAGACACTAGAACAGAGAAGAAGGTTTCCTCTTCCACTGCATAGCTGCAGAGAGAGACAGCCTGTCCCCAGAGCTGGGAAACTCCACAGACTACCTGACAAAATCCACAGACCATACAAGGCTGTGTCCAGTTCCAGGGCCTAATTTTGCCTGTTGGGTCACCAAGGAGAGTGGTACCAAATAAATGACCCTGTCAGTTGTCAGGATCTCTAGTAACACCCACACTGAGACAGCCAGAGGGTAGGGAAAGCCATCAAGAAATAGCATCACATCTTTAGAAACAGCAAATGTGTTCCATGAAAAGGACATTGAAGAAATACCATTTTTCTCACTGATGAGCCTTAAGTGGTGTTCCCTCAATACTTTAAGGTATCTTTTGCAAAAGTAAGAAAAGTTCCTCAGTTATTGGTTACTGAGGAACTTTATCCACCATAATCAAGGCAGTCAATTCTGAAATGTCAGAGGCTGTAATTACAAATTCCCATTTTTAAAACAAGGTTTTAGAGATGAAATTTTATTGACATTTAGCAAGATTTTTTCATGTAGGACAGCAAATGCATAATGTCCAAATCTCTGAAATGCACTTTTTTTTGCTGGACTTCCTTTGTCAATGCCTCTGTGGCTTTCAACGAGTAGCAAACGTGGAGAAGAGAGGGAATTAAACACTTTACTGCTCTGAATAGATGAATGAGCAAGAAGTTGTATTTCCAAAATGGATATTGATTATCTTTATGTACTGAAATCAGTACAATACAAGTGTTCATTTGATTAAAAAAGGGCATGAAAATTTCTTCATTTCTCTGTAGAAGTCAAGTCCCCCTCCAAGCCAGGCAGTGTCTGTTTCATAGCCCAGGGCTCACAACTCCATTCACAGGACAGAGTACGTCAAGGAACAGAGAAAATTCAGCTACTTTCTTATCAGTTAAACTTCGCAGCAGGAATAGCTGGAGATGATCTAGCACAGAATATTTCCCACTCTGTTTAAAAGGAGTTTTTTGGAGAACAACTCGACTGAATGAGGCTGACCACCTTGCTGCCTAGGCTTTGACACCAGCCTGGGAGGGATTTTTCAGAGAGGTTTGTACTTGTCAACTTTTTACGTAGTACTTGGTGTGCCAGTGAAGGAAGTGTGCTATTGTTTCATAAAGCCAGTTAATCACCTTAGGCTTTAAAGCAAAAGCTATTGCCTAATTTTAACCTGTGGTTAAAAACATAGATATGGCATGTTTATGTCTAGATTATTTTAAAGCCTGACCGCCTCATTCTGCTCACTGGTTTTGGCCTGTCAGGGTCATCTACCACATGATGCTGACTTCCACATACTAATGATGAATTAATTGAAGAAGTATTTCTGTTTGTGAATTTTGAATTTGCTGGCTTGCAATTTTATAAGGTTGTACTTTAGTTTACTTTTAGTAGCATGAAGGAACAACCCACTCAGTCTCACATGAAATTCTATACGCTATAATTTCTCCCCACATTTTCTTCTTTCAGGGTTGAGCAGCAGAAAAATATCTGTGGGCCTAATGAATCCCCAAGGCCATAAAAAACCCATAAAAAACTGGGATGTAAGCTCAGCACCAGCGGTGGCTAAGTTGGCCCACATGCCATGGCAGGACACTGTGGTCCTTTTGTGTTTTGCTAGCCAAGTTTTAGCTCCTGAGAAGACATCTGTATTGCAGGCCTAAGGAAACATTCCTTGCCAGAGGGCAGAGAAACCTGCCAGGTTTTCAGCAGGCTATAAAAGAAGGAAGAGGCTCTGTTTAAAGTTTGAAGGACCTTCAGCCAGTACAGTACACAAAGAGCAACATATATATTAACTAGAACTAAATAAATGAGAAAGTGGCAGGCTTATTAGACTTTAAAACATGAAATAACTTGTCCCTTGTGGTCCTTTCATATACATTAGGTCACAGACTCCATTTCTCCACTTTCTTTGGATTCCAAATGGGACATGAAAAACTGCACCCCCTTCTCTGGATCTGCAGCACCTTGCACTTGGCCTTGCTGAACTTCATGAGGAGACTCCCATGGGCCCACTTCTCCAGCCTGCTGAGTCCCTCTGGATAGCCTGCAAAGCATTGCTTCTCTCTGAACATGAGGCCACAAGAAAAGACCTTGATCCTCCTTCCACCAACTTCTAACTTTCAGCAGAGAATGACCCTTCTGCTGCACTGGAGGGGAGAGAAAGGAACAACACTGGAAGCAGAGACAGCAGCTCTAGTTATACCCCAGCAGCTCCCACACTGTCCCTGTGGCATGCAGAGCCACCTCCCTCCCTCTGTTTCCCAGAAACCAGGAAACCTGAACCACCAGTGGCTGTTAAACCAACATCCAACACAAAACTTCAATGATATGAGTCATACTAAAGTGTAGGGCACATTTTGAGAATCAGATGTTTAACTGCTAAGTCTTTATTGTGACAGGTGTCTGGACTTCCACTACAGCACAGAGAGATCTAGCTGACACATATCTCCATGAAACCTGAACTTAGGTATCTCAGCTTGACACATGAATCTCACCTCACATGTTTGCTGCTGTATTTAATACGGAGTAATAGGCAGCTAGTCCCTGTCTCTGACATCAGAGCTGGGAGCCTCTTCCTAGGGACACCCTGGGGGTCTCTGTCCTTCTGGGAGGTGCATTCCCATGCACTACACTCAGAGGCAGCACAACAGACTGAGCTGCTGCTTGACAAATGGAGTCAGGGTCACAGCTTCCTTACCCTGGTGGGGCCTGATAGGAGCTCAGAAACAGATCATGAACCACATCACATGGGATGTTTTCAGGGAAAGCAAACCCTTTCCCCTTAAAAACATTCTCTGATACCCTCCAGGGGGCTAAATTCCTCTACTCCATAATGCTGCAAGTAGCTGTGTCATGTAGTTGAGATCTTCATCCCTTTACAGTGAGCTACAAAACAAGCACAGTATCACAGGTCTTGCTTCCACAGACCAGGGTCTTTCCATATGTTTACCAGCCAGGAAGCAGTTTACTTGTGGCATGCAGCAATAAATGCATCTGGTCATTTCCAGCATCCTTTAGTGTGCTTGTCACAGCCACAATGGTATGAATTAAAATGCCTGTTCCTTCTTTTATTGCCCTTGAGGGGAGGAAAATATTCCTGAAGGCTATGGTTTCACAATGGACTGGCTTTTCTTCCTCTCAGAGGGGCAGGAGGAGAGGTTGAGTGCAGCCTTCTCATGTGGAACACCTACTTTTTCTCCCCGTTGCCATGGCAACCGAGCCACTGGCTGGTCTGGCACTGAGAGGCGCTCAATGACACCCAGTACCAGGGCAGTGAGAGAGAGGACTGGAAAGAGAGAGGGAAGCATCCTTGTTTTAATGTTTAATGGCCAGTGTTTTCTGCTGATGAATTTTAAAAAATAAGCCATAAACTGACAACATCTGCACCTGTCAGACATAACTGCTGTTCTCCAATAACTCAGTTCTGAGGACTCCAAATATTGCAGTACAGGTTGCCAAGTATGTATTCAGAAATTGCAATAGATATGCACAGAATACTCATTAATGTAAGTGCTTTGCTCTATCTAAAACTTGTTCTTTTTGTAATATGAGTCCCATGTAGTAATAAACAACATGAATTTCATCACCTCCAGGTCTTTAATCCTATTTCTGTCACGGTCTCAAAATCATGCTGCACTGGCATGAGCCAGAAAAAAAAATTGCTTACAGCTGCAAGAACTTGCAGGGAAATGAGCTCTTTCAAAATAATGAGCTATTAACCCGTGGCACTGCTGCAGAGGCGTTGCAGTGGTGTCAGCCACTGGTGTGTCAATAAACAACAAGCCAAATTAGGAGCGCATGTGAATTTGTTTCTGTAGATAATTTTTCTTTGATATAAACTGGAACAAGTCTGAGTAGCTGGATGAAAACACAGTTGTGCTGAATTTGGCTCCAAAGAAAGGAAAGCAGAGGCCCTTAATTTAGGTTATCTCCCTAGTTAGCACTATTCACATGCTCATTATTTGGGACAGAATTGAGCCTGCTCAATTGATTTCAAGAGATATTTCTGGAGGAAGTCAAACCCTTCCAGCAGCTGGGAGAGGCGGGAGGAAAGGCAGACTTACGGATCAAAGGCCGCTAGCAGGAAGTTGAGCAGCAGGCTGATGGACTGCTCCACGTTGATCTGGTGGGTGGTGGGCATCCGTTTGTTGAGCTGGTAGAAGATGGTTGAAATCACAGCCTCCAGGCGAGCCACATTCAGTTCGATGCTGGGGTCCAGGTTGTTCAGGGCGTTCTCCCGCAAGGCTTCGATCACATTCCAGATGTCCACCAGGTGCACTAGGGGACAGGACAGAAAGACTCAGATGGGGAAACGTGCTCCTGAAAGCAACTGAGAAAAAGAGTCACCTCCTCCCACATACATGAACCATGTACAACATGCTTCATGAATAATAAAATGAATTAATGCGTTTTCCACCACCATATATTGAATCTGGTGGAGGAATGAGCAAATAAAATTCAAATCCATTAATAAGCAAACAATGTACTGATATTACTAGTTGTAATGAATACAACCTCAGCTTGGGAAATCATTCTTCATTGTATAAAGTATTCAAATAAAAGTCTGTATTTTACGGAAATCACTGAAAGGTAAACATATGCTAATTGTTTTTCTGAACCATGCCTTTATGAATCCCCATTCAGAAATTACTCTTAGATATTAATTTGCATAGCAGATGGGCTTTTCGGAAGATCCTACGAATACTAAGTGCTTATCACATACTGATATTTTGAAAATTCTTTTCAGCAATTTGTATGGAAAGCAAAATATTTTACAGAAACAGAATTGTAATTGAGTCAGGGTACATTTAAACAAATAACACATAATGAAGTGATCCGAAAGTCATATTTTATGTCTTCTAAATATATTTGCCAAATGATTAGTTAAATCTCTCTCTTTGATGAAATCCTGGTCTAAGCTGAATTTGATGAGGCCTGTTTTTACCTACAAGGGCAGCTTAAAGGAAATTCTCTGCTCACCCTTCACATTGTACCCAAACAGAAATCTTGTTTGCAGAGCACTGTTATTGTGGCAGTATGATTGGCTTGCTGTGGGTTGCCATTTCCAGAAGAGGTGCACTGTGCCAAAAATAAAGAAACCCCTACAGTAATTTAGAAACTGGATTTAGTTCAAACCTGAACTCAAAGGTTCATCCCTCTATCTTAATATTACCTACTGTCCTACTAAAGTGTCAATAAAAAACAAATCAGGAGGCTCAGGGGGCAAATTCTCTTTTTTTCACCAGACAAACTACTGCACAGTTCTCATTACACAGCATGGCGATATGTCTTATGATGTATCAGAAGCCACCTGTATGTGGAAGGAGATCCTTGTTTTTGTAGATAGAGAAACTTAATTATAATCCTCCTCATTATATTTTTATTTGATTGGTTTGCAGGTGCTGTCTCAAGACTGCGATGTGACATGAGGGTCTGATGGGAGGGAAATGTAAGCTGATAGGAGATGGATGATGAAACGAGATACAGTCATTTTACTTAGACTAGAATTTTGCCCTATGACTAGGCTTCCCTTCTTTTGCCTCAGGAATAAATAGCCTCCAACACCCTGCTAGCACATGTGTAAGCCCAAAGAGGAAGATACTCCATACAGATGAGTGGTAGCAGTAACAGCAATTACTTTACAGACTAGACACGGCACTTTTCCACTTCTTGCTGTTCCCTAGCAAATAACTGTGAAAACCTACAAGATACAGTTCCATTGTGACACCAAAGTATTTATTTTATCTTTGTATTAAAAGGAAACCTCTATAGGCAAACTTGTATGCTGGCAGGTTGTCTTCAAAATGTTACCCTGAATTAAGCTGATGTTTGCATGGCCAGGTTTTAGTAGCTGGGGGCCACAGGGGTGGCTTTTGTGAGAAGCTGCCAGAAGTTTCCCCATGTTTGGCAGAGCCAGTGTCAGCCAGCTCCAGGATGGACCCACTGCTGGCCAAGTCTGCACTATCCAGAAATAGTGGTAATGCCTCTGGGATAAAATATTTAGCAAGAATTAAAATAACAAGGGTTTTGCACAGTTGTAATTAATGCCAAAGAATAGCAGGGTGAGAATATGTGAGAGGAACAGCCCTGCACACAACAAAGTCAGTGGAGAAGAAGATGGATGAAATGCTTCAGGCACCGTGCTGGAGAAGGGTCCTGGCAGGGATCTGCAAACCTATGGAGGGAGGAGTCCATGCTGGAGCAGTGTACTCACAGTACTTGTGACGCCGTGGGGGGACCCATGCTGGAGCAGCCTGTCCTTGAAGGACTGCGTACCATGACTTGTGTTGCAGCAGTTTGCAGAGCAACGCTGTCCACAGGATGGAGAAGTTCATGGAGAACTGTCTCCTGTGGGAGGAACCCTAGGCTGGAGTAGGGGAAGGACTCCTCTCCCTGAGCAGCAGCAGAATCAACCTCTGATGAACTGGCCATAATCGCCCTTCTCTGTCTGTCTGTGCCACTGAGGTGGAGCAGGTAGAGCTTGTGAAGGAGGAAGGGTGGGGGAAAGATATTTTTAAGGTCTTATTTTACTTCTCATTATCCTGCTCTGATTTTGTTAGTAATTCAATTCGTATCTCTGTTTTGCCTGTGATGTTATTTGGTGGGTGATCTCTCTCTGTCCTTATCTCAACCCTTTGTTATATTTTCTCCCCCTTGACCAGCTGCAGAGGGGAGTGATGTAGATGCTTTGGTGGGTGTCTGGCATAAAACCAGAGTCAACCCACTACAGCTGGGTGGGTGGAGTACACAATCTCTGAACTCTTCTGTTTGTTTTCTGGCTGGTGGAAGAGCAACTTCCCCATAAAAAGTCTGGCATAGGTCTCAGATGCTTTTAATGCAGTTATTCCCATTCCCACTCAATCAGTTTTCACTGTCACAGAGGTAATCTGGATAAATGGACGATGAATGATCTCCAGGAAGACAGCTGGCACGTAATAACTGACTCTTTCTGGGCAGCTTCTCCACATGGCTCAGAGGCCAGAGAAGGGAGGAAGTCATCAGAAAGCAGGCCATTGTCTGGTCCAGGAGAGAGCAGTTAATGAGCATTCCACCACATAAGGCAGCCAAGGAAAGTACCAGAAATACAGAGCAACCTGCCAGAAGATGCAGGGAACAGGCTGGACCATGTGCATGAATTTTGTGGTGGTAAAAGAGAGAAGGACAGGCAGAAAGCAAATAGTGGAGTGGGATTCTTTCCCTCAAGGTCTATAGCCACGCAGGCTGCTGCTGGCCATGGGGGCTGTCTCTGGTCATTCAGACCAAGCAGATGAAAAAGGGGCTTCCACCAGGAGTTTCGCCAAGTTGGCTTCTGGCTATGTGTGCAAATCATCAAACGAACTGCAGAAAGATAATAATGTGAGAAATTACCATGCACAACAAATTGCAAAAGAAAGAGTAACACCATATGCAGATGCTCACCTTGACTTGAGGCTACACTAACAAGAGAGCAATCCGAGAAACAGGACAAACGGGGTACCAGCACTACAGACCAAGGTGGAAATGACTAGGACAACCTGATTATAAATACTGAATAAGGATGTAAAATCAGCAACATTAGAGCTGGTGGGAAAATAATAAACAAGGACAGGCTGTTTATCTCGGAGTGCATGAGTGTGATAGCAGAAAAAAGCATGAGAGTGGAAAAGGGCAATTTGAAGGGTACAAGTCATGTCATCAGAACTGCTGGGGTACCTTTCAAGCAGCCTGTGCAGGAACAGTTTTCACCATACATGTACACTTGTGCAGTCATTGGAGACTGTGATGGGTTCCCTAACCTTGATAAAAGGTTACCCAGGGAGGAAGAACCACATACCCAGACTCCCTAACAGTGAGAATTTAATGTTGTAATTAAACTTTAATTGCTGTAGCCTAGTAGTGGAAAATTCTTGAATATGAAGGAAAAAACCTGGCACTATGAATAAGGCTAAAATGGGGGTTGATGTCTTTATTCTTCTCATGATCTAGTACAGATACTGTGTGGCTGTCAGATTTTAATGTGGGGTTTTTTGTTGTTTTGTTTTCCTACTGATATTATATTTCTCATAACATAGTCATATCCAGAGTTAGTTTTGATGATAGTCTTGGGATTGAAAATGTCCAGAGGCTAGCAGAAGTGGGACTAATAACATCAGTATACTAAACACATCTGAGGGAAAATTACTCGTTTTATTGTTAACTCTAACTGGAAAGGCTCATAAGCTCTCCTGATGTTCATTGGTATGCCAGAAAGGTAGGGCACAAGACTAAGAAAATGACTTATTGGAAATTACAGAGCTGTAAGAGTTCCCTACCCACTATGAAATATTAGTCTCAAGAAACTGCTGTGTATTTGTGCTATAAATAATTTTACTCGGGCTTTTCTTCTTTTCTCCAGAAACACTTTGGTTCCACTTGAAGCTGAATAAACAACAATTATACTGCACTATTTTATTTTGCATTGTATTAATTAATTGTACATATATCTAAGAGGCTGGAAAGCAATATTTCCTGGAGGAGGAGATGGAAGATGGACATGAGCCAGACATTTAACAAGAACTACTGATTTTGAAAATACCTGCTCAAATGTCTAGATCAGAATCACAAGGACATTTTGTTAGGCTGCTGTACAGATGACTGAAGTCCCTGACCTTTACTCAAGTCAGTTGTTATGGACAAGATTCATGCGGCTAAATTAAATGTAAAAAACCAAGTGTCTACCGTTGACTGGTGACCAGGGCTCCCTCTCATGTCAGTGAAAGAAAAAAGCACCTTAGAGCATCTGTTGGGAGACAGGTGGGATGAGCAGTGCTTTGAGTCTGCCCATATTTCTTCACTGCCTACGGACAAGCCTAAAGCACCATGTTTGCATGAGACACATAACCTCGGAGCTGGTGAAGTTAACTGAGTTGAATCCCACACCTTCCTCAAACATTAAGAAAAGATGTCTTTTCTAGTCTGACTACTACATGATCTAGAATAATTGAGGTTTTACAGAAAATATGAATAATAAATACTTCAATCTGTATGAACAGCTATAGTCACTACCTTTTACATTGCATAGCTTGACTTTGTGCAGATTACATTCAGGTGTAGTGCCCTACTGATCACCATCTATTGTTTTTTAAGGTTACTCATACAGTAAGCAAACTTTTACATATTCTATCATGCTGCCAAGTCAAACTGTCAGAATTGGCAAAAGGGAAGTAAAACACAGGACTCTGCAAGCTCCACTTATTTGTACTAATAGAAATTGATGCCTATGGCTAATGTGGTATCTGTATTCTGTTCAACGTAATAACAGAATGTCAACCTTGCAAACTTTGCATAAGCTTACATTCCTCATCTTCTCTTCTACTCATTTTCCATAATACCTGTTATGCTCATTTATTTATTTATCCATCCCTGAGACTGTTTTAATCTCACTGAAGAAGGCATATCTCCTTTGTTTGCACAACACGTAGTGCAATAAACCCCAAATCTGATTTCTACATGCTATATGATGCTAGCAAGAAGAGTTTGCAGAGTAACAAAGCAGCATATAAATGCAGGAGAGCTTTCTCTCTCCTAAAATCTGCCTTGAATTCCCTCAACAGACTAAATCTCCAAAAGTTTGTTTTTAGCTTCTAATTACTGTTGCTGCTTTTGTTGCCTTGCCCACATTTCCCACTGAAAAGTGAATTATGCCTCAGCATGTGAAAGATGCCCCTTTGGAAACAGATTTGGAAAATGAGAGAAATCTGTCAGTTGTTCCTTCAGTGCCAGCAGATGATCACTATGCAGTAGGAGTAAAAGCTGCTTGTATCTAGTGCCTGTGTGGTATAAGGTTATCAAAAAGCATGAAGCAGAGCCAACATTCATGGACCCTTCAGAAAGGCCTCACACTCTGTAAACAACACAGCTACCCAGGCATAGATCTCACTCATTTGCCTGATGTCTGAAAAAAATGTAGACCATTTCCACAAGCAATTACTATACTATGTTTCCCTTTAGATTTTCTATTAAGTGATCTTTGAAGTCACAGCTAAGCTAAACCTCTGCATTATTACATCTTCTATGGCGAACACTGTTTGCTAATTTAGCTTTTTATGCAATTTTTCAACAGCATCATAGAAGGTTTCACATTTGAGCATGCTCAGTATCAGACAGTGATGAGTGAATGTAAATAAAGTTCAGTGTCCGGACAGAAGTGGGATGACACAGATGAGGAGCATTACAGATGGCTGCCATTCACTCCACAGCAATCATTCATTACCAAAAAATGCACTCTTTGAGGAGACCTGGACTGAACTGCACAGAACTGAGATCAATGCATGAAAATACACTCCAAACAGCAAATGTTATTTCCTTCAAGGGACTTCTTCAGCTGTTAAAGCAACATTTGGAGAGTGCCTGTTGCCAGTGCACTGAGACAGAACTGATCAGTCCCTGCAGGATGCAAGGGGGATGAAAATGGCTGGCTTGGTTTGAAAGGAGCCTTGTATTTTCCTTACATCAAAAAGTTTTCAGATGCCTTCAAGTTTTACATCCTGCTCTTCTGCCTTTACCTGTGTTCAGAATACCTTCTCCTTTTACATTTTACTACTTTTATAATGAAAGTGAGCAATTAGTAGTTACAGTGAAGAATTCCATCACCTGCCACACTGTCAACAGGTCAATTTGTGGAAGAGATGAACCCTGGATACATTCAGAGAAAACACAGTTTAGCAATCTTAGGTCGTTTAGTATACACACATATGCCAGTTTTACTCATCTTGAGTCTCCTTCTTTCCTTCAGGCATTTTCTAGGCTCTTCATTCTTCATCCTCAAAAAACCAATGTACTTTTAATTTTTTGTAACCAGTAACTTGAATTTACTTGCAGTAAGTAATTTTCTGTTTTGTAGATACAGTATGTTAATAGGCAAAATGAGAGAGAAGAGATGGACTACATTCCTTTTTTTCAACTCAAAGCAAAGAAATTAATATTTACTTATGCAGTGAAAAATGATTTTTTCTCTCCATCATGCAATTTATAATTATGGAAAAGCTCTGAGATATAGATAATCTTGGATATATCACTAATCTCAAAGGAGGCAGATTACTTCAAATATCTGCTGTCAAGAAATGATGTTGCCCTTAGCAAATACAAAAAAGAAAAAACTGTAGCAAAGTTTATTTTCTAAGTAGTAAAAAAAAATTAAAAATTTAAAAACAGTCTGTGTGCTTAAGCTTTCCTACCATTAAATGGATCTACTTATACAAAATTCCTCATCTGCCCTATTTAATTTTTTTGTATTACACCCTAATGATGAACTTTACAAAGTTATCTCTCCATTTATTACTAAATGAACATAGAGGAGGAGATTACATTTAATCAAATACAGGAAGTGACTAAATGGGG
The DNA here is from genome assembly GCA_039654755.1 of Calcarius lapponicus. Taxonomy (NCBI): domain Eukaryota; kingdom Metazoa; phylum Chordata; class Aves; order Passeriformes; family Fringillidae; genus Calcarius; species Calcarius lapponicus. Next base: position 111,259,231 of record CM077464.1, on the reverse strand, counting down.
TATTTAACAATCAATTCAAATTTATTTAACATATAGTAGGTCTAAGTAAATATAAGTGAAACATGTCCAAGTGATAGATAGGACCAAAAACTCTCCTTGATATATTTTCCTTTGTTGGTGAATTCAAGAAGAAATTTTAAACAAAATATTGGTTAAATTCTTTCCAAAATTTTATTATACATTTCATGAAGATTTTAGTCCAGCAAAGCTCTTACACACATGCTGGAGTTTAAGCATACTTGTACTGTCATTTGAAATCAATGGCACTTGAATGTATGTCAGGTATTTCAGGTGGATTTCATTAAACGGGAAAGATTTATGCTCCCTTGTCTAGCAATCCTAAGAATACTATAAAATATGCTAGATTCTTTTTTTTTCATTAGAATCTATGAACCCATCACAGATTAGGGTATTGGGGCCATTTGTCATTGTCATTGCTAGGAAGGCCTGGGAAGTTATTAATATTTTCTGTTTGGATCCCTCTCTCCTGGTGCCAAGCAGGTAACAGAGGACTGACTGAGGCATATTTTTCCTCTAAACTACACCTGCTGGTGGCCCTCAAATCAGTCAGCTGTAGTGTGATCACTGAAAGCTTTACCTGCACATCCCACTACTATGCAGATCCACGTGCCTGTGATGAAGGCTTGCAGTTTTTTACATTGTCTGGATACCAAATTACATGAAAAAGAAAATGCACGAGGGTGCTGCTTCTGCTCAGGTCTAAAATGAGATACTCTTTGGCAAGGTACATCTGGTGACAGCTGTCACTCTACACAGTCTGGCACAACCAGATTGCTCATGGCCCAAACATCTGATATTAAGAAGAAACTCCTCACTGTAAGATTGGTGAAGCACTGGAGCAGGTTGCCCAGAGAAGCTGTGGATGACCCATCCCTGAAAGTGTTCAAGGCCAGGATGGGGATGGGTCATCCCCATAGATGGGGATTTGGTCTAGAGGAAGGCATCTCTGCCCATGGAAGGGGGTTAGAACTAGATGACCTTTAAAGTCCCTTTCAACCCAAGACATTTTATGATTCTATGATCCAATGCAAGGGAGTAGAGAACATGGAGCCACACTCTTCTCAGGGACAGGACAGTGAAAGGACTGAGGGAAACAGGCACAAATTAAAATAAAGGAAAGCATTTAAATCTAAGAAAAAGATTTTCCTTGTGAGGATTTTAGAACTGTGTGATATTGCCCACAAAGGCTGTGGATTATATCCTTGAAAATAATCAAACCTGAACAGGACAAAACCCTGAGCAATCTGCTGTAGCTGACCCTGTTCTCTCCAGAAGTCCCTGCCAACTTCATTGATTCTGTGATCATGAACCTATACTGCAAAACCACAGTAACTCTCACTGGAAAGGAGTCAGTGCTGCCTCACTGACTTTTCTCTAAAATCATTACTCAAGTAAGCTGTGCTCCAAGGGCCTTCTCTAACACATGCGGTAAATAAAAAACCACAGAACCTACCCTGAGGACTCTTGAATGTTTGAGAAATAGTCCTCCACATCCTCAAGAGGTTTTGTGTGAGGTGTGCTGCAGGCCCTCACAGCACTGTGTGTACTCAGGTATTCCCTTTAGCTTTTCCCTGAAGACTGACACATTTCAGAGGGAGGCCATGGTTCCATTTAATCCCCTGTCAGCTGCATGCATTCCTCCTCCACCTCCTCCTCCTCACCTTTCTGCCTGTGCTGTGAGACTGCACTGTGTGTGGTATGCACTGGCTCTGCAGGAAGCTGGAATAAGGCTATCCACTTCTGCCTGCCCATCCCAGTGGTGAGGAGGAGTGCCTAGGTTAGGAACCAAAGACCAGCCAACAGAAGCAGCTTTTTCCTGAAGCAGTGTGCACATGGAGTAAGTCAGCTGCATTTGGACTCTCTGGATTCACACAGATCACCTGTCCCAGTGATGCCACATGGGACAAACAATGTCCCAGCCTTCAGGAGCTGGCTTGTCTGTGCATATGCCAACCAGCTGCATGCTGCATGCCCAGAAAACATTCCTGACTGGGTGCCAAACCTGGCTGCTGCTTGTTTGGAAACCTGCAGGACACAATGTGTACAACTGAGGCACTGAAAATTTAAGGAAAGTCTTAGAGGTTCCCCTGTCTGCATACTAGGAGTGCCATCCTATTATACTCTACCTCTGTTGTGCCCAGAAGGTAAAACAAGTTATCCTAAAACCTCCTCGGATTCTGATCACCACAGAACTTTGATCAAGTGTTAATAATGAGGACTAATCAATGGGCTAACAATACACTGAAATGTGGTCTTTTCACTTTTTATATAGCACCTGACAAATCCTCCAAGGTGTACGAGTGTGTAAAGATCTCCAGTAAATTTTTTCTTTTATACAGTAATTTAATTTACAATAGAAGTTCCTTCTTCCCTTGCTGTCAGCTCCTGACCATCTTGTCTTACCTCAATTTAACCTAAGACTGAAGAGCTCTCTGTGGGTGGCAAAAGCCATCAGTCTCTCCAAGGAGCAGCACTAATGACAGTCAATTCTGCAAAAGGGAACAGCAGGTGATCCACCCTGAGCGCTGGGCTGGGAAACTGTTGTCATCTACTTGTCACCCAGATGCTGGCAAAGTGTTTCCTTTTTTTTTAAAAGTGCTTTGAAACCATTTATTTGAAATGGTGAATGAAGTATGACATATATAAAATGAAATAATAAAGAATATAACTCTAAGCTTCTTAGTATTTTGCCAACTAGGAAAGAATTAAAACTCTAAGAAGTCAACAATGCCTAAATTCATTGATTACATATAATTTTCTTATTTTAAGAGTTAAATGCATTTATGAATTAAAGACCAATGTGCAAATAGCAGACCTATTGCTACATGTATTCCTTAGTCAGAAACTTTCTAATCACCTGAAGACAATGGTATTTCCAGACTGTGTGTCTCCATTATTTTTGTGATCCCACTTTAGAACTACTCTAATGAGAAAGGCTTTATTTGAGGCACTGTGTGATCAGGCTTCAGTCTGACTTACTAGTTCCTACAGAAGGGCTTTGCAAGTGTCAGCTCTCAAATAGCCAAAGAACTCATGAGGTAACCAGACTTGGTCAACAGATATGTACAATACACAACATCTTTCTCATTTCTCTTCAAAAAGGTCAGCTTGCCTTACATTTGAGTTGTCAGGTCAGTTTGTAAAATATAGATCTGGTGAACCTGACAGAGAATACAGCAACTGAATCACAGAGACTTTCAAAAAATGTTTCCAGAGTGTTGGAATTCAAGACATCCCTCTAGCTGTCCTAGATTGCCAAGACAGCTGCCAAGAAGCTCAGAGACCCTAACACAGAGCCCAAGATGCCTGTACTTTTAATTATGACCCATAGAGCAAATTACCAACCTTATATGAAGATCCGCAAGCCATGAAATTATAATAATAATAGTTTGTCACGAAGTGAAAAATAGATTTTTGAAAGTTTTTAGAATAAGAGTTCAGAAGGCAAGATGGAGGAATCTAGGCGTGTCCAGCCTTTCTCCTTCTTCTTCTTCTTAGCCTCCATCTTCTGCTGTGATGCTGGCACTTTTAGACTGGTTTAGAGTAGAAGCTCACTGTCTAACATAGGTGATAGGTACTGGAAAGTAATTGTAAACATTGTACACGTAGTTTTTAGTATAAAAAAATAACACCACCCCGGGGGCAAGCAGAGTGCCTCTGTCTGTCCTGCTGAGCGGACCTCAGCAAGCCAAGAGAAAGAATTTTATAGATAAGAAACAATAACCTTGAGACTGAGAACTGAAGAGTTCTGACTCCTTCTTCGACCGCTGGGCTGGGAAAAGAGACTTCCTAACATATCTCAGAGTCACTCTGACCAGCTAGGGTCCCGAGACCAGAGGAGAGCCAGAAGTGTGAGGGCTCCTGGAAGTTCAGGAATGCCTGAACGCCGGAGGAGGAAGGCGCAGTGTGGCGGCAGGCACAGATGGAGCGCAAGAAGGCAGAGCCCAGGCGAGCCCCGCGCCCGCCGGCGGGACAGCGCACACGCTCCTGGCGGGCCCGCCACAGGATGGCACTCCTGGGTGGGTTTTAAATGCAGCACGCTCGCTCCAGCATTTTAACTCTCTCCTGGCACGGTGTCAGGCGAGATAGCGCGGATCAGAGGCGGTGCATGCCAGCCGCTGTCTCCCGAAAATGGCCTTGTCTCTGTGCTCAGCGGCATCGGGACGACGAGCGCGGGGATGCGGCTGAGTGCGTGTCCTGCACGGGCAAACAGGGCCAGAGCCGTGCGGTGGGAAAGGCAGAATGTCTTCATGCTGGATGCCCTTATTACAGTGATAACATCTTCTCCAGCAGTACGCTTCTTCAAATGCCAAGTCTGGCTTATACCACATCTTTCTTTCTTCAATAGTTTCCTTTTTTCCTCTGATACAACCGCTGCCAGCTCCATCCATCCCCCCCTAAAACGCCTCCCATGCCACAGCTTGCTTGGCACTGTTACCAGCCAAAAGCAACCAGAGAAGGAATGCAAATGTTAACAAATTGGGTTATTTACGTTTTTCATTAATTTTGAAGCAATGCACGTTACCAGCTTAAGGACATGGGGTGTTATCCCCAATCTCATATTAACTGCTGTTTCCTTTAAAAAATAAAAAATAGATTGTGATGATAAGGGAAAATGTGATTTAACAGTTCTTTACAACAATTTCTTACCTAATAGCTATACAAAACAAATTGAGATTACATTATCAACCTTCAAGGTTCAGTCAAAGGTCAATGAAAAAGAATGAGCACCTATTATACATTCAGAACTGCTTGAAAACAAAGGCCCTCCTTGGCATATATCCTGTTTTTCAGAGTGTGATCCATGGTTACTTTGTTTTCTGTAATATGATTTTAAAAAATCATTTAGAGTTGGCCAGACTGTAAACAGCAACAAGGTACAGAATATTAATGAAAGATGAATTGTGCACTTTCTTGAATGTAAAAGATGTGATATTTTACATATATGCAAATTCTTAACCTGATCCTTATTCTATTAATTTAAATATTTTCTTATGTAATGTGGACTGCATTTGACCCATAACATTTTCATCTATTAAGAATAATTAGAGAAGTTCTTAAGCTGAACTTAATGCTCGGGTAAACAGTCTGATACCACAATTGCAGTTTTCATGCCAGACCAGAAGAGACTTACTAAAGACTATTACCATATGCTTCCCTCTTTGGAAGAGTTTGGTTCAGTCCAGAGGGTTCCTGGGACAAAATCCCAGTACCAGCTTCAGCTGTTGAGAGTGAGAACACTGCTATGCAACAGGACATTCATGAGATACACAGGACTTTGGAGAAAAAGCATCTTATGCCTGAAGTCATAAGGACAGTTCAGACTGATCTTACTTAACCTTTTGCTAAAATTGGTAATCAAGTTATTAGTTACTGTCATAGGTTCCAGCTTTCATAGGTATTTAATCATGTATTACATTTGAAAACAACACAATTTATTTGCCCCAAAATCATCTGGAATATGAGCTATCTTGGAAAGAGGGAAAGATGGATCCTGGTATCTGGAATATGCATTTCTGGGGTATCAATTTCATTTGAATAGGCAGACTCTTATACAGAGAAACTATCCAGAATATTTGACTAAACTCTGTTTTTGTGCTCACACAATCTTTCCAGATTTTCTCTCCTGACATCACTCACATTCCAAGCAGTGTCTTCTGCCAGAGTGGGTCAGTGCTCCATTTCCCCAGCTGAGTCATTCCCTCAGTAACCACGACTCCCAAAACAGAAGACAACTGCGGTGTCTCCCCTTAAAATACCATGCTCTAAAGCTTCCCGTCTCTTGAGGAAATAAGGACTAGGCCAAGGAGAAAAGTTACAGCTGATACAAACATAGCTCAACAATCAGCCACACTGAGAAAGGCAACAAGACTGCAGAATGTGAAATAGCAGATAAATGAGATTTAGGTGAAGTTTTGCACATCCATCCTTCCCCCTGTGTGTGACAGAAGCTCTTAAATGATGTTGTCAGGGCCCCTAGATGGAGTAAGAGTGTCGATGTACATGGCCACTTATCTGTCATCCTTTATTTTACACACTCAGCCCTTAAAGACATCCTGCAAATCCAAGACAAAATAAAAGAGTTTCAAGGCAAAATATAGATGAATGAACTGTGGAAAATTAAACTTGGGGAAGATCAGGACCTTTACAAGAGATGCAGGATGATACTAGTGTCAACTTCATTTATCAGAAATTGAGTTCAGCCTCCTCAAACAATACACATTGAGAGACTGATTCATTCTTTCCTTTGTGCCATAGTGATGTCAATGAGTTCAAAAGAGTTACTTTCAATTTACTCCCTGTCAGGAAAGGAGACATCCATCTATCCATCCGCATGGACCAAAGAAAAGGCTGAGCAGACAGAGAACTTCTGTGGAATTAGCCTACACTTCTCTCTCTAAGTTTTTGGTTAAAGGGTCAAACACTCTGCTAGAAAACCTCTGCAGCCAAAAATAATATCACAGATACAACTCAGTCTGAATTCAGACTAGGAGTGTCTTGATTCAGCACAAGGAAAAAGGCCTCTGTAAAGCCATTGTATATCACAAACATTAATGTCAGGAAGCTGAATGCTCATTATATAGAGACTCAGAACTGTATTAATAACAATACCCACTGAGGACATTATATTGTGCAGTCTCTTCACACTTATAAAAGCAGGAAATTATTTTTATAGCCAACATCTTCTATTTTCACAATTTGTCCTAGCATACCAAATACTTGCTGTATGAAATCTTCCACTAAGACTTAATGAAAATAAAACTAGATGCAGTAAAATATGATATAATAGCTAAGTTATAGATTCTCTCTAAATATTCTTGGTGTTATGAAGTTGATCTATATTACTAGAGTTACACAAACTTTTAATGTAACTGAAAACAAAATGAGCATGTAAAAAAACCACTCATTGGGAATTACAGGAGGAGAGAATTAAAAAAAATGACATCAAGTCCCACATTCTGATTTTCCTTCTGGGGACTGTTTGCTGTCTTCACCCTGAAGAATCCCATAATTGCTAAGAACTCTCATCACTGTCTGTGTCTGGTTCCACAGTGGGCTTATTTGTATAAGTTACTGGAGACAGGAATGATGAATGGCTGGAGATAGATCAAACTTTCTGTGTCAGGTTGTGATGGAGACCACTGTTGAGGCAGGAAGATGGTGCACACTGTGTGGTTAAGGTGGAGGAAAGCTGTGTAGTAGCTACTTGTTCTCCTGAGCTGACTGATGGCTTAAAAACTAGGGACAGGGTAAAAATTCAGCAAAATTCCCAACTTGGCAGATGCAATGGAGAAGGAGTTCAAAAACATGAGGCGTTAAAAACAAAACCCTTCCATTTATTTACTGGAAGGGTTGCTAAGCATTGGAACAGGCTGCCCAAGGAGTTAATTGATGGAGTCACCATCCCTGGGAGTGTTCAAGAAACGCCTGGATGTGGTACTAAGTGCTTTGGTCTACTTGACAAGATGGTGATGGGTCAAAGCTTCTTGGAGATGTTTTCCAACCTAAATAATTCTGTTATTCGGTGAATGCACTGTTACAACACACACATTGCGCAAAATAGTCCAGCTTATCCTGTAAGGAATCTGCAAGTACATAAAAACTGTCCCTTAGTGTCTACAGAAAACGTGTATGTATGGACTGAGCTCATGTATGGCTCCTCAAGAACAACTGCTTTGAGTCCAGAATGGAGACACAGGTCTTCAAGATGAAGGTCCTTAGGAACAAAGGACTACAATCACCAAACTCACTGATAACTGCTCCAAAGATAACTTGTTACTTCTTTCCCCCCTTGCCACATAAACAGGATGTCATACAGAAAAAACCCCGAGAGAATGACCCATACATGACAGGCATTAAGTCACACTGCTTAATGCACTCTGACACATTGGGGAGGTGCTCATATGACATCAGGGCAGACCAAGCAAAAGACCCAAACAGGACAGGTCAGAACAGCCCAAGGAAAGGGAGCAAAGGCTCAAGTGTAAGAGAGGGTTTGCCTGAAAAAATGTTCTTGGAACCAAGAGAATAACAGGAAAAGAGAGCAGACAAGGGAGTAAGGGTTGCAGAGAAGTCAGAGATAAAGCAAATGCCACAGATAATGACATGAAGCTGAAGAAGGGACAGGGAAATAGTGAAGGAGACTTAAAAACACAGCTACAGATTGAGGGACAAAACATGAGGGTGAAAGAAGAAAAAGCTCTCACACAAAGAATCAGAAGATACAGTGATTCTGTGATCACCAAGGTATTGGTTTGTTTCCACTAAACAGTATCTCTACATCCATATTGTGATTTTTAGGCTGTACACAAGATTACCAGGATAATAACAGTAATAATAATCATTAATAATAAAGTTTCATTTGTTTGAAGTATTTATTAAGAGGACCAATGTGAAATAGGATACAAAAACTTCATGGCTTGGGGAAACTAAGCCAAAGGCTGCCAAAGGTGAGTGATGCCTATTACCAGAAGCAGATGTTCAGAGACATGAGCAGGGAACAGAACAGACTGTCCAACCTTACACGTTCATCAGGAAAGCCATCAGAAATAGCACAGTGAATGGCAGTCTTCACAGAGTTCAGGAAGTCAGTGAGAAGAGATTTTCAGCTACGATCCAATTACAAAAGCTGTCTGCAATCAGGCAGAGCTGTGCCACCTGTGTAGCAGAGGGCAGCATGTAGGTATACTTGTGACGTGACCTAGGCCACGTGGCTGTCAACTTCTGACTTAAAGAAAGCCAAATCAGTCATCTTCCTCTTTAAAGGACAAAATAATATTAGCTGACAATCTTCTGCAACTCCTGCTTTCAACAGGAGCCACTTGGAATCATGGGTATGTTTGAAAAATCAATCTCTAAGCAACTGAAAATGTAAGAGTTTTAAGGTAGATATCCTTGTTTCACTCCTTTTGACATTAAAATTAATTCCAAATATCCACTAATAGTTCTTGTCTCAGTCTTGGATGAGACAGACTTGCAGTGGCAGCCTTTAAGAGCAAATACTCAGGGACATCTGAGATAACACAACCCTCTTATATAACAAGAGTACACTTCATGCTAACACTGAAGAAAAGGCTGAACAGCAGTCCCTCAATGAACATGCCAAATATACAGGTTATATGCCAGCTCTCTAACAGCTATTATGATTGTCAAGCATATTAATAAACTTTTACAGTTGAAAGGAAAAGAAAATCTGAACCTATTTTCAGGATATTGTGCTCTGAGCGAACACTTACAGACTAAGGATTTGTCTGCAGGGAATATGCTAAATCAAGCCCTTTTGAACTTTTGATTAAATAATTGATGCATAATGCAGAATGTATAATATATGCATCCTTTTTCCATAGTTGCCTGGAAACCCATATGGAACAGTACTAGCAATTCCAGAAGCATTTAAGTCGTTGGTGAAGACAAAGGAACAAAAAAGTTTTAAAAATCATTAACTCATCTCTCTTTCCATTCTTCAAATACTGCAGGATACCAGAATTAGTAACTTACACAATGGTATCATGACTCTTGTAATATAGAGTGGCTTTTTTTTTAAAGCTGTATCTCTTGGAGCCATGTGAATAATGTTACTCACTGTAAGGGAACTTGCAAGACTCAGCTTTCATTAAAATAGAAAACAAAGAACACAACTAGTATTTCCAGCCTCTACCTTTATGTAATAGTAATAAGCAGATCACAGAATATACAAGGTGGTCAACAATGAAGAACAAAAATATGAATGGAAAATGGTAATTTTCTTTCCAAATTAGAGGATTTTAAGCAAATCTCCTAAAGGACTGATCACTCAGGGTTTAGAAGAATATGAGACCCCCATGATCACAAATTCAAGAGGCAGATTGCTTCAAATTGCAGCCAAGCAGACCTTTTGCACTTCTCAAGTAGGCAACACTGCTTGTCATTCAGTTTGATTGCTCTGTGACCCAGCCTGAAACTATCTTGTGCTTTATTGCTTCCAAGATGAAATGAAACACAGGATAAAACCCAAGAATGAGAACAGAGCACTAACCATGGAAACTACAGTGATGAGGATTAAATTATTTAAACTAAACAATTCTGTAATCATCATAATTTGAAGTCTCTGTTTCTGATGGTCACCCTGAGTAAAAGAAAAGAAGGGGCAAGCACAGAATTGCATGGGCTGTACAGTTCTTGAGATGTGAAAGGCAGGACAGTGACATTGAACACGTCCTGCCATGGTAGGGATCTTCATGGGATTCTTGTGCCTTTGCACATTTGTTGTGCACTCTATTTGAGAAAACAGCCTTTGCACATTTGTTGTGCACATTTGAGAAAATCAATAGTCACTGAGTCAAAGGATGAATGTCTTTATACTACACAAGCAAGAGGTCTCGTTTGAGTAAAGAGAAGCAGTTACATGGTCCTAAATCAATCAACATGTAATTATGAAGGATTCGATGGTTAAACATCAATAGGACAAACTGGAACACTTGTGAGTGTCCTCTAGCTTTGTGTTTAGGGAACTCTTTTGGATGTGTAAACTTGGTGCAAATTTTCTCATGCTGAAGAAGAAAGTTGAACCTGGATGTCCTGTTAACTTCCTCAGTCACTGGATAACACAAAGGTCACACATCATTTCCAGTGGAATCAAGACTTACTTATCCTTTCCTTTTACTACAAGTACCAGATAATGTGACTTTTCATTTTGTGGTGAATGGCATGTTGAATGGGATGGGATAAAATGATGCATTAAGTGTCAGCCCAGCATAGAAAAAATACAGTCAAACCCCAAGCCCTAGCAATTTTATTTTGGTTAAATCAAGTAATTTTTTAAAAATTGCTTGCTGTGATGATGGGGGCCCATAGCTCATACAGGCTGATCTCATCATTTCATACCCAGATAGTCAGTTTCTAGGACAAACCCATTTTCAGCAGCTTGCTGTAGCATTACAGGAGGTCTAAGAGTACAGACAGAAAAGAGCTTTAAGAAAAGCACCTAAAAATAATGTAATTACAGTAACTGTCATTCATTTTCACTAGGAAATTATTACATTTCAGGAGGGGAGAAATTATCCTAACTTAAAACAAATGTAAAAAGGCAGATCAGATCAGGGAAGCACCCAAAAGCATGTACAGAGATTAAGCTGACATGCCTACATGCCTCAGCTTGACTACACAAGCCCAGAGGAAGCAGAACAAAGGGAAGGTGGAGGAGACTGCCTTGGACATACATAAGGATTCCATCACAGTCATGGCAGCTGTGCTCTTTATGAATAGAAAACACACTGTACTACAACCTGGATAGGCCAAAAGAATTAAACAACAACAAAAAATCATTCACACTGAACAATATTAAAGGGAGAAACAAAGACACCAACACCCTAAGGTGTTGAGATTAAACTGCCAGAAAAACAAGCTCCCTTTTTGTCTGCTTTAATTAAGCCACATGTTACCATCACCAGCACAGCTTTTGTTCACACTTTCAACTGTCAATGATTTATTCTGATCTAGGGAAATCAGCAAAATCTGCTTTTGCTGTCACAGTCACAGAATGATCTTACAACATATTTAGGATAGTTCATCAAGGACGTCAGTAGTTTTCCAGCCATACAGTTCTGTATTAGTGAATGATATTTAATGGTATAATGGTTTTGATTATGATATTTTGTTATGTCCTACTCCTGGCTGTCACCATAGCCCAGAGGGAATTTGCATGTGAACATGGTATTTCATCTCAGCATGTTAATAAACTCACTGAGAAAGAAGTATTAAAATAAATCAATGGCACAATGATCCCTGGGAAAAATGATAAATTGTGGGTTTGGTGGTTCCAGATACTGTAGAATGTTGAGAGATGGGTCTAACTGCTGCCATTGGTCTTTCATCCTTGTTTTAGGAAACCTAAGATGCTTCTGTGCCTGGATGCCATGGATAAACAGCAGCAAATCAACTCTGCCAAGACAGCATTTTCCTGGCAGTAAGGGGTGCTGAGCAGGAGTTGTGTTTGCTGAGAATGTACTCAGGAGCTCCAAAACCTGCTCCAATGCACCTGCAGTGAAGTAAAGGACAATACTCTCCTGTTTGACTTGGTGAGAGCAATACTGGTTCATAGGGTTTTCAAGTTCTGTGACTGTTTCAGACCTCACAGTGCTCATCTGTAATTTTTCCATCTCCCTTCTTGACTCTTGCAGCGTGCACTACCTAGGACCACCTTTGAACCCCACTTAGAAAATCTACATGATAAAGTCTGCTATTCCCATTTGGTATATTTTGTACAGTACAGACTGGAATAAACATGCAGCATGTTTCATCAGGTTCCTGTACCTGCTTCCTAGTTGCTTTTATTACCCCAAATAATAAAATTTAACCTCAAATTATTAGGATGCTGCTATTTCCAAGATTATATCCAAAGCCATCCACCAGTAAAATGCCCACAGTCAGCTCATACACTCCTGGCTTTACACTGTGGGATTTAAAGATTACATAATCACCAGCAATGTGCTCTCCAAGGTCCACCTGTCCACAAGTTTTCACATTCATTTGGAATATTCATGCCCAAATCTCAGTATCTTCTCCAGAATTTAGTATTTATTTAATTTTTTTCTTTTTTTTTTTCTCCCAAAAAAGGCATCTATGTCTTGTGCTGGTATTTATAACTAAGGGAAGACTATTGCTATTGCAACAGGTCTATTGCTACAGGAATTCTGCAAAGCAATCAGCAAGTAGTCTGCAATTATCTCTTTCTATTCCCACCAAATCCTCAAAAGTACCTACATTTCCTACAGAGTTTCTCTTTTCATTATTTCCAATTTTAGAAATTGTTAGCAGAAATAAAAAGCATAAAATTAGTTTATATCCATGGTGAATTAACAAGGTTTCCCAGCTTTTAGGATTTTTGCATTCAGAATTTTGCATGTCTCCTGCTTTTGGGATTTTTGTAACACACTGCAGCATCTCACATTTGGGCACTTACCAGATTCAAAGGTGGGGCAACAATAATTTGTAAATATTTTTATTATTTATTTGCAGTTTTAACTTAGGTAAAGAAGAACACTTAAATTTGCAGGAATTGTTCTTTGAAAGATAACATCAGAGATTTTTCAAATTTATCTACTTTTTTATGAGTGCTTAAGAAGAATTTTTTGCTTTTCTGAAGAACAAGGCTGGACTAGATTAAATTCCATCCTGTTTGACAAATCATTGAAATGACTGATAATGATTTTTTCACACTTTGATGATTGTATTTGAACTGTCACTTTAAAATGCTCAGAGACATTTTTATAAAAGAAGTACTTTCCACAAACAGAGTATTTTCCCAAAGTTGTATAGAATTGTCAGAAAGACATGTATTTGCAATTTTGAAGTCTGTTGGCTAAATATCTGCAGAGAAATCTTCTTCTTAAGAAAATGAAATAATTTTACAAAGCAAATTATTTGATCGACAGTGGTAGAACTCAAGGCGCAACACATGTAGTGATATCTGGTAAAAGGTGGTAAATAGTCATGTTCTCTCTTATTTTTACCCAGATAATTTACCTAGTTTCAGGAGAAACTCTGCAAGAGAGAATGGCTCTCAGAATATGATTTTTGCCCATTGCACACTGCCTACTTTGTCAGTAAAACCCAGACTGCTGCTGAAGGTTTCAGCAAAAAACTGCTTTTGTACTGAGAGAATTCTCAAAGGGAGGCCAGGAGATGAACCTGTGTCTGTGTCTGCTTAAAGGCAGCAGAAGCAAACAGTGCACTGTGTGTGATAAGTGTAGCTGCCTGTTAAATGATATCCCATGACTGCCTATGCTAATGGGCACCTCCGGGTAAAAAAAAATGGTGCTAATAAAGCCTCTGCTCTGCTTTCCTTGGAACAAACACTTCTGGCACTCAAAGCAGCTCTCTGCTTCCATCCTCATACACCTTCAGCCTGTAGCCAAGAGCAGCTCTCAGCCATTTATTAAATTAGCTCTTTAAAAGAACCCCTCAAATAGAGGCTTTCCAAGCAATTTTTCCCTAGTAAGTCTGGGCCAGTGTGCCAGGGCAGGGCAGGAGGGCACAGCTGAAAGAAGACAAGGATGGCTTGAGTGACAGGAGGTGCTATGCACTGGGAGTGAAGCAGAACTGTCTTTGAGCTTTTTTCTTGTTATATTCTACCCTAAATGCAGCAGCACAGATGCAGCAGAAAGGTTTTTTTTCCTCATGACCCCTTTTTCTTTTTTGTCTCATTACTGCTGGGTGGTGCATAATGACAGTATCTGTAGGGAGAAAAAACCCCAAAACAGTAGCTGACATGAGCCAGAGGTCTGATATTAACCATTTCAAAGGCAGTGCTCAGTTAGTGGCTCTATGTTTAGCAGCTCTTTCTTGGACAGCCATTGCTTGAATACCTGCCAGGTGAATGAATGACTTCTTTTCCCATTGATAAGAGAAACTCATCTGGGAGAGCAGCAGTCTACTTGAAACAACGAGAAGAAAACTATACTTGATGGTGAAAAGACACACACAATCCAGGCTGTTCCAGAGCAGCAGGCACTATTTCTTAAGTTGCACTGAACCTAATACTTAGCATGACATTATAAGTTTCTCCTTTTACTATTTTTTCCTTAAGGAGAGAGTGATACAGTATAAATCTTTAAACAAGATCAGCAAATTACTCCTCCTAGGTTATCAATGGAGACCAGAAGCTAAGTCCCATCCATGAGCTACCTGGCACAAGCTGGCAGACTGCAGGGCATCTGCACTAATTCTCTGTGAGGAGAACCAACAGTTCCACAAAAACAGATCACAGTTCATAAATAAGAGGCGCAAAATTAAAATTAACAACCAGTATATTTTCAGCCAGACAGACACTCCCAGCAATGAGGCTATTGTTAGCCCTTAGGTTTTTTTTTCACTTGCTTTGCATGCGCTTGCATACATACTTTGCTAGCACCGTCCATTTAATTGGATACTTTTGTCACCTCAGACTACTGTATTCTGTTACCATGAAAATGAAGTGAAAATGTCATCCTCCTAAACATAAGATTTAAAAAAACCCAACTGAATGCAACATAATAGCGTCTTTCAACACATTTGCTCCTGAATGGGAGAAGCCAGCTGCTGGGCAGGTACTAACCCCCCCTGGGTTTTGTGTCTGGCAGATTGCTTATAATGTGATACCAAACCTTCAATTCATACTTCAGCTAAGGACATATTAAAAATATAAGAAGTGTGCTACAAAAGTGATTAAATGATCAGCTCCATGGCTAATAACACAGTAAATACTCTCCAAAATATTTTTCACTACAAGTTGGCCTCTCCACTATGTTTGGACAGCATAAGATAAACATTTCTGTAACACAGACAGATGTAACCCCAAAACTAGGAACTTAACAGGGTGGTAAATTTCTATCTACAGTGAGCATTTTTTAACATACTTACCACTGTGTGTAGCACAAGCATAGCCAGGTTGTCATTCTAGTCTGTATGTGAGGACCAAAACCCACTTGTTTTACCTGTGTTTGTCCTCTCCCTACTGCTACTGCTGACAAGAGTGCCCTTGGTTAGGGCATTTTTTTAAGTCGGTGTGGAAAGGTCCAGTAAAGCACATATACCCAAATCTGCCCTTGTAAGCATTTGCATACTATTTTGGATGGCGAAGAAAGGATACACTCCATTACAGATTTTATATGTATTTCGCCTTTAAAGCTCACAGCACGTGACTGTGCTAATAGAAAATGCAGCTGTAAAGGGAAAAAGACTGAATCTCAGAAGACAAGTTAAAAAAGGTCACTAATCAAGTGGGAAATTTCCTAATAAAACCTAGAGGGATGAAGACAGATATGCAGAGATTACAAGCAGGTTCAGTCTCTCAGAAGAGCTGTGTTTAGCTGGCCTTCTGGAAATAGAGGGGTCTGACCAACATTGCACTTTGCTGCACCCTAAATAGAAGAGGACTAAAAGCAGCATTTTTTCTCACAGAGCTGCTATAAAAGCATTTAATTTGCAGGGCCCTGCTGAAACTCACAAATGCTATTTCACAAGAACATTGGAGAATACAGTTAACATACTTATTAATTAAAGTTGTATCCTGCCCCAGCCTTCTATGACTGAATCACTGGCATATTTGAGTGCCAGTGATATTTAAGATATTTGAGGCAAGCTCCTTACATAAACAGGTTAATATTTGAAGTCTGCCCAGGCACTCTGATGAGTGTCCTTTGCAATGCCACATCACACAGCCCCAGTTTGTCAGTGGTGCAAAGTACAGACTGCAGAGTGCAGTGGAAAGCCTGTAACAATGTAGGTGAAAGAAGTGCTGGCTTACTTACAGTTGCATTTCTTCTGAACAAATCGAAGCTTGCATGCCGTTCGGTAGGTGGACAAGCGGATGCGATCCAGATCCTGAGCCCCTAGTGGAAGAGAAGAACGGTGACATTTGGATGGAATGTGACCTGTGTGTCTCGTTGCTAGCAGGGAAGCCAGGGAACAAAGAGGACACATGAACTGCCTCGGTTTAACAATTTTCAAGGTCTCTCCTTTGCAGAAAGAGTAGAGAGGAGTGAGGAGTAACAAGGGGAATGTCAGGAGCTACAGTGTTAAAAGAATTTTAGAAAGGAAGGCAAGGAATAGTCAGCCCACTGTGTCTGTCACTTTGAAGAACAATCTGGTCAAGCTGCAGGCTAAAAGACACACTGGCCAGGCTCCAGCAGCAGGGAAAACCTCAGCTGAATTTTAATATTCAGCAAAAAAAGCCCATAACAAATATCTTTAGCTGACATGCCGCATCAGGGCAAGGTATTGCCAGCAAACCCAATCAGAAAACATACTGTGCTGTAATATAAAGACTTGTGGCAATCTGCAGAAGGGGGCAATGACAAAGGGTGTGCAGCCTTTCTTCACTTTGTGGATGCATGTTCTCTGCAATGGAGACCTCTGAGGGTCAGCTCTGTGCTCCACACAAAGCTTGGCCCTGGCTGCTGCAATGTGAAGATCCAGTAACATTTCCAAAGCAGCTGTCCAAGAGATAGGAACAAACTAAGTGGCAGCTCCCTCACAAACAAGGGCAGGACACAGGGGCCAGTGTGGGGGCAGAACCTGGCACAGTGTCCAGCAAACTCATCCAAACAAGGTACAGTCAGGATGTAAGAGGAGTGGAATACAGCCCTGCTTTTACACAAGCTTCCTAAATGCTTTACAACTTCTCAGCTGAACTGCTGAACATATGGCCATGTTGGCATCCATAGCAGGATGCTCTGTCTAAGTGCAGGTAAAACAGCTCAAAGTTTCTCCATTTGCATAAGTTATCAGTGATGGATGGAGAAGGTGGATCATGCTGCTTCTTCAGGTGTTCAGGAATGCTGAGACCAGCCTGACTCCACAATCCCAAAGCTAAACTTTCTGGGGACATGGAAAACAGTCTTGCCTGACAGAAATCAGCACTACTGAGGATGTGGCACACAAAGTTCCTGATAAAGGAAGCAACAAGTGATAGTACTGATAACTTATCTGAAGCTGCTGAGCTGGCAAGGGGAGCCTAGAAACATCTGACTGACAGTCAGTCACTTTATACTATAAAAGCTTAGCTCCGTTTTTTAATGGCAGGAACTTCTAACTCTTTCCTTCTGGATACATATGTGGCAATTCCTCCCGTGACTGGGGACACCCCTCAAGGCTATTCCTTCAGACCAAGTGGAAGAGATTTGCCCATAGTGTTGATATGGGTGAGTAACACCAATCTGTACTTAATAATTATTCAGCTACTATTGAAATAATTTATTTAATAAACAGTGCCCAATGCAATTAGTTATAAATATCTATACTATCTGGTAAACAATTTTGATTAAAATATTTTAGCTTGTTATCATTATCACCAATTTAAATAAAGCCTTTATTCCTATGAATGTATTTGGTTTGCTATCCTTAATCCTGCATTATGAAGTCACAGAAAGTATCAATTACATCTATATAATGCTTAAGAAATAAATTCTTGACCAACTCTGGGGCTAGGATTGGATTGAGCTCTACTCAGACTACTCTCTGAGGAGTTTCCAGAGTGAGGGGATCCTTTCTGCACCTTGTGACTCAACTGGAGGGCTTCCTTCCCTGATAAATCTTGCCTGAAGCTTCCATTCTGCCTGTGGCAGCATTGCTCACCCACTTTCTTAAACAAGGTCATCCTTCGGACCCAAATTTTTCAAACGTGCTCTGGCCTATGACATGAGAATGATACTCTCTCTATTCTCCCCAAATTCTGCTCTTTTCTTGACCAAATTTTCCCACACCATCTTCCCAAGGCTCCCAGCTACTCCCTTTTGCCAGTTACACCACCTGCTCCTAGGAGAAATTACCTTTGAATGCTTAACATCAGGTATGTGAAGTATTTTTGTGAGTTTTTTTGATCATATCCTCTATTGTTAAAATTATACAGGTTTTTTTTTTCCTTCTCCATTGGTATCTCATTGACAGCTTTAGGAAAATTTCTTTGTAGGTGAAAGGGAGGATAAAGCTTGCAACACTAAATTTTTCCTTTTTAACAGGAAAAATAAGTAAAATTAATGTAACTTTTCCCCTCTTAACTTCAGTGAAAGCAATCAATAAACTTCCAGCGTCCTTTATAAAACTTCAGCCTTTTAACAAGGTTTAAAAAGTGAAAGCAAAGTGAGACTCTGGCTCATTGAGCTTCTGAGGTTGCAGTAATAATCCTAAATAAACAAATTTGTAGGCAACATTGACTTTTTTTCTTCTTTTTTTACTATTTGCACACATAGTGGATGGTATTATTTTGATATTATTTGGGGAGTAGGTGTTGCTGATAAGACCCTGGAATAGACATTTAATTTTGTCATGATTCACATTTTGCCACAGTCAGAGAGATCTATTTGTGAAATAACTTCTGTAGAAAAGAAGTTACTTACGTGATAGAGAGTCCTGATAAACAAGTGGAAAGATGTCCAGGACTGAGCATGGCAAATGAGACAGCAAATTTGTAACTTCCCTACAGGACTGCCAGTGGCCTCTCCTTTCTTCTGCCTGCTGGCAGTGCCTCACTCTGTTTCCTTTGAATATGCTCATGTCAAGCAACACTGTTGGCAGTTTGCAAAAATAACAAAGGGACACACTGCAACCTTGGCTGTTGTTTTCTAGCTGGATAATATGTGCCAACAGTGATGTACATTTTGAACTCTTCATCAGTGTGGATATACCTGGGCATGTCACGTCAGACTAAGTAAGACTAAGACCTAGTGGCTTCATGTCCAACAGAGCATTTGGAGTTATAATACAAGCTTTAACCATGGGACTCTACAGAAGGTGATAAAGATTATGATATCAATTCACAAATGTTTGTAATTTGGAACTAGAAGGATGCCTCTTTTGAAGGAAAGGAAACAAAAAGGGCTGAACTGGATCTCTCAAAATACAGGGAAATCAGTGGTCCAAATTTAAAGTAAGAATCAAATCCTTCTATTCCTTGTTCAGGATAAACGTCCCACTTAAAAAGGCTTGAAAAGTTGGACTTCTTTTTTCCCCTGCTCTTTTCTACCTTGCGTAGTCTGGAACATGACCCACTTTGTACAATTATTGTGGGGTTTCAATCACAGACTTGCAGATGTAGGTCCCAAGAACCGAAACCACTGGCAAAAACCTTTGTATTATGAAATTTCTTCCTCTGATATTGGCAGGTTGTGGAGTTTACCTATTACCACAGGCTTATGCCTATCAGAATGTTAAGAAGCTTCACATGGCCCACAATATGTAGGGCATCAGGAGCATATGGTTTTTGTTACACATGTTAAACCTGTGGGCTTGCACACAGCTGAATGCAATCCCAGGATGAATTTTGGTTTCAGTGAAGCACACCCTCCACACACAGCGGTATCTGAGGGGCTCTCAGAATGCAAAGTTCAGTGTTTTATGAATTTGGCTAAAATACATTTAAGTTTTTCCACAAAGACTTAATATTTTCCCCTCATTTTACCTAGCTGGAACATCCAGTTCTCTGTGTACATAGGTAGTAGGTGGAGGAACAGAGGCAGGCAAACAGAAAAGGGAAGCACACGTGAAATAAACCAGACTGAAGTAAGTATGCCAAAATACCAAAATGTGAAAGAAGAAAGTAGTAGACTATAACCACTGGTGTGTAATACAGGAAAAAAGTCCCTCCTCTGACTCCAGCTGCTGATTTTCCCAACACCTCCTTAACTCCTGCTAAACAATCCAACATCAAAACAGCCTTCAAAACTATGGAAACAAACCACAAATCCTCACAGCAAAGTCCTAAATATTTTAGGAGTATTTAAAACTATTTGAAATTAATGGTACCTAAGTCACTGACTTGAGCTGATAAAAATCAAGGCCCCTCTGTAATTACAATTAAAACTATAGTATGTTCTGATAATGGAAAAATACATTTTTTGATTCTGGCCAAAGTACAGCACCTCCCTCCAAGGTTCCAAGGTGCTGTACACAAGAGACAACTGAATCGAGGAATATCCTGAGTTGGAAGGGACCCACAAGAATCATTGAGTCCAACTCTTGGCTCTGCACAGGATACTCCCAAAAATCACACCATGTGTCCGACAGTATTGTCCAAATGCTTTTTGAGCTCTGTCAGGCTTGGTGCTGTGACCACTTCCCTGGGGAGCCTGTTCCAGTGCCCAAACACCCTCTGGGTGAAGAATCCCTTTCTAATACCCAACCTAGACCTCCCATGACACAGCTTCATTCCATTTCCTCAGGTCCTGTCACTGGGCACCAGAGAGAAAAGATCAGTGAGAAATATTCACGAGTTACAACAGGAAGAGCTGTGTGATACTAAAACAATTACAGGGCACAACAGACCTAGTGAACAGTGTGGAATGGGACAAACCACTTCTTGGTAGGCCATCTGAGTGGGAAGTCTTTAATTTGGAGAGCTCAGATGTAGGGCTCACACACACTGAATTCACCAGCACACACCTGGCCTTTCATTATGCACAGTAAGTCCAGTCCCAGTAATGCCCTAAGTAACCAGTGTCTGCCACCAAAGATCAGGGAGATGCTGTGTCCTAGTTTACTATGAGCCGGGGGACAAACAACAGGAAGCTTAGTAATTACACACAAAACTCAGGTAAATCTAGTAACAGAGTGACAGTCTCAAACTTGACAGCAGAACTTCCTGGAGAAACAGTGGATTGTAGGAGAAATTAGAGATGACTGTCAGAAGTGCAGGAACATTGTTGGTATGGTACATCCCAGACACACTATCGTTCAGGGAGCACACAACTTCCTTAGGAACTACAAAAAATTACACTGAAGTGGGCTATGAAGTACATAAGTCCCTGTACTGTGTCTGGCTGAGATGCAGTTAACTTTCTTGAGAGCAGCCTGCATGGTGCTGTGTTTCAGATCTGTGGCTAAAATGTGTTGATAACACACCGCTGTTTCAGCTGTTGCTGAAGAATGCTCGCACAGCACTCAGGCTTTTCTGTTTCCTACTCTGTCCCCTCCCAGGGCTGTCTGGGGACGGGCAAGAGGCTGGGCGGAGACACAGCAAGGACAGATGCCCCACTTGGCCAAAAGGTTAGTCCACACCATATAATGTCATGCTCAGCAATAAAACTGGGGTAGGGAAAGAAGGGGGTGGGGAGTTTTGTCTTCCAAGGCAGACACTGTTCCATGAGTGGCTGGGCATCACTCTGCTTTTGGAAGTGGGGAATTACCTTTGCATTACTGGCTCTTGGTTTCTGTTGTAGTTTTCTCCCTCTCTTTCTGTCACCTAATCAAGTCTTTATCTCAAGCAATGAGTTTGCTTGCTTCTGCTCTCCCTATATTCTCTCCCATTCTGCTGGGGGCTGGCGAGGGATTAAGCAAGTATGTGGGAGTTTGGCAGCTGCCTGGGGTCAACCCACTACAGATACCTCCAAAAAAAGATGTAGCTTTTGGAGACCTTTATCCCTCTTCATTGCAACCTGTGCACTCCATCATCTTTGTCTTAAGAAAACTATGGATTAAAATACAATAAAAAAATCTGATGTAGAAAACCTCTCTTCCCTGCGTTGGTCAAATCAGCCCATTTTCGTGCAGTTTTGGTCTCATGATATTCATTTGTGCAACGGAGATTTGAGGTGGAAAGCTTGCATAAATTTTACTGACATTGCATAGCAACTGGCTTGGTCTATCACAGCAAAACATTTCCAGGAAGTACTTACGCATTTCTGCAAACAGCTGCCTTCTTTCTGCCATGGTATTTCCTCTTTTCCCACAATCTTCAATCATTCTGGAAGACAAAATCATGTGCAAACATTAAGTATTATTCCCAGACTGAACATACGTACATAAGCATCCAAAATTGCTCCTGAAGAACCTTGGAGGTTGACTGGTGCTCCACGTGTATCCGATGCCTTTTGCCAGCCTCTCTGTGGCGTGCTTTGTGGAGAACCTGGTCCCCAAACTGTCCTCCATTCTCTGGACTCTGCTTTCAAGCATTTGTTCCCCCTCCCGCCCCTCTCTCCCAAAGGCAGTGTTCAGTTTTTCTGCTTGATGTAACTAACTGGCTTACATAACACAAGCTCTGAAATTCATTTTAGGTTTTCTTAAATAAGGAATCCTCAGTTTAAATTATGTAAGAGAGAAGAAATCATAAAAGATTCGGATATTATTTTATAGTCTCTAAAACTATGTTCTAGCCAATTCTGTGTGGAGGAGACAAAAAAAAACCCCAACAAACAACAGCAATTAAATCTCTACTCCATAACATAATACATGTTATTTACCCAAGCAAGCACTCTCCCAATATTCATTCAAATTCAGGGCAGTGTATCTCTGGTTAAATGAGTTTCACAAAAAGGCTCAGAAGTAAGAATATATTTTCCTTCTGTTTTCAGATGAAAAAAATCTTTCGACTATTTTGAAGAGCACTACTGCTGGATAGAGCAGAGAGAAAAGTGACAGCTTCTCTCACAGCCAGCATTCAAACCATAAAAGACCAAAGCTTTCAAAGTGAAGATAAACATCTTTAGCAGCACTCAAAAAATTAAAACTAGTGTCAGCATCACCACTTCCTATGGGTAATTACCCTGTCGAACCAAAATCCTTTCCTGCCTGCCAAGTCTGGTTAGAACTTCTGACCTGCATTTCAATCTCCATCCTTACGTCAACTAGACTGTGTAAAATAACATCACACGACTCAGGTTATAAAGGAGATATTCTATACAAGGCTCCAATCAAAAATACTGCACTGTATCCCATAGCAAACCTCCATATGTATACAAGAGGAAGGATAAAAGTACTGGATGCTGAAGTCTACCATCACCAAAGAACTCAAGACAGAAACCCAGTTTCTTTTTATTTCACAAAGACAGGAAGGCAATCACATAAGAGGTGTTTTGTTGTGGTTTTTTTCCCTTTCAAACTGCACAGTTCAAATGAAGTGGTGGTACATTATAATTGCCTTTTCCAAGTAGCCTATTCAATTCTCAGAGCAGTGATAAAGACTCTGCTAAAGTGCTATCTGTGGTGGATATTTTGTGATGTGAGCAGCAGTCCCACTAGGAAGGGGACAAAGGGTATGGATGCAGCCTCTTTGCAGGGATATTCAAGTTCACCTCATACTCAAGTAGGCTCCCATTTGTCCAGGAGTGATAGGGATGTGTGTAGCATGGCGTGAAGTCTGAGCTAATGTATCCTCCCTTTCTGCAGAGATAACAGCTCTCAGGATAGTGCTTCACAGGAGTGGTCACTCAGCCTTTGATCTGGGGTAGCTGGTGTCTTGGAGGTGGTCAGGGAAGACTCAAACCTCCCTGCAAAATGAGATACTTCAAAATATGCCAGGCTCAACTAGCATCTTAATTAGACAGCAAGAAGTAATGTCTTTTTTACATGAATCAGCCTTAAATCTCTTCCCATAAAAAATTAAAAGCAGTATAATTCCCCTAACCATGGCTTGAGCTCCCCACTCCTTTCTGTTTCTAATGAAACTCATAGTAGGAGACAAATTTGCCATGGGAAATGACCAGATCTCATAGGACAGGTGAGTTAATAAAGCCCTTTGAAAAGATAATATCTTTTACTAGGCAGGGCAGTTGAGTGAATGCTTCAGAGCAAACACAATTTTTGATTAATATTTATTGCTTGTAGAGTTGGTTATAGGCCATCATAATTTTCTCTGACTTCTCCTATATTCAGCATTATTCCACAATGTGCAACTTGTTTTCAGACCACATATTACCTGTGTTTATTTGACTGAGATTAGGATAATTTGATTTTGGCACAAGGATGACATCATCTTCCACTTCTTGACACAACTGACACTTAAATCTTACAGATGTTTCTCCAGTTAATAATTTGCTGTTTTCATTCCACCAGTGTTCTCTAACATTTGTCAAGTAATTACTGGTCTCAGAGTGATTGCTGCAAATTTTATCAAAAACATAAGGGGTGCAACTTTATTCTCACTTGCCTCATATTGACACCTGGAGAAAAATATTCTTTAGCTATCGCTTTTAAATATTTTGCAGAGCATGGAATGTGGCTCACCTGTGACCTTATTCACCAAGTGGAAGAATTTTCCCAGTCAAAATTTAGTAACAAAAAGTATTTTTCAAATCATGCAAATTGTACAACATGTTTTCCAGTTCCATCAGAAAGCCTGTTGTAAAAGTGTCCCTTTAGTGGAGGGAAAAATAATAATTCTTTAACTGTTTTTCTGTTTTGTGCAATTCATCCTCCCTTTACCTTTACTGTTTATATCTCCCCATATAAAAACATTCCCTGGACCTGATCATCATTTTTCAGAATGTCCCATTATCTTCTGAAATTGAATCACCCTTTTCACTGCTGGGGCTTATGGGGATTACCAGGCCTGACAAATAACTTTATATTTATAAACACACAACTCAGGCTTCCTCAGAGAAGGAAGGAACTTCAGATTTATGTTTTTAGAGCTCTTGCACTAGATATGTTGCAGATTTTAAAACAGCCTTCACCCAAATGACAATCCTAAAATTCTCTGTAAGGGTATATGCCATTAAGCTAATGAGAACATTAGTGGTGGTAGTATTTTCAGACAGATACATTCTATCCCTCTTTCCTGTCTTTTCCTGATAGAAAAAAAGTGATAGATGAGGCTCATCTACCAGAGTATTGGTACTTCTGAGTTGCCATTGACAGGAATTCACTCAGCTGCATCTTCCAAGCTTTTCACATGCATTTTAACTCCACAATGTGCTACAGCCCAGGCTCAACTAATTCCACTGTCAAGGTGCTGGGCATCTCCCTTTTCAGCCTTATTCCCTGTGACCCAGCTCACAGGCACACAGCTCTACTCTTCAACTCAGATTACAGACTCCTGCTTTGAGCCCATGATGCATCCACCTCAGTCCCTGGGGCTGGCCCTGAGCTAATTAACTACAGTTGTGGTCCAGTATTTCTCAGTTTGCTCACAGCACAAGTCACGTCACAGAAAAAAAAGTACAATTTGTTCTTCACAGGAGAAAAGCAAATCACAAAGCAAATGTGCTCTGAAAAACAGAATACATTTCCAGAGACATAATTTTGAAAACTATTAATTAATGTGTACACTTCTTATAGTGGGGATTAGATTATATTTGTCTTCTATAGATTCCTTTTACTATCTCCTTCCCTCCACTTTTCTTCTCAGGAAATACCTCCTCCACTGCAGGTAAGAACACCTATTGTGCATCTAATTAAAATTCTAGTCACAAGCTAATTAGTAAAGTACCAATTAGAGTGGGATTAAGGCTTCAATATATTACAGACATTCCAAAGCAGAAATCTTTCAAAGGGTGAGGTTTTCAGCCTCTGAAAAAGATACTGTGATGTTTCATTTTACCCACGTTCGAAGCTGAAAACTTTTACGACATTAGTAGTGCTAGAAAGGAAATAATAAATAAACAAATAATATAGTTTGATTGGAACTATTTTGACTACCATTTCATATTCATGCTTATCATGTATCAGAAGCATAACTGGTCTATTTTTTAATATACTTTTCGGGTTTATAAAATGTGGGTGGGAATATCATGTAATATGCATAACATGAGAACTAAATGCCTCATTTATCTTTCCTGTTGTGCTGCTTGGAATATGAGCACTGCAATAATCTTTCTCACAAATAAGTGTTTTTTTGTTTCAGTATTTATAGGGTAAATAATATCTTTTATTAAGCCCTACAATATGTCATTCTTTTCATAAACAGTATATTTCCATTGCATTCCATTTCTCGAGCTATGTCTGCGCCTGATAAATGGAATGCATGCTACATTTAAATCATTAGCTCCAAAAAAACCTATCCATCCTAGTTTAGGCCGGAATACAGTTAATTTTATTCCCAGTAGCTGGTACAGTGCTGTATTTTGAATTTAATACGGGAATAATGTTGATAACACACTGTTGCTTTAGTTGTTGCTAAGTAGGGCTTACCCCAAGTCAAGGACTCCTCAGCTTCCCAGGCTCTGCCCGTGAGCAGGTGCACAAATGACTGGAAGAGAGCATGGCCAGGACAGCTGACCCAAAGTGGCCAAAGAGGTAATTCCATACCTCAGAACATCCTGCCCCCTACATAAAATGGAGACAATTGGCTAGGAGGTGCCAATTGCTGCTTGGAGATGGGCTGGGCTTTGGCCAGTGGGTGGTGATCCACTGTATTGGGTACCACTTACTTATCTTGGGCTGTCTCTCTGTCTCATTATTATTACCTCTCTCTGAGTCGCTACAACTACAACTACTACTACTACTACTACTACTACTATTACTACTACTACTACTACTACTACTACTACTATTATTATTATTATTATTATTATTGCTTTGTTTCAATTATTGTTTGTATCTCCATCCATGAGTTTCACTTTTTTCCCCTGATTCTACCAACCACAGGGTGGGAGGTGGGGCTGGTGATGGAATAAGCGAGCAGTTGCATGTGACTTACTTTACAATTGGGGTTAAACCACCACACCATCAAAAGAAGCAGTAGCCTATATGCCTGGAGAAGGCACTCCCCTCTGGAAAGCCCCACCCATGTCCCAGGAGACACAAAAATTCCTGACCTGACATGTGCACAAGCAGTTTGATGGGTCTGAGAAGAGAGCCACCCCCCTAGCACTTCCACTAATCCCCATCCTGTTTGTCTGTGACAGATGAAGTGCCCCAGGGAGGCAGGACACATGCCAGTGAGGAAAACTGCCCACTGAAATTGATTAATTCTGGCATGAAAAATTTATCAAGTCCCATGTGATGGTTGCGATGCAGCAGGCGTTTGGAAAGGAGGCTCCGAATCCCGTCCAGTGACACTTGTGACAGCCTCTCAGGCTGGACAAAAGCTGCTTTTCTGTCCAAACAGGCACACAGGAAACAGAAACACCTCTCTCTGCCCCAGTCCTGTCCAGCTGAGCATGCTGGGGCTCTGAAACTCTTGGAAGCATTTTGGGACCCAACTAGCTGGAAGTTTTGTACCACAAGACTGGTATACCCAACAGTGAGTATCTCGAAATCACTTTTTGGAAAGAGTACCCCCATTTGGTAGAAAATATCAGGCAGGATCAAGCATCCTTTATCTGAGCAGTCTGTATTTCCCTAGTGAGGAAATCTTAAACTCCTGATACAGAAGCTATTTTTTCTTCCATGAAATGATGGAAGCTTTGATTTCTCTGGGAATTAGAAGCATTAGGATGCAGAGAAATGTTCTGGTTTTTCAGTGGCTATTTTTTATGCTGTTGACAAATCTATTTTCTAAGCAGCTGGTCAATATTTAAACCCAGCTTTGAGCAGACAGCAGTACCATTTTTCAGCAGCACAGGCTTCTTGTCTGCCATTGCTTGGGACAGTTTTATCAAAATGTCCTTCATACATAACAAACTGCTGTTTCTTTTCAGGATTTACCAGCATAAGAAATTTTGATTTATGAAAATGAAAGAGCCTGCTAGAGTCTATCTAACAGTGACTTTATGAGGAACTTAAAAGCTGTAGTCAACATCCAGGATTCTGTTCGTGCAGGATTCGTGGCAATGTGAGAGAGGAGATTTTCCACAGATCTTTTATTTTCTCCAAATTCAGCTGTGTTAGGCAGATTCTGCTCTGCTAACTAGAAGAGTTATGGCTGCTTATTTCAAAGTGAACTTGGACTGGAGAACAGTGAGTTAAAAGGGACAGTAAGTGCTGGCTAAAACCATATTTCTGACGTCACCAACCTCAGCAATCCTTGTAGTTAATAATAAAAATCCTGAAGGGCCATTTCAGAGCCCTCTTCCCTTTAATGGATTTATTGGTGCCTTATGAATGTCTTGTTCCACATGTTCTAATGAACCAAGTCCCTAATAGGCCTCTCTCAGCTTTACATACCAGGGCTAATCTTTGGCACTGTAATAAAACTGGTCAATGCTCTTTCCTGAGGCTAGCTATAATTGCATTGCACTCACAAAGTGTGCTTGTATTTTATCTAGATGAGATTTTTACAGTGAAGAAAGAAAACAAAAGCTGTTGCTAAGTTCATCTCCAACATGAGTCTCAGCAAGTCTGACTCTTCTCATTTTTGTCGTATTTTTCAATTTTAATACCACCAAAAAAATTGAAATTCAGTCTTGATTTATTCCTTTAGTGAAATGTGTTTTTGTTTTTAAGAAAGAATTTTCCAACATACTTTTCACCAGCTCCCCCTTTTGGGAGTTTTGTATCCTTAGTGGGAAACTCAAAAATGCCTAATAAGGCACCCACTGCAACTCATTTCCCTAACGCACAGTCTTCAAGGAAGTTTGAATGCTGTGCAAATCTTATCTCTCAGGTCTAAAAAACAAGTGTGAAGGGATTAATAAAAAAAAAAGGCATAATTTTGAGACATAAAATATGAAAGTCAAAATATACTCATTTCATATTTAATACTGTATGAAATCATCACTTTACTACAGGATGCCATGACAAAGGAAACATCAGTTGTTTTCCATGTGCACTAGGTTTAAGAATTCAAAATCTTCCTAACTAGGCCTAAATATATATCAAAATCCTTATTTTTCATCCTTCCTTTTATGGGTAGTTCTACAGTATAATTTCCAGCTTTTCTCTGCAACACAAAGAAGAACTTCTCTTAAAGAATCTTACTACTCCAGACATGAAAGACATTTAAGAAAATGACTACTTGACACTTAAAATATACATGGGAAACTTAAAAAAACTGTCTTACAGGCATTGCTTAAAAAATTTTTTTCTAGCCATGCTCTTTTTGAGTCATGCTTCCTGATACTACAAGAAACTACTTTATTGGATGAAATATGGAAGGAAAACTAATGTTCAGTGCTTCAAATATGTTTTCATCTTTTAAGAGCACAAGATTATCCAATAAAATAATTTTGGTCAACTACAAAAATCTTTTCTCCAGGGCTTCACTGCCATCACTTCTGATAAACATTAGGGGCTGATTCCAGCTTACTGCTACAGACTTAAATGTATAATTTCAAAGTTCTATTCAAATGGGATTAAAAAGTTGTATTTAATCTAAATTTTATTAAATATTTCTAAACCATAAAGAAGATGCCAATTTCCTTTATATATGACCTTTTAGAGCCTTAGTCCAACTAAGGGGAAGCTAGAAATAACCTCCACTAATGGTAATTTACTTTTTGTTATAAAAACATATTCCAGGAAAAGAAGAAGCCCCCAAAACTCAGACACAAAAGCTGATGATATACAATACCAAATCCGATTTGTCTGATGTGTAAGTATTTTTATGGAGTTTTCCCAGGAACTCATTTTGGAGCTGTATTTCACTGGCATTGTAGCTTTTCCTTCAAAATATGATTATTTAAATGTATTTTTCTAAAAGCCAAGATTAATAAAGAACTGATGACCTTTGAACACTCAAATGTATAGTTCTACTCCTTTCACTTAGTTAGAGAAGGCATAATTCATAGACAAATCTGTAATGAAACTTAAGGGATAAAAAACTACAAGGACTTTATCACAAGAAGCACTTACTTGATAATCTGATACTTTGGTAGTCTGGTCCTCTTTCTTTTTTATTTGCCATTGTAGAGGCCAAAAGGAGGTTGCAGGATATCAAATATAATTAAAATCCTACTTAGTCAAAGGGATCTTTCAGTTCTTCTTGTGCTGCCATAATTAAAACCAAATTCATTTGAGAGTAAGCTGTCAGTGATACAATTGTGTTAGGAAGCAATTCTTGGCTTCTGCCAATTTTAATAATACAAGCTGTCAGTTTTTGTAAATACAGATTTGATGATTATTTGCTGTAGGACAGTAGGTACTTTCATGTCCTCAGAATTACAAAACCAACTAAATCAACCAAATGGTAGCTGCAGGAGAAATTGCATTCATAAGAAGCTGAAATTATTGAGATCCTTCACATGTACTGGGAAAATCTCACTAAAATTAAGTACTGTGAGTAGTCAAACAAATTACTTAATAGAATGGCTACTGGCTTTTGTAACCTTACCCGATGAAAAGTTTTGGCACCCAAAGAATTAATGCAATAGCCACTGATCCAGAGGAGTTGAAAAAAAATCTTATCACTAGGATGTTTTCCATTATATAACTGATAACCAAGAAGTATTTAAGCTTTTTTTATCTTTATGCCTGAAACAGATAGCTTTGGGTTTTTTTCAGTTTTCAATTTTTGGAAATGTTACAACAAATAGATTTATAGAAAAGAAAATCTGAACTATATCTAAACAACAGAGCTAGAAAAAAGAAACTTAAAAACAATCCCATGAAATTTCAAGTCTCTCCAGATCTATTTGCCAGAAAGGTAGAAAATAAATTACAAATGAAAGAATGATGAGGCACTGAGGAAATTGTTCACATATACTCTTTTTTAGCGGTAGCTGTTAATTTGTCTTGAAGCTCAGTGAGAGCAGGCACTAAGACAGAAGCATGGTACTAGGATGGGAATTAAGGCATTTAGGAGCATTTTGGGTTAAGTATATACCGTCTGAGACAAAGAAAGCTTTGATTACTGCATCTGTATGAATCTCACACAGAGAGAAATCAGATCCTTAATGCAAGCAGGAGCAGCCTTCAGGCTGATCTAATTAATATCTGAAGAAGGCATTTTTAGCAATTAGCTGCTTTAATAGCATAAAGAAATGTAAGATTTTATCTTTTTTACCTGGCCATATCCCTTCTGTGAGTGGCCCTTGGGTAACAGGAATACAACTTGATTGTTTTGGTGGCTGCATTCAAATGATGAAAGCAGATGTCAACTTGTTAACTTTAATTCTGTTTTCAAGTACTAGATCTCATTGAAGGTCACACCTCTATGTCTCTAATTTTGTGGTGAAAAAAGAAATTTCACATGCATTTTTAAAATGATTTCACTAGGCAGCCTTAGTTATAATGAAGTTCAATCCTCAAGATACTCAGTTAAGATACTAACTCTCCTGAAGTCCTAATGACTGAAATGAGGGTCTGTACATTCTTGTCCCATAACTGCCTGCCTGCATATCCATCCACAAACACACAAGCAATATAGCATACAGTCATTATACACCACAGGAACAGAACAGGTAGGCTGGCAGTACCATGTGGTAACAGAAGAATCAGCAATAAAAACCAGCAATGGGATGTGTACATTTGTATAAAGCTTAAGTGAAAAGAAATTACAGGTCAATACAAGAATTTCTGAGTCTTCTAATGATGAATACACAGAAAAGCAGCCAAGATGGGCTCCAGTTCAACAAAAGCTTTTTTTAACCTGTCCTTATCCTGCAAAACCTTTGCATACACACTGAACCCAAAGCATATGCTTGAATTCCATTGTGATTACCATACCTAGCCAAAGAGGAATGAGCTGCTGAACTGGGCTCAAAAGTTTTCTATTTAGTTCTTAATAAATGTCTAAGAAAAAAGGGCAGCCTAAAAGCAGTAGGTTACATAAAAGGGAATGTACTTAGAAATGGCACTTCAAGGAGGAGTCAGTATCTCCCAATAAAGATAAGCTTTAATCACGTAACAGAGAACACAGCTCCTTTGCATGTGATGTGGAAGTTTACAGAGTACTGAGGTCACTTTGAAAGCAAAAGGAATTAAAGAGAAGAGCACTAGGAAACAGAAGAATCTTTCACCCCTTCATCCTTTTATTCATTATTTGGATGTATGTTGAGATGCTATTCATGACACTCTTATAAATTATGAAGAGAAACACACTTTATGCCAGTTCCTACATCACTGGTTATTCCTAAAGTGTCCCACAACAAAAGTTAGCACAAGCTTTTCTTTTCCAAAACTGTCTTTGATGCAAATGTATTCTGTCTTTGTCTCCCAGCAAATTTAAGCCTCCCTTTGCTGGAGTACTCTCACACAGTATTATCATAACACCCTTTCACATTAGTCTAGATAATTTATTTCAATGATTAAAAGGTGCAGCTATTAACTAGGAGCAGAAATTTTTGCAAAACTATAATTTTAATAAATAGAAAGGCATCTTATGTCCTCACTAGAACATCAATGTGTTAGACATAAGGCTGTGGAAGGCTGTAATAACTTGAAACAATTGAAGAAAAAGCCCCACCCTTATTTCAACAGCTCCAAGGACAACAGGAAATGAAAGCAAATGCAAACAAAAAAAAAAATGGACAGCTTGATATGCACTATCAGCTAGTTCATTTTCTCAAATAAAAAACCTAATATAACAAATTAATTTTAACCTAATTAAAATCTGACATTATTTTATTACGCAATATCATTATTACAATAGCATACAGAAGAAAATGAAATACAATATAATTATGTAGCAAATAGTCTCATATATTAAGCCAGAACAGAAAGCTAATGCTTGAAATATTGAATTCAAAGATAATGGCTTGTAAATGGACACAACAGAAACAGGCTGCTACATGTGACTCACTCTTCTGTGTCTCTGCTCTCAGATAATGCACATTACTTTTAACACTGGTTGGACCCTGCTAAACTCAAGTTAGTGTTGTATATGCTTGAGGAGGAACATTTTAAATAAAACAGTATTAATTATATTGCAAAAGAACATTTAGATTATAAAAATTCCTCCAATGCCACATAAATATTTCAGCTACTAGAAATGGGCTTGTAAGCAGACTCCCATCTGGAGAAATTTCAGTGCCCTGAATGTACCTCTCCCATGGCAAGAAGGGAATGTGAAGAAAGCCAAGGGGAGCACATGAAAGCCCAGAAGAAGCACATCTAAGCAGGCTGGCACTTATAGCTGCAAAGATTCCTGATGTGCTGTGAAATCCCCAAATGGTTGTTTAAAGATTTTTCTTTGTGTAAAATGAAGTAGATCACTTCTTAGAAACACTCCTCTAAGGGTAGTCAAGGCAGAATACACACTCCTACACAAGCACTGCTCTACAATGCACACAATGCATCAACTTTTGTGGAAAGATGACATTTCTATCATTAACAACAGGAAATAAGAGGTGCCAAAACAGGCAAGACACTGTCACACAGCACTTTATGTCTGTATGTCATGTTCCCCTGAAGACTAAATGTCCTCAAAGTAACTTTTCAACACCTCCTTCCTTTGAAAAGATCTCATTTTCCTTCTAATACAACACAGCAGTTCTAGGAGAACCACCTCAAAAACCACTCCAGAGAGAAACTCAACCACTGAAGCATGAGCTGTCATGAGGTGCCATTCCCAAGACCCACCACACTCTTAAAGAGTTATTTCACAAAGACCAGTCACCAAAACTCAACAGCGATCCTATGAGAAGGCCTCACAGCTGGAGGGAGAAGAGGAAGGGGTGGTCAATGTGAAGGCACAGAGACATCCCACAGAAAAGCAAGGGGCACTAAGGCCTCCAGCAGCTTGCAAGGCACAATATACCCTTGGACAGAGAGTAGCAATGCAAACTGTTACAAGCCAATTTTTATGTGAACTGCATCTGTTCAGAGCAGAAAAAACACTTTACAGATGCTTTCAGAATGAAGCACTGACCACACACAGCCATTCCCTCAGCAGCCCAATGGCCAGGTACTGGTGGGCTGCTGCAGAGGGACTTCAATTAGGTCATAAAAGTGAGAGCATTATATGAATCCTTGCAGAGAGCAGTAACGTCTACAGGCCTGGATTTTGACAAGAAAAACAGACCTGAATTCACTGCCACAGTGACAATTTGCCTGGGCAATTACAGCCCCTCCACCCCCAGAGGGCCTGCGTACAACACCCATTCTCTGGGCCAGCAGCAGCTCTCCTGAGCGAGTGATGCTCCAGCCACACACTGAACCCCTGATGTAGGAAATGCCACCAGCCTACTCCAGAGAGCAGCAGAAACTGGCTCTAAGGAGAAATCTGTGTGAGTTAAAAGTGCCACGCCACTGCCTGGAGAAAACCACATCCAATTTGACCCTGTTGGTAAGCAGATACAGTTCTTAAACTGGTCCAGAGGCATCTAAATTGAAGGTGTTTGAGCTGGTGATAAGCAGATTTGAGCTAAGCTGGTTAATGATATTTGCAAACAAGAATAAGTACATTTGCACCTCAGGTGTCATTTGCTTAATTCTGAGAGCATGTCTAATATTCTTCTGGGTATTCTGGCAAGAAAGCAACAGTGTATTTTTGGTCTGCCTTATCAAATGCATCACATCAGAGTAGGAAGCAAGAGACCTCCTCCTCCTGTTTGGCTCTGGTTCAACTACACTCAACTATTACATTCTAGTTTAGGCACCAAGTTGTCTGGAAGCCATTGACAGAGTGCAAGGAGAGAGGCAGAGAGATAGGAAAACACTCCAATGACTGAGAGCAGAGAGTCTGATTTCTGGGAAGAGAATAACATCAAATCTATACAGTTTTGTTAAATGCTGATGAGCTGGGAATAAAAATGCTATCTTCTGTTCATGTTGGGGAGAGAATTATAAGGTGTGATATACAGTGTTTAATTAGGAATAACAGGAATAATAATTAAACATAGAAAACATCAGATCTCAACGGGGAACTCGGAAGTGAAAGATGTATGAGGCTGTAGTCAGTCTCTCAAGAGATACAGAGAATGCCCTACAGTCTGTGGCTTTTAAAACTATCCCAATAAATCTTTTGAAACATATATTGCAGGCCCAATGCTATTTTCAATGAGGTGAAATGGAGACTCCAGACATATTTCTGGATGAGAATCTCAGTGGTATAAAAAAACATGTAGTAGAGTTTTATCAGCAGAGGCTCATCTTGCATTCCTCACTTGTGGATATGTTTTTTCCTCCTACATATTTCATAATTTAGTTTCTTAAACATAGAATATTCAAAATAGACTATTTCAGCAGCCACATCCCACCCCCCCACTGCTCTTTCTGCCTTCACTATTACCTTTGTTTTGTCCCTTGTCTCCCAAACCATCCATTTGCCTCTACTGACTCATGATGTTTCAGAGTTGCCCTGTGTTATGTTGTGATGTACAACAGCAGAGTGCTCAGTGTCAGCTTACCCATTTTGCTTCTTGCCTTAGTCCTGTGAGTGTCAAACAGAGAGCAAAAGAAGGGAGCAAACCATCCAGCTGGATTTTGGGCACTGGGCTCAGATCTCATGTGTGTGTAGAGATGCCAAAGGCTGACACATGAAAAATACAGAAGAATTGGCAAACCCTCCTATGACCTGTGACTGAGATGACAGTAATGCATTAAAGACACAAGCTGACTATAAGCAGTGTTAAGAGTTGCTAGGAAGCTGCTCCTCCCTTAGAAAAGGGGGCTGGCCAAGCCTTTTGGCGCAAATGCCTCCTCAGGTGCTCTTCACCTGCTATTAGAAGAAGTGCGGGTGGGCAATATTTTTGGACTAAATTAGCTGCTATTTAACTGATGCAAGGAAGGCTGACAACAGGCCTGGAAATCATTTTTCAAGCATTATCTGAGAAATAATTTTTCAGCTCAAAAATTTCCATTTCCAAATGCCAGAGAGACAAAAGATAATTCTGTCTCCTCAATCCATTGCTTATTGACTCAGGTTATCAGTTATCTCAACTGATTTCAGCTCTTCTAATACCTGCATTTCACTACAGATGCCCAGAGGCAAAGGGTACTTAGGAATTAGAGGTGTGAATTAATTTCCAGAGGCACTGAAACAGATTTAACAAAATCCATTGGGTAAATATTTAGCTGCAGGCTTGGTTTTAAGCAATCCTGTGAAATTGTGTTTTACAACACAAATGAATGGAAAAGAGGACTCGAAGGAGTCAGAGAGGCAGATTATTCCCAGTTGCTTACAATTTTTTTTTTATTAACCATTTTGCCACTCAGTCCTACTTTCAGAGCAGCTAGAGAGCACAAACACCTTTGCTGCAGAGTGTTGAAATATTTGGCAGAGGCCTTTTGGTAGAGTCCCTTGCATATGCATCTTTATTCTGCACTTGAAGAGAACAACCGAAAGGATTTCCAATGGAATCTCCAGCACCAGGAGGCTTGTTTATATCAAGTGCCAGTCATCCCTCACTATTTAAGGCTGTACCCCTGATACACAGCATCACAAAGATTTGGGAGAGACAGAAAAGCATTACAGGGTAGCACTTCTGCAGGTAGTATTTGCAGTCAGTCAGCTTCTAATACAGTCAGTCAGCCTGCAAAGGTTTTAGCATAGCAGTCATGTAGCTTATAAATAACCTGGCAGCATTAATAAGGTCAAAATAATGAGGGGGAAAAGAAACAGTAACAGGATCCCTTCACACTTAAGTTTCATCTAAGATTTTGCTTTTTTGATAATCATGTTAGGTGTGTAAGAAACACACTCAAGGTTAATGCACAAATAACTAAAATTCATCAGATAATTTCAGTGTTCTGTTGAAATTGTTCAGACTGAAATAGTGTTGCTCTCTTGAGGGTAATATTAGAAAACATCAAAAAGCTTGCAAGTTTTTAAGATTATATATTTATAAAACTGTAAAAATACATACACATAAAAAATTATAAACTAATGTACTTTAAAAAGAAAGAGTTGGAGAATCAACATTTTTAAGGCCCTGAAAGTTGTTGAATCTGTCAGCAACAGTTTGTGACATCAAGCTGAATTCTTGAACACTGCCAAAAACTCAAGATACTGGAACAGTTTTAGGTGAGCTACTCTGAAGAGGAAAAATATTGAGCACCAAATCCAGTGCTCCACATCTGAATGCTTTCTGTTCACCTCTGAAATCTCAACAGAAAAGCCAGGTACAAACATTAAAAAAAAAAATCTTCACTGCCTCCAACTTGAATATTGTATTTGCTATGATCAGAATGACACATCATATTATCTTAGTCCTGACTGCTCAGTCCTTGACATGGCAAAGGATTAGAAAAACAATGAATAAAGTACAAGGAAATACTCTCTCAAATGTCTAAGGGAAAGATGTTCCTATTCTCCTCACGCACACCAAACCAACAGCGGTCACATCTGCACACGTTGTTACATCAGGATAAAGAAAATGTTCATTTTATGTTTGTTTCCCCCAGTATTAAAAACACTGACTGCAAAACAGGTTAATGCCTGAATGTTTATGGGATAGAAAACCTGTTAAAATTAAACTTTTTAAGCTTTCCACAGGCAACACCTACTCAGAATAATATTTTCTTCTCTACTTCTATGAATGAAAAAGATTTCTATAACCATTTTTGGTCCTTTCAAGCAAAATACAGCATCTGGATCATCACTGAACTGGTACAAAGGTATTTTACTTGTTCCTGAAGTCACAAAGTATCAAACACAAACTCCAGTATATGCATCAATTTATGCTGATATTTATGGAGGAAAATTTGGAAAAAAAAAGGGACCTTAAGGTATACTTTTCAGCCTTTTTACAGGGTGACTTCAAAAGAGAAAAATGTCCTTTTTTCCTTGTTTTCTGTCTTCTTTCTTTTTTCCCCCTGTAAACAATCCTCTTATATTCCAGGCAGGTAATTGTATGGGAAAGTAAATGCTAGTTCTTTAAAAGAAAGGGTTTAGGTTTCTTCAGAAGCTGAGGCAAAGCTGCCTGAATGATGGAAGAGCAGACATTTACATCTGCATTTAATGGCTCCTAGCTAGAGTTACCTGAGTCCTGGAGCAAAATATTGTGGTGGATTTCTCTTGTCTGGAACAAACACTGTGAATTTTACTTTGAAAACAAGACATCCTGGCACAACCCCTGCTTCTCCCTTGAAGATGTCCACTGTAAAATGCAACAGTACTTGCTCTACTCCTTGCATGCCCCCAAGTAATCTCCCTCAGCATCAACACCTGGGACAAGGCAGATGTAACACTGCTCCTCTAATTTCTGCCACAGAGACAAAGGGCAAAATTTACATCTCTCCATAGAAACAAACACTTCTAAAAGTCAGAAGCCATTTACTCTGAGTATTGCTATCCCTTAGCTTGCTGTAGAGTTACTCCCTTGAGCTGATATCCAACACAGGCTGCTACAGCAGTATCCTTTCACAAATGCAACCTGCACATCTTATGGAAAATGTTT
Source organism: Calcarius lapponicus (assembly GCA_039654755.1). Classification (NCBI taxonomy): domain Eukaryota; kingdom Metazoa; phylum Chordata; class Aves; order Passeriformes; family Fringillidae; genus Calcarius; species Calcarius lapponicus. The sequence continues at coordinate 111,220,883 of CM077464.1, read as the reverse complement.
TGTAGGGATCTCAAAGTCTAAAGTAAACAAGTCTAAAATATCTCCCCTTAACAGTGGGCACTGAAGCCTGTTGAAATCCACCTGGAGTTTTTGGCTGCAGCCCTGTCAAGTGAAATACTCTCTTGTTTGTGGATAAAAGGCACGGGCTGACGTCTGCAGCCATGCTTGGCCTGCACTGACTGGTGCTTCTCTGCAGCTGGCATGCCAACTTTCCTACAGGTCATGAACTTTATAGAGTGGGTCTTCTCCAGCATGGTACATTCATTTAGAGCAAAAAAAAAAAGGAACAGAAAGGGTGCGTGTGTCTGCAAGAGAAAAAAAAACAATCTTCTCTTGAAATACGGAGCTTAATCTCAGTTCCACTTAAATCAATGAAAGGCTTGCAATTTCTTCAATGACAATGAAGTCAATTTTGCCAGGATTTTACCTATGTTAAATCTTAGCCATAACATCTTGTGTTTTCAAAAGTAACCTATGATTTAGGATACCTCTATTTCTGGATATATTTTAAGATGTCCATTAGATGTCTACTTTCATAGAAAAAGAGTTTTCATTCTGTCCCAAAAGACCAAGCTGGGCAATGAAAATAAACATCATCCTTTGAAAACAATCTCATCTGTATGTTTGTTTATTTTGTAGTGTTGCAGTGTTAAAATTAGAATGCTGCAAGGTTAAATTGTAATGTGATCAGATTCAAAATCAAGAAGGAGCCAAGACAAAAGAACAGCAACATCAGAAATAACAACCCATAAGAGAGGAATGACAGCAATGTGGGAATCAACAATAACTTCTGCTCTTTAGTCACTGTGAAGTTCTCAATGAAAAAAAGTGGCATTTATCAGAAACCACAGGATCTGGTTCATCCTAGAGTGGCAGATGTGAAACTGTCTCTAATGGAGACTGTATAAACCATTTAATCAGCTCAATTTTTTTCCACATCATTATCCACTTTAATAACTTTGGATTTAAAATAATATGCTGTTTTTACAAAGACAAGGAAGTAACCTAATGACCTTGAGGTAATAATTTCAGTCATTGATTCCAATGGAAGTAATCTATCACTTAGCTGTCCAGAATTTTGACATGAAAAGTGTAACCAGCAAACAGTGAATACAGTTTGCATGGGGCACTCCCAGAAAAGAAAGGTTTAAAATATTCTCTATCCTTATGCAATAAATCAAAAAAGGGAGGGGGAAGTTATTTTAAAATGTGGGCATAGCAACTGAAACTCTTCTTGGCCTGCAGGAGTTTTTAGGGACCAGTGATGGTCTGTTCTGCCTTCAGCACATCAGTGGGACCTTTCTGTTTGCATCTAACCAGCCAGTGGAAGAGAAGATGGATTAGCATTTTCCCAGGCAGAATGTACTTAAAGCCCTGGTATTACTTGCCTAGAAGACCAGTTTCAGAAACCAGAATGGGGCTTCAGCTATTTACTATCCTTACTATCCCCTTCCAATAGGTACATTTAAACAATATAAATGCCCTGGCTTGACACTTAATTCAAGATCAGAAACATTATTATGAAGACATATTCTCTCATGGGGTAGCACTCAATTTAAAATACACCATGTAGAGTATTTAATTTCTGTTAGAAATTACAATTTACACTTTAGGTTTATGGACGAGGGGAGGGTATTTCAGCTAAACAGAAAATGTTTTTTTTTGGTTTTTTTTTTTTTTTTTTTTTTTTTACAAACTGGTGAGATCATTGCAATGTTGTCCTCACACTATTTACAGCCTTTTATTATTTATTTACAATCTTAACCTGGTCTTGGTCAGAATTCAAAATACAGTTAAGTGAACTTAGTAAAAGGGAGCAAAAGTACTCTCTGCTCCTTGTCTCACTATTTTCAGATTTGTAGCTGTTCTCTACATTGCCAAGTCAAACCCCAAACCAAAGAAAATTTTCTGAACTAATTACACTGGTGGACTGCTGGAAAAACTTTTTATTTCCTAGGCTTTAGAAAGACAAATGGGAACAGAATGGCCTGGCTACATTCTGAATTAGCTTTTGGAAGGATTTCTTTGAACTTCACCCAAAACTTAAGGGCCTGGGATGTTCTGCTATTCAAAATATATTTCCGAACTGCAAGAGCTATTGCTGCACCTACCTGATACATTCTCTGCCTTACAGAAAAAGAACACCTAGAATTTCAGTAGTTTAAAATCATATCTTTCTCTCCATGCAGCTCAGTTAAATGTGCTGAGATGAGTCCCTTGTTTAACTAAGAGAAAACAGAGAACAGGCTGGAAAAAAAAAACCCTGCAAAGAAAATGCTTCACTGCTAGGCATACACAGTCCACAGGTATGGAGTCAGAATCTCTCCTGCAAGGAAGATCCCCAAGACCTGAAACTTCCCAGAACCACTGCAAGCTGGTGATACTCCAGCCCATGGGAATTTGCCTCACTGCTTCTCCCAACTGGGTGTGTTTGATGGCACAAAGGTTTCCTGTTGCAGACACTTCTGTTTGCTTTAAAACCACTAGAATGTCCCTTGTGTCAGAATAATTACACTTAGGCTCTTAAAAACCAAAACCTGACCCAAAATGAATAATTATTTAATTCTGCTTTTAGTCTCTTAAGTTATTTATGTGATTTACAGACTTTTATATTACCAACTTGGAGAAAAGAAACCCCTTACTAATGGCTAGCTTAAAACATACTCCTTCTTTAGATTCTAATCATGGTTCGGATTACTCCTGAATTTAATGCATTTAATACATCACTAATAAATTCACTCTGTAAAGGAGACTCAGCACTGAGGTGCAGCAACAACATGAAAGAGAAGGCATGGCAGGAGCTGGTTTCATAACCTTACACATGATCCAGCTGTAAGAAGAGGTTTCCTCTTTCACCAGCAGGCAGTGTCCTGTCTCTGTGCTCACAATCCCCCATCATCCCCTTCTGTCATGAACCCACAGATTCTCCTTTCCAAATAGCACTGCCAAATGTCCAAGGTGCAGAGACCACCACTGCTCCCCTGTGACACATTATCTTGGCAGTTAGGGAAGGGATTTCCAAGTCTCCAAGTACAAAAGCACTTAAGAGTACTTCAGAAATAAGATGGGAGAGAGAAGGGAGTGACAGCCAAGGGAAGGCAGTGGGGACACCAGAGAAGGGAAATACAGGGAATGTGCAGCCTGGAAGCTAAGGGGTTCCTATCAGTGTCTTTCATATTAAGATATTGCAAATATTTTCAAAGCTTACAGAAGACAGTGAATTGTACCTTTGAATACAGAGTTTTCAGAGGTCAACAGTTACATTTCTAACAGGGAACAAACACAGAGGGCTTATGGAATAAAACAAGAACAACAGGTATTTTTGGTCAGCCTACTGATGAAGAACACGTGAGTTTGAAGCAGTGCACCAGAGAAGCATTTGGGCACCTGCTGGATGGCTGCTGATGTGGGAGCTGTGTGTGCACTGCTCAGGAAACAACGAATGGCTGGCAGGAAATGATCATAATCAAGCAGTAACACTTTTGCTTAGAGGCCAAAGGACTGGGCTTTGTTTCTCAAGCCACAGGAAGCAGCACATTTAAGATGCTCAGGATTGATGCAGTTACCTACAGGGTAGGATAATATTCTTTGAAGACAGCTATGGCCACACTTAGAGTGAAACAGGAGGCATATCCTCACCTCTGTATCCACATCATTGCCCAAGACTACCAACTGTCTTCCATCCTGCAGTGCTGCTAAGATGTATAAACTCACAAAATCATGTATTGAGATGAGAGCCCCTTTCCCATGTGTCACAAACTGGTGGTTTTGGTGTAATACTGTCCCAGTACATCCACTTGTATAACTGGGACAGATGCTATAAGGAGAAAATTACCTACTAAGATGTGAAGAGAAGTTTGAACGCCATAAAGGCAACGAGGTCTAACTGGATTTTTCCTAAAGATTAAAAATTACCATAGTTTCAAGACCTCGGTGCTTAAGTGCATTCCTTAAAGCCTGATGATGAAAATCCTCTCAGGAAACTAATACAGGGGATAAAGTAGAATTTAAAATAGTCTGTCTATTAGATACTGGGAGGGAGGAAATCCATTTGTGTTGCTATTTAGAGCCATAATGTTTCTTTGAGTAGGGAATCACACAATACCATTTCTATTAAGCTTAAATGTTTTCAAACATAAACTTCTTTAAAATAATCCAATTAAAGCACTTTTCCATGTTTAAACATATTCCAAATAACATGTGTTACTCCTTATTTTGGAAATCATTGCACCATTTGTTCTGTCTAAAAACCACATTTGTATTCATACAGATGAAGCCTGATCACAGTTAAATTCTGGTGTTAATATTCCTGTTGAATTTTCCTTTAGGTTAGGAATACAGTTTGACTGTGCTACTAAATTAGGCACCCTAGGAAAGCCAACTAACTGAAATGTGGTTTGTTCCAGGAAATCTGGAAAGGATCACATTTTCCCTTTTCTGCAGTTCCTGACCCCTCTTCCAACTAGAGAAAAGAAAAAGCAGACAGATTTCGCTAACAAGTTTTCCTCGTGAGGATCTTGATGATCATTCTCAAACAGTCCACAACAAAGACAAGAGAATAATTTGGTAATCTCCTGTCAGGCAGAAGATCTTACCAGTGCTTCCTGCCCCAAGCATTTGTACAAAGGAAGCTCTTTTTCTTGACACCTTTGAGGACTTCATTGTGCTCATAAATCCTAAAGAACTGTAAAAGAAACTGGCGACAGATAAGAAATCATAAAATAATTGGTGTTTAACTACAGAAAAAAAATTCCTTATTTTGGAAATATGCTCTTACAGACTACTGTTTTTAAGTGCTATTAGTGAGTATTTACCTTTTGAATACAAGGACATTTACTTTTGTGTCTGTGGAAATAGATGCACAACTTTTTTTGTCAGGGTTCTGCAAATATTCAATTAAGCTAATAAACATTTAAACTGAAACAAATTAACTCTGCCAGCACAATATCTCTGTTTCAATTAACCTTTTAATTTAAATGTTCATCTGCCTACTTTCAATACAATTTAAGACTGGTAAAAATCCAAGAAATCTTCAATATAAGTGAAAGATAGCCTGACTAGAATGGTAATAAGTCCTTAGGTGAGATGTCAGCAATGATTTTCCGAGCAAATTGACAATAAAGAAGGGTGATGTATTTATGAAGCCTAGGGGTTACAAAAATGGAAAGAAAAAAAACCAACCCTTTTTTTTTTTTGCTTTGCTCTGCTCTGCTAACTTCAGCAGAATTAACAGTCAAGATGTTCCTAGTTTTCCCACATTAGCATTCCTCAGTGCACCCTCAGCTTCAGTGCTGTTGTCAAAGGGTGCTTAAAAGTCTAATCTGCCTCTTTCTGTTCTAAGAAGCACTCCACACAAAAATATCCCTAACTAGAGACAGCCAACAGACTTTTAGTCCTCACCTTGTGACACAAATGTGTGAGAAGGAACATTCCTAATTACAGTTAGTAGGTGGGTGGGTGCCACAGTGCCTCTCAGCCCCGCAGCTGCTTTCAGTCCAGTGCTCAGCTGCAGCTCTCAGTGAGACTGGGGTGGGATGCCTCAGAAGCAACCAGAGCTGCTTCAGCATCTCACAAGAACAGCCCACAATTTGGCACCATTAACAGACTACCTGCTCAGCCAAAGGAAGGGGAGACTTGCACTCAGCACTTGTTTTACCCTCCTTCACCCAATCTGACAGCACTTCTTAGGTCACTTATCTTCAATAAAAGAGCTCAGGAAATTTCATCTTTTCATTAGTCATTCTTCTTTCTGGAAATCATGAAAAATAAAGTAATTCAACTCAATAATTTATGTCTAGCGACAGACATGAAGTACTTCAGGTGTGTCTGTGTGTGCATTGGTGCATATTCACACACACAAAAGCAAGTACATGACACTTGGGCTACATGGGACAGGCAGGCAGGGGGGGAGGTGTCTGGTCATAGATTCATTAATTAGTATAGCCTGAACTTGGTGGAGGAGGTGGAAAAACCACAGAGAAGATCTTTTCCATAGCTCAGCATCTGGATGGGACCTTTCGTCTTTGATGTTCAGAGCTACAGAGCATCCCAGCACAGGCTGATGAGGTGACAAACCTGTTGGAAGAAGTTGTGCTCCCTTTCAGCTCAGACCTAACTTCTCTAAGAGTCACCAGAGGCTCTAAGCTTCTGCCTAAAGGAGCTGATTTTCTTCTTTTGCTACTGAAAATAATAATTTTCACATATTCCCAAAAGCACCTCTAAGTTTTAAGGTCTCTGCCACTATATGCCCGTCTTAAAAAGCTTTTCTTTTGGCTGTACCTCTACTGCTCCATCAGGATAAGAGAATTTTCTTCTCAGGGTGTCACAGCATTTGGCATTTTTTCCTTAGGAGACCCTTCTACTGGAAACAGAAAGTTGAACAGACTCTTTTGCTCTGCAAAAGAACAAAGAAGTTCTCCATGGTTCACAGCTGCAGAAAACAACCAGCAATCCTGAAAGCAGGGGAGCTCTAGCATCTTACGACTGTTCTGTAGCACAGACTCGTGATCTGTGAGCACTTGGGACGTGGCAATATTGAAAACAAGCTCCTCAGAGGAAAAATTACAGGAAGTCTGACCACAGACAAATGTGGCCAAATGGCAGCTTTTCATGTGTCCTTGAGGCATTAATATACAAGCCTCCTTTCCTTGCTCAGTGGCTACAGCAGTCCTGGACCACAGCCTCATTTTCCACAAGCTGTTGAATGTGTTTGACCCATTCCAGCACACACTTAAAGCTGAAATGGGTGTTGAAGCCAGCCCTACACACATCTGAGATGAACATCCTGATGCCACAAGCTCTTGTGCCCTATGAAGAACCAACTTCTCCCAGGATGATTTCATAGCAAACTTTCTTCCAAAGAGAACAGTTTTCTTTAATTTTCCCTGTTGAATACTTTAGGCGGCTGGACCTTTTGTAAGTAATTGTTCCTGAGAGCACCGTTCCTGCATGTGAAGAGGACATTCTGGACTGCTTCCAATGCCCACTCAGCCCTGGAGATGTTAGCCCTCCTTTTGGAAATGCTTTTGTTCATTTTGATTGAGCCAGATGAACATTTGGATATGGAGCTCAAGCTCCTAGAGTTAGCATCTGCTACTGTAATCACCCATGTACATATTTATCCCTAGAAAAACATCTCAGCCATCTGATAGCTGAGTGAGGCCTGCTCCTATTGGTGCACATATTCCTATATCAATTAGTCTCTGCAAGTTGTTCCATATTGGAATCTTGCCTACGTTACTATTGGCATACAAAGCATATACACATCGTATCACGCATGTAGCCTTACGAGTTTGTGTCTGAAATTCAGACACAGTTTTGATTCCTACTGATCAAGAGTCCAGATTTCTTTCTTTCTTCTCAGAGGCTGACACAAAGTCATGTCAGTTCAATGGGTTAATTTTTTTTCTTAGCAGTCAAGTCAGTTAGGTATTTCTGCTGTTTTCCACAAATCCAAATCTAGTAAAAAGATTATCATATCAATAAATTGTGTGATTTAATCTGTAGGAGTGGGCAGATGAGATCTCCCTTGCAAATCTGTTGACATTATTAATGAGTTACAGTTCTAATGCTGAATAAAATCTGAATTGCAAAACTGTGCAGTAAATTTATTCTCAAGGCACAGTAGTGCATTTTAGCAGTCTTCCATGACTTTCTCAGCTGGTTCACATACAAGAGGCACCCATAAATTAAAGAATTATTGTTTGTTTCTTTTAGAGGTTTCAGCCAGCAGAGAGTATTTTTTTTTTTTTTGAAGGTTTTAGAGAAAATTCAGTGGGGTTAATGAGACAGTAGAAAGTAAGAGGAAGAAAAGCCCAAGGGGAAGGTTCATATGTACCCAAAGATCCTACAAATGAATAAAACCTGGCATTTGAAAACACACCAAATTCTTCACCAAATCATGACCAAATGTATAATCTTTAAGGACATTTGTATAGTCTAATATTGTTCTAGAAAAAAATCCATGCAATGGAATGCTATTTGGTGAAGGAAACTACCTTTTACTGACAGTTCTCCTATTCCTTCTGTTCACGAGGCTTCACTGAGAACATGATTTTCCATACCCATATTTCCATAATCTCTTACCTTTTTGCTAGTCTTGCAAAGATGATTAGCTGGACACTTTTCAGTGTTATTTTGATGGTTTTGCTTAATAATGAAGGTTTTAACTAAGACTCTCACTTCCTCTTCTCCCTTCCGTGTGATAAACTATCACATCTGAGATTCCAAACACACGGAGAGATGGGTAGTACTCAGTAAGAAGGCACCCTGTTTCCTTTTATCTGCATTCCTTAATTTCTTAATTCCCTGGACAACTCACTCCTAGTGCATCTCTGTGACAGTCAGCTAGATAATGTGTTACTGGTACTATGCTATGAATCACTTGCATCCCTGTTACCTTATACTTTGGGCCACAATGGATGGGCTGTATTAGTGAAAGAGCTCCTGGGTGTTTGAATTAGGTTCCTCATTCACCCAGGCAAACAAGGTCCCTAAATCTAGACAAACTAAGCTCCTCGGATCGCTTAAATAATTTGATCTGGACTCCCCTGCTCTGCTCAAAGTGGTGGAATCAGAGCTAACTCACTGTCCTACTTCACTTCAGTTTTCCCTCATACAGCTAATCTTCCCCTTTAAAGACTTCCACCCTTTCTGAATCCTCATTTTAGGAATCCCTACTCAACTTCTTGCAAACCTGTCTCATTCTGGGATCAGGGGTCATTAATGGGCTGCATGTTTATATGTTTTTTTATTTCACAAATTCTCTCCCAGGCAGAGTGGCTGCTTCCCTCTTCAGCAGCGTTGAAGTCACCTCACAACAGGCAGGGGAGCCTCGCTCAAACCTGAGCTGTGACCGTGCAGTCCCCACAGTGCCACACAAAGCACACTTGCTCAGGACCATGAAAAAGCTGCCTACCACTCAGACTTGGCTCAATTACACCCTAACTCAGACTGCCCCTTCTTGTCACTAAAAGGGGTGAGTGAGGGGGAGGCTTGGCCTTGGCACCATCCCTCAGTTTCCACAGGAGTGCTCCCAGTCTGCCAACAGCGGTGATGAGCCCTTTGAACATGGGACCACCAGGGTATGAATGTACGGGGAGAAACAGAGGTTTCTTGAAATCTTTTACTTAGAGCAGTGGAGAGCACATTTCAACACCCTTGATATGTTGCCTGGTGTTAAAGCAGTGGTAAGTCCTAAGAAAGAAATATGCTGTAATTTGTAGATAATAGAAAGCATTCAAAATGTTGGAAACCCTTGATGGGAAGCAGGAAAAAGTACTAAACCATCTAACTTGAATTTCAGGAAGGCTCTCCGTCTTCTCCACTATCCTTTTGGTCCCTCAGTTTTTCCCCTTGTAAAGTACTTCCTCCACCTCATGGATGCCACTTGAAAGCTTGTCACATTTAACCTAGTGATGGGTAAAAGCAAAAAAAAAGAAAGAAAAAAGGTACACAAGGAACATGGAGGAATTAACAGTTTTTTGAGTTTGACATGGGTCTGAATAAACATTTAAGTTCAAGGCTGACATTAATTATTGCTCTTTACCTCTGTGGATGAATGGTTAACAGGGCAAAAACCACAATAACCTGTGGCACTGTTTCCACTTTCATGGCTTTACAGGTGCACTGAAGTTTGTTTAACTGCATTAACAACACTGCTAGAGTTAAGGAGGCAGCATAAAACCTGAAGGAGTAAATGATATGAAAATTCATTTCCAAGAAGACTCAGGCAACCTGATGAATCAGATTGGGAGGGAGAGAGGAAGAAGTGTTAATAAATGCTAAAGAGAGCAGATCATTAAAAAGTACTGATAATAAAAATCATTAAGTAGATAATGCCCTGACTTCTGACTGAGAACAGATGTTGTGAACCACTGTGCAGACAGTAACAAAATCAAAACTTGTTCAACATTTCCAAGTGAAGCTGAAACAACAAAAACCCCCTACATATACTTTTTGCATTGATTTGAAGACAATCACCTCCTAATCTATAAGTCTCTCTGCAGTAGAAGTCTCTCTCTTATTGCTCCAACTGCTGTCAATGTTTTCACATTGTCACATTAGCAAAGCAACTTTAAAATAACCACTTGGAAAAGCTAAGAGAAAACTCTCAGGAAAGTTGAGCTGCCACAGGGAGGAGGGTTAAGATCTCAGGTTATCAACACAGCTGTACCTTACCTGGGTCTGCAGTTTAACACCTCCACACGCCTCTACCTTCCTCTGTGCACAACAAGTACTGGGACCTGCAGCATTTGACCTCCCCCAGCTCTCCAGCAGAAACTCCAGTGCAACCTTTACCTTCAGCAAGGAGCTGTGTTCCTTTTCCCCCTCGTGTTCTGCGCAGAGCAATCTAATACACCTCATCATGTGATGTGTTGCTATAGCAGCAATGAATCCAGCTGCTGCAACACAAAAGACTGACAAAAAGTTGGGTTTTTTTCCTGTCCACCCACCCGGTAAAAGTCAGGGTTGTTTTCTCATGCAGCAAATTTAACCCAGATAGGCGCATGTCACCTGTGAGAGCTAAGTAATGGCAAAGTCTAAAAAGAGAGACACAAATAAACTATAGGTTTTGCTTTGGGGGACAACTTAGGGTTTATTTTTAATAAAACAAATGAGTCAGTAGTAAGACATCAACGCCCCTTAAGCAGATAATCATTATTTTTCTGCTCCTGCCATTCACTGGTTTCAAAATTTAGGTCCTTATCTCCATAGGAATTGCAACCACAAAATCATGCTCAGCAGCCAGAAATTCACTGATAATACAGGTACAGATACAGAGCCAGTACAGGTGGTGAACAGCAGATTTACATCTTCAGAAACAAAACAACTGTGCACTTTCACCATTGTGTCTGGAAAAAGACAAAATTTTTTGCTTGTGGAACAGAAATTAAATTACCTGGAAATTTCTAAATAATCATTATTAATACTGACCTACCAAATTAAGCATGAGGACTAACCACAGCAGAGACTTTTGAGTTAAACATTGATGCTTTACAGCTTCAAATGTATTCTTGCACTACTGAGACATGTTAAGAAAACCATTCGAAGTTTGCCTTGGGAAGTGTACTAGAACACATGAATTATCACACTAAGGTCCCAATCTTGTAACTGAGTCTTGAAGAACAAATTCTTCCTGCAAAGCAGGGCCATATTCTTCTTCCAGCAGTTTCAGCAGAGAAAAGGATGGAACATGTAATGTAGCCAAGCCTTTCCCCTGCAGAAAGCTTCTGCAAGAGATGGGACTGAAGTGGCAGCAACCTGATACCTGCCATATGAACTGGGTCTTGCTTTTCTGAAATGGTCCTAATGAGGTTTTCCCAGGAACCTGCCTTCCCCAAAATGTGTTAGGCATTTTGACTAGGACTAATGGCCTCTCATTTTCAGGATTAAAAGCCTGTTAAAGGTGTGAAAGATATTATTGCTCCAGAATGTAGTCCAGCAACTACATCATCAAAAAGTCAACTTTTCTATTTAGTTCTTAATTTGTCTGAATGTAATGGAAGATGTAGAAAAAACAGCTACTCCTATCATGGACCTCAACCCACTCCATTAGAGAGTCCAAAATAAAAATAAACCCCTAATTACTAATTCATTCTCTTCTACTGCTTTATAAGTAGAGTCAAACTCTATCCAAGTTAATTCATAATATTTTTACCCTATTTTCATACAAGACTTGCCAAAGCTGTTTGTGGAATCTGCATCTTGCTGTATCTGTCAGCAAAAGCTGGCTTTGGAGTCCACAGATCTCCAGTTTTGAAGATGCTCAAACTAGCAGCTGTTCTAAGAGACCTCTGAAGATGGAAAATAGCAATGCAGGCTCCTGAAAGAGTCACCTTACTTTGCCTTGAAATAGGTATTTACCTACTGATTCACATTTAAAATTCTGTCTGGCACTCTGGATATAGGGTCAAAACACATGGTGCAAGAGGATTCTCCTCACAATAATTTCTACAGTTACTCAGTGCCATTCTCTTTTTAATACACAGTGAATTTTCCTCCCCTGATGCTCACAATCAGAACAGATAGGACATAAAGCACATCCTGAGGTTGTATAATATGTTTGAGTTTCAATTGCTAGACAGTTGTTTGCAACACTGTGTTAAGTACTTTACCCACCAACAACTGCAAAAAAGCCCCAGAAGCTGAAAGGTAAGCAAACTTTCCATGCACATCTGTCTTGAGCACTGTTGGTGGCTTCACTCAGATTCTGTATAGAGTAAAAAAAGTAAAAAAGAAAACCTACTAAGGGATTCTAACGGAATCTATTAAAACAACATCACCTGTTAGAAAAGAAATGAACAGAGGCTTTTGAAGAGAAATATCCCTCATTTTGAACCCACAAATGATCCAGGTCAGGCAGCTGAAGCTGCAGGCTGAAGCTCCAGCAGAAGTCCCCCCCCCACTCGACCAGAGGGCTTTCCCACTCAACAGGCCTTGCAGTCATACAGCACCTGCTCACTGTTTATAGAAGGGCTGACAACACACAGATTAACAGAGCCATAATTTCAATAATTCATGTCTTTTCTGATATCCCAAGGCCAAAAGCAGCCTCCCGTGTCACTCATGATTTCACGCTTTCACAGTCTTTATTTTTCCTGCTGTGTTCCCCCCAAACCCCGATCTCCTTCATCCCATGGTTTTGTAAAAAACTTCAGGGGACCTGCAGGAAAAGTTTTAGAAATTGTGCCTGTCAGTAATGGAAGACAGCCCTGAACTCTTCAGGGATTTTTTTAAACACAGGTAGGCACTTGGAATGTGCTAAGAAAGGTGGAAACCAGCTTCCAGATGGCAGTTCCTTTTGTACGGAAAGGGTTGGGCACAGCTTGAAGCATCATCGCGTGCTCACTGTTCTGGAACAGAGTCAGTTAATAACTACCTGGGAATGCAACAGGAGAAGCAGCCAATGTCAAATGTACTCAGAGGAAGGTTACTCTGCCTTTCTTTAAACACCTGTGGGCCAGGGGCTGCGTGACACACATGGCATCAAGCACATGTGCACTTGTAACATGAATGGCTACTTTCCCATCAAAATATTTTCTCATAAGAAATGTTACTGAACCTTCTGGAGGACTCTGTTCCTACTGCCATAGGATAACTGATCCTTTCCCACAATACCTGAGCTGTACAAAATAAAGGTAAAGCCTGGCTCCTGTGGGTACTGACTCCCTCTGGATGAACTCAGCCTGCAGCAGCTGCCAAGACTTGACTTTCCCTTTAAAAGGCAGTGTGAGCACAAGGGATGGAGTAATAGCACTGCTCCAGCACTTCCAAATCAAAGCACAGGGAATCACATCTTGCTGCTCCACTTGCCTGACAGACAGCATGACTTCCTTCACAGCACTCCTGCCCAGTCACCAGGCAGCTGCTTGGGTCAACAGGCAGAAAAGGCCTCCCTAGTGCTGCCCAAAGGGGTGAAAGTTGAGCTGCAAACCCAGGAGATGGCGAGATACTAAAAGGAAACAACCTGTGGTTGAGTCTGTTTGCTGCCAGATTTCTGAGGCTGAGATGATCAGTTTTACACTTCCTTTATACAGAGACCAGTGCCCAGTCTTCTCTCCTCATTTAATTGCTTTCACAAAGAGCCAGGACCATTAAGTCCCATCAATCCAAGATGCATCCTGGCTGAGCAGCCTTGGTGTCTCAGCAGAGCTGCTGGGCACAGTGCAAGGTCACCCAGTTGGCTCCTGAGGGGTGTCAACAAGATGCTGAGCCAGCTCTGGCTCCCAGCCTGCCAGGCTGGACCCAGGCAAATCTTGCAATCACTTGGACATCACCACCAGGTGCTCCTCAGGGTTCTGCAAGCCCCAACAGCATGGATCCAGCTGGCTTTGCAGAGCCTCCAAGCCCCATGCAAGCCACTGCAGGGGAGGGCAGGGCCAGCCAGAGGGCATGGCTGTGGCTGCACCAGTGCTGACAAACTGTCTGGGCTCCAGCTCACCCGGATGCCCTTCTCAAATTAAAATGCCTCAGGCCACAGTGGTGGAAATACAATGCACAATCCTCTCTGTGGCTGAGCCATTTCACAACACTGCAACTATTTTGTTCCAGTTCCAGCACTGCTGGGAAAGCAGAGGAGAGACAGGAGAGAGCATCCCTGGATTGGCACGGGAGAGACCCTGCACTGAAGGCAGGCAGAGTTTGTGTTACGAAACCGCGCCTTTATCTTGTAATAGTTGAAAAAAGGTTGTGACAACTGAAGTCCTTACAGCTCCTCCTTCCCCCTACTCCCTCCTCCCTGAGGATGCAACTATCTGGTAACTGGCAGTGCATGCCACTGGCAGCCAAATAAACACTCAAGCCCTATGGTGCAAGAACCCACAGTGTCCCAAAAAATTATTTCAATTATTTGATGAGTTGGATTTCTCACAGAGTGTGTGCCTCTGGTTGAGATTAAACTCTGAATGCAAAATAAAGCACTTTAAGCAAAATAGGTCAGAATGAGCAAAAACTCTTTGAAGCTTGGGCTCAGCCTCACTTTTTGCCTACCAGCAATGGACTCCTGGGGTGGCTGGGAAGACAGGTGTGCCACCCAAGTACACTGCCACACCAAACCAAACAAGGGACCCCTGCCTTGGCAGAGAGCAAGTGCAGCGACCCTGCCTGCACACACCTCCATGGATGCCTGCAAGATGCCTGCCAGCTTCTCAGCTGGCTCCTACAGGATTGCTGAACAACTGAGAACATGGGCAAGGGAAGAGAAAAAGAGAGGAAGAAAGCAAGCAAGCATGGAGGATATATATAACTTCCAGCCTATTTTTCATCATTCCTACCTCTTCCCCAAGAGTGCCTGTGAACAGCCTAGGAATTGGAGGGTTTAACCTGTGTTCCCCATGCTGCTACAAGCACCACATTCTTTCCAACATAGGACTGGTCTGTGCAATCCCCTTGTTAACTACTGGTGGGCCACTAGGAATTTCTGCTTACTATTCTGAATTGTTTCTGTATTTCTCCTTCCTGGGGAGAACTCACCGGCCACCACAAAACTTTGTCAAACCTTTGCCATCCTTGTCAAGACTTGTCAAGACTTTGTCAAGTCACACTTGGCATTTTTTCTCTCTCTTCTAGGTGCTTGACATGTTCCTTGTCCTGCTGCCCTTCCAGAGAACACTTACTATGGCACTGAATACAAGGCCAGGGATGCAGTATCAAGCAGCACTGTAACACTTAGGGAACAAATGTTTGAAGACTGGACAGCAGCTCTACAGAATGACAGCTCAAGCACTTCCAAAGCAGCAGAGCAAACATGCAAACACAAGGGGCCAGGGAGCAGTTTGATGAAACAGCCTTTTTCTAATAGTTCTCAAAAGGATATGTTTAAAAAAAATCCACAAATAAACTGGCAATTAGGTTCCCTACCACCACGGTCACTTACACTCCTGCAGAGATGGTTTTATATGAAACACATTTCTTCATTTGTATTTTAACATATTTCTGCAAAGGCAAGAGCTCAAACTGCCTCAAAACACCATTGGGGCTAAATCTCTTTGAATCATTCTCAAAAAAATCAGCCCAACCACTGGCCTGTGGCCACTCACCCAAAAGCAATGGGGCTGCTGCTGGTCCTGCCCAGACTCCTGCTCTCTTGTCCCCCACCACTGCCCACCCATCAGCACCTCCAAGGTGCACCCCCAAAGCAGCTTAGGTGTGAAGCGTGTGCTGGGGACACACATGCTGTAATTGGCATGCAGTCATGGCTCAACACAGACAGCCTTTTTTAAACATTTTTACTTTTAGAAACATTTTTTTCAGACAATTTTAAAGGAGTGCAAGGTCTCTTTCAGCAGTTCAAGGATAAATCACCTTTAAGACATAAACAGACGTAAGCAATGGACGAGGTGAAGGCAGCAGACAGTCTGAATTTGCATACGTTCTATTTTAAGCATCTAGCATGAATGACCTGAATTGCCCATGTGGAGACACCTGCCTCTCTCCAATGAAGTTACTGGGAATTGCTGCTCCTAACTAACACTGTTGTCTGAAATGCATCCAAGTTGGACGCCTAAAGCAGATGGCATCAGTACATCTCCTAAGGTTCTGCTCCAAGCAGACAAACCTTAACCTCTTTTAAAATGAACAAAATAAATTACTGGAGTGCAGACTAAAATCCAGGTAATCCAGGGGCTGTAGGGACCTTTTGCAGAGTCCCCTTATGCCAGAGTGGCTATAGTTGCTGAGAGAATAGTGGTGAGGGCTTCTGCCTGAAGCTCTAGGTCACTTTATCCACATCTTTTTCTACCTTTACCTCACCTCACCAGCACTAACTGAAGAAGGTCAACCCAGTACAGGAAAACAAACCTTGTGGGCAAAATGGAGGCCAGCCAAGGAGGTGGGTGGAAGTCAGGAAGTGCCGCCCTTCCCTCGGAGTCAGTGCTTGTGCTAGGGGTGGATGGTGAGTGACAGTGGATGTTCTCAGAACCAGGGCTTTTAGACAAGGAGCTGAGCAATATTTCTGATCACCTATCATTATGAGTCATGCAGTTCTTCTCCATAATATTCTGCCCTGCAGTACTGGCCAGATTATGTTATCAGTAGATAATTTGGATTGCTAAAGTTTCCCCAGCAGTTTCAGACAGACACACCAGTCTTCCTTGCTTTCTGATCCCAGATCCAGGCTCCTCTGATAGGAACAGGTATTAAGATTCCTGCAAATACAAAACTTTATACAGTCTCCCAAAAAGTTTAATCCCTATGATTATTAGGGATATAGTTACATACTGTAATTATCAAACTTTGTTTTGTTAAGTTTGAGGGGTTATTTTTTTGCCTACATCTGTCACAACATATAAAAATTCTGCCTTGTAAGAGATCTAAGGATTTCCTTTTTTCAGCTTAGCATAAACTATACATGGTGATGTTTGCCTCTGCAGATATGTGGTAGGAATCCTGTTAGCATTTACATATGCCTCCCTAGATATTTATTCCATGCTTTAATTAACCCTAGGATTCGAGTCTTTCATGAGAAAATTATCAAGTAGGGCCACTGTAGTGTGATTTAACCACTCAGCCAGAGGGAGACAAGGATATTTTATTTTCAAAATTACAAAGGATATGCCAATAACCTTTTAAGTTCAGTAGTTCACTGGCAGTTATAGCACCATGATAAAACCAAAGTCACTGAAGATAGCACCATGACATTAGTAGCTGAAAAGCTAAAATGGATATGCATGTCTGGCCTGTTTTGTTTTACCTACTTTAAGGGTATCAAGGGAAGTGTACCATATCTATCTGACAGCCTGCTTTTATAACCACAACCTGGCATTTCATATTTACAGCTTGGCACGTACTATGAGGGAAAGTGATGTGCAGTGCTCATCCAGTTCCTAATCTGTGATAAACATTAAGCTGCCACAGATTTCAGAACAGCTAAGCATCTCTATTTGAGAGCAACCCTGCCTGTGGTCTGGCAGGTAGGGTGGGACTGGAGCAAAAAGGCGACCAGCTAAATGAGACCTCAGGACCACCCCTCATCTCGCCTGCCAGTCCCAGGCCCTGGGGACAAAAGCAGCAGCACCCATCTCTGGGGGCCTCCTGCTGCTAAGCCAGGGCCAGCTGACTGTGTGCTGAGGCTACCTGAAACACCACTGCACAGATAATGCACACTGCACCATCTGGAGCTTTCCTCCTCAGCCACAAATGACAGAAACCTTCTTTCAAAGAAAAGAAATAATCCATACGTTTCTCGCCCATGTGCTACTGGGAGCTGACTGCGTCTCCAAAGCTGGACCTGGCTACAGGTCAGGTCTGCAGGTTTCCAGAAGACAGGGGAAGAGCCAGACTCAGCTGATAGGTGAAGTAAACAGTGTCCAACACCATGGCAACGAGAACAAATTCCTATCTATCTGCTTTCACACATGTCTTCTCAAGCTTGCTGCTGTGTTCCTGTGCTGCCAGGGAGCATGAGCATTCTTGCTGTGGGGCTGCAACAGCATGCCTCCCTCAATGCTATGAAAGTTATTTTGCCCTCAAGCAACAGAAACCTAACACAATTTTGTTTGACAAGGCTTCTCACTAAAAAAAGAACCATAGTATTTAACATGAACAGTCCTTAAAATATACAATCAACTTCCTTTTTTTTCAAATAATCACATCTTCACGTTTCAAATATGCTATTATTACACAGTATGTAAAATAACTTCAAATAAAAAAATTCTGCAAGTAAGTATATTTTTATTTCCTTTTGTTTGCTTTATGGTTTGAACAGCACTTTGTACTTCTATTTGTGCAGCTTTTTAATATAAAAGCAGCAGAGAGCAGTAACAGAATAAAAGTAACACGGACAAGAGATTAAGAGAAATGCATTAAGCTAAAGGTATTTTTAACTCTTACTTTAATATTTGATTACACTTCATGTCACTCATTTATATTTTTGAAGAAAGGCAGAAAGTAGGATTTTGCCGCAATTTTACAAATTGCTTTATTATCTTATCCCCAATGTTTTTACTTATAGTTCTTTGCCAATACCCATCTTTTGCCCTTTTTAGCAACTTGCCTGAATAAGTCTGGGAGATCACAAGGAAGCAGCAACGTGCCTGAGAAGCTTCCACCTCCTCACTGCTCTTAACTGAGTGAATGTTTCCCAGTAGGCAAAAAGAGCCCCAGAACTCTGGAGGGATCCAAAACCACATTCATGCATGGACTTTAGAGAAACACAGACTCAACACTGCCTTACCTGGTCCAAGGCAGTCTCCACCTGCATCCCAGACAAATCAAGCACAAGGTAAGGCTGCACAGACAAGCCTAAATCCTCTGCCATTTCATCCATCATGTTTTGCACAACACATCTCCATCACCTGGTTGACCTCAAGAAGGCAAATCAGATGTAAACTGGCTCTTTGAAGGCCCTGTGTTACATCTAACAGAGCCAGCATTTCTGAACAGACACACTGCTGGAGGTCACTGTGCTCCCAGGCACCAAAGCACAAGTGAGGCTCAGAGGATCTGCTGAAACTTAGCTGGCTCCTGCACCCCTGCTCTGCTGTGTGGAAGAAACTCTGCTTTTGAATTCAATGAGTCCAGCTAAGCACGTTCCTAAGTCTTGGGAGGACTGGAAACCAATAAATCTTGCATTGACAGAGATGCAGCTGTTTGAAATAAAAACAACTCTTGATTTTCATTTATGGGCCTATTAGCATTTTTTTTTAATTCATGCACTGGGATGCGGTGGTTTCCCTCTCCCTAAATCTCTTTGAAAGCATGTTAATGTGTCTTCTTTTTAATTTAGCAAAAGCAAAAATGGACAGATTCAGCAAATCTATTACTACACAGAAAGAAATGGTGTGAACTAAATAGGGCACCATCAACAATGACAATTACAATAATATGTAGGTATAACTGTGTCTATCTGCTATTAGCATGGAAGGTAAGTACAAGGAACAGAACTGTGATGAATGTAAAAGCCTTCCTAAGAAATTTTCTAGGAAAATGTGATTATAAACAGTAGGTAAACCACAGTGCAGGTTTTTATGTGACTTTTACCAAGTCATGCCTGACTTTCCTGCTGTGAGTATGCTGAAGTACAGGTCTATGGGGAACAAAAGGAAAGGTGCAAGAAGACAAAATGAAATAAACTTGACCACCATGTTTCAGTGAGCTTTGTCATTGTGCAGTAGATGAAACACTCCCCAGCGGAGGGCACTGCAATGGGACATCTTGCTGCTTTCATCTGGCCATACAATACACATGTCAGTGTCTAAAGAGCTCTAAGTGCAAGCTGGGACCTCATTCATAATATCCACACCTACTTTCACTTTGACTCATTGAAGTGTGAAATGTGCAGGAAACGGAAGAGTATCCTGGCTAAAATTAGTCAGGTTGGATGCCTGCCATCAGCTCAGGTGGCTGAACAGGGTTCTAGCTTCAGCTGCAACCAGTTTGCTGCAATCTTCAGCCATGAAGCCTGAAACAAACTTCACAATTACTGTAACAACCTATTCCCAAATCTCAAGGGGGCAAGTGGTTTCTACCCCTATCTGGTGGGCTCACCTGGAAGACCCCCCTGTGTCCACCCTTTTTCCCTGTGTGTGGCTCTGCAGGGGAGGAGTCCCCAGAAAGGCTGGGGAAAGCTGTGGGCAGTTGCCCCCTTAACAGTGTGTGAAAAGACTCAACCACAGCCAAGAGCAGCTTGAACATAGAGGGACAAGATGGTGAGAGAGAGTAGGAACTGAAGTAGCCAGCAGAGGTATCACGCCTGGGCTGGGTAGCTGGGGAATCCATCTGGGATTGTTGGATGGAGTCAAGGCTGTGGATAGCACAAGTACTGCTGAAGCCAGCTGTCTGGTTTGCCTTCTCCTGACATTTATCCAACTGATTTCCCTTGAAAACATTCCATACAGAGCTCTGGCATAAGGCATTCTGGCAGAAAAGTCTGTAAAGAGTTAATGCATTTGGTTTCCAGCTCTGACAGGCTGGATTCATTTCCTACTTAACACTCAAATGAAAATCTTCTCCCTGTGCTTTTCCAAAAGAAGAGAAGTTCCCATTCCATTTGAGTAGATAAGCAGCCTTTAGCTCTAGAGAGGCCAATGAGGGAAAGCAAATGAATGATGCTGATTAAAAGAGAGGCAAAACAGTCCCTGCCTTCCTGGGGAGATCTATACAATTCTTAAAACACCACACTAAAATGGCCTGGAGGTTCATATTGAAAAAGTGACTCTCAGGACTGGGTTCCTCATCATTTAAAATACAGCACCAACACAAACTGCATTCATATCAAGTAAAACAGTAGTTTTAATTAATTTTCACTGAACAAGGAGATGTCTTAATTTTATTTTGAAGAATGTAGTCAAATATATTTTAGCAATTTCATTGTTGTTATTTTAAGCTCTAGTTTTAGTATCAGTTGAAAAGTGAAGTATTCTCAGTTTATCATCTTTGTTTTGACAGCACTTTATTCTCTTCATTTTTACCTAAGTTTAACTACAACTGTTTTTCTTCCAATAGCAACATCTGGTATTTGTATCAATCACCATAGCAAGAAGGTATCTGTAACTGTGAACCCAACAGAACTGAGTGTTATTAAAATAGTTTTAGAATCAATGTTTGACAATTTATAAAATGCCACATATTACAGCAATACTCAGGCCCATACTTTTCCCCAAAACCAAAACAAATGAAAATTGATTTCCAGCTAAAGTTATGGGTAAAGTACAAAAGATAAATGACGAATCCCCCTTGCCTTTTTGTCTGGTCCCCTGACCACATTAAACTTGAGCATTTAAATGGAAGCATGATCCCCAAGTCTTTGAAATTTTCACTGAGAAGAATCAGTAGGACTGCCATCCATAGCACAAAACATGAAACAGGACAAAAATTATAAAATAGGGCAAGTTTTGATTTGATTGCATATGAAAGATCAGCAGAGACATTTGGGAAGCCAGATCTCCCAGTACCATGACACATTTCACCTATAGCTGTTTTAAAACCTAGCATTGTGTGCAACTATCTTCTTTCACTGACTGTCAGTTCCCTGATCAATAAGCTCTATCTAATCATGTCTCACTTCACCTGCAGCCTCAAATTTCCCACTCCAGTTCTACTAAAAAGATGCATGCCAGTGTGAATGCACCACCAATGATTACACTTCTCCCCTTCTGCCTCTGCTCTGCAAAATCCTCTTTTATTTCATGTGTACCTGGCAGGTGGGAAGAGAGCCCAGGACTCCAGTACCCACTTCCTCACACCTCAGAGACACTGGAAATCCTTGACTGTGTAGGGGAGATGGAGGACATACAGACCTATTCCCTTCCAGATCCAGCCCTTTCTGAAGACAGAAGTTTCTAGTCTCCAGGCTAGTGCCATGCTTGCAACTTTACTCTTGTTTTCCTGATACATGGATGTACAAGGTATAGTGACATTTCTTCCCAGGCTTATGCAAGACCCCCTGATCTTGCCTTTATTCCAGATGTAAATCAACAAAACACATTTAATATGACAGGAAGGATTTCTCTCAGCTACCATTCACCTGTGATGGAAGCTGCAAAGTACCTCAAAAAGACACTCTAAATTCTGTACTTATTCTGAGTTTTGTGGGATTCATTTCTCTTTAGCCAGCTTTGAACATATTAAAAACAACGTCTGTTTGCATCCCAATGCAACTTGTTCTTCTTTCTAAAGCACCTCTTCAGCAGTTTTGGACAAAAGGAAACCTGAGTCACCGGATATTTGTTTAAGGGAGAGAGGATGTTCATGATACACAAGAATCCTGTTGTATTTTCACCTGCAAGCAGAAAGAGCAGAGCCTGTCAGGTGACTAACAGCTGTCCATTCTCAGGGATGATACTCCACATCCAGCACTGCAGGAGAAAACCCTCTGTGACCTGAAGAGTTAAAAACCCTTTATGACCTGAAGAGTTAAAACCCTTTATGACCTGAAGAGTTAAGTGCAGTCTGGTCCAGGAAACAGAGATGACAGCCTAATTCAAGCCCTTGGGAATGACCGGTGCATTACACTGTGGACCTCCAAATGAAGCACTTTCATAAATATAGATAATCTTGACATTATTCTTATCTATCTTTACAGATGTTATTAACATATCTCCAGATAAATGCTGGGGGAAGATAGTTAGGAATTTGTACGTGACGAATTCAAGTTGAATACAGCTGCAGATGATTAAACCAGTTTTAATTAACTAGCACCAAGCCAGTCAGCACTTGGGAGCAAGAATGCAAATAAAGTGTTTGCATGTCCTGGGCATCTGCCCTGGGCAGCCAGGGCAGTAGCCACTACAGAAACTGCTGAAATGTCTGCAGATCATAGAGCAACCACAGCCAACATGAGCATGACAGGTCACTCAACCGTGGTAAAAAAATGCATAATGAAATGGATGTGGACTTCTCCACTGGAAAATGAAAGCTTTCTGGGGTGGGAGAAGCAAGGCTCAAAATGCAAACCACACAGAGCAGTATTTTTATCTCTTTATACTGTAGGATAAGGGACAAATATACCCCACAGATTAAGCAATGACTCTACATCCATTCTGACTGTCCTCTGGTAGCACCAGTCCATCAGACCTGTTTGCTTTGCCTTCAATGGGGTCTTATTATGACTAACTATGACAAACTTTTCAGAGAACTGTAATTAAAAATTGTTTTTTAAAGGATTTGTCTACATTTACCTTGAAAATACCAAATTCAACCAGTTACTTAAAAATCAAAGCTACTGATGTTCAGAGAAAACTGTGGATTTCTGTTTTTACTTTTTCCTTTGAAATTCTGCTCCTGAACTTGCCCCACCTGACACCAAAACTTTTGTTTCTCCACAGTTCAGTAGCAACAAGGTTGCTTTCCATGTGGATTTTTTTTTAATAGTAAAACATACCAAACACTTTGCAAAAATACTTCAAAATGAAATGTATCTTTGAAATTATAGCAAATTATAATTTATATTTTGGGATCACTGAGAACATAGTTTTAAGAATTGTTCCATCAAGGGAACAAGGAAGCAAGTTGTAAAGTCTTAAGGAATACAGTAAAAGCAACATCATTCATAACTGGGTCATTATTTTTGATTTACAACAGGAAATTTGTTTTAGAAAAAAAAATTACAAAAGGACACATTAGAAATCACTTATACTCAAGTATTTGAAATAAATACTTAAAATTAGTAGCTGAGTGTGGAGGGAACTTTCCAGTTCTGCAGCTCTTTATTTGAGCTGGCCTAACAGGAGATCCTGGGCTCAGATTCTCTTGAGCCTGGAGGAATGAGTGGGGAGATGTACCTAGGACTTGTTTCCAGGACCTGCTCCTCACCACCCAGATGCAAAGGACCAGTTTTTGAGAATGTGCCAGGCACCTGGGTACCTCACCTTGTCTGCAGAAAGCAAATGGCTCACAGACAATGCACGAGAAAGCCCATGTAGCTCTGATTTTCCAAATGGGAAGCTTGCCTAAGAGTTCTTCTGTTTGGTCCATTTTTCTGCTTAGTACAGCTGGCAGGAAGGGGAATGAACCAACTGAGAGAAGGGCAATCAGGACTCTCTCCTTTGTGTAGTCAGCCCACACCTGGCACTACTTGCAGCTCAGTGCTGCAATCTCTGCTTCCCTTGAGGGCAACTCAAAATTTTTTTTCAGTTCCTGATTTATTCTAGGGTGAGGTCAGTTTAAACCTCCATTCTCCCCAGCAGAGATTAACTTCACTTAACTTTTGCTACAGCTAAATCCAGTACTGGTACCTTTAAATAAATGTTAGGGTCTTTTTTTCTTTTATTCTTTTTTAATGGCAGTGTTGAAAACAAATAGAAAGCAATCAAATGAAAGATAATTGAAATCTGCTTATCTGCTTAGAGACTGCAGCAAGCATTGCTTGGAGAGCTCAAAACTTGCACCTGAAATATGAGACCTTTTCTAAAAGTGTACTGTAAGAAATGTGTACTGTGTAAGTACACTGACAGTGCACTGTGGAAAGCCAAGTTGGCTGGGACTTTTCCCAATACATATTCATGATCTTTAAAGATCATTTAGTTCCAACCCCCTGCCATGGGCAGAGACACCTTTTACTAGACCAGGATGCTTAAAACCTCATGCAACTGGGCATTGAACACTTCCAGGGATGGAGCATCCACATCTCTGGGCAACCTGTTCCAGTGCCTCAACAACCTTATAATAAAAAAAATTCTTCCTTACATCCAACCTAATGTCAGTTTAAAGCCATTGCCCCTTGTCCTTACACCATCAGCCCTTCCAAAAAGTCTCTCTCCAGCTTCCTTGGAGACTGCCTTCAGGCAGGCATGGACAGGCTGCAGTAAGGACTCCCTGGAGCCTTCTTTTCTCAAAGCTCAAGTCTCAGCTCTCATGGCTTGTGTTCACTGCAGAGGTGCTTCAGATTTCCAATAATTTTTGTGGCCTCCTCTGAACTCGCTCCAGCAGGTCTGTGCTGCTCCTGTGTTGGGAACCCCTGAGTTGGACACAGGGGCAGAATCCTTTCTCTCACCCTGCTGGTCATGCAGCTTTGGATGCTGGGCAGGACACAGCTGGCTGCAAGAGCACAGGGCTGGGTCATGTCCAGCCTCTCATGCACCAGCACCCCCCAAGTCCTTCTCCTCTGGGCTGCTCTCAATCCATTCTCCACTCAGCCCATATTTGTACTTGGGATTGCCCTGACCTAGGTGTAGCACTTGGCACTTGCTGAGCTTCATAAAGTTTGCACAGGCCCAACCTCAAGCCTGTCCATGTCCCTCCAGTGTACTGACCATACCACTCAAGTTTGTCATCTGCAAAGTTGGTGAGGGTGCACTCGACCCTGCTCTCCATCAAAGACATTCGGCAGTGCCCGTCCCACCACCAACCCCTGAATGCTACAAGTCACTGCTCTCCACCTGGACATTGATCCACTAACCACAAGTGTGACCATCCAGCCAATCCCTTATCCACTGAGTGGTCCATCCATAAAATCCATTCTGTTCTCCCTGTTCAAAAATGGAGGTTATGCTTCCCCTACAGTTCCCCTTCCAGTCAGTGGGAATTTCATCAGACTGTCCCAGCCTTTCATGGACAGTGATGGAGAGTGGCTTAGCCACATCATTTGCCAGTTCCCTCAGGACTCACAGATGCACCTCATCAGGTCACATGGACTTCTGCGCCTTCAGGTTTCTCTGATGGTCTAAAACCTGATTTTCTCCTACAGTGGGTGGTTCTTCATTCTCCCAGTCCCTGCCTTCACCTTTTGTGACTTGGGTGGTGTGGTGGGAGCACTTGCTGGTAAAAATTTAACCAATAAAGTAGATGAGTACTTTAGCCTTCTCCACGTCCCACATAAGCACACTCTTTTGCAATCATACTTAAAAAAACTAACCAGGCAAATTCAAACAAAGAGCATATTCATAAAGATTGCATTATGCTCCTAATTTGTCATTCAGGAGGATTCTGGCTTAATTCCCTGTTTATTCTGATTCCAGTCCCCTGTCTATAAAACAGGATTTAATAGCACATCTTATCTCACAGCATTTTTCTGGGGACAGACACTCATGAACCTGGTGTGATAATAAGATCACATAGACAAGAAGCTTAGAAATATCCAAGACAGACCATTCCTGCTAGAACGGTCTGGACAATAACCCAAAAGGCTCAGCACCAGCCGGATATGAATACAAGAACTACCTTGCTCCTTTGAACCCTGGGGCAGTGTTTATTACAGCAGAGAGGAGTGCAAGCAAGCCAGACCAGTCAGAGACAGTCAGGAGAAAGGGGAGTTCCTGGGCAGGAGAATGGCCTGGGACACCAGAAGACATTGGGGAGGAGAAGGGAAGAGTTGGCATGAGTAACCGGTAGAGACATGATGAAAGATAGGATCAAAGCAGGAGAGAAGGGATGCAACAGAAGCAAATGATGGGGAAAACAGAGAGGGGAAGGTGTAGCAGCTATAAAAGAAAACTTTCTTGCAAGGCACACATCCCTCGTCTATGAATCATAACTATTATTAACGAACATTTATTCATGCTCATATGAACCTATCAGTAGTTTCCGGAGCCATTCAGTAATCCCAGCCTGGAGTCAGTTCAGGTCTTAATGGAGATTTTCTCAGAATTTTCAGTTCCCGTATTTCTTGTGTCTTGTAACAGCACTGGCAGTATCACCTCCGAGCAGCCTGAGTACTTCACATTTCTCACTCCATGCAAACACACAGAAGCACAGTTAAATTATCTCACATAACACACACAGTCTTCTTGCAGTGTCGCTTCACAGAGTAAAATACCATTCCTTCTTAACCAAAGACGTCACTCCCCCCACCAGGATCAACATAAAGATTAGCTGTGAAGAGCATGAGGAAAATGGATTGATCAGCTGATTTTCACTCATCACTCACGTGCTAACCATATGTCCTGAACACTCAGCCCTTAACAGTTCATCAGTTCCATACCTGTTAGCCTCTCTCTAAACTGTTGCACCAATAAGGAGATAAGAAAATAGCAAAGAGCATTACAACATGCCTTGGATTTCACTGCTCTTTGTGAAAAAATAAACAGACTGCATATAAAGGTTGAGCTGGAGATGAGGGCTCCTTCTTTCTCTCCCTAACTCACCTGGACAGTATAAAAGCTTTCAGACATTTCTTCCCTCAACATGAAAAGGATAAAGCAGCTGTTAACACAGGCTGTTATTTGGGAGGCTGTTAATAGAAATCAGGCAGAAATGTATAGCTCTCCCTGTCTCTCACACATCAGTGTCAGGGCACAGTCTAATAATTGAGCAATAAATCAAGTGAGCCAAAAGTCTAAACATCCCACTGTCTCACTACAGCAACTGCACCAGTTTTCATCCTTCTGCCTAATAGTGCTTAATGCTCACCCAAGTGACATGAAAGGCACCATCTTCTGAGGAAGGAGAGGATTCCCCAAGGAATTCACCCAGGTATACAATGTGTGTGTCTTTGAGCAATCTCTTTCTTTTTTACTTTGACAGCTTGACAAATTTATTTGCTAAAACAATAAATACAGCTCTGGCATTGTTGTATAGCCCTTCTCAACAGTATAGGCTTTTGCAGACCTCTTGTTGTAGAGGACCCCTAAATGGTTCAGGATTTTGTAGTAATTTCCAGTATCTTAACACAATTTCCAATCCAATCACCTCAAAAACAAATGGTAAGACACAAATCGAAAGCCCATTTCACCGAGCAGAGACCTTCAGATTAAATTTCTAAATGGAGCAGCCACAAATGCCCTTGGGAAAATCTTTGTTTACTCTCAATAGTTTTCTTTGTGAATGCTGTATGTTTCACTAACTACTGAACACATCAGTACTTCAAATGTAGGGCAAAAAAGTACTTGCCAATGTTTTTACAGACCAAGTTTCCCCTTGCCCCAGCCCCCAGAGTTTCAAATACTGTTCACACACATATTATTACACTCTCGCTATTTCCACTAAGGCCTTAAAGCTACACTGAACCCTGGCCACAGAGTGAGAGCAAAACTATGATTCTTCTCCAAATCTCAAAGGGCATCTGGCTGCAGGACCTGCTGTGCCAATGCACACCCAAAGGCCAGTGGATCTGGCTCTTTATTCACAGCAGTATAAATATGGTGATGGTACTGATTTAGCTGTGGATGTTTCTGGTCCAGCACAACTAAGCCAAAAGGCTGCTAACTTCCAGAGTGTTTTCTAAAGGTGAAGTAAGTCAGAGTAAAAATTTCTATCGTCATCAGACTGGGCAATTAACATTTTAGGGGAAACTCCTTATAATGTGGGATGGTGAGTGAGAAATGTACTATTGATACACTGTAAAATTGTGTAGCATCAGGATGACACTGAGACACACTGAATTAGGCATAATACTGAAGAGTATGATTCTTACATCAGAGAAAAAAAATGTTTAAATGAAGTTCTCACATTTCTGTGCTGGTGATAAGACCCAGGTCAAGATGAAGAGAAAACCTTTCATTTTGTGTGGGTTTTTTTTCCATGAAGGCCACTTGATCCTCCTGCTGTGTGTGTACACAAAGTGTTCAGCCTACTCACTCCACACTCGAGCTGATGCTGGGATGCCATGGCCACTGAAGCAGCCTGTGACTGACAGGTCACTTTAGCAGCACAAACCTGATCTGCATCTGAGACTGTCACACAAGAACACTGGTGTCAAACCTGTCTCAGCATACAAGGCACAGCTTATGTTGGCTTGACACTGCGCACAGGAGATCGCTTTTGGAGTGACTCTGAGCCTGCAAACCAGGGATCAGTGTTTTGCCACCTCCTCTCCCAGTGCTAGGTGTTAGATAGCCTGAAGCTGTTTCTAGGAGCCAAAAGCCTGATGTGCTGTAGTGTCAAACAACACTCAGGGATAAGCTGGCCAACACCTGCACAAGGATGCCATTGATGCTGCTTGCCTTCTTTGATGCACTACAGCTTTTTAATTTTTACTCTTGATCCCATACGTGTTCCTGGGTGACAGAAACTATTTGAGGTTTTTCTGTTAATAGTTTCTTGATCTCTTGAAATGGCAGAGGACAACTCTGCATGATGTTGTGGGCTCTGTTTGTGTGGACAAGTTTTGGTAGAGGGTAGGCTACAGGGTTGGCTTCTGGGAGAAGCTGCTAGAAGGTTTTCCCCCATGTCCAGTGGAGTCTGTGCTATCCTGCTCCAAGATGCTGACAAGTCTGAGCCCACCAGCAACAGTGGTAGCACAAAAAATGATTGCAGATGGAGAAAGGAATGAGAATATGTGAGAAAAACAGCTCTGCAGACTCCCAGGTCAGTGAAGAAGGAGCGGGAGGAGGTGCTTCAGCATGAGAGGAGACTCCCCTGAAGCCCACTGAGGTCCATGGTGGAGCACCTAGAGCCCATGGAGGACCCCACACCAGAGGCAGGGGGATGCTCAAAGGAGGATGTGACACTATGGGAAGCACATGCTGGAGCAGGACTTGTGGCTCATGGAAAAAGGAGCCCACACAGGAGCCAGATTGCTGGCAGGACTTTTGTGAACCCATTGGGAGACCCATGCTGGAGCAGTTTGTGAAGAATTTCAGCCAGTGAGAAGGACAAATACTGGAAAAGTTTATGGAGAATTGTCTCCCATGGGAGGGACTCCACACTGGAGCAGAGGAAGAGTATGGTAGGTCCTCTTCTTGAGGAGGAAGAATCAGCAGAGACAATGTGCAATGAATTGACTGCAGCTGCCATTCCCTGTCCTCCTTGTGCTACTGGGAGGGACAAAGTACAGAAAAACTGGAAATGAAGTTAAAACTGGGGAAAAAGGGAATGGGAAAGGGGTTTTAAATTTGGTTTTATTTCTCACTATCCTCCTTTGATTTGGTTGGATAATGAATATAACTAACTTCCCCAAGTGTTCCATGACAATAACTGCTGAGCCATCTCCCTCTGTCCTGCGAGCCTTTCACGGTGTTTTCTTTTCCCTGCCCAGCTGAGGAGGAAAGTGTCAAAGAAGTCACTTTGATGGGCCCCTGGAGTCAATCCAGTGTCAATCACCACACGGAAGTGCTCCCTCCTATATCAATGTTTGCATGGTTTGTGTTTCTGGTTTTCTGGTGCCACCTGGCTATAGCCTGGGAAACCTTATGGATACAAATACATCCACAGTGAATTTCCACGTCCAGCTTTGCTTGGTCAGGCCTAAGCAGCCCTGGGTGCAATGTGACTACAAGTACATATCAAACCCCCACCAGTTTCTTTGTATTTTGCTGTGGAGAAAAAAAAAGGAGAGGAAAAGCACCACTTAGAACAGAGAGACAAGCCCAGCCCAGAGAATGAAGGCTGGGGACATTCACACCACCATGCCATCATATTCCAAGGCTGTTAAATGTGGAGACCTCACCTCTGGTTCAGGCAGTTACCAAGCCACAGTCATCTCTGTGCTGAGAAAATATTCTGAATGACCATCAGCATATTTTCCCTACCTCTGGCACCCTGATGAATACATGTATGACACCTCAGGGCTGCCTGCAAGCTCTTACATCCACAGTATGCACAGCTGTGCATTACTGCTGCTCCAGCAGATCTGGTGTAGCAGCATCCCAGGAGCCAAATGGATAAAGGAGCTGATACAGCTGTGAGGATGGGGGCACGAAGAGGGATGAGCAGAGTGTGTGGGAGAAGGGCTCTGCCACTGACAGTGCAGCAACACAGACCCAGAGCCCACAAAAGCTGTGCTGCCAAGTGCAGGACAGCTATTCTCCCTGCTTATCAAATGGAGAATATGACACCTGTCTTGGGATGCTCCCTCCACTGTTAGTGACTGTCACACACCTCGAGCAGACGTTTCAGGCTGAGCTGCCTGACAAATCTCCCAATGGATAGGAAAACAAATCCTTTCTTTGCCCCCTGCCGAATGACTTTGTTTGTTTTAAAGAAAAAAAGGAATTCTTGTTCTTCTGCTGAGTTAGATACCTCGTATTCAGCAGAGACTTGCTTGTTCCAAGGAAGCAGAAGGGGCTTGGGATAAGCTTACTACGTTTTAGCAGAGCTCAAAATACAAAGGGTGCCTCTTCAAAAGCTCTGTACCTCCCTCAAAGAGTGGATCCATGCTTTTTCATATTACTGACTTGTCCAGGGAGGCTGCATCTATTATGCCTGCTAGAAGGTCCATCAGCTTTTTTTTAGGATTATTTTTAGAAAAATACAGTCTGGTGAAGGAGGCAGCATGCGATCAGAGATGTAAAAGCCTTTCTTGGCAATGCATCTTGACTCCACAGGGCTTAAAGGATATGGCTGAAACAAGACCTTTTTATGCACAAAATCAGGAAAAAATCTGGCTCAGCCTACAGGCCTATTTTCCATGGTATTTTCCTCTTCTCCTTCTATGGTCCAGTCTGATAGTGTGCTCACTGAGAAGCTAATGCATGGCTCCCTTGTTTTCAGAAGTAAACAATAAATATTCATTTTTTAAAAGCAATTTGCATTTTTTAGGCACTACTTGGTAGAAATCCTAGCAGGTCTGCCTCAGATAGCGTCAAATTAGCTTTCTCACAAGGAGCAATTTCTCATTTGATAGAAAAATCTTCCTTACCTATTATTAAGGACTGCATGCTGGGAGGGTCTCTGCTGTGTGATCCCACTCACACAGGAAGAAAAAAAAACCAGCATAAGCTAATAAACCCATTAGCTAAAATCATGCACTGCCAGTAAGACCATACAGTCCCCTGGGAAGTCATTCTGAAAGTCCCTCTTGCCATCCATCCTGAAGAAGCTAAACCTGTAAGGAACAGGTTTCTGTGGTACAGGGGATTGACATTTAGCTTGAAAATAGTTCACTAAAACCTAGTGTCTGCTTTTAATATAAAGTTGAATGAAGTATAATCCATGTGTCTTGTGAGCTGATTTCAGGCACTAAACGACTAAATGTTCTCACTATCAGAAAAAAAATCATGTTTCCATTGCAAAGACAACTGAGCTTTCAGGAGTATCTCAGGAGGCTAATTTGCACCAAATTTCTGTTCTAAGCTTGGTTCAGGCAAACATTTTAGACATGGCCCACCCAACAAGCTCCTAAGCCTTCCCAAATCTGAACACATATGGGTGGCCATGTTCAAAAAGATTTAGTCACTGCCTGTCCACCATAGCTTGGAGACCATTCAGATTTCCATTCCTAGTTATGCCTTTGGTTAAGGCAATAAACCCTCTTTTTTTTCAGGCACAAATGATCCTTTCAAAGCTAAACTTGCACATTCCATTTGGACAACATACAACAGGCCCAGCAACTTACAGCACTCACTCCTAACAAGTTGAGATGCTGTATCATTCCAGTGCTATATCATTCCAATGTCCAAGATAACAGCCTAGCTCTCTGCCTCTAAAAAGGCCAACAGGTTTGAAAATAACTCTCATGGCAAGTTATTTCCACATTATTGAGAATCCTGCTTTCAGTCTTTTCCTGATTGTTAGCTTGTTTCTTTGGCCTACTGACAAATAATCAAGTGCTAAACAGGAAGAAATGTGAAAAGAAAATGTAGCCCAAACAGAAAACTTGCAGGTTAAAATCCAGCACTAAACTGCAAACATAAGCAAGCTGGAAAACAATGCAAAGTGAAATATAATTTGCTTGCTGTTTCTCTCAAATACAATTTTCTGCAGTTTTGCTGGTCATATATGTATATATAAATATATACATATATATGTGTGTGTGTATATATATACACATACACATAAAGACAGAGCAATACATTGATGCATGTGAACCAAATCCCACAAATCTCAAAGCTCCTCTAAGTGTCAGAAGAAGCTGAATTCAGAGTGCTTTACATTGGAGGTTTTTCAAGTAAGTAAGTAAGTCAGAAAGTGGACAAACAACACAATTTTTATCCTCTGTTACACAAAATCAAGAGTAACTTTTACTTCTACATCCAGACGTGAAACTTCGGCTATATAAAATATTCACCTGACTTCAATAAATCCAAAGGGTCGCACTTTCAGCAGGTTCCAGGGGAAACATGTTGGTATAAATTATGGTGTTCTCCTTTCTGGCAACACCTGAAAATAGATCTCTGAGGGGGAGTGAAAACTGGGGTGTCTCATGAAGATGCTGTCCCCAAACTTTGGCTCACTACATCTTTCATTCTGGCCTTAACCTACAGAGTACTAGGTTTAATGTAACGGCATTTTCCAATCCCATATCTAAAATTACAACTGCTGTTACCTAACCATGTGTATGGGTTTTGTACATTGCATGGCAGCTTTTAAGGAAAGCTTGTCATGCATTCATTACCTGGTCTCAAATACCACAAAATCTTTCCATGAAATGTCATTCAGGACATCAGTGAGTGCCATATTAATTTAGTTTAGTAAAGACAGCAAGAAGTAAAGAGATCAGTAACAGCATTTCACTACCACTGGCCCCCACAATCAAAACCATAGCAAGTGTGGGGTGAGTTGAGTTGTGTGTCTGGCTTGTTCTGCTTCCTTTGCAGCTGTGCCCTGCCAAACACACTGGATGCACAGAGAGCACTGGAGTTTGGTACATCTGCGTGAACACTGGGAATACAAAGTGCTCAGATAGTCCCCCAGCTGGGGAATGGCTGGACTTGTCAGGTTACCTGGTACAGAGCAGTGTAAGCCTAGAGCCAAGAAGATTGATATTTTATATAGCACACATTAAATCCAGAGCTTTCCTTGCTTCTGTCTCTTGTGTGTTCTTCCTGTTGTCTGTAGAGCTCTGCTCACTTGTCCTTGCTTTAAGAAACAAAAGTTTACAATGGAACAGCATAAGGAGTCTTAAGCTGCCCATTTACCATTAACTTCTGAATTTGTGATGGTTAATTTTGATTCCCATCATTCCTGTATACGGAAAGCCCCTCACTTTTTATGTGGAGTTGTGTCCTCCCTCTTTGTTCCTTTGCTTTGCCCTTTGGCAGGCGAGACACCCTAAAATAATCTGACGGACAGAAACGCAATTGCTTTTACAAGCACAACACTTGATTATATATTTGTTTTGAAAACAGTTTCCAGAGCCTAGAGTATGTCAGCAAAAGCCAAAGAAAGAGTGTTGATGCTGTTACAAGGTCAGCTCTTCAGAGACAGTAGGCAGCAGTGTTGGCACTCTGACAAATTATCACCATGGCAAAGATGGCAGCTCTCAGGCAGTGATTCAGCTGCTTTGACAATACCAAGGCTCCAGCTAAATGTGAAGATAAATTACTCATACTCCCTCGCACACACACACTCACATGCACTCTACCTTGGGAGTTTCTTAATGTCTTATTTTTTCCTTTTTTAATGAAGTTGCAGGGTTTAAGGAAAAATAGAAACCATGTGCTTAAGGCTGACAGACCACAGTGAAAGTTCTTTTTCCTCATACACATATATTCTGTGCATATATACACCCACCTACACAGACACCTCCTATTGACAGGATACTATTATAAACAAGCTTTTCCTTAAACAGTCGAAACAGTGAGATTTAATTCTCAAAAAACTTCCTTCCTCTGTAGATAATTTCCATCTTCCCCTCTCATTCATGTAAGGGTTTTTTCACCTTTGTTTGTGGGGCGACAGGCTGCAGCAGCCTTCCCAGGCAAGAGACAGCATGCACAGTGGCTACACACATGGGATGGTTCAGTTCCCAGAGCCAACATCTAACTGCTCAGTCCTGCTCCTCTTTTGCTCCCTGGGGAACATATTTTGGCTTCTCCCCTGTGCTCACTTGCCAACATTTTTATGACAGTAATAGCTGCTGCGTAATTCTGTAAGTATTTTATACATACCTTGTCCTCTTGCTTGTACACAATGAATGCTTGCTTCTCTAATGTTAGCAGTGCCATACTCCTGTACTCCACATGGCACCAGAAAACTTACTGATGGAGGAAGATGTTTAGAGGCCATACATAAATTGCAAGTACTCTTAAAAACTACAATTATGGGCAGGTTTTTGGAAGCTGCTCTGTAAAAATGTACAAATTTCAGTTGGGCTTTTCTATTGGGATATTTTGCTTTTAAGTCACTACTTCTGTTTAATTTTGTGGGTGTGGGAGGACAATTTAAAATTTGCAGGAATGAAAAAACAGCTTGAGATAAACTACCTAAAGCCTGCAGACTTGTTAGGAGACATTGTCAGCACTATCTGCTCTGAAAAGACTTTTTCCAGGCTGCAAAAAGCTATAAAATTCACTTTGCTATACAAGGTGCTTTGTTCTTAGTCTTGATATTAAAAAAAAAAGCTTTCGTATCTACGTGTGCCCTGCAGCCTTGTCCTAGCTCCATGTTAGGGCAAGAATGGGGTGTGCATCAGCTGCCTCCTCTGCCTCTGCCTTGGCCTGCACCCAGCAGCTTGTAGCTGTTCCAGAGGAAAGGAAAGGAAACCCAGCACAGGGAGATCCCACGCACCCTCACCAAGCCCCAGCTGGGACCATGTGGGGAGGATTCAAGCCTTGATTTACCATCCAAGATGTGCTCCAACAGGGAAAATATTTCAGCATTTCTGTGTGAGAAGGTTTTTCCCCAGGAAAGGTACAGGGTGGCTGCTGAAATGCATGGAAGCACATGCCCATGTGCAAGGGCCAGAACCAGGACAGCGCTGCAATTACTGGGTGATGGGCAAGTCCTCACCTCCCAAGCACACATGGCACAGTGGAGGCTCTGCTACTTCCCTGCTCAGAGGAGTTTACCCAAGGAAGAATTCTGTCTGTGAAGCATGACATGACACAGCTAATCAGCCTCCCGGGCAATGTGGATCCCCCCCCTGCTCTCTCCCCACTGGTAGCTCTTAGACTGCAGTGGGTACACAGTGTGAAGCAGGAGAATGCAGACATCTGGCTGCTTATAAAACAGCAGCATTAATAGGGCTTTCCTAGCAATTGCTATTCCAGGAAGTCTCCTCTTTTTCCTATGAAGAGCCATTATAAGGAGAACATCAAAAAATACTCAGAAGTGTTTAGAAACATAAGGATTTCTTTCTGGAAGTACTGGGGTCTTGTAATGGTTCAGAATTCTCAGGAACAAATCATTGTCTAATGATGATAAGCATCTCTGTGATCTTATGCATGTAACACTGAAAGCTGGAATTTTGCACAAAGTCCTCCTGCACCAACACAGCTTTACTTTGTGCATGTCTCCATCCTTCATAATCGGAGGTCATGCAGCCATGCACTCACTGCCCTATTGCTTCTTTATCCTTTGGTGGTTTTGGTGCTTCTGAACAGAACAGGCTGCACACAAGCACATCACAGCTGAATGCTGTGCCAGTCTGCCTACCTTCCCCCCTTCGTCCTCAGGATGCCTTTCCAGCAGGACCTGGACTTCTCTGGATCAGCCAGTGTGGGTTGCAAGAAGGTCTCAGCTTGTTCAGGCTGAAGCAGCACAGGAAGACAAGGCAGAAAGCCAAGTCCGCTGCAGAACTTGGCTGTTTTTCCAAAGGAGAGATTATCACATTTTTTTCCCCTTTCAAGAAGATACTTGTCAAGGGAGTATTAGTGGAAAATGGAAAGACAGAGCTGTGTTCCTGGGCCTGTGATCAGGTATGATTACAGACAGAAAAGATAAATGTACTTTCAGTGAGTGCAAGGGCCACTGTCAAAGCCACAGGAAAGGTGGAAGCATTCTCCCATTAGGGGAATACATAAAAGGCAGGAGAGAAAAGTAAGCTAGGCAGTGTTTTCAAAATGAGAACGTACATATGGATGCAGGAGCCTAATTTTAATCACCCACGTATGAAGTGTTTGGCCCAGCTCCCAATCTTTTCTAAGCAGGAGCAGTTGTGTAGGATTCCCTTTCCTGGCAGGTGTGCAGGTTGTTCCCTCTGCTCTGCAGAGGGGTCCAAATGAACACTCCTGACTCTTCTCGAGGGGAAAAGAGATGCAATAAGGAGAAGCCACCCATGCAGCAGAGCACTGGCTCCTCTCTGGCAGCGAGAACAGACATCCATCAGGACTGGTGGCCTGCTGGCAGGTGCATTCCCCTCCTACCACCATTGCTGCTCCACAAGCAGGTGCCAGGTCTGGAGGAAGCCTCACTTCCTGTCACCCCACCACACGGATACCGGTAAAACTCCTTTATCAGGGTGGGAAGCAATCACTGACTCCTTGAGCTGGGGGAGAGTCTCTGAAAGGAGGGACTTCTTCCTTGCTAGGGGTGCCATATGCTGCCTTTTACTTCAGAAAACTGTAAATGCACAAAAAAAAGACTCTCCCTTTTTTTTTTTAACCCGATACCTATTTATCCCAGACATGCTGTTCAACACACACTGTTTACAAGCAACAACACTAGGCCTCTGTTATTCTTACAGGTCTTGGGGCTTAAAATAAAAACCATCCATGTCTAATGAGGGGAAAAGATACTCCAAATAACTACAAATTACATTGCCCAGATGCAGAGCTTGTCCTTCTGTTACCATTAGGCATCAGTCTGAAGATCAGCAGAAATGTGTTTGCTAAAAATTGATAATCACTGACTTCCTGTTTTATTTTTAATACATGCTTTGCAGATTGTCTTACCCATTCGAGGAAATGATAGCTCTCATTTCATTGCTGCTGACACTGTTCTGCTGCCTCACAGGAAAGGAAATCAAGGAAAATGAGAGCAGTCTTACAAGAAGGTTAAGATGCATGTTTGTTTACCCAGGAGTATTGGACAAGAAGGGCAAGTATTGACCAGCAGCATCTTGCAAGCCCATTCATTACCCAGCTGCTGGAAAACCAAGTATCATAAATATTTCATTGATTTTCAGGAACCTAAAGCATGAGCCATGGTACTGACATTCAGAGACCAGGGAGGAGTGGAGAGGGAAATGCAAGAGAGGTTTTTTTCAGCACTAGCTGTGAGTGCTGCTCACATCTCACATCTCTGCTTAGAGATTTAAGGCCCAGTCATGGCAATATCATTAAAATCTCAGATAAAAATATTCCTTTAGAAAAGTTAGAACTCTCACAACCTAATGGGAGCCAAAATCAAAGCAACTGGCAACAAAAGCAACTCCACAATAAAAAGCTGAAAATGCTTATAGATCCTGAAAGCAAGACATACCAGACTATATACTGTGAATCACAAATCACGGCCAGCACCAGAAAGTATTTCAACACTCTACTGGTTTTGGAGTTTGGACTCAGCTCTACTTAAAATTTTATAGGGGAAAAACAATTTCAGTAATTCCCCTTTGTAAAATATAAATTTCCACAGGCAGGCAAGTCTCAGGTTAACCAGCTCCAGGACTTCAGATCCTGCCTCAGCGAGAACATTTTCAGAGATGAGGTACAAAGGAACATTAAATAACTCTTCCCTTGCAAGCTAAAAATAAAACACGTGAATTCCTGCTTCCTTTCAAGACTCTAAAACAAGCCTTCAAACAGTTACTTGAAACAGTGTCTCACTGGTTTGTGCTACAACTCATCCTTCGCTTCAATTTATCTTCTGTCAGTCCTTGGCAATTTGTACAGAAAGTTCAAAAAATGACTGGTGTGGGTATTGCCACCTATGGAAAATACTGCCCCTCTCCACTCAACAGATAACTCCTGCTGTGCTTGTATTAATGGATGCAGAAAGTACATCCAGTTCCCCATCACAGGCACACACTTTGCCAGTGCCCCAGCATCTAACACAGGCAAGGCTCCCCTCCCTCCACAGCATGCCCACTGCTCTCCACACACACCCAGCACAGGAGTTGGTAGGTGATCAGACACATCCCTCATCCAAGATGGCAGGGGGCATTTTAGTGTCCAGAGCTGGACACTGCCCTGTGCACCAGCCCCTAAGCCTACACCAGGTATGTCTTTCCCCACCAGTAAAATCTTATTTGAATGCAAAATGGTGGTATGAAGCCTTTTCCAGCATGCCAGTGCAGCTGAGTGTGGATTCTCTGTGCTGAAATACTGCAGGGGAGTCTCCTGATTGCCTGCATCGATTCCGGGAGCATCTGCCTGCCTGCCTGCAGAGCCCTAGGGCAGTGAGGAGAGCTGGAGCCAGCTGTGGGTCTACCCTGGCTTACTGCTGCCAAGCCAGCAGGATCCAGCCAGGACCAAAGCATTCTGAAATCCCAGCCAGCAGATCTCCTCCGTGCACGGGGGGAGGGAGGAGAGGGTCAAGGCAAGGTAAGAGCTGCGGCACACCAACCCCAGAGCACGACAGAGCAGCCAGGCCAGCAGGCAGCCCTGCCAGCCACAGCCCCACAAGGATCCAGTTCCCAGGCAGCCAGCTGAGCTACCGAGCAGCAGATTTATGAGGAGCTGGAGGTCCCTGTGTGTGCTCCCAGCAGATAAACCCTGGTACCCTCCTGATCCAGAGGCAGGGTAGTAAGAAGCTTTCCAAGGCTGAACATTGGTCAGAAACGATTTTCCTTAATCGCCTATTTATTTTGTCCTTTAAAAGTATGCTGTCAAGAGAAAAAGGCTGCATTACAAAAACACCTTATCTGTGTTTTTCAAAGATGTCATATTACTTAAGGGACTGGTAAATTTAGCTTTGCACACTGAATATTCAACTGACCTGGTCCATTTAATCTGTAAGACCATTCAAGCATATACAAGGCTGTGCTAGAGCCCCAAATCCTAGCCTATGAAAAAAAACCCTTAAAGCTGATGTTAAAAAAGAAAATAATTTATTTTCATTTCCAATTGGTTAGTGAATGAGAGTACTAAATAAATATCTTCTAATTCAAGGAAACTGAGGACAAAACATGACATTTAGGAAGGGCATTCGAGCACTTTGCTAGCAGAGTTAATTACCTGAACAGAGTAAAGCACATACCCATGTGTTTACAAGATCATTGGTGAGAACAAAAGAAAAATACCTACAACACCATGGATAACCCTAGTGCTACAGAGGAATTCGTTAATGGTTGGATAAAATCAAGAACTACTTTGCCATTTTTAAGGACTACACAGACAAACACATTTGAATACTTTTAAAAATACTTTTCTTTTAATGCTTTTTTCTGCTTATTTTCAGGAGTGTCTCACAGTCTTCACAGTAAACTAGACCTCTCTCCAAAGTATTTATCTGCTAGCAATGCTGTATGTTCATTGGTGTCTAGTCTGGGGCTAGAGGTACATCAGGAAATAATGAAATGATGGGAAAAATAGTCTAAGATTTAGTTAGATCTAAGATGCATTAAGTTTCAAAAACACCTGACAACCAAATACAGTACCAAGTAATTTAGTCTTCAAGAGCTGATTAACTTTTTTCTAAAGAAGATGGAGTTTCATACAAGCCCCCTCCCCAACAGTACCCATCTTCTAAACAGTAGCTTGGAAAAATCTGGTGGGGACAGCAGCAGAAACAACACTATTCCCATCTTAATCATAACAATATACACAGATTTTTCCAGTCTGAACTCTCATTCTCTGAGCAGTGCTGGTGGTTGGGTGTATCCCCTCCTTGCATTTGGGTTTAATAGCAATTAAGTGGATTGAGTAATGACTCCAAAGCCATTACAAATGAAATGCTCAGGACACCAACACGGCTTGGTGGTCACTAATTCCCTAACAAGGAAAGCAACTACAAAACTCAAAGCACATGATTAACAGTGGTCAGAGATCAGCCACATGAAACTATGAAAGAGTTTCT
Organism: Calcarius lapponicus; assembly: GCA_039654755.1. Classification (NCBI taxonomy): domain Eukaryota; kingdom Metazoa; phylum Chordata; class Aves; order Passeriformes; family Fringillidae; genus Calcarius; species Calcarius lapponicus. The sequence continues at coordinate 111,180,452 of CM077464.1, read as the reverse complement.
TACTATTTGGGAAGGTCCAGCAAGTCCCTGAAGGTAATTCAGACCTTTAAAAAAAAAAAAAAAATAGCAGCTTGTGTAATTCTTTGATGACTCTCAGGTTCAGTACACTGAAGCACAAGTGGGGAGAGCTGGTGAACTGGTTACCAGCTGTAATTGGCAGAGACAAAATTTAGCAAGAGAATCCCTCCCATTCAAGGGCATTGGATAAAGAAGAGAAACAAGTCTCTTCCCTCTAGACCCTCCATTTAACAAAAACAAATAAGAGCCAGAAATAACATCCCAAAGGGAATGTCTTTTTTCTTATTTATTTTTCTTTTTTCTTCTTTTTGGACTATATTTTTATTGAAATTGGAACACACTGGTTTACATCCTAGGACCCCACAGGACTTTTCCTACAGATACTCTTACTTTTTAAAACCACTGAGGTGGGCTGTTGTGCAGTGTCCAGACCCCCATAACCAACTGACCCATATGGTCACACACCATGGTCAGAGAGAATGCAGATCCAAGATTTCCTTCAGAGACAATGCCACCAGAGAGAGATTTTGAGTTTTAATCTTCTTTCTGACAACTATAAACAACAGAAAAATTAAGTAGGTGGTTAACATCCATGTTCAGGTGGCTGCTCTCACAGGAAAAGGAGCTCTCTTGTAGAGGCAGCAACTGAACTGTGCCACAGACCTGCAGAGTGGCTGGGGCTGAGAGGCACCTCTGGAGGTCATCTGCTCCCATCCCCTGCTCCAACAGGGACACTCAGAGCTGCTTGCCCAGGACTGCTGATGTCCTCCCCAGGAACTTCTCAGTTCTTTCTAGCACGATAGTACCACATTTACAACATCATTCTCAGGGTAAATTTTAAAAGCATGGAATTTGTAAATGGTGGAACAATAGCAATGTTAAAGAAGAACTAAAATGCTCTTCAAAGTTTAGTTGTTAAGCAAAACAGATGCTCCACAGTGCCATAGTTCAGCTATATGTCCCTGCACAGATGCAACAAAAAGCTGAAATGCTAATTTTCTGATTTGAAAAAAAAAGTGTTGTTGAAGTTAAATAACAGCTGAACCACAGAGAACCCAGGAAACAGGGCAGTCTATTTAGAGCATTAACGACATTTTGTTTACTGCTTAGGATGAATTCATCATGCAAACAGTCCAAAGTGAGATCCTGGCAGGCTCTGAACGTGCTCAGAGAGGCTGAGGCCAGAGACATTCTACATCCATATTAGGCTGTGGATCAAGTCCTGAGCTAGATACAACAGTTCTGCTCTGCCTGAGACTTTAAAAGCCCAATGATGGCAAATTACATGCAGAATTACCATTATCCAAAAACTTATTTCATCACACTATGGGCATGTTAACTATAGAAATGTGAAACTATGAACACTGAACTGGAAACCAAAGCTCCCACATCACCAGACTGAAGGAGGATGGGCAGAAGGATTCTTGTGCACAAGGAAAATGAAAATATTTGCAAATTAAACTAGAAACTTTACTCCAAAGCATGAATCTCATATATATGTCATATCAAAATTTTGATTTATGCCAAGGAAACTACAGAAGTAGACTGCTTACTCAGCACAGAATTTATTTCTAAGAAAAGGAATAAATCTACCTCCCTAAAAATGTCACAATGTTTATTGTTATGATTAAACTGCAGAGTGTTCAGCAGTTTTAGCTGGCCTACGCACCAGTGACAGGCCAGCAGTGAATTTTTCTTTCCTTAAGCCTTTGGATATTGTGGGCAACACAGAACTATACAATGTTTGTGTTGGAAAGGGCCCTAAAGATCATGTAGTTCAAACCCCCTGGCCACAGACAGCGACAGCTTCCACTAGACCAGTTGTCCACAGCCCCTTCCAACCTGGCCATGAACACTGCCAGGGATTGGGCATCCACAACTCCTCTGGGAAACCTGTTCCAGTGTCTCACCACCCTTACAGTAAAGAACTTCTTCCTAATATCTAATCTAAACCTACACTCTTTCAATTTAAAGCCATTCCCCTTTGTCCTATGCCTACATAGTGAGACTTGTAAAAAGTCTCACTCTCTCCAGCTCGCTTGCAGGTCACCTTTAGGTACCAGAAGGCTGCTCCAAGGTCTCCCTGGAGTCTTCTCCAGGCTGAACAATACCAATTCTCTCTGTCTTCATATGAGAGGTGCTCCATCCCTGTGATCATCAGTGAAACAGGTGGAAACAGGACAGGCAGTTCTACTACATTTCAGCTTTCCCACAATGCCCATTATTATGGTATTTGAAAACAACAATTTGGGCAACCAGAAAACATATCTTCACATTACAGTTGGAAATGGATACAAACTTTGGGGACTTAATTTTAACAGTCTGTGTGGAATGAATTGTATGCTTAGTATCATGCATATGAACAAGTTTTTCCTTCACAGCCATGACTCAGGAAAACTGCTCTGAAAAGGAATGAAAGCTGTGTAGTGCTGGTCCTTCAGTTCACCACCTGACTGTGATTTCTCTCACATCTACATACAAGCACATCCTGACATAATTTGGATCCACTGGAACTGATGCTGACAAGCCCTGGAAGCTCAGTCTCCTTCCAAAACCAAATTTTTCCCATTTGGATTCTTTAGCTGTTTGCAAACATGAAGCAGTAATATCTGGCAACTCCAGGACAACAGAGCTGCGTATTGCTACCCAATCTACAGTAATATCACCATGTTATGTACATTGAGGTACCAATAAAAGGTAAATAATAAATAAAATACCAATAAAAATACTTCCTTGTAAACAGAGAAAACAGAATGCCAGATATAGAGGAATTTGGAAAAAAAAAATTAATGCCACAATTTAGGGCTTCAGTGATTTACTGCAGCACACCGAGTAGAGTGCTGGGTCCAGAAGACAAACTTTTTTTGTAGCCAATTGTAGTCAAGATTTCCCCACAAATATTTTCATGGCTTTTAGAAGAAAATGTATAATGTGTTTTGAAAAACCCCTTTGACAGAAAGATCCTGCCCAGCAGAAGAGAAGCAGTCATGCTGGGCTCTGGCTTTTCCCAGGGCAGATTTGTTCCAACTTAACTCCGGAGCTGTTAGGGGGGCAGGTTGCCCAGAGTTATTCAATAACCTATTACAGCATTCAACAGGGTTCATAACCACGTCTTGCAACACAATGGAGAGTGACAGCAACCAAACCACAGCTTCTTCTTTATTTGGTCCCATCTCCCTGATAAGAATATGTCTATATTAGTAAGTGACACTGGGCAAGGACGTGCTCCTGAGAGCTGGAGCTGTTGCCTGCACTGCTACAACACCGCAGCGTCCCTGGCACGATTTTGGGCCTCCTTCCTCCAGAGGGCTCCTGGGCAGAGTCTGGGAGTTTGCAGAGCCCAGAGACATTTCCAGCAGGCCGTTTGCTTGTGGCCACCCAGTCTAGAGACTGAGTTCAGTGGTATGAACACGTGCTGTGCCATCCCAGTTTGTGCTGGTGCCAGAGGCAAACCTCTGGTATGTTTACTAGAATAGAGTGCCAGTCAGTGAGTTATTTAGTATGAGGAGGTCTCCACCTCTTCAGCTAGATATATGAATCTGGACGCCAGAGCTCTTTCCAAAATTATGTAAAAATGACATGTTGCTTAAAAAAAGCTCATTTCCAAATCAGCTTTTTTCCTCTGAAGTATTAATAATAATGGTAATCAGACCAGCTGATTTATCTGAAAGAATTGTAGCTTTCCTTGCAGTCTTTAATACATGTCATCCATAGCCATAAGTGAGAATCCTGACTGGTTGCTCATACCTAAAGCTACTTTTACGGAGATTATATCCTTTATACTCACTGTTTCTGTGCTATTTTTTAAAATGAACTGAACACTCAGGTGCTCTCAGAAACCAGAATCTGACCCAATTAAGGCTAAGTCTGGCTTTCTTCTCTAGCACTGACCACACGCTTGAAGCAAGAAACAAAGGCAGAAATCACCCCTGTCCAAGAAATTGCCATGCTCTGGGATATATACAAACAAAACTGTTTGGCAAGCCAAATGCATAAACAGAACTCATGTAGGCTGCTTTGCCTCATAAAAAGTAAACTTCAGTTTTAATGGCTTCTCTAAGAATCAGTATTTTACATTTGACTACTCTTAATTCCAAACTGGAGTTATCAAATGAAAAGGTGTGGTAATAAGGTAGGACACATCCTAGGAGAGTATGAAAACAAAGATGCTCTAAAAAAATACTAGCTTCTGCTCCTTAGCGTAGAAGGACTGAAAGTACCTTTTAGCTAGAAAGAAAAACTTCAAACAACACAGTATTTTTCAAAGTAGTTTTGGTACATGCTGTGCTGCCTATTAACTGATGACATAGTCATGGCTGATGGCACTTTTTATGAATGAGATGTATCTCATTTCTTCACACAGTGCCTATATTGTTTTTTCTGTATTGTTTTTTCTGTACTGCTGCATAAGATGCAAATTCCTGGATGAGGAACACATCTCATGGTATCACATATCCTGAGAACTATATAGTTTATCTATACTTTATACTGTATCAGAGAGTGAGAGTTTTAGTTCCTTTATCATGCAGCCAGAGGCAAAGTTTCATCTCCAAAGTTATGTTTACTGTCAGTAGAGTGAGTCTATTCAGCTGACAGCCCAACTCCACTTCTCAGCTGATAATCTGAATGGTTTTGTTGTTTAAAGGCCATTTGATTAATATGATTGGAGAGTAACTGTCACAGAGTTTTATTTTCAGTTGCACAGCCAATATTTTAAATCTTTTTGGACCTAAGACAGTTTTTTTTTCTTTCTTTTAAGCCTTTTTCTCTGAACCCTTTTGTAGATGGAAACCTGAATTTTGTTTGCTAACAAAATTATAGAATGGTTTGGGTTGGAAGGGACATTAAAGACCATCTAGCTCCAACTCCTCTGCCAAAGGCAGGGACACCTTTCGCTACACCAGACTGCTTGGAGTCCCATCCACCCAGCCTTGAGCATTTCCAGAGATGGGATTCACAGCCCCTCTGGACAACCTACTCCAGGGCTTCACCATCTCTGTATTTCTTTCAAGCATGTAACCTAAATTTCCCCTCTTTCAATTTGTACCTATTAGTCCTTGTCCTGTCACCACAGTTCCTGATGCAGAGTCCCTCTCCAGCCTCCCTGTAGGTCCCCTTCGGGTACAGGAAAGCTGCTGTGAGACCTCCATGCAACCTTCTCTTCCCTGGGCTGAACAGTTCCACATTTGTCAGCCTGTCTTCACAGAGGAGGTGCTGCAGTCCCCTCACCAACTCTGTGGCCCCCCTCCGGACTCGCTCCAACAAAATGCTGTGGTCAGGCTCTGGTCAGAGCACCTGGGAAGTGACAGGACACCAAGAGAAAAATCCTGCTCATGCTCTGCTCTCCCACTGCACTCTCTGGCCTCCAGCAAACACCCAGCTGCTCCTTCTCATCTCAGACATGAAGATCTGTATCTCTGCTGCTCCCTTTGTAAAGGAGTCACCTATACACTGCATTGTACTTCGGACATCAAAGAGAACACTGCGAGTCTGTTATGCCAACAGCTACACCAGTTTAGGGTAAGTGCTGGCAACCTCAGCACCGTACCAGCAAGAGATGACGACTCTGGCACCCAGCCTGGCCTGCACAGCAGTTATTTCTGTACACACGAAACCACTTGCAACAGCAATATAAACTCACAGTTGCTCATATCTGCACATCAGCTCATGCTGTTCAGCACCCTTCCTTTTTGTAATGTGAAGTTAACAATTTTCCTGCATTATTACCTGGGAAATACGTTTATCCATGGAATTTACCAGTTACTCTCCTGTCTTAATGGAAATATTTTTGTCTAAGCAGCTGGTAATCCATTTATTCAGGTAGGATTTAAATTGAAATAATGACTGAGTTCAGCACAGCTTTCTGAACCCCTTAATACTTTGCTATACCAAGGCCTGGGGGTCACAACACAAATTAGAGTATGCAAAACTGATGGTTTCCCTGAAAACATCAGGAAGGCAACCTTAGTCTGGAATAAATTGCTGGGATGGAGGATGACTTCTTTTTATTTGTTTCCAAACATGTATTCCTCTGTAGTGGGAAAATCTGACTCACATTAATAAAAGGCTCTTAATGAACCACAAGCATCTCTTTTTAGTTGTTCAGTTGGTGAATTTTATAACTTTGGAAAATGTTTCTAGAGTGGAGTCACTGAGATATACTCATACCCTCTCCATGCTCTTTATGCCTTGGCCAGGACATTTCTCATTGAGCAGTCAAAAACACGGGGTCCAGTGAAGCAAAATGCATGACAAGCAAATACAGAAAATCTTATGAAGGAGATCAGAAAAAAAATCCCAAAGCCTTGTTATTAGAGACAACTGGGGGGAGGACCTGTTGATTTATGCATCTCTTTAAGACGCTATGACTCCCACTTGCCAGAATTTTGTTTGTATTTTCATCAGGTACAAGTTGAGTTTGTAAAAAACATGATTTCCTGCAAACTTTGCTTATTATTTATCCTTAAACCTTTGCTACCAGAGAGGAAACTGGAGCAGGAGCAGTGAGTCTAAAAGTAAGAAGGACTATATCCAGATGATCTTTTGAGGGGAAAGTGATCTCACAGTATTATAAATTGCAAAGTTATTTTCCATCATAAAGAACTTATTTAGGCAGACCTAAGAGGATTGGAGGATCAATAGAGAAATGTATCCAGAAGTATTATGCAGCTTGGTCAAAAATATTAACTCTTTGCTAACCCGACCATGCAACATTCACATTGATCTCAAACAAATCTACTCATGTGAATAAAGTACAGTAAGCATGGGGCATTTACTAAGTAGGAAATAACATTCATCTGACCACACTGAACAAAACACACATTGAATCAAAAGGCTCTTTCTGAAGAAAAGGGAGATTGCTAAAAGAGAACAGCAACAACAAAAAAATGCAGAGCTGAACAGAGGTGTAATCCTAATATCAAACACACTAATGACAGCAGGATTATTTTCTACTCAGTACTGGCCAATGCGCCATAAAAAAAAGTTTTGAAATGTTCACATATTTATCTTCCTTCTGTTTGTCTTTTTCTGACATCTGTTCAGCTAAGGGCTGAAAGTATGGTAAAACCCAGGAGTTTTGAAAAGCAGTGCTTCATAAACTAAAATGGAAATGAACTTAGAATGCAAGTCACTTTCTTTCCCCTGAGACAGTGCTGTCCAAGAACAAGTAGTCTGTCTTACCAGAATGCTGCCAGAAGTGTAGATGTCATGCATACTTCATGTGAGAAAGATGGGAAAGCCCAGTATGCTTCAGGATCCTCTATCAAGGTTGTTTTGAATGCTAAGCAGTGTAATTACCACAAAGAAACTGGAGGTTCTGTCACCTTTACTCCACACTATATGGCAGAATTATTCCTGAGGAATTTAGGAACAAGAATGCTATGTGTTTTTTTGCTTTAGCAGCCTCAGTGTTTAAGAGACTGGAGATGTCAAAGTTCAGGCTGCCTATGAAGCTGCAGCTTTGCCCTCAGCGTGTGCAAGACTTAGGGGTACAGCATTTGACTTCTCAATACACACCTGTGCACCTGAATCCATTTGAAGACAAATACAGCAGAAACCTTGACAACTTGACCTGCTCAAGGTTCCTTGACCTGCTCAAGGACCAAGGAACAACTTGGGTGCCATGAGCACACTTGGGAGACTCCCCAGCACCTGCAGAGAGACTGGTTCCGTCAAGGATCCTCCTCTGCAGCCAGTTCTTAACATGGATAAACTGCTCTGGATTTATTTTCCCCTGAGGGCTCCTGTATAGGCCAAACTGGCAGATTTCCATGGGGACAAATATGAGAAGTACTACTCATGCAAAGGTCATGTGTTCTACTGAAGCTTACATCCTTGTTCTAGTGTACAAGAACACTAAAGTACACCAAAGAAAATAACCCAAGGTTTTCTTTAAATGTGAAGAAACCCAGCTTATTTTTATGCCAATCTTGTTCTCAGTCTTACTGAATCACTTTTGCTGAAATATTCCAAAAATACTCAGGCTGAGGAAAACAGCTGGCTAGAAAAATTTCAGTTCAGACATTGAAAGTTTTACAAATATTCTGAAAAACTTTAAGGTACTATAATGGGAACTGCTGGGCAACTTTCCTAATTGGTGGTGCTACCAATCTATTACACAGTCAGGAACTTATATAGTTTATCTATCACGGACTACACTATCAACTACCCTCCACTGAGCTGAAAACAAGCAGTAATACAAAACCAGGAGGGAAGCAGAGAGCAGGCAGAGCTGCCAGGTGAACCTGGACAAGCCCAGTAAAACGAATCTGTGGCCAGTCTGGCTGGTGAGAGACACCGAAGGACAGATTTTGTGTCTGCCATGGCATTACAAAGCCATAGCACATGCACATGCACATCAGCCTGACAGAGAAGGCTTCCACAACATGAGCAGTCTGTACCTCTCCCAAGGTCATGTGCCTGAAAACCACAGCCAGGCAGACTGACGCTCGAATACGAGTGGAGCCGTACAGGCTGTCGAGATAAAATTATCACAGTCGTATTTCAGCAGATTGAAAAGAAACCTGAGATGCATGTTCAGATTAGCTGCAAGAAATGGGATCCCTGGCCAAGCAACAGGCAATCCTATCAGCATGCTGTAAGGAAAACTCAAGCAGGTTTCACACAAACCAACCTCTGGAGAAAGAGGAACAAAACAGTTCTTTCTTCTGAGGCAGTAAATGAGTGTTTCAGAGCCTTGTGATGACAGCGTGGTCAGCACCATACCTCAGATCTATTCGTGTGACTCCAAAAAGCACTTGGCATTGAAGTCTCCTTTCCAAATTCACTGGACAGACTTAAAATGTTTCTGCAGTGACACACACAGGACACAAAAGATCCCACCTAGGAGGTACTTTCTGAATGTACTGTTTACTGTTTACAATTCTCAGAACAACTCCAATGAAGTGAAAACTGGTAAGATTTAAGAGCATGACTTTTTTTCTGCTAACTCCAAAATAAAAACCAGCAAACAAGTACCTTGTAATATGTTAAGACACTTCAGTCCAATTGTGTCAGCTATGACAAAAAGACAAAGCTTTAGAATTTTTAAGTTTCCACTGTAATAAGCAGTGGGTATTACAGGAATTTGAGTATCTTCAGGCTGGGAAAGACTAGATTTAGGATTGAGATAACCTATTTAATTTCCTGAGGACATAAAGTTAAGCTGTAAAGCTCTTGCATCAGGTCAAGAGAACCCCTGACACACCAGAAACTCAACTTCATGATGAATTATAGTCAGATAAACCTGTCATTTGAGAGATTATAATACCAATGTTCTACTCAGTAACTATACTTGTACAGGATGTTGCTTTTATGTCTGTAAGTGGGTTTTTGCACCTCTTACCTTCAGTAATGTGTGATCCTATCTTTGGAGTGCCTGTTACACTAATATGAAGTGACACTTCCTTACAAAGGGTTCAAATTTTAGTTGACCTTCCATTCTGCCCTGGACAGGTGAATGAATCAGACTGCCAAGTTTGTAATAACAAGGTGATTTTTACTTTTAATAAGATTTCCAGTGCAGATTATTTTTTGAGCCAACCTACCCATCAATTTTTTATAGGGTCAAAAGAACTGTTGTTCTGGACCATGCATACAACAGCATAAAACAAGGATAAATTACAAGAGTTGATAAATAGGAGACAGAAGATAAGGAATTCACTTTCAATAAACAGTTGAACTGTGAGTACTAAGGTCTGGCCTTGAAAATAGAACAGGAGATCCCTGGTAAAGAGAGTAATGTGTGACTGCCATGTAGACTTTCCATGGCTTTCAGAGTTAGAGATGCTCAGCATCTCTGAAAAAAGACACAAACAATAATATTGCATTTAAAGCCATGGAAAGTTTATGTATGCAATGCACTGTATCCTGTATTGTGTACCACCAATACTTCCAGAGCATAAACAGGGATATTGAAGAGTGAAAAAGGAATGCATTCATGAATGAACAGATGTGCTTACCAAAAAGCCATTAGGGCAGAGGGCAATAGCTGTCAGAAGAAGGGAGAGGGGTTCCTTTCCTAACACTCCAACAGTCTGATCTGATCCCATGAGGAAAGCTAAACCACAATGCCATCTTGGAATAACTTCATTTTGATCTTTGTCAAAGACCATCTCCCTTCCCTGCCCCACAGGCACACACCATCCAGTTTATTAAAGAATGCAGCTGGCCACTTGAAAATGAGGGAATGCCTTTCTCTCACTACTCCTCAAGCAGAGGGTCTGTGAACAGCACATACCTACAGCACTTTGGCCTACAGAGGGGTCATGAAAGTGGGAGAAACAGAAGAACCACTGCAGAATGATCTGAAAGCACAGAGCATGAGCCACACAGGGTATTCACCACAATGGGGCTGAGGATGGCATCACAGCCAAAAGAAATTTGGTTTAAATTGTAAAGCTCTCACGGTATCATCCCACTGATGTGATAGTTTTAGCCAAGTTTCACTAGACAAACTCATTTAAATATGCTTGCCATTTTAAATTCTGCTACAGGAATCACAACTGCTGCATTTTCCAGCATGACAAGTAGAACAGATTTAAGTTGGAACCAACTTACTTGTTGCACAGTTTTCTTTCTAGAAAAATAGCAGTTTCTTTTGCCCAAACTTTAGCACTTAAAAAAGAAGACAGTTGAGAAGTGTTTAATCTGTTATCACCTGCTGCTTTTGCCACTTCCTGCAATATTTGCAAAGTCCTGCTCTTTATTTAAAAGCTGAGTTATCAGATGTGGTGAATAATTCCCCAACACATCTATCTGATTTGCTGCCTACATCAACATGGGAAATTAAATGACCCAGACTGTACCTTCATTCTACTAATGGAGTGGAAAGCTGCTTCAAAACAGTTTACAGTTTGCAGCTGGTCCTTTCCCTTGCTCTGTTTCCCCTCCAAAGAAGGGGAGCAGAGGCAGAGATGCCCAGGGAAGAGTGCATCTCTGCCCAGTGGTGACAGAATTCTTAATGATAAAATTTCTGCTCCAAAAGTGGAATCAGACCAGATGCTGTGCTGGAAAGGTCTCTCACTCTATTGGTTTCACCACAAATGTGCACCATCCCAGAAATGTCTCCATGGGCCATGACTGACAAACCCAAACCCCAATTTCTCTGCTTCCTCCCTGAGCTGTGCAGGTACAAGGCAGCTCAGCGTTGGTTTCAGCTTCAGCAGTTGCCAAAATGCTGTGCATCATCACTGGGCACAGTGTGGTGCTAAGTGAACTCTGCAGCTCATGACTGGCATTGGAGCACATCCCATCAGCCTGGGGAAGGGACAGAGGGCAGCTCATGTTGCTGTCTGCTGACACATGTCCTGTGTCTGAATGGGGAGTGGGGACACTACACCTTCACACAGGCAATTTGAAACAAGATTTCTTGAGGCTTTCTTCCTTTCCCTTTCACTTCCCTTGCCCATGCTGTCCTTTATAAGAATGTATGTCTAAAGCCAACCCCAGTGAAAAAGTGATAGCTCAGCTAGATTTATGAGACTTCCATCCATTTGAGAGATCTGCTTACAATGACCACAGATCCTGACCGTGAAAGTGTCTCAGTAGACAAAGTCTTTGATCATGAGCAGTTCTGTAGAAATTAAGATGCACCAAGCACACTGTGGATTTCTCTTAAAGACAAAAGTTTGTTTGTTTGAATTTATCTGTACACATACATCTACATATGTGTATATACACATGCAGACATATACACTCATAGTCTACACCCACCTTAACCTGCAGTCACCCAAACTACTATATTTGAGCTTTTGCTTTTCAAATCTGTAATAAGAATGTGAGCATGGAAACTTAAGAAAGTTTCAAAAGCCCACGAACATCCTCAATGAACAGGCTTTCCACATCGTCACATCCAGAGTATTAAAAAAATTATTTTAATAACAGACTCCTTATAAATGATTAATGTATTGTATTGCATGTAAGTGCTCTTCTGTTTCTAGGAATATCTTGTTGGGGAATATTCTCATTTGTGATTCACTGCCTGTTGTTTTATAATTGCAGTGAAAGAATGGTTTCTGGGTAAGCGGTTTTAAAAAGTTGTTGGGTGCTACAGGAGATCAAAGTACAATAAAACTTACATGGAAGCAAAAGTCGTGCATGAATAACAGCACCAGCTTTAACAAAAGACTGAACAAACACATGTAATTCTGAACAGGATGGACTGAACTTCTCATGCTGTCAATTCATCGTGGAAGGCTCCATCCAGATGAAAAGGCTGAGCAGATAAGCCTGCACATACCAGCACAACCCTTTGCTTCAAAAGCACACATCCACAAGCCTGGGATCCCATGGGCAGGGAAACTCTCACTGCAAGATGCCAACACAGATCTTTACATGTAGAGTTTGGGATCTTCTGATCAGAGTAAATGCACATGTAAAAGCAGCCTCAGCAAATAGTAATGACTAAACCAGGCAGTCTTTATTTTAGTGAACAGAGAGGTGGCCAGAGCTGCTGGGATAACCTCAAGTTCATATCCCAGCACTATCAAGAAGCAGAAAACAACTGCCAAATAAGTCTGATATGACACTTCAAGATCTAGTCACCTGTTGTTTTGTTTTAATGGGGGAAGACATTGAGGCAGTGGCTGGGAATGAAATTTTTCTTTGCTGTCAGAAATAAAAGGAATTCTTTTCTGTAAGCATGAACTAAGTAGAGCAGTGAACAACTCTTAACAGCAGATCGTCCCCAAATTCAACCAAACTTCCTCACATCTTCTCCAGAACTCCTACTACTTCCAATACAACCCTGGTGGGGACTCCTGAATCTCACTTATCAGTCCCAAAAACTAGGAAAAAAAAGGTTTTTAGCTTAGCCATCTGCAATTGGAAGCAAAATGCTTAGCTGCAGGGCTTCAGCATTTTTGACAGTAAAAGTAAATTACAAGTGCAGTGATGACCAGTGAGCAGCAGTCTTTTGTGGAATTAGTCACTCTTCCAGACTAAACACAGAACATATAGGTTAGGTTACTGCTTCCCAAATATCAAATAACAGTAAAATACAGAGGACAACCTAATTCTGACTTAAACAGTGGAGAAAAAGAACACAGAACAAAACGTGTCAAAAGTAAGGGGCCTTTTTTCCAGAAAATGATAGAGTAAGATGTTGTAGATTTGTTCAGAATAAACGGAATGCAGCAAATAACATATTCTACCTATAGAAAGTTTGAGTATGAGCAATTGTACTGAAATGCAGTGTTTTGAATGCAATATCCAAGTATCACAATAATCCATTAATACAGAGCAAAATGGCTATTATTTTGTCAAAATAAACTACAGAATGGAGAAATCTTAGAGGCCTAATGTGCTCTGGGATTTCTGTATAGCCTCTTTGCAAAAACACTAACCCAAAATGTAATGTGAAAAAAGCAGCAACTAAGGACATTCAGACAGAATGTCTTTCTTCATTCCCAGGTGAACAGAAAGCTCCATGACTTGTGTCCAAATATTTTGAAAGTATCAGCACAAAGGAGTGACAGGTATTAAAGACATCACCTACCTTCCATGATTACATGAACTGTATCAGATTGAAGAAATAAAACTTTTTTTTCCCCTTGCTGTGGTAGTTATTTTCATTCCCCTCAACAGCAATCTAGTCTTCTATGGATGCAGTGGCATTTTAAAACCTGAAGTGTGAAGGTTATGAACTGAATTAACACAAAGGGCAAAAAATAATTTAAAAAATGTAGTACCAATATTTATACAGCAGTTTAACAGGCCATAATCATGATGAAGTCTGTGTAATTGTTTGTGTATATGAAGGGCTTCAGCGGGATAAAAACTGTAGTAAAATTTGATGTGCCTTTTAATCCCTGAATGAACTGCAAGCCCTGCTTGCAGGAATAGTTCCTGCATTAGGAAATGCTGTTCTGTCACTGGGAGAGATATGCAGGTGAGACTGCCCAGCCATGCCTGAGCTATGGATGCCAGGAGCCCTGCCAGGCCTGTGTGTGTGCCAAGGTGCCATGCCACAGCCTGGGATAGAACCAGGCAGGACCACCCCTACACCCTGCCCTGGCACTGCACTGAGGGAATTCCAGGAATACCAACAAAACCAGAAAAGTGGTGCATTCAACAGGCTCCTTGGTGTGGATAGTGGAAGGAGCAGGAAATGTGCAAAATGCGCCTGCTGTGCTGCTGGCACCAGGCAGGGACATGTGAGCCTGGCTCTCAGGAGGCTGTGGGATTGCACGAAAAGGCTGGCATGTTGCTGTGCTTCTGCCTGCCCTCTTGGGCAGCTCTCACCCAGCAGCATCCCTCTCTCCCCGTGTCTGCATGCTGTGGGACTCAGTGCTGCCTGCACTTTCATACTCTGCTGTTATACAGCACAAACAAGGAATGTTTTCTGCTGAGACAACAGTCAGTACAAAGCAACCAGAAAGACCCCAAGCAAAAGCCACCCAGAACAACAAAAGAGAATTCAGGGTGCATAAAACAAGTCTACACTGTAAACAGTGTTGTGAATAACTTACCAGCCTTTTTCTACCTCTACCCTTTGAGCTTTAGTACCAAAAGGTATTAGGAAGCATTCAAAACACCTCAGCTTAACTCTAAGAGGCTAAAAATCTTAATAGAAATTGCATATGGAATTCCTTTTCTTTTTTAAGCTTCAGAAATGCATGCTTTGAAATCCCCAGTGCTCCTGCATCAATGTGGAGGTGACTAAATTTAGCAAAGAGCAGCAAAGAGCAAAGGTATTACAGGGCAGATTCTTATCTGCTTTTCATTACATTGTAGAGCTGCTCACATCTGTACCATGAGTTCAAAGCTTGAACACAACTGTTACTGACAAAAACTCTGCACTGTGTATCAAAGAGCACTCAGCCACATTTTCAAAAGCAGGTTTTTTTTGACCCCAAGAAGAATGTTTTCAGACATAAATTGTATTTCCCCAAGCCACTGCCAGTACCCCAGCACTCCCCACGAAGACAGGTAACACCACACCCTACCCGTAGAAATGATGCTCCTCCGACCGCTTGCTCTGTTCCCTGCTCCGTCTGCCTCAGAGTGCCCAGATCAGATCCTGCCCCGGAGAAAAAGCACAGTCAAAGGCTTGTGACACTCAGAGCTGAGTCCTGGAGCCAGGCTGCAGGAGGATCAAGGAGTACTGGGCTGAAGCAGCATGGATGGGAGATGTATCAAAGTACACTATTGCTCAGTCATCACACATAGGTAACTGAGAGCATCTCTGTTTGAAACTGCTGGTCACCATCTGGTGATAAAATATGGAGATGCCAAGTGAGTTAAAGCAAGCTTGTGCATACCAGCATATTTTAGTTACACTACAAAATGAAACCCATCATCACCTTCATTCATACTGTGGTGTCTGTCCCACCATTGCAGTTTCATACAATTTGTGTTAACTTTTTCCCTCCTTAGCTTCAATTACAAGCCAATTTCATCTTTCCATCACACACATAAACATAACCTTCCAATTCAAGACACTTCTCATACGAAAGGAAGTCAAGTGCAAAAGAGAGCAGCTGAGACCTACAAAGTCATGCCACTCCTAAAAACAGGCACAGAAGTCAGGCATTGGCATGAATTTGCTAAATGATGCAGAATTAAAGTGATAAAGGAAAAGACAGGAGTCTGGCCCTTCCCCTGCTTCACAACTCTTCAGTGTGAATTACAGAATCCTAGAAGAGCAGTAAGATGAGGCCTAGCTGACCTTTAAAACAATGAATAATTTCCTAACATGGTGAGATGTTTTAAATATACGTAACAGCTTTAAACACCCGAAGTGCTCTCCGTTTAATTATTTTTGCTACATCTGAAATATTTGAGGAAAATGTAGATGATATCTCTAATTTGTTAATTACCAGCTGGCTCCTACCATGCATTATTAAGCTACTGTGGCAGTGACTAATGCCTCTGACAATACTAAATTACCAACAACACCTTGTGGAGGAATGTGACCCGAGCAGCCCAGAAAGGACTACCCGCAGGTGTTTATTTTCAGATAAAGATGGTTTAGTAACTCAGGCATGGAGCAGTACCACAGTAATGCCCAAGTCTAGAGGAGGAGGGCTGCACCCCAAACCCCACATGCTGCCATGCCCCATGGCTGGAGTAACCCAGACACCTGCATCCCACTCCCTGCTTGTGGCACAGATGTGGAGGAGGAAGAGCACATGGTTTTTCTCTGGAGGTGCTTTAGCTGCAGCCGTGGCTCCCCACTCAGTGGCTTGGGCAGGGGTGCTGGATGTGCTGGATATGCAGAGGTGCACCTTGCACCCATGTCTGGGACTCCTCCACTTCCAGCCCAGCAGCCCCAAAGGCTTTCAAATAGGGAAGATGAAGACAAAGGAAATGTCATTGCCCACAGAAGGTCCCTCTGCACAGCTGCAGCCCAAGCACTGCCATTTTCCTCTCCCCTTTGAATACAAGTCTTTTTTTTTTCTCCCCCCGCTTTTTTTTTTTCTCTAAGCACTTTCTGCCAAATTGATTAAACTAATAACATTACAGCTTGAACAGGAACGTACACATCTTAGTCGTAAGCATGTGAAATAACATTACTCTCCCTTCCAAGTCCTCCTGGAGTGGTTAGGAAATCCAGTCTTCTCTTGTGCATTTGCATTATAAAATTGCTGAACAAACCTATTCTGCTGTGAAGGGAAGGGACACATTTTCTTCCCTACTCTAAGTAGGTCAATGAAAACATGATGTTGCGAGGATGAAACTGTTTTCCTCCATCTTCTTTCCCCTAATGGCAGTTCCAAATCATTCCAATTTAATTATGTTTCTAGAGTGAGCATAGTAACACTGTAAGGTTATTAACAACTGATATATTGGTGGTCCTTAAGTCTGGGTTTGTGCTTTCTTGAGGGCTTATTTTAGCCTTACATATATACATGCAATTCCTACACATGGCCCACCGTGGCACAATTAAGAAAAGCCTGAAAAGAAATCTGGATGTGAAATGCAATGCATTATGAGGCACAAGAATTTAACACTCAGCTCTGAGACTGACACTGAGCTTCTACATGAATGTAATCTCCTTTTTAGGATGACATTCTGACTATCACCTCCTTTAAACCTGTGACCAGTGAACTTGCTCTGAATTAGCACTGGCATAAACAAAGCCAGAATATTTCCAATGGAACTACTCCAATTCATAGCACCTGGAGACTTCTCTGAGTGCATTCCATGAGGAGGGATTATCCAGTAGCCAGAGAAACATTCAACTTCCAGCTACAGTTATCTGAATACTAAATGCAAACTAACTAACTAATAAATACTAAATGGCAATAAAAAACATTTTGGGGGAGAACACCCCTCTCCTCAATGAGAAAAAGGGCAAAAATTACATTACACTAAAGAGAATATGCAGTGCCTAAAGTATTATCAAAAGAAATGTTAAAAAAAAAGATGTTGGTTTTCTACTATTTCAGAACAGATGGTGTAAATTAGTTTTGTTCACATTATCTGAAAAAATGAAAAAAAATTAATTCACCTCATGTAATGCCTGTTGCAAGCTCTCACTCACCCACACAAGAACTCCAAAGGCCCTCTTCTGCAGCCAAATGTTTGTCATAACAAAGGTTACACGCTCTTACAACCCACTCCTTGTATCCTTGTCCTGAAAACAACAGGCCTGCCTAGGACAGTAAAGCTAAGCACATACAAGTGGACATCACTCTGTCCTCGGTGTGAAATTTTTACCCTATGAAACCCTATGACTTCAAAGGAAACTCGGATTTCATCCGAAGAATCCAATTACATATTTCAGATTTAGGATGGACTGTCAAGTGCCAGCTGACAAAGTGATGTCCCCAAGTATTTCAGGACAATGATATTTGAGATGAAATGCAAGGCCAGCTGTTTATGCCTTATCTAAGGAACATTTCAAAATGAGGAAATTATATGATGATTAAGTGTCTCCTCCACCTCAGCAAAACACATTCCACTCAGCAGAGGTCTTTGCAACCAGAATTTAGAAAGAATGTCTGTCATTAAAATAATTCCATGAGCAGTATTATCACCAGTATCATCAAATCATAGGGATGGTAGGAAAGATATGTAATCCACCTCCCACTGTGAGATAGAGTCAGATACATTTTGTTCATGTTTATTAAAGTCATTCCTAACACTTCCAGTGATGGAGACTCCACAAGATCCACCAGCAGGGTATTTTGTGGATAAAACTTTTGTACAGTTTACCTCCTCTGGTTTCGTTTTAGATCCATTTCTCTCTGTCCACGGCGCAGAAAAAAGATTACTTGCCCAGTCTTGGCAACAGCCTGTACTGTGCTGTCTGTGCTGAAAACCTGCCTTTCTCCTACTCACTCCTCAGCAGACTGCTCTTCCTTAGGCACAGAAAACTTAACCCTTTCAGGGTTTCCCCCTGGGCTATGTCCTATGGATCTTCGGTCACTTTTCCTGCCCTCTTCTCCACATAAAAAGTGGTCAGCATTTTCTTCAAGAGCAGTGCTGCAAACTGAACACAGAACTCCAGCTGAGCACTTACCAGTGTGGGGATGGCTCCCTGCAGGCTGTGGGCCCACATGCAGCCCAATATTGTGCTTTCCTGTTTGCCCTTTCTATTGTGCAACAGCTCAACACTGCCAACCCACATTCAACCAGAGATCCACAGTAACCTCTATCCTTTCCTGAAGAGCTGCTGTCCCACTGGCTGTTCCTCAGCCAGTACCCGGTGACGACAGCTACAAGGATACAGCTCAGTGAACCTTCTGGAACCACACACCACCACTGCAGCCTCTGTGCACCTAAGGAGATAAAAATGCCCTTGCAATGCTGATTCACAAAAGGCACCAAGTTGTGGGTAGTTTTTCATCAGCACACAGCGCAAAACACTGGAAATCCATCAAGGACTGGGCAGTATTTGCATAAACTTCCCCACTTTTTATTTGCTTTATCTACCAGGAGCAGGGTGAAAAACCAGATAGGATAATCTTTCCAAGGCTGAAATACCCAATTTTATGTCCTTGCTCTGTATAGAGCCTGTCAGTATAGGCAGTCAAGCCTAGTACAAGCCCAAGCACTCACCTACAGTGGCGCACAACAGAAAAAGGATAGGACCAATGGCCTGTGAAATAGGTATGGACAGACCTGGCTAGGCTGGGGTTCCTTTCTGGCAAAGCTTGGTTTCTCTTGGACATAACACAATGGATGTCTTCTTTTCTACTTCAGTATTTGGCAAAAGCTCAGGCTTTGTGCACAAGGAATTTATTTTTGCTTCCTGTAATGAGAGTGGCATGAAAAATTATCTGTCTTCTTAGTTGATGCCTTTTTCACAGAGAATACACTGTTTCAACAAAAGTGGATGTTAAAAAGAGTAACAGCAAAGACTAGGCCTGTTCAATCCAAGTTTACACCAAACTGAGAGTAACTGCACATGACAATCAGCCACCACCTATTCCCCCTTCCATGAAAATGTACTGTCCTGCAAAGAGTTCATATGAGCCTGGAACTATTATTTTTCCAAAAGTCTTTAATCTCTAACATTTTAAATTCTATTTAGGAATACATTACCAGATTCAATGTAGGTGAAAAACTTATATTTTGGATTCTCTTCAACTATCCACTACCTTCTTTATTTATTTAACTGTATGATTTCTGAAATACTATTTACTATCACCCAGGGTCACATAATTGCTATTTGCCATTATAATTTTAGCAAGTTTCCTCTGTTTACCCCCACTTCCTACAATAAAACCATTTTTTCAGATGCTCTGCTAGATTTTATGGCTGACCTGAAAATTTATATATCAAATATCAGAATGAGGCTGAATGCATTATTTACACATTTTCAGCAAGTTTCAAAGCTAAAAGAAATGGAAAAGAAAGAGTTTCATCTGTGCTAAAGAAATCTTTAATTATTCTTTTGCTGAGAAGCCTTCATTCCTCCATTGTTTCACACACAAAAATTCTGCAGGCATATACAACTGTTACTTTCCTGTCCCTATCACTAAACAGCCGCCGAGTTTATTAACAGAAGTCACACTCCATCCCCAAGGATGGCTCACAGGGAGCTTTAGAGCTTACAAGTGCAAGTGATTGCTCTGGCAACTGAAGGTCTGCACCTTTGCTGACGACTCCTGTTTTGAGCTGACGTGGGTCTATGGGAGACGTGCTCGGGGGGCTCCTTGCAAGCTCACACAACCTCTTGTACTTGAAAATGTGTCTCCTCCAGAAATTTCCTCCCTGAGACTCCCTAGGCAAGCAGAGGAGATGGAGCAAGTCTGTTGCTGAATTCCCACTTTTGAATGTGCTGCCAGCCTGCCCTGCTTGCAGAGATGGTGTTTGATGGATCACCCAACTCTACGGCTGGAAGACAACTCAGAACTTTGGATGAAGACGCCTGGAAGGTGGCAGAGAAAGAAAGATGGGAAGCCAGGACACAGAATAAGTTGTAGGGAAAGTAACATGATAGATAGCATTATCAGAAGTGGGGGTTTTAAGGAAAAAAAATATGGCTTGTTTACAGAATAGCCTGGCAGAGAACAGAGCTTGACTCTCAGTTTGTTAGGTTCTCCCTGCATTCCTGTACCAACCAGCATAATACAATTTATAGCTGCATTAAACTGATCTGATTTATTTTGTCCAATGAGACAGGGAAACTGATCCAAATTTTAAGAAGAAAAATAAAATCATAAAGAACTTTGCGTTTTGTTAGGTCTGTTTGGAATTTTTTTCAATCTGTTTGGAAATAAGATTGTTGGTGTATACTCAAAGAAAAGTTAAGTATTTGCTATTGTAAGAACGATTAAAAATATACATCAAATATCAATATAAAGGACTGGCCAGCTCTCCTAGACTAATGTTTCAAATAGGTGAGAAAGCTTTCAGTCATACAAGATAGCTAGGATTCCATGTTTAAAATGTGACAAGATTTCAGAATTATCAACTCACAAGTTAAAAAACTATTAAATCAATGTGTTGCCTTTGTAATTTAACATATTTTTTAGATGTAAAGGTAGTCATTTTCAAGTCAATTCATAGGAAAAAAAAAAGAATTATCTAAAAGCAGGGAATGGATTGTATTTCTGTATTACACAAATTATACAGTAGGTCTCTTAATCCAATATACATGTATTGTGAATTAGAAAGAAACAGGGGGGCAGGAACTTGTGATAGCCAAATAATCATTGTTTTATAAATCTGGAAAGAATCAAAGTGTTCCCTGATCTTCTTCCAAGGACAATGTTGCACTAAGAATGAACACGCACTGCAAAGGTAGCAATTACTAGAAAGCACATACTTCTGTTACAAGAGGAATTTTTAAAATGTAGCAGGAAAGCCCAAGATTACTAATTCTATTTGCAGCTGTTCCTTGGTAAAGAGTACTCAAGGACAACTTCACTCCAAGCATGTTCCTCTGTGCTTTGCCTTTGCTTACTTTCATTGTGTTTAAAAAAAAACTAGTCACAAGTTGTCGTCAAATTGCTTTGCAAGTCTACTCGCTGACAGACTTTTCTGTCTCTGTTTCATTTTTCTCTCCCTTTTTTTTAAGGTTCCACTTAGTGCAAATTTTCTTACAAATTTACAAAGAGGCCAGACTAGTGTTATCCTTACCATAAAAAGAAAATAGGAATGTAGGTACTACTTTTCATCCCTTGATCCTGGAGCACTTCACAGAACCAGGCAAGTATCACCATCACTGCTCTCAGAATGGGAAACACCAAAACCCTCTCCCTCCATGGCTTGACAAAGGTCACAGGCACAGAAGCTGACTTGTTCCCTCCACTGCCCCAGGCAAGGTTATGTTCAGCAAACAGTTATCACCATGCCAGCAAATGAATTAATAAAGCAGGATTCATCACTTCCACTGCTTTCCTATCTCTTTATTACACAGAGTATAATCCCCAAATGAACTTTTAGAGCAAGAGGCCACATAATTGGTTCAGACACAGGAAGGGACAGTAAAACTCAGTTTCCTGTAACACCCCCTGCCAGGAATGATGGTTTTTCGAGACTGTTGGGTGTTGGGCATTCTCTCAACTACCACAGCTGCAATTAGATGCATTTTTAAGCATCCTATTAGTGGGAAGTATCACTGTGTTTCCAGATAAATCACTGCATATCGTAATAATTAGCCAGGAAGTCCTTTATTCCCTGATACAGCAGGAGCCAGAATGAATAGTAAGTGCAGGAGATCCGATATCACTTGGACAGGCAGTTTCCTTGGGCTTCAACTCATGGGCTCAGAGGTGATAATATGGCTGCATATGACATAATTGCATTCGTTTGGGAGTTGGGTGGGTTTGTGTTTTTTTTACAGAATTACAAAATTACAGAATTGAGGTTTTCTACAGTGTGGTGCACCATACAGACTGTCATACTCTGCCAAAACAAATCACTGGGAGAAGAATCAGGAAAGGAAAATAAAGGAAATTGTATCACTATAAGCTGCCTCTTTGGAGCTCAGAAAAACACCAGTACATTGTCAGAAAACTGTGGGGAAACAGTCCTTAAACTCCTTACCCACCAGCTCCTAATGACACTTCCATTTTCTTCCATTTATGGCAAAATGACCACTGCAAAAAGCTTGAAGATGAGGCTAGAAGCAAAGTTTTACAAAGACAAAAAAGATCGTGACAGAAAGAAAATGGAAACCATGTACAGTCACTGTAAAATCTAGCAAGGAGGTATTTTTAATACCCATAAGCATATCCTTGCTACTGGTTTTAGCATGGTTTGCAAAGAAAAAATTGTAGGATCTATTAAAGGGGAAAAATGCTGCAAACTCATTTTGACCTCAGAAAGAACAATGTTTTCAAACTCTTATGACAGTCATGACAAAATGGTACAAAAAGGGAGGGACACAACCAACCTCCTTGAGAAAGGGACATGCTACCAGCCATGACAAAGCAGTGCTTCTCCCTAGGGAGACATCAGTCAGCTCCTTGGAGCAGGAAAGCACGGCATATGCTGACAGTGCTACTGTACCAGCATCAGAGCAGCACCTCAACCACTCACACAGTACCCAAAACCAGGAGGTACCAGCTCCATCAATGTTCTGACCCCTGCTGGATCCCCCTGAAGATCAGCACCTCCATCATCTCTCCTCTCTCTGCAGCAGCAAGAGGCAAGGGCAGGGGACAGGCTCCCTCTCACTGTCCCATCCCCTCTGTCTCAGCAGCACTTCTCCATTTCCCCCTGTGTGGGATTATTGGGGATTCTGGGAAATGGGAGGAAGGGTAGGGAAAGCCGCAGAGGAAAGAAGACCAGACCAAGAAGAGCATGTCATCACCCCTAGCAACACCTTGTTACAAGAGCCTTTTAGAAAGTGATGTCTGCTTCCCTCTGCTTCCTCCCTCCCCACTTCCCAACAAATCCTAGTCACCTAAGGAGCACAAGGCTAGTGAGGGAGAACGGGGCAGGGAGAGGAGGGCAAGTAGAGGAAAGAGGTTCTTGTGTCATGTCTGATAAAGCTACCGCACCCTTACCCCTTACCCAAAAACCTCAGTATCACACTGCTGTGTAGTACCATTATCACTGAGTGCAGTCCCACACTCACCCTAATCAAGAAAAATTCACCCTAACAGCTGGCCAAGGATTTTCCACTTCAGTGAATATGCCAACATTATAATAATTTAGAATTTGTATCAAATACAGCTACATTTTCTGTGGGAAAATATCACTTTGTTGAACGTTTTCCATTTATTGCTTGGACAATTGTTAAATATTATTTCAGGTGAATTATTTCAGGTGAGCAGAACACTTTTAAAAGCCAATCTAATACCACAATGTAGTTCTTTATCCTGGGAACATCCTGTTCCGGGGTCAGATGCTCATTCCCTTCCAGGAGTGAGGTTTTTCAGGCAGCTTCACTTCCCAGAATTCAAAGCATGTTTCTTTGTGACAAAGCTCTCCAGTGCCTCTTGGACATTTAATTATGGGAGAAGGGTCTCAGATAATGAAATGGGAACATCATGCTCCTGAACTATAACTTCTGAAAAGCAATACACTGTGGTAGGGAAATGCAATTAAATTTTGAACTGACTCAGGAATTTCCCATGGAACATTAATTCTATTTTCTGCTCACCTCTGAATGTCACTCTATTTTTCTCTTTCAGTTTAGGAAGCTTATAAAAGGTGCAGTGAACCCCTACTTCTAAATCTGTGAATTCTCCCTCCCTCCTTGGGGAGGCCATAGCCATGGGAAGAGTGCATCTGCAAACAGAAGCCTATTGTGTTAAACCTTATCAGAGGCCATGCCTAGCCCAAGAACTGCTACCTAGATACCCAACACAGAGAAATAACAAAGGTATTTTCACTCCCTCCCAACCCCTTTTGGTCTGCAGGGGCTTTGAGAGCTCACATGACTTGCCTGAAGCTGCACAGGATCCTGTGCAAGAGCCAGAAACTAACCACAACTTCACCAAGACTCACTGCAAGTTTTACTCATCTTGACATTTTTTGTCTCAAAGGTCTTCCACTTCAATACTAAAACAAATATTACAGTAATTCCTTGATGTAATGTAAAAAAATTCTTTCACGTAAGCAACTGTTGGCCTGGAAACTTAGCCCAGGACTGAAGTGTTGACCTAGTCAGAGTTACTTAAAAAAACACCCAGCTATTACAAACTGTAAAAGAACTGGCTTGGGTTTCATTTCTCATCCCTACATCTGTTTTTTTGTGCCAGATTTACCTTAAAGGTTATCTATCTCTTTCTTCTCCATCCCCTACACTTAATCACACAAAAAACACTTCACAGCAGATTTGCTCATCCAAACACACCCAAATGTTTTGCAAAATTCAGGCAAGCTGACCAACAGGGATGAACTCCATCAAATGCCAGAAAGGTACCAAAAGATACCAGACACATCATCTTTCCCTGAAACAGAGGAACTGTTTCTATTTTAGTTCACCCACTTTCACATATTGTGCATGACACAGACTTCCATTATATGCATCTCTTGAGCAGTGATATCCATAACCAAAAATGTCAGGCGTCTCAGTTATCCGCAGACAGCACCTATTTCCTATGGTTATTATGGGCAGTACTAACACGTCAGGAATTCTGAGTATGTTCGGGGGAACTGACACCAGATCCTAAGTTAGGAGCTCCTCTACTATGAGTGTAAAACACACATGCCCAGAAAAAATGGTATAAACAATGCTGACATTTAGACAACACATGCTCAAAGTCCAGATTCAGATGAAACTCTCCGACTACAAGTTTTTGCTATATAACAAACATTACATCTAACTTCCAAATGAGTTGCTGTATTTCAAAATCCTTTTGGATATAGGAACACCACAACTTCACTAGAAATGTTTCAGAAACTGCCTGAAAA
The DNA here is from genome assembly GCA_039654755.1 of Calcarius lapponicus. Classification (NCBI taxonomy): domain Eukaryota; kingdom Metazoa; phylum Chordata; class Aves; order Passeriformes; family Fringillidae; genus Calcarius; species Calcarius lapponicus. The sequence continues at coordinate 111,155,168 of CM077464.1, read as the reverse complement.
AGACATTGATCAATGAGGCAATGTACCTGCCAGATACTGAAATTACTTATGATAAGTTCTAGAAAGAACATGATAGCCTGAATTTTATTTTTTTTTAACTCAGAAATTCGCTATCTAAGTGAGGACTACCAGGGGAACGCACAGATTTTTTAATTACTGCTAGAAGGACTTTGTTCAAAGAAAATTATAGCCAAAATGTTTGTTGTTTTTTCTTAAAAAAAAATCAAACTCCCAGTAAAAGCATTATTTGGGAACAAACAAACATGAAGGTTAAATTTAATTAACCCTGTGCTGTGATCAAATTCACCCATGAGGAAATAGTTTGTAAATGAAACCATGGCCAAACAAGCAAGCAAACATTGATTACATCCTCTCTAACGTGGAAAACAACTTGCTTTTCAACTTTGTAATAATAAGCAACATTTCAAACAGCATGTCCCACTAACGAAGAGCAAAGGTATATAACAAAAATCATCTGTTAGGAACAGCACTCCAAACCATAATGGCAAAATAAAGCCCAAGACTCCCTAGGTATGCCAAGAAAAGTTAACACTTCGCAGAGGAATAAAGTTCAAATGTTCCGTATGGGGAAAACGGGAGACTAAATCGCCCGGGGTAAGCATTACCTAAGTATCCACCTCATCCTAGAGGAACTGCCAGAGTGCTTTGAAGGCAGCAGGAAAGCCCAGAGGAACCACCCCAGCAAATGCAGAGGCAAGCTTCCTACTTACCCCACTGTATGCACCATGATCTCTTCTGCCACCTTAGTAATTCCCAAGAATCCAGAATGATGTTACTTTTTTAGGGAATATTACAGCTGCTAGAGGAGACAGAGGCAAGCTGACAAGCAGAACTTTGCGAGAAGCCAGGCAGAGAGGATGAATTTAAACCTTGGCTCAAGATGCTGTGTATTCTGCGTCTATCTTTAACTTCTAAATGATTTGGTTTCACATTCCTCTGAAGTCCTGCTGGCAGATGCCTTCGCGGAGCTTTACCAATCGCAGGCACCCTGCCCCCTCTCCTCCTCTATCCCTCCACCTCCCTCCCTACCTCCCATCCTCCCAAGCTGCCACTCCACCCCCATCTGCCCCATCCCCACCTCTCCTCACACACACTCTCACACACACACACAGGGGGCTGGCTGGCAGGATTTCACGGGATTCCAGCCCCGGCTGCCCGCCCACGTCTGAGGGAGCCGCCCGCCCGCCCGCCGGGCACCGGGGCCAGCGGCCCGGCGAGCAGCGCCTGACGGAGCCCTCGGAAACCGGGGCAGGTACCTGGGCTCACAGCCTGTGCCCACGCCGCCAGGGTCCCTGAGCCCCAGCGCCACCGACCCAGCCGCGGTCCTTAGCGGGACCCCCGGGGCGCATCCTCCGCAGGGGAGCCCGGGCAACTCGAGCTGGAGGGCCGGGGCAAGGCAGCAATTCACCCGCTGCTGCACGGAGGGTCGGCAGAGACACATCTGCAGCTTACAGCGCTTCAGACTGCACAGGCAGCTTTATGGAGGAAGGCCATTTTAACAAAAAAAACCCCAAAAACGTAACCCGAAATAATATATATAATAAACTTTGTACCAGAGTTTTGACTACGAAGCTTTTAAACTTCACTGTTAGTCCGTGGCTCCCTACAGTAACAATGCATTGCAATGTTGCTTAGAGTATGAAGTAACTAGACTACAGATTAATGAAAGAATTCTAGGTGACTGAAGTGGGGGAAAAACCCCTTCCATGTAACTCCAGAAGTCAGTACCCCTACCAGAGGCCGCTAGTGTTGACACAAACCCCTGACTTTGGATCAGCGTTTTGAAGTGGCAGATTTTAATGCTCAAATGCATATTCAGCTGAATAATGCCTGCCATCAAGTCTGCCTTATCTCAGACATGGGTGGGAGCGGAACAAGCCGCAAGACTTTATGTAAAATGTATGAATTATTGAACACTTTCAGTTGCAACAGGAAAATACCAATTGCCAGTCACACCAATTCAAACAAAAGAACCTGGTAAATGCGTCTCTTTTCTTGGAATCTTCGGCCTTTGTCTGAGCTGCTGCCAAGAGGGGGTTGTAGGGATGTGGCCAAGCAAGCAGCGAGCACAGGTTAGGGCAGAGGGGGCAAAGCCAAGCTGTGCCCAGAACTCCTTGGCTGAAAACACGGTTTGAAAATGCCTTGCCAATGCCCAATTTCATGGAGCATTACACTTTTCAGAACGCCAATGCTGAGAGGCTGGACTGATACAGTAGTAAAAGTGATCAAGCATTTACTTCATGCTAATGAAGGAAACTGGTCAAACCTGGAAAGGCCTCAAGAGGGGGTAAAAAAGTCAGCCAAAGAGCTGTATCATAGGGCATATTAAGAAAGTCTCCACATCTCCTGCCTGCTTGATAACATGCATAAAAATAAATGTGTTTGAGAACACATATAGCATACATAGTCTGATGAAAAATAGTAACTCCACAGTAATTTTCATGGTCAGTCTGCATACACTGAAAGGCAAGAGCTCTTCTTAACCTGGATTGAGGTCAGGTTTGTGGGCCTGGAAGTGTTGCCAGCAGCACAGAAACATTAAATAACAAATCAGCTGACAACTCCCAGAAACTTGAAAGATTTCTTTGAATCACTAACATTTGTTACTATTAGCAAAGCCAGACCCCGTTATGTTCAATACCTGCCTTCAAGAGCACGATAAAAACTCCAGCTAAACATGCCATGGACTTCCCGACAGATGAGGATTAAGTCATTTCACTGCTTTTTCTCAGGATTCCTGATACAACAATTCAGGGCAGGTATCTATTACTCAGGTTGAGGAGCTGCAGTGAACTGCAGGAAAGCTGCCTTGTCTGGCACTGCTTTCTGACAGAGCCATCTCTAACACTGCTGGCTTATAAATCCCTCAGAGCACAGAAAATCAGAGCCAGAGAATTCCTGTTCAAATGGTGCAACTTCATACAATGCAGTATGTACACCAAGTCATTCTTTTTCCCAATTGTTTGTAAAGATGTCAGCCTTGAAGGGCAGACAATCACTAGAAGCAGAGACCAACTGTTAACATTATGTTTTAGAAAGTACAGTGCTTAAGATGCTCAGAGAGACAAAAGAACAAAGAAAAGCCTTTGTGGCTGAGCGCTCCCTTCTAATTAGGGCAACAAGGAAGGAAGAAAGAAGCTCCCCGTGGAAGAAGGTGTGATGGACAAATGTGGTGATTCAGAAATGAAGTCATGAACAGGAAGGATTAGGACTGAGCTGTTTATAGGACTTCAAACTACCTCTAGAGAGTGCTTAAGTGTTAGGGAAAACAATGGCAGGGAAATCCACGGAAGTACATCCACGCTTTTATCTAAGCTTGTGCATTTCCCTTAGTAGATACAGAGGGAAAAGAGATTTGGTTCTGAATCCTCTAAAAGGCCACTGTTTGCTTCCCCTGCCTCCTAAGAGGGTATTTAAAAACATAAGAGTATGGGGAGAGGAAGAGCTTTGGAAAATGATGCTGAAAGTTACTGGGAAACCTTGGATGTCAACAGGGACAGCATGATCCCAATCCCATGAATGAGACAGCCAGAGGTCATACGTCCAAAAACCGTATCACACAAGCCAAAGGAGAAGACAGGTGTCCAGCTTCCTCAGATGAAGAGCTGTGCAGTAATATTAGGGTCTAATGTGCAACACAAAGTGTACAGCTGCAAGATTTACCACTGCTGTGACAGGGAATACTGCTCTCCCAGCAGGGTCTGCTCCTTATAGCCAGCATCAAGTGAAACACATCAGGGACTTCTGTGGCATTAGATTTGAGATCTATGAAAACATATTAATAGTAAGTTCTTGTGGAGGAGTGGGAGCTCAAGTTGGGCTGGCATGGGAGCAGACAAGGGAGTGGCAGAGAGGGGAGAGTAATTTGGTACCAGTGACAAGTGTAAAGAGGTAACATGTTTGGAGCCATGTGACTTCCTACCCATTCCCAATTTAGCCAAGTGCCTAAGGGGCATGATCTGTCCCTTCATGTTTAGCTATTTTTAACATGCACAGAATTTGCTCTTTATCTCCCCTTGTCTGTCAGTGTCTTCAATTCATTAGACTTGGCAGTCTTAAGACTTGGGCTTACTGGACAAGCAACATCTTCTACCCTACGGGCTCAATCTTTCTAGGTCTTACTCAAGAGTATTTCTTCCTCTTTGGAATGATCTTGTTAACCTCTGCAGATATTTCAGCACAGGTTTGTCCAAGAGTAAGAGCTCTGGAGTAGGGACTGTAATGGCACTGGCAGGCACGGCGTTCCTGCTCCTCACAATGGATTCAGCACTGTTTATTCAGTATTACTCAACCTGCACACCCCTCTGCCCCAGCCGACCTCCAGCCAAGCCTACTCGGCTACATACTTACACCCTCTCCAAAATGGTCCAGCAGGTGGGGCTTGGCCAAGTGTTGATCCACGTGCTGCTTCTCTCCTGCCTACCACTTTTTTTTTTTCCTTAAAGAGATGGGGAACTGCTATTGCAGCAGTGGGGACAGGGGGCTCTTGGTGGCAGCTCCCAAGCACCCACTCCCTTGCTGCTCCCCACCACACAGCCTCCAACATAGCAGGATACACCTGTCCTGGAAGGAAACACAGGGGCTGGACATGGGCAAAACACTGCCCTGGGCTCCCTGGTCTGGGCACAACACTCCTGCCATTGCCATGAGGCTCCCTGGGTAATGGCAGGCAGCTCAGTCACTGAGCATGTTCAGATAGGTTAGCTCTACTATTTGTAAAACACATGCAAATTGTTTGAATTCTTAATAAGCATTAATAAAGTAAATAGGGAATGCACTTAATGCATACTCCGTGACCATTTTTGGAGCAACAGAGGATTTTCTGTGCCAGCTTTTCTGTTCTTGATTTCTATGTTTCTGTGATTCAAGCCACAGGAAAAGAAGGGAGATCAACCATGGTCACAAACTGAAGCTTCAGGAATAAATCATATTTTCAGTCATTGCATTTTACTAAATTAAGAAAAAAATCTATTCTTTACTTTTAAACATGTCTTTCTTTTTGCTATGTCCTGTATTTATACTTTTGGTAAGAGTTTTTGGTATGAACATATGGCTTAAACCAGTATCTATCATCATATATAAGCATGTCACATGTACAGGAGCCAGGATATGAAGACTTTGACTTTATTTTTGTACACAAGAACAAAGTTTAACGTTAATTATGAAGCGTTAAGCAACTTTTGAAAAACTCTGTGCCCTTGCCTTTACCAGATGCATTTTCAAGCTCAATTGAAAAATGCCTAAGGGGAGAACTAGAACAATTCTGGTTCCATTTATCTTTACATTAAATACAGGAAAAAGACTACTCCTTTTTGTGAGCTGCCCAAACTGATCAACAAAATCAGGGTCTGCGATATAATAAAATTAAGAGCGACTTTTAAAAAATGAAGTTTCATAAGTTAAATGGATAATTTTACCAGACTGAAAAATATTTTTCTAAAAAGAAAAAAAACACAACAGGTAAACCTAAGCCGACAAAGTGCTGAGGCCTGGAAAAGTCTTTCTGGAACTGGTAGTGCTCCTGGATAAATAAAAAGGCTGCTTTCAGACTTTCTAATATCTTCTGTTATTTGTCCTCTACCTGAAAATGCTGAACTTTCAAGGTTTGAAGTGACAGCTACAGTTCATTTAGGTCGCTCAGTGAGCAGCGCCCCTAATGAAGATTGTCTTCCTCAAGATTTATGATCCTCTGCTATTTATTGCTTCCAACAACAGTAATCCCTGTTTCCTCTAAACTCTCATGACCACTCCTGCCTCTCAGGACAGCAGAGCTGCCCACCTCTGAATCCAGCTTCATGCAGCCAACCTGTACTGCCTGCCTTCACAATTATCCTTTTAATTTCCCCAGGCCTCCATAATTGTTCTTCTAGGTACTGCCCTCAGTTATCAGTATTCCCAACTCCCTTCCACTTCCACTTCTGTATTTTCTCCCTCCCTGAGGAAAAAGCAGCAAGCAGGTTGTACAGCTTGATTCAGAGCTGTGTGTGCTCAATCTGAGCAGCCAGCACAGGTGGGAGCTGCTTTAGGAGGGGAATATTGCACGTCCTGTTCTTTTTTGGGTTGATACCTTGGATTCCATTTCAGGAGAATCAAGGAGAATCAGTATAGCTGAGATTTCTTCCTAGGTGTTTAATTTAGCAGAAGGTGTCTAGTGGGTTCAAAATTACTGGCTGTGGCCAGGACTGTGAGACAAACAAACATAGCATGATTGTGTTCCCTTAAAAAGCCAAACTCTGAGAATAAAATAAACAAACAGCCCACATGCCAGCTACAAAAATTCATGACACAGTCTTTGCTCCAGCAGAAGATGCTGTTTGTCTTCTTCAATGATAAGAACCCTCTGCTGCTTTAAAGGCTTTATGTCTGGTCTAACCAAGTGTACAAAAGGTAGCACACAATGCTACTTAAGAGAGCTCATTGCATCCTGTCCTTGAACAGGAAAAGTGAAATGTTTGTGAAAGTAAAGATCATAACACCAAACTTGTCACAACATTCACTTGAAAACAAAATCCTTATTCCTGAAATTATTATATATTGATATTTTTGTTATGGAAATGGCTATGTTATCCTGCCTCACTCCGGCACCTTGGTTTCTTCATTGGAGTGCTAAATTTTGCACTGAAATTGGTTTCCAGTAAGTTATTTTACAAAAATGCCACAAGCGTTCTCTCTTTATATTTGCCTGGACAGACAACTCCAAGTTTTTTGTGGGAATTCAGCCACTGTGTAAATGTGCATGCAGGCAGACATGACTGTGGCTGGAGTGACACACACACTCTTTTCAGAACTGGAAGAGGATAATCTATGAAACAGATTCTATGTTTAATTGAGCTAAAGGTAGGAACAATCCTCTTTCATTCATCCCACACCCCACCAAAAAACCCTCCTGCTCTCAAACAAAACTCATTTTATTTCACCCTTCAGATGAAAAACTTGGAAAAGCAAGAAAATTACATTTTTTTTCTTTCTCCACACAGAAAAAAGAATGCACAGCAAGAACATGGAAGGAGGCCTGGAAGTCTCAGAAAGTGCTAATGAGCGCTGGAGCATTAATATATAGGCCACCACCACCAGGAATCCCATCAGATCAGTTATGTAAAAGCCAGCAGCGCCTGACTCGCTCTCTGAGCCGCACCATTGCCCTGCAGGGCTGGGGGAGGCGTCCCTCCCTCACACACAGCCCCCTCCTTCCCCGGTGCTGGCCCGCGGCAGCCGCATCCCGCGGGGGATGCCCGCAACCCGCAGGCTCGGGGTCCCGGGGCTGCGGCACAGGGACGGGAAGGGAGGGCGGATCGGCCCGAGGGGCTGCGCTGGGCCGGGAGCACGCAGGGTGAGACAGCCCGGGAGAAGCTTGTCCTACTGCTCCCTCTGCTGTACCCATCCTGTGCAGAAATCCCAAATGCCAGCGCCGAGAGCCGGGATAAGGCACGGCAGCTCTGAGCGCGGCCTGCAGGTAGCACAGGCCGGGGGAAGAGGTGAAGCCGCCGGTGAGGAGGCAGAAAGTGCCACCACACTCGGGAGATGGCACGGCACGGCCCTGTGTGTCCCACCCAGCAAACCTCCTTGGCTCTGTACCTGCCAGGGCTTCACTGGTGCTTCCCAAACAGGGGAATAAAGCCTCTCCTTGGCACCATCACCTCGCTTTGGGACACGTATTTAGACCATGAGCTCATCTTAGGATTTGGATGGGTGTCGGGATCAGCCCCAGAGAAAGGCCCAGGAAGCTCCCTGGGCAGGGCAGCAGCCAAGTCCCACATTAGGTGTGGGAACCCAAGACATCCCTCTGGCTGTCCAGGACAGCCAAGACCCCTGCCTGGGGGCTCAGAAGCCCTGGCACGGAGCCCAAAACACCTGTGGCTTTGATTATGACCCGTGGAGCAAATTACCAACCTTATATGAAGATCAGAAAGCCACAACAGTTTAGGCAGAGTAAATGTGAAGTTATCATGGGGTGGAAAAGTAGATTTTAGGGTTTCTGGTATGGGGGTTCAGGAGGCAAGATGGAGGGAACTGGGTGTGTCCAGCCTTTCTCCTTCTTCTTGGCCTCCATCTTCTGCTGTGATGTTGACACTTTTAGATTGGTTTAGAGAAGAAGCTCACTGTCTTCAATGTTTAACAATTATATATATAATTACAAAGTAATTGTAAACATTGTATACGTAATTTTTAGTATAAAGACATAACGCTGCCCTGGGGGCAGACAGTGTGCCTGGAACTGTCCTGCTGGACGGACCTCGGCAGGGCAGGAGAACATTTTTTATAGGTAAGACACAATAAATATCCTTGAGACTGAGAAATGAAGAGCTCTGACTCCTTCTTCAAGCGTCAGGCTGGGAAAAGAGACTTTCGAACTCTTTTCGGGGTCACTGACAAGCTAAAGATCCTGACAATTAGGGAATACTGGCAACACCCCCAGCAAAGGGGGAAAACAGCCCACCCTGAGTCGCATCAGTGCCAGCCACATCTAAACAAGAGGGAGCACAGCAGAAAAAAAAAAGCAGAAAGGAAAGGGGGAAAGTGGCTTATGGTAATGAAGTCAATTAATCATGTGGTAATTAACAATCTGATTGTTCTAGAGAATTTTTTTTTTTTTTAATAACCAAAAATCACCTGAACACAACTGCAGTCAATAATTCCACCCTGTAACCTTTTTTCTGAGGGCTGAGAATTTGGCAGAACTTGATACCACCTATGGAAGACATTAGCAGCTGCCATGAAAACATTTGTTAGAACACAGGGAAAACTTGTACCCCAAGGAAAGTACATATTCTCAGACATTCAAACATTACAATGTGCTTTCTGCAATCTTCATAGCAATATTTCAGTTACTCCACACTTTCCTCTTAGCACTAATTTATGGAAATCCAAGCTAGAGAAGAAACTATTTCAAAGGAAGAAATGTCCCTCAAGCACTTTTTCTCTGAGAAGGTGCACACTCATCAGAATAGGGAGGAATGATGAGAAGTATCAGCACCTTCAGGAAAAGTGGACACTTTCCATAATAAAAGAGGGGATGAAAGGCTGGAGTGCAAGGTTAGGGCTTTGAAAATTCAGCCATACACTCATCTTAAACCTTCTGGAGAATCTCAGGAACTTTACACAACTTGAACCAAAAACAATCCTTCCTAATAGCAATATGAGACTAAAAAAAATTAATCAGTGAGTTCCAGAAAGGCAGTGTTAACAGGGAAGACTGAATTCACTTTTTTCCTCCATGCCCCAAGTATTACTTCCTCCTATATTACAGAACATCTACCAGCTAATGAAAATACAGGAAACCAGTCTTTATGATATAACACGGTGATAAAATGAATTATATTTAAATGTCAATGGAATCCATGAAATAGAGCAAATTTGGAAGAAATCCATCCAGTAATTTTAAAGTTGTGAATAATTAGCATGGCATTTTCAAATGCACTTGATCAAATTCATGACCTAATTCTGCTCTAAATTCTTTCATTTTAGTTTTTGTGAAGCTATATGAGCCATGCAATACTACAGTAGTATTAGAATGCTGCAGCAGTAGTGAGTGCTGCTGAAAAATTCTACCCTTAAATGAATGACTCCAGCAAAAGAATGGGGCATGGCAATTTGGGGCAGAATGAAGCCCATTCTTTTCAAAGGCAGCACTCCAGATTTTCATAAATGCAAACAAATGCAGTTTGACCTCAGGACTGACACAATGTACCTAATTCCAACTGCCTAAGTTATATGTCAAGAAGAAGGACTGGAGCTTAAATATAACAACTTCCAATGGAAAACTGAGATACTGTAAAACATTTTATCTGTAGCAAGCCAGTAATAATTACAGATTATTTGGACATTGTCATGTTAAGTTTCATGATGAACAGCCACAAATATACCAAGTCTGAGGCACAGAGACCAAGCACTGTCTGGTCATAACCTCTCTGTCAGATGCCACAAAGCTGCTCCTTTTTATAGCACCTCCTTCCATCTCACTGAATTCATCATAATTATCCCCAAATAAAAGAAATTACTGGGTTTTTTTAGTTTGTTCAGAAAAGCACATGCTTTATCCAAGAGCCTCAGACATTCCAGTGTAAATTATTTGTACTTCTTGCTACAAAAAGTCTTGCTCCAGGACTTTGTGACAACACTGACTACCTGAGGGAAATCAAATTAGAAGCAGCTGAGACAGAACTATTAAAGGCATGTTTTCCCCTATGTACAGTAGTCTGCTAACGTATCCACAGGCACTGAGAGAGTGAGGATAAAGCAAGGACATTTCTCTGAACCATCACTATCTCTCACATTACTGTCTGTTCTTGTGAGGGAGCTGTGGATGCAGTGATATTGATAGGCACTGGGGTTCCTTGAGCCTCAACTCAAGCATGCAGATTTTACAGACATGCACACCATGAAGACAGTAGCTTCTGAAATAAATCAGGCAAGCTTTTTGCTTAAGACTGCAGAGGTAACTGCAAGGTTGTTGCTAGTTCTGGGTGTAATGATGCAAGGAAGTGGGGCACCTAAAGCCTCTCCTCTGCCCTCATGCCCTCAGGAGGCACCATCCAGCCTCCAGAGAATATGGATTTGGGATGGCACGCAGCCTCTTCCTGCACAACCTGCCAGGGCAAGATGCTCACAAAGGAGCTGAACTCATGCCCCTGCATTAACTCCTCCAGATCCACGAGGGAGATGACATCTCTGCTGTTTGCAGAGAAGGCAAAGACACATACACTAGCAAATGCTCAGAAAGGCAGGGTCCACATTTGTAACCGGGAATGCCACTCTGAAGTGCAGGCAGGAGACCACCACATCATGCCCATGCTGCTCAGGCATTACCTGAGAGGTCACTGTGGCAGGGCTTGCTGTTAAACACCACGCTGGCAGTGGTAGAGACCTGACCAGGTCTCAGCTATGCCACAGGTTTGTTTTGCCAATTTAGGAATTGACACGTTTACTTCCTTCCTCCCACTTCTCATCTGCTTTGTCTGCATAGCCTTCAGTAGTTTTAAGGTGGGTGTCATGTTTCTAGGTGCTCAGAGCAACTAAAACTTGGAGTACCTTTGACCTCCTAGCACTACTGGGACTAAATATTGAACACTGTTCAAGTAACATTTTTATTCCATTTAGTGAGTGGAAAAAATAACTGAGTTGAAAAAAAAATGCACCTTGCTTCAAAAGCCTCTTTAATCAACCCCAGAATCTGAACCAATGCTGAACATAAAGATTTAGATTTGGCTTAATGAAAACTGAATAGACTAAAAAACAACAAAAGAAGTCTCTTTACAAAAGGTATGGATTCAACCCAGCCAGTAAATAATTAAAGCTCCTCTCTGTTCCCTTCCACTTTCTATTTTAAGGCTTTTCATTATATGGGATCAAAGTCAGCTCGAGTTGGAGAGAGTTAGACAAATCCATCACGGAGACAGAATGAATGTATGATCTCATCCCCTGTGACAGCAGCCCGACGGTACCACCTGTTTGAACTCAGCTCATACCACTTCTGATGACACTGGCAATGTCAAGCAAATTGCTCGAAATTCAAGGGGGGGGGGGGGGGGGGGAACACTCTCCACCAAAGCAAACAACAAAAAAAAAAAAGCAAAAACCCGTAAATCTGGCATGAGGAATGCTTACAGGCAGCCAGCGCTGCAAAAAGAGCATACACAGAAAGGGTTCAGATCCCATGAACATAAATCACTCTGGGCTTCAGAAAATCAGCTGTATGAAGAAAGACTCAAAAAAAGAGTCAAATGAGAAAGCAATGCAAGACAGCTGTATAAAAAATTATAAATAATAAAAATAAGGAAAAACAAACATCCTTATTTATTTTCTCAAAATGAAAGAAAAAGAATACATTGAAGCCAGAAGACAAAATAATTAAGAGATATGAAAGGCAAGTTAAACAGGGAGTTTAAAACTGACAAGGAAATTTAAAACAGATTACGGAAAATTCTGTTCTACCTTTTGGAGCTTAAAATGTAAGTTTACCCTGTGGAGCTGTCTGCAGCAAAATATAATTGGGACCAGAAAGGACTATAAAAGAAAATATTAATTAGACTGTTAATGAATACCTGCATGTTCCCATTAGAAACTCATCTATTTTAAAAAGAAAGAATATAATCTTTAATGAACCTCACTTTTTTTAAGCAGTAGAAGACAAACACTTATACTTCCTGATACAAACAATGATTAAGTGTCAGGGAGTAAGACATCCCTTAAGGGGAATCCCCAAGGATTAAGAAAATCCCCTCTTGTCACATTATTCCGGAACTGTCAGCTGGCCAGTTCCTGAGCGCTGTCAGGAACAATGTACTGGCCCAGATCCAACACACCAATGTTTGGTTAACACTGAAGCTCCATCAAAAGATTTCTGTCTAAAATGCTTGTTTAAGGAAAAAGATGACAGCACTGTGAGTGTACCATAAAGCTTTATTTTCTAAACCATTTTTTTCTCTGACTGCCAGTAGCTAGAAGCACTTAAAGATTAAGGCAGCAAGCATATATCAACTCTACATGGTTTGGTGCATAAAACCACTTTGGTCTAGATCTGGGTCAAGATACACTATTTCACTTCTTTGAGCTGCTTGATGTGTTCAACACAAACTTGACTTCGGGTCTGCCACTGTACCAGGCACATTTGCAGTTCTAGGAAGTTGCAGAGTACTCTGGCTGATTAAACTTGCAGCTACACAGAGTCAAACTGTAAAGTTATTTCAGATATAAAGAAATCTCACTGCTGTGAAATTCATGCATTTTTTTTTCAGTCTACTAAGATGAAAACAAAGAAGCAGTTTAGCACTTCACTGGCTGAAAGAGCTATTTCAAAACATGCTCTAGATTAAGACTGCATGGCAGGACCTCTTCCCAGTGAGAACAGGCACTCTGGGGATGAGTAGAGGCCCCCAACAATAATGTTCTCTTTAGTGACCTCATTAGCATCTGATGTGTAGGAACATCTCATTTAAATGTGTGAGTTTCTCGTCTACCTTGAAATGGCCCTTTAATCAAACTCATAAAATTACTTTTATTTGGTACCAAACAGATAAATAAACCAATGTTATTCAGGCACAACAGCTCTTCAAATGAAGGGGAAAAAAAAAGCTGTAATAAAAAAAATTAGATTGGAAATGTTTTGATGCTTTATGTGGGAGTTAGCTGTATGCAGAATTGAACTGTATTTTCTTGGTTTAGCTGAACTAAGCTGTACTGACAAGAGCATGCTGAATTAGATCCGGTTGTAACCTGAGGTGAACCTGCAGGGTAAACCTTACGTCACTATATTGCTGCAGTACTTTCTTTTTTCCATGAGCAAATGTGGCTCACTTCCCTCAGTCTCTGAAATGCCATATCATGTGTGCTGGCCATGGGGTAGAACTCTAAATAGAGCATGTTTGGATTTATTCACTTCAGGCCTTTGGGATTGGAACTGAGCTACAGGGAGAGACTGAAATAGGACTACAAAGGTACAAAGGAGGCAAATGTGAATGTAATGGGGTGTTAGAATGCACCCTGTGTTTAAAGACATTGACCCATAATTCTGACTTGCACTTTTGGGCTTTCGTCAGTTCAAGGCAAAGCCAACACTGTGTTTCTCTCTCGAAGCCATGTAGGAACAGATTGCCTTGCATTGTGGGGGAATTGACCTAACAGGTGACAATGCCAAGCCCTTCCTGGCTACGGTAACAAATACTTAATTTCTACAGCCCCATCAACACAACTTTGCAGAATAAGATAAAACTCTGTTCCAAGAGCTGGCAACTCCTGAGCATGAAGGTCAATGAGGACGTATGGCACTTGGCATGATAATCTCCTCTACCAAATTTCCATGACCACGTCACTGCTTCAGAGATATAACTGAGCAGATAAAACTGCTTAAGTTTTACCTCCAGCCAGGCCCACAAAACGTGCTCAGTGTTCCACCTTCAGGCATGTTGCTAAGCTCAAAACTACCCTCTCTTTGCCAGAGCCAGCTGGCAGCCTCAGTGGCACAAGGCAGGTGGGCACATAACCCTCTGTTAGCTCAGTGCCTGATGGCTCCTTTCTTTGCTAGCTTTATCCCTGACTTTCTGTGGCAGAGCAGATCACACAGGAGCCCTCCCTGAATTAATCCATATACCTGGAGAAAAAGCAACTCTATTTGCAGCTGCACTAGACAGGTAATAGACCACTGCCCACAACACAGGATCTTTACCTGCAGCCCTGGAAGGAGTCCTCTGCCTGCTCAGCTGGAATAGTAGGACAGTGAAAAAGGTTTTTCCTTTGTTAAGTGCTATGATGCTAAATGTTGTTTTCCAACTGTGTATAATTATTTTTTAAAAGAAATTCAGGTACATGACCCGGATACTGATTTTTCTTCAGCTCGTATGCGATGGAGATGTTCTGGAGACACCATGATTTTGCTTAATAAAAATATAACTCTCCATATAATTTCATCACTTCAGGCCTTGAATAACTGGAAATCCTCCTCCTACAGAATTTGTCATTATTTCCTCTCTTTGAGTTCAATGCAAGAAGTGCACAGCTAAATTATGCAGGACTATAAACTTACATAACTGTTTGTAAGATAGAAGAACATAAAAAATATAGGAGCTTTAGCAGTTAGGAATACAGAGAAGTCCAACACAGAACTGAGGAAAAAATTATTTATCATTTGTTCTTCAGGTAGGCAGGTTTACTAGTATTTAATTAGTAAAAACAGAAGTAAATCTGAGAATATACTGTCATTTTCTTAGACATATGGAAACCAAGAGCTGGCAGAACTAACCATGAAGCAGCAACCTGAACAAACATCAATACAATATGTAGAAAGGTGTATTTACATTAAGAAATCACCCATCTCTGGTCTTAGGTGTATTTACATTAAGAGATCACCCATCTCTTGCCTTAGTTTGTCCTTTTGAACAGCAGTGGCGTGATGAAGGAAACACCAAAGGGGAGGCACCCACATGGCTCACTGACACCACTTGCACACAATCTTGAGTATCAGGCATCCACAGCAAGCATATGTAATTCCTTTCACTGCCTGCCTACCAGGAGATTCATCAAGAGTCTACGCTTTATGCCTTTTGGTAGTTTGCATTCTCCTTTTCTTGGAGCACATGTAGTCCCACGTTACCCAGGAAGCCTTCTGCTCTCAATGCAAGAATCTGGAGGGAAATAAAACCCATCAATCCTCTGCCTGGTTTAGTAAATCTCTCTCACACTGTTCATCATTCCCTGTGGGCCTGCAGCTCGAGCCCTTTGGCTCTCTGCTTGTGGAGCTCTTTAATCCTTTAGCTTTCTGTCTGGATGGCTGTGGGCACAATTTGCCCAACCCCTGGTCTCTTTTTCTAGCCCCTGATAAGGATCTTTGTTCTCACTTGTGGTCTCTCCTGCCTCTGCTGAAACAGCAAAGAGCTTTTTACAAGGTCATGTATATACACACCTTATAGTCAGGTGTTCTTTGGTTTACAATGAAAGCCACAGGACAGCACAAATGAACCTGAAAGGGTTCAGGATGCAAGGTACTCTCGTAAGAATTATACTTGGATACAATCAGAAACAGGGATGAAAACTGGATTCCTTAGCAATTTATAGCTTTTCAGCACACTCCAAGCATGTGCATTTGGAAATTCTTACTGCTGTTCTTCATGCAGATTACTGTTTGCAGCTCCCTTGCACTGTTCTCCCATTAGGTATGTGAATGAAGCATAGAAACAATTTGTTTTATTGCCTCCACTCTCACAAAAGAATTAAATTAAAAATAGCAGTATTGCATCACTTTTAACAGGGCAGTAAAACAGGACTATAGTGACTGCAGGCTTGCTCCTTCCTCCCTGTAGCAAATCCTGTAAGGGGAGGGAGGTTGCAGCTCTGCTTGGGATCCTTCTACTAGATTTTACCCTGAGAAAAGGTTTGTTGAGAGGGAGGTCACTGTGGGCTAAGTGCCAAAACCCATGCCTGTACTCTTGGTCCTCAGGCCATTTGGTTGGAGCAGCTGATTATCTGTTTTGCTGTTCCATCTCACTGGCAACCCATTTCCATGGTGATGCTCTTCCAGAGAGACCTGCCAGCCAAGAAGCATGGGGGTCCATTTTCTTGAGAAAGCTGCTCAATTTATAGGAGCTTTACTGTAAACCTAATACAGGTTGCCACTTTTTAATTTTTACTTTCCCAGGGGCAGACAGTAGTACCAATATCCCCAGTTTGCCCATTTCTTTCCTATCTTACAAGACCTTGCAAGTCTGCACCTCAGGACATGGAGGGGCTAACAAAATAGCAGGACAGGTACTGCTGACATCCATTTGATACATTTTTTCAAAAACACTGGGGATGAATCAGGTCCATGGAAAACTGCAAACAATAATCTGAGCTTTAAAAACCCAAGAGACTAAAGATGTCTGCATTATGCAAGTGATACTCAGCTAACAAAGCTCCCTAAGATACACAACACTGCTTACTGTTAGATTTTGAAAATGCACAGAAATACTTATCTGCGTATCTTAAACTGCTGTTAGATCTAAGATGAAGGCTACTGGAGCTAAAATAAGGGATAGAAACAACCTGTAGAGGAATTAAAATGCTTTGGCTTATTTAAATGTAACACTTTATACTTCAGGAATATTTGGCCCATAGTATTTAAGGATTTTCTCCACAGAACACTCATTAAATCCTACAAGGAATGCATGCATGCCATTCCCATCAATACTACTGGATTTACAGGTGAATTGAGACTCACCCCTGGGTTCACAACTCCAGCACAAAAGCCCTTGGCTTCACAGAAGACAACAAATGAAGGAGTATCAAGGACAGAGGAGCTACCCAGAGATACTCCTCTGCAGCCTTTCAAACAGCCCTTGGAGAAGATGTTTGCCCTCTGCAAACAAACTGTCACAGAGGAAGATTTGGGAGCGGGCTAGGGGCTGGATCACAGGACCCAGCAGTCCACCTCAGTCCTGAGCACAGCATTCCCAGCAGCAGCTTGCTCCAACCACGAAAACAGCAGTGGAAGAGCCAACCCAAAGTGCTAAATCTCTTCTAGCCCTTGGCCACTGGTCTGCTGAATTCCTACTCTGCACACAGTTTGTCATGCAGGAGTGGTGACCCTCTCTGAAAATTTCATGCTATGGGTAGGAAAACCATTTAATGCGCTTCCTACAGTTTTATGCACAAATGCCTAGAGCTTTTCCCTCTAATACATACATAAATTGAACTTCTGTGAGTTTTGTGACTAGAAAAAACCCCTGTGAAACAATCAAGTTTTCCTAATGCTTCTGCCACATGCAGTGTAAGCACTGTTGTGAAAGCTGTGTGCTCAGAATGTGTTAATTGCCAGGTCCCAGAAGCATTCTCTTTAGTCCGCTCCACATCTTCTTATATAACAGCCTTTACCATCCTGTGATGAGAGGCACAGACCCATACTTTGAAAGTCCATTACTGCTGTTTACATTTATAACATAATTATTAAATATAAAGTTATTTCTTAATAAAATTCTGCTGTGGCTTACTACAATTCTGCTTCAGTAGTAAGTATTTACTTACCCTTAAATTATTCTCAAAATACTTTTCATATGATTAAAAAAGGTCCTTTTCACTAGAACACAAGTATTTTTAAATAAAAAAATAATGAAGATGGCAATTAGAGATTTATTTGTATCCTATATCAGAAAACCTCCTCAGCTGCTGTTTATTAAGAAAATATTATGAAGAAGACAAAGAACACTACAAATTCAACTTTAGTGCTCTGTTTTACATCTCTGTTGGACAAACAGCATTAGGACACGAAAGCCATTAACCTCTTTTGTTGAGGGTCATTGCATTTATGACATGACAGAAGTACCAGCATACACTTAATTAAGGTTGTTTGCACATAAAATAACCAAATGGTCAAACTAAAATAGCTTCCCAAACTCTGCATCTGTAGTCTGTATATTGCCACACAACTCTCAAGAACTTGCATGTCAATTTCCCAGGAAGAGTCCAGAACAGTTTTCAAATTCATAGAAGTTTAGAGAAAGGAAGTGAATAGGTGAAGAGATTGTTTTTTGTATCCAAAAATATGACACTTTATTAGTAAGTGACAGAATTAATTTTTTTCCTTTAAAAAAAAAAGTTTGTTTTTCTCTATAGACCAGGTTGGCAATTGCTTTTATTGTTCCATTGAGCTCTTCTACAATTTCTTAAGAAGAAATCTTCCAGAGGCAAACCAAGAGAGCAAATTACTTTATAAGCAATCTTTTCCTGAACCATTTTGTATTTTGGATTGTAGATAAACATGTCTTCACAACTGCTTTTCTCAATTTGACCCTTTTCCTCATACCTCCAGTGATGTCACTGTCCTCTATCTTAATTTCTCACAGTTCTGAGGTCACAAATTTTTATTACCCAATTTCACCATGGGATCCATCTGAGGATCAAGACATGACATCAGAACACGACAGCTATGTCTCCTGGTTACCAATCTCAGCTCTCTACAGTCTTGCAGACATTTCTTCCGCTTTTGTTGACTTTTTATTGTTTTCTCAAAGCTACAGAATTATTCATCTGTCGACATAAATGTAGAGTTCATCATATAAATATGTAAAGTCACCATTCTAGAGCAGACATCCAAAGACAAATTCGTATAAAAGGTTTTTATAGATCATTAAACCTGCATAGCAAAAGACACAATATATACCACTAATGTAGTAGTATACAGTAGGACTGAAGTTGAATGTAAACTCTGTGTAGGGCAGTATTCCAGCCTACTCTCTCCTGTGCTACTTTAAGGCTTTCCATTCTGAATTGCAAAGCCAGTCCCTGCTTCTTGCCTCAGTTGATACAATCCCAAAAGTGATGTTCGTCTCAATAAACCTATCTATTAGACTGCACCAGAAAACTTCCTTTCTCTGTACTAATATTTGCTTTTCATGCAGAGCAGCTACTTCCTACCAGGTGTTTTCAACCTGGACCTATCTCTTGGCAAGAAATCTACAGATCTGAGTGAGACAACAATGAGCTAGAACTAAATACTCCCAAAACACTCAGTCAGTATTTTTACCTTTACAGCACAGGTCCTGGTAAGGCTGTTAAATATAGGGAATGTCCATGTATTCTGCTCACCTAGACTCCACTGAGAATAAAGGGGAAAAAAGACTTATTTGTCAGTGCTTAATTTACTACATGAATTTTATGCATGGTCAGTTATACTACACAAATAATCCTAATGCTGGATCATGCATTTTGCAGTCAGCTTTATCAGATAAAGTCTGAAGATTCAATTATAATTTAAAAAGAACAATTACCTTTTAAATAACAGCTTGAGTTAACAAAAGGAACAGATTCATCACTCAGTGGCAGTGAGATCATTTTCTAGGTAAAGACAGCCTGAGCAACTAAGCTATGGAAAAACCTGTTCAAACACTCAACATTTGACTGCAGTTCTTGTAATATGTTCACAGTAACCTCAACAATGCCAATTTGAGCAAATCTTGGGGTAAACTCCAAAACACTGATTTGGTTTTGATTATCATTTTACTCCATTTTACAGAACAAAATCACACACTGACTCTAGAAAAGGAGCTAAGAAAGTACACTAGGATTTGCTATCTCAGAATGCAGTGTCTCCCTTCCGTTACCCATGAGTAACCTGGCAAAGCCAGAAGTTAGGATGGCCAGTTTGTATTATTTATATTATCTGTATGATCATCTGTCTTGTTGCCCTCATGTCTTCTCTGGATGTTTAGACAGGAACACTGAGTACACCAAAACAACAGGAGATGTCATTTGCAGTCTTCTCTCTAGCTTCAAAGGCCTGACAGGCTGGCCATTTGAGATGCAAATATTTCAAGAAGTGAGACACACTGTTGAGCAAGGAGCAGAGCCCTGTTTGCCATCCTACTCTCTGCATTGTATGCATATATTTCATTCTCCATAGTCACAACTACAGAATGTGTTCTGTAAAATCAAGTGCTATTTACGGTCTTGCCCTCATTTAGCCTCAGAAAACATTTCAAAATCCTTGAGTTCTACTGTAAGCATTTCCTAGGGAAATAGTATCATCTAAAACCTTGAGACTTCCTGGAAAAGAATGACAGATCCTTCATAAAACTGACAAATGAAACATTTTAGAACAAGCAATCTAACCTGCTATACCAGCTGGCATCCAGGGTAAGATATCATGGCTGAAACTTTGTCCCATGCAGAAGATGGAGTTTTGTGAAATGGAATTATGTAAGAAACTCAGCAGAAAAAGGGCTGGCAGCTAGGACAAGGTCAGTGCAATACAGTCCAAGTTCAAGAGAGAGTGAAAAGAGATGGATGCTGGAAGCATGCAAGCTATTTGAATGCTGTTCATGTGATCTAAAGTTTGCAAGGAAGTTAATGACAGCAAATTTCACAGCAGAAGTGTGGATAGAGGACTTGCTCAGCACTCTGTTGAGTAGAGTCACTTAAGTATATGTACTTAGAGCAAGGTATTGGAAAGCCACATGTTTAAGCCAGATTTTATTCCAGAATGCAGAATCCAGGAACACAAACTTATTGTAAGTTATTTCCACTTAAGAATTACTTTTTTCATTAAACTGAAAACCACTGAAAATAGGTTTAAAGTGTATAGGTGAATAAGTGTCTGATGAGTTCTGATACAACATGAGCTAAACTACTGTCTCTTATCTGAGGTAACAATGATCATGGGAATGCAAAGTAGAAAAGAATACCATAAACCACCATCTTGTACCACGCACTTGTGATGAGCAGCAACTGCTCTTCATCCATTTCAGGGCAGAACTGCAAGGCAGCACGAGCCAACACGGTCTCTGGCTTACAGTTTCTGCTGAAACAGCTTGGGGAAGCTCCCAGGGGACATTAAGTTCCACTGGGAAACTGAAAATTCTTCAACCGCCTGAAGTATCCTACCAATCCTCTAGATAAACTAGAAAACTCAAATCAAAATCGAGGTTTTACTTTAACTCTGTCTACCTAATTCAGCTAAGTACAACCATTATTTTTACAAAGTAGCCTAGGAAATCAACTTTCAGTTCACATGAAGCTTTTAGCTGTTGTTTGTAATTACTTCTGGAGCTCTTGCAAATAAGTGTTGCTCTAAAATGAACCAATTTTAGCAGATTTATTGCCTTACTCCTACCAAAGGGCTGTACAGGTTAAGTTTTACCTATTTAGATACATTTATAGTAGCTGAAAATAAACAAGACATGTTTGCAGAGTGTAAGGCTTAAGTTTCAAAGTGAGAACATGGGAAAATGCACAGAAGACAGTAATTAGAGCAATGAAATAAAGTTAATAAAAGAAAAAATAATATCAGGAAATTAGTATCTTTCTTAACAGCAGATCTGTTAATGCTCTGGAACATTTTCCCAAGGGAAGCAGTGGGAGCTCCATTACTTCAATAATTTAAAATTAGACTGACAAAAAGTCACAAATGTACAGCACAATAAAAAATAATTCCATACAGGAAGGGGAATGAAGTAGGTGACTAATAAGTCTTTCTTTCAAGCAGCTATGAATCATACAAGTGCAGTGGTGGCTTGTATAAAAACTGGAGTTTCTATACACAGATGGTAATGCAAACTGGTAGTTCTCACACAGTACTTGTTGGTAATGGTTGGAGGATCCAATTCTTCATACACCATAAACCACAAATACACATTATTAGACTATCTGCCTAAATTCTACAGAGATTTCATATAGCATGCTTTACATACCATCCCCTGTCCCCCCAAACAACAAAAGTAATGCTGGTTTCATTACTGCATGCACACCTATTTTGCTGGGACAGAACTTCCTTAGCTAAAAACTACTGGAGCTATTTGATGAACTCAGTGTTTTACATGAAACCAGAAGTAAGAATTTTTGGTCTCAGGTCACACCATGTTTTACTTGAGTTCAATTAATTCTCTATTTGAAGGCATATTTAAGACAAACATTTGATCTGTTGAGTACGAGTTCAGTATTTCCTGATTGAAGTTGAGAGAAAGAATGAAACACAGGCTTTTTATTTGATTATTCTGTTTTCCAATATTTTCTCAAGTACTGTAGAGAGACAAGGGTTATTTGAACTAATCTTTCCAGGCCCTGCTGTTTGACCCATGTGCCTTGTTTGCCACTATGTGACAGGGAGCCCTTACAAGAGTCACGCCCTGACAGTGACATGCTGCTTGGAGCACAGACTGCTGGGTTAAACATTCACCACTGCAGCAGTGGTCTGCAAACCAAAAGAGGGGGAAAGCAACAGTTTAAACTATATATAGGACAGTAACTTGGATAAATATGAACATGGTGTGCCTTAACTCTTTTAAAAAGCGTGGCTGTCCATAAAAAAGGGTACTGAAAAGCACTTTTTGTCAAGGTTCACAGAAAGTGAAACTTATTCTGCTGTTTAAATAATCACCTCCAACTACAAATTTGCAAACAATGTATCACAGAACAAAGGCAGTAATTTTCCACAAACCGTTTAGGAATTAGGAATAGTAGGAGAATATTGAAATAATTTTAAATCTTGTATTTCACCATTTTTGGGGAAAAAAAAAGCTCATTTAAAAAACCAAACCAACCAACCTCCATGTTTCTTCAAAGATCCTGTCACTGGAGCAGGCTGAGAATGGTCTATCACATGTTGTCTGGATGGAAAGTAGCTTAACAACTAGGACAAGAGGAGCAACAAATGCTACTTACTGCACTTCGGAAACAATCTGTTTCCTTTGCTGGCAGGTTACTTTGCCTTTGCAGTCTCTTCCCAAAGAGTCTAAGCTGTCTGGAATATTATTTTCCAATCACCTTGAGTGGCTATGCCTGTGTGTCACTGTTCAAACAACTTCATGATCAGAGAATGATACATTCGGTTTGGTATTGGAACCAGCTTAGATGATGCAGTGATAATATTGTGCGTGCAATATAAAGTAAAAAATTCTGGTTTTCTTTATCACAGGAAAACACATACCAGCATATGGTAACTAAATGACAATCCTTTCCTTCTTGAATTCTCACAGTAGCACAGGAAAACTGAAATAACATGAAAATCAGTGGCACACCAAAGATATTTACCCACATAAGACTTCAATCCACTGCAATGCAAACAGCAATCTAGATTTATAAAGCAAACACTTCAAGTCCCAGAAGACAATCACTTCTCACTTAGAGCACTGGCCAGAGTAAACTGGGTTCCTTCATCTAATTAGAACAGAAAGTCACGGACTAGAGAACTGAGGTTTGATGAAACTACATATTTGGGGAGACAGTCAGTTAAAGGACCATTTCTAACATGTGCAGCCAATGAAATGATAAACATTACTGTCTGATACTACTTTTATTTTCAGTGAAAGCTGTATGAATTGTTCTTATTTTTTTCCACTTTTCAAAATATTTGCCTTCAAAACATACTTTGTGTTTCTTCTAACTACTATGACTGAAGAAGGGGTAAAGATAATATAAAAGAAGACAGGAGGCATAACAAAATCGACAAATCTGGAAAGGCACAAAAAGCCAAAACACATGATGTCCTATCACCCCAAGTGCTGCTAAACTCTCAGAATAACTTTTATTTTAGAAGGAAAGTTATGGCTGACTGGCACTAACTGTTGAAGAGAGTGCTTTGTTGTCTTCCTACAGCAGAGGGAACAAGGGATGCTTGGGATGCTGGGCTGGTGACCAAATCTATAGGGTGGTCCTGAAGGGTCAATGACAGGAATAGCAGGGTGGGGTTAGGATGGGTGAAAAGGAGGGTAAGGATGAGGGAGTGTGATCATCAGAGCTCTCACTCCAGCTGGTGCAGTCCTTAAAGGTTCCCCTTCATGTGAACTGTGGACTTCTGCTGTATACACAAGCACACCAGGACAACTTCACTTATGCAAAATTGGAGTACCTGTGGTAAATGAGTGGTTTAGGGTAGCTTAAAGAACCTGGGAAGGGAGGGGATCTATGACTGCAATAGCCCTATGAGATCTGAACACTCCTTTAATTCCTGTGCCATAGCAGGACCTGAAGATGCCTCAGCATTTCCTAGCAGTCTGATGTCATTATCACGCTAAAGAAGATAAGGAAATGTCACGTGTATCAACAATGCTTCTCTAAAAAAGTGAGGCCTGCACAAAACAAAGAAGCAGCACAGAATGGGTGAAAACCAGTGAAGTTCTCTGTCTCACCTCAGTGGCATAACCCAGTGACCTCAGCCAGCCTTCAGACATGAGCTGTCACAAAAGTGACAAAGCAATTTCTAGTGATTAACACCACAAAGTGTATTACTTCTACATTATTAACCTTGCATGTTTTGCTACTGGTATCTTGAAAGCACAGGGAAAGTCCTAAGTGTCAGAAGCACTGATATCCTTCTTATACCTACATTTCTGACTTTGATTATCTGATCATAGCTTTTTCCTACAGGAACAGCTTCCAAGGTACTGATCACTCAAACTCAGGTTGTTTTATCGATGTGAGTAATCCCAGATGTTCAGTGCAGTTGCTTTCATTAATAAAGACACACAACTCTCAGGTGGTTGTAGGATCAGAGCCTTCGAGCTGTGAATAGTCATTGGCTTTTCTGCCGTTAACAGGCCATTGATGAACTGCAGCTTCCTTCACATCTGACAGAGGGATATTAAGGTACACATCCATCACTGTCATTTTTCTCTTGCAACTTTTTAAAATGCAGAATCACATTCAAAAAGCAATCAATAGCAATCCAGTTGCAGGCACCTCTAATGAAGCGCAGCAGAAACAATTTAGTATTAGATTTTCATCTGAAAGGTTTCAGAAAATATTTTTAAGCTCCACTTTATCTGCCCAAAAAGAAGATCAAGGTGTTTATTGCAGGATTTGAGCCAGTGAGGATAGACACATTCACTGAACTGCCTAGAGCAAGAAACTCCACTATGTAGGATAGCACAGCTCTTTGCATAAAGTTACTGCTGCCACAGATTGCTTGTCCTACTCACATCTGTTCTTGAATATCTGTGTCCACAGCTATAATTATTAGAAGTAATTATTGCTGAAAGGACAATGAGAATTATAAATTATTAAAAGTATTTCCAAAAGGAATTAAAAAATTTGTTTGAAAATTGAAAGCCTCTACTAGGATACCTGTCAATGTATCTGTTATATTTTTAATTCATGTTTGTGAATAGTGATAGATTGGTAATGATATGGGTCAAGTTTGTACTAAACTTTTCCACACTACTCCCACTATGCGTGGCAGCTCTTCTTGTTCTTTGACTCCTAATCCACCCTCAGCTAAGTCTGGAAGTCACAGCAGATTTATATTTTGTCAAATATTGAAGAAGATGATTAACTTCAAATAATTCTTCCTGTTGTGGGAGCAAAAGATAAAGGCAGAATGAAACCCAGCACATCAGCTGGCTGAATCTGCTTTCAGCTTTTCTTTCTTGAATAAAATTTTCAAATACATATCTTAACTTTCTGCAATACAAACCACCCCATTCACAACTTAACTCACAAGGAGGAGCTGACAGTGATTTTTCCCTTCTTTTCTAAAATACGATTATTACTTCTTGATTTTGGATGCTCAGTGAACAACCAATGCTGCTTGAAAACCAACATGATTCCCATTTTCAGATACATAAGCTAGAAGAGAAAGGAATAAAATCACACAATATTTTTCAACAGAAGTATGAAAAACACTAATAAGCATATGCTGATGTAAACTGGCTTGTATCTCCAGCACCTCCACTGAAAATCCATTATCTTTGCTCATAAAGTAGATTTGTGCACTTGACCTGCACTTTTTAGAATCAGTTAATTCAGACTAAGGGATACTACTGCACAGGCAACTCTAATCCAAACTTCTACTCCTAACTGGTAAAAATTACTTTATTAAGTGCTAGACATCAAACAGGTCTATGGTATAGCACTACTGAACTGTTTCAGATGAGCTTGTTTGGTGCCTGATCTAATTCCAAATTAAAAAAAGAAATGTTTTAATACTAACTTTGTTTTCGAAAGAAAATGGAGAATATCAATACAAATCACCCTGAAATCATAGTAGTGGCTCAAAAAAGCACCAGCATTCTGAGGGTTGGTAGTGTTGAAACAGAGCTTCAGAACTCCATCTCCCTTGTGGAGAAGCCAGCAAGAGCCTAAAGCCCAAAGTTTTGGAGTTCATACTTCCAATTCACCACTAAAACTCTCCCAGAAACTGTTTACATGGCAGCAAGGCACCATTTCATCCAAACAATTGCGTTTCATCAAAAAAAAACCCTCCCTCACTTTTCCAAGTATGCAGCAGCAGATTGAACAGCTCTAAGAAGCATCTATCAGGTCAAGCATCTAAAGAACGATTGAGAAGCAGCTCTCTGAAAGCTTCAGGTGCCTCCCATTTAGAGCAGCTTCCGGCAGTGGGAGAGTGGGAGCAATCCAGCAGCAAGCTGTCTCCTGTGAGACAAGGCTTAAAAAGGCAGCAGCTCTCATGTACAGGTTTCCAAACCAGGAAGCAGCACGATTCTTATGAAAATGGCTTGTTTTCAATAAAAGGGCGTGAAATGGCCCAAAAGAAGACACAACAGTAGCCAGCCAGAAAAGCAAAATAGAAAGGAGGAAAAAGAATGACAGATCTCATTTAAAAGAAGAAAAATCTATTAAATCTAGATTTAATGAAAACAGAGAAAAATCACATTCATATGGCAACTTTTTCAAATTTGTTTTACCAATCACATTCACAGGCAAAGAAATACCATTCCCCGAAATGTTCTTTAGAATTAAATCAAAATCCTCATTTGCAGTAAACTGGCAGTTAAAACAAAAGCTGAAATTAAATGAACTGCCCTTCTACATACTTTGCTGCCATCAAAAGCTTTCAATATATTTATCAGTTTTTTCTTCTTCAGCTGAAATTTTGCTTTTCAGACTTCTTTAATCCTATCTTTATACACACCCCTTCTTGGATCTTAATTGCTCTCATCCTACTTTCAACTCACATTTTGTTGCCCTGGGAGAAAAACTGCTTGTTTAACGAGAAGAGCCACAAAAGGATTGTAGCCTACTCTAAAACAACATTGAACTATTCTTACCTTACTTTCATAAAATGCCTTTACGGAGGTCATTTAAAAATTATGTCAAAGGAAAGCTAGTCCATCAAAGAAAATGCTAATAGACATATAGGCAGACTATTAAGACTGCACAAATTACCACATGTAATTTCATGTATTTCTGTTTACATGTATTTGCATGCATCCACTCACTCATTCAGCGATTCTCTGCTGCAGCTTCCTGACATAGAGGTAAATTCAGAGCTACAAGGATTACTGGAGGGTTGAGAGATTTCATCACCCAGGAGGTGAGGCCAGGGGAAGGATGTGGGTGGGTCACACCATCCATGGGGTAGGGAACAGATTTTTTTTCTGGGATTCTACACAGCCTCTTCAGCTAGAAGGTGGGGGGCAGCTTTGAAAGCCTGTCAGAGACCATCAGACACAGAGAGTACTGATGAGGTGTTCCTGGCATCTGGGGGAGGTCTGCCTTGCAGAAAGGTTCAGCAGCTGTGGTGTGGGTAGGGTCATTAGTAATGCTGCATTCATGACTCATCTGTGGCTTATTCCTTAAATACACACACAGGCAGGAATTTTTGTTTCACTGGGCTTCAAGCTGGTCAGGACCTTCAACATAAATCCATGTATTAGTCTGCAAGGAAATTTATCATCTGACCTTGACATGTTTCTTCCACTTTGAGAAAGAGTACTGGTTCCATAGTTCCCTGCTTGTAAGAGCAGGGAATGCATCTCAGAAGAAGAGAAGCCTTTACAACACGGATATTTCCCAGTTACAAACCATGCAAACAAAGACTAAGAGAGTCTTGGAAGAGACTTGGTCAGGAGAACAAAATCAAACAGCAGAAATTTTAGCACGGAAGTGCTTTAACTTGAGCTGAAAACTGAAATCTTCCATCAGCAAAATCAAATGAAGTGCTTCATTAAAAGCCAAGTTTAATTCATGCAGAGAAAATGCATCACTTTCAAAACAGACTGAGTGTTTTTGTTTTGGGATAAGCTGTGTCTCTCTGGGCTGCTGGAGGATCTCAGCGGATTTCTAATTTTGGTGTCTTGTAGACTGGACTATGGAGCTGCTTTTGGACAGCAAAATACAACCTCCCCACTGGGCACAGAAGCTGCATACTGATGACATGCCAAGAAAAAATGTATCTCCAGGCTGGGAAACCTGACACAGTAGGAGACAGAAAGGATGAAGTGCTGCAGTGACTCAGGAAGGAAAAAAAAGTTCAGACTGAGGTAAACAATGAATTTGGCAACATTAAAATCTTTTGATCAAGAATTTTTAAATGAAACATTTTAAATACCTGAATGGGAAGTTTTGGGTTTGGCTACAGTTTTTTGTTGATCAATTTACACTGAAAGCAAAAGCTTTTAGCAAAACATTCCACAGCACTGAAGATTAACTTTTTCTTTCTTTTTTTCAGTCATGTCAATTTTCTGCTTTTTTAATCAAATTCTACGTAAGCTGTGCTAGAATAAAGAGAGGCACAATGAAATTACTCTTTGTATTCACTGATAGAATAGAAGTTGGACTGGTCTGTTCTGACGCTTCTTAGACCACTTACAAAGCAGTGTTTATTTCAGTATCAGTATGACATGTCTAAAATTCACTAGTACTGAATATTAAATCCTATCTTTTTACAAGAGGGAAAACTTCCTGGTTTATTCTCTGTGAAAACCCACAAAAGTAAGAAATGCAAGTCAGAACTGATTTTAAACCCGTATGTTATTAGACTCACTGGTATAGCTGTTAATTGTCTAAAATATGAATAGCACCTCAAAAATCTTTCTGATCTTTTTCAAAGATAAGACATGATAAATTTTGGGTCTTTTCCCCTCCCCTAACAATGTGGGTTGGGTTCTTTAAAGCTCTGTGTTTTGTATGTGTGAGATTTTCTTCCTCTCTTTTCATCACAGCTGCTTTTTTCTTCCCCTTGCTTTTGAGAACAGGCTATGCAATTTTTAGAAAATACGCACTGCAAATGAATCACCAAATGATAGTAGTTAAGCTCCAGCCATTGTGGATGCTCCTGCTGAGGGGGAGCACGCGGGTTTGCTCAGGAGCAGCAGAGTGTGGGTGGGTGACCTTTGGTGTGGGCTGTGCAGGCTCAGGAGGTGCCTCTCCTGCAGCCCCTGCCATGGACAGCACGGCAGAGATGCACGAAGCAGAGGAGAGCATTGCTCACTGACATGTTCGCATACTTCTGCTCGACATGAGCTTCAGCAACACCAAAATACCTGCAGGGAAAGAACACTGCCATCTGGAAGAAGCCCAGTGAAGTTACCCCCTGGCTCCTCAGGAGCCTTGCAGGGGTGTGAAAAGCAAGGTCACAATTAATTCAGCCAGGATTGCATGGAAGCACTGTGCAATGGATTCCTTTCAACCTGCTAATATCCTCTCATGGAAAGGGGATTGTAGGGACTTTTTGCAGACACAAACCTCTCCTTGTACATTTTACAACCAAATCCCATATCTGGATTTAGCTCAGCATAAGCTAGTATAATCTTAAAGTCCTAGTGTATGCAGCAAAGCAAAAAAATCTTATTATGGCAGTAAAACCACAGCTGAGGTAAATATATTCTGCGTCTCTACTTTCAGACATTTGCAGCCTTCTCAAAAATACTGTTCTTCGGTCTAAGGATTTCTTGTCTTGTCAGTTCAAGACCACTTAAAAAACAAACAAGAAAAAATGTTTGCCAGTTATTTTGATCATCTGAAGTGCTCAGATAGGAAAAAAGGAGGATGTAAGTGTACAAAACATGGAAGGACATAACTTCTTATCATTCAGCCTTGAAGCCTTCCCTCTGCACCCAGGGGCTAACTTGGCATCTCAGTCATGCTGAACCACCTGGGATTGCACACAAAACTTCCCAGAGAAAGTCAGCTCTAATTAATCAGCTCCCAAAGTTTTCATGATAGCCTTTTTTTCCTACTTGTGCTGCAAGAGCTAAAAAGGAGGCGTACTGATAGAAATAGAAACATTTGTTATTTGACAGTGTAATTAAATACACTTGAATCTGAAAAAAACCAAATCATTACTTTTAGCAGTGACCAGCGTTATCAGGGAATGCAATAGTTAAATACTAAAGACAAATAAATATGGCTGGTAAACAAAACAATGGATGAACTCCCACCTTAGAAGCCCCACAGTGAGACACTGGCTGACTTATGAGCTGACTTAGTATACTGCAGTTACAAATGGGAAATGTGTTCATAGTCAGGTCACTGAGAAGAAAAGAACAATTCTTGGATTTCAGAAGATCCCCCCCTTACTGCAACAAGTCTCTCTGGGATTAAGGCAGGCATGGACTCCACACCATTTGAAAGGGACTCCGACCATTGCAAACCTTGTTCTTAGGACACTGACTTACTCTTTGCAGTTGTGTTTTTGTGATACACTCTACAAGTAATTACAGAAAGCCTGTTGTTCATTCCTTACTTTTTTTTTCTTTTTTTTTTCAATTACCACTGGCTCCTCCCTCACCAGCTCTCCCCAGTATGCTAAGAAATCCTGTCACCTCACCTTTGCAGACATGCATGTCTGTATATATTCAGGCACCTATTTCCCTTCTCTGGCGCAGCTGAGGTTTGATCCTACCCCAGTGTATGCACTGGACATTTCACAGCAAACACACAGGGAACAGTCATAGGAGATTCCCTTAAGAGTGACTTTACTGGAGCTGTATGAATTTCTGGAGCTAAGGATCTACTGCCTAGATTGTGTGTTACATTCTCCTTTTGTATGAGAAGGCACAGATTAGCCGTACTGCTTTGTATTTTGCTTAAAAGGCTTAGGAGCTAGGGTAGGTTTTTTTGCTACATTTCTTGATAACTGCTCCATGTATTTTGGTTTTAAAAGGGAGATTTAAAAATAGAATATTAAA
Organism: Calcarius lapponicus; assembly: GCA_039654755.1. Taxonomy (NCBI): domain Eukaryota; kingdom Metazoa; phylum Chordata; class Aves; order Passeriformes; family Fringillidae; genus Calcarius; species Calcarius lapponicus. Next base: position 111,124,320 of record CM077464.1, on the reverse strand, counting down.
AAACCCAGTGGTAACAGTACAGTTACAAATGCTGAAGTTTCAGAAGGAACTGCTGTGGGAGTTGCTGCTAGGAATACTTACCAAGGAGAAAAACACAACAGTTAGGAGACTGTTAATACAGATACACAGACAACACAGAGCAGAACCTTGTATTTCCAAATCAAGCTAAACACCTTAATATCTAATGACATTGACAATTCACAAATAGTATGCAAGTGGGTGTTACCACTTTCCAAAACAAAGTCACATCAAACAATCAGCTCTTGCAGGGGAGGGGAGGATCGTCTTCTTTAAAAACAAAAATAAAAGAAAACAAAAGGTATAAAGTCTGAAAAATAAGCTGTGAAAAAAATAGTAAAGGCCTTTTCAAGGTCTGAGCTTCCAGCCACACTGCTCACATAACAAGCACTAACAAAGGTTTTGATAATTCAAGGACTGTGTATGAGTGTATGCTGGAGCTTCAATTTAAACACTCTAACACCATTTAAAAACTCTTCCTAAATTATCTTCCTATCACTGATGTGCTCTTTCCAAATAAAAGTATAATACAATTTGAGGTAAAGCATAAAGAGCAAATATATTCTTAATGAATTTTTAACCCCATGTTAACAAGGGGTTTTTTGGACTTAGCAAGCAGACAGCAAGAGGTCCAGGAAGTTCCGCTGCTGCAAGGCTGTCAGAGACAAGGAAGTGATAAACTTTTGGTTTGGGTTTTGCAAGCAAAGCAACACATTGTTCTTGATTACTGTGTTTGAAGACCACTTGAAAAATGTAGATTGGCCCAGTATCTTGCAGTCCTTAAATGGAAATAGATGTGTGAAGAGCTAACTACAACAACATGCAAGCTTTACTGTCATTTCAGCAGAAAGAAGTTAAAACAAAGAAAAGCAAGGAAAGGAAGAATACTACCATGAAAAACAAAACACCCTTTTCCCCCTCCCAAAGCCCCTTGAGAGCCATCCAGCTAGATTCTGATAATATTGGGTAACTGGATCTGATTAAACAAGTTTCTTTGTAGCTTGGCATGTTGGTTTCAACAAATTAGGATGTAAACTGTAATACCGATGGGACAATATCACTTTTTCTCTCTGTTAAGCAGAGGCCACAGAGAACCCCCTGAGAAAAAACAGCAGTTAATTCAAGTGCCCTGGTTGGTTTCCTAATAGTCAACTCAGGAGTGCTAAGGTCAGGTCCTATATCCCCACTCTCCTCTGAAAAAAAAAAAAAAAAAAAAAAAAAAAAAAGGGAGGTGAGCAACAGCCCAGCTGCTGATGTCAAAAGAAAGACATCTGCATCCTGCCCTCCGTGGTTTACACCTGCACTTCCCCACCACTCCAGCCCTGCCTGCAGCCCCAGGGTTCCCATCTGCAGCCCCAGAGCTCAGGGAACTGAAGGTTCATGGGATAACTGTGACCATTTGAAGCTCTGGCAGCAGCTTCCAGCTCTCCTTCCCTTGTGTAATTCCAAGGTCTTGCAAACACATGTCAGTGTATGTAAGGGAAATCTGGGTTTCAAGGACAAACCTTCTTGACACCTGAGTAGTAAGATGACATTGACTCACTGGCATAAGGTCTGCTCTGAAAGACAGATCTTTTTGTTTTTAAATCTTTTTCCTTGGTTTTGAGCAGCAAATGGCATAGACATATGGGACTACTGAGGTTTCTGCTAGTATTACTTTATTTCTGTTTCTTTTTCTTCCAAACTATTTTCTTCATCCATGTCCTTAACTGGATGTTCAGATTAAGGTAAGAGATGTATTAAAAATACATAAACAGCAGGATTATCAAACACAGTATGTACAAAATGGCAGTTTTTAAAAATATTCACTGCTAAAATTTCAACTGTTTAATGTGTTTTGGTAGGCAAAGAAGACTCTGCAGCTTTTTTAAACATGAGGAAATCCGAAGGATTACATCAAACCATGTTACTGACACTGACAGATACAGGCTTCCAAGCAAAACAGCTGTCATTAAAGCGCCTGTGACTGCTTAGAATACACTGCTGCAGTCTCCTAAAAAACCCTAAATCCATAGCAAAAAAAGAATACCTTTAGCCTATACTTTAGCTTCAGAACAGAGATGCAACTCCATCTTTCTTCCTCTTCCTACAGACAAACAAAAGCAGTATGAACCACTTCTACCCCTGTGGTCACCAGCAAGGACCAGAATGCCACAATATGGCCTGTAACAACCATGCTCATCTCACAGCAGAGACTACAACCTCACACCTACTTTCCTAGGACTGCACTTAGCATGAAATGTGTCCATTTCATTTGATTTAACTTTAAGGTCTTCCAGATAGAACACCACTTCTTATCCTCACTGTTTGAAACAAGACTGAGCACTGGGTACAAAGTCTGAAACCAGCAGAGCTGCTAAAACACTGTTGTGTCATCCCTCTCCTTGGACACTCATACAGGCCGTTCCTGCACATCTACGGCGACAGCAACCTGCCAAAGCCACCAGGGCTTGTGTCACTCTGTGTGACAAGCAGTGCAAATAATTACTGAGATGATTTGCATGTTCACAGGCCATCCACAGTCAATGTGCAGCAGTGGTTAAGACAGAGCAGCTTAAATCCAGGTGCCACTGGTGGGACAGGAGAGGATCCTTGGGCTTGTAGAGGACAAGAGCACACAGAACCAGCTGCAGGGGGAAGGAGGGAGGCCAGTGTGAGGCATGACTGTAATATGGGATGCTTCTGTGTGGAGCTGGCAAGACAGGGAAACAGCTGGGTCCAGGACATGTACAGAGGCAATTGAAGGTCAAAGGGAAGTATCTAAAAGTAGTGTGACCTCTAAACCAGCCTTCTCACTGCATTTTTGATTACCCTCATGGCCTAAGTGTGATCAGGTTTAATCAAATGTTCACATCATTATATGGCAACCGAAGGAGGTCACAGCTAATGATTTTTTTAACTCTCAACACTCAAAAAAACATTGTTTAGGCCTGGTGTGACCTTTCCCTATCTTATTCTAGCAGGATGCCCAACTTTCATGGTTCCCAATTTTATTTATAGCATAATACTTGCACAGAAATACAGACAAACACATTACTGCCTTCAAAAGTAATTTTCACAGGAAATGCAATACAAATCTAGCTGTGCACGTCTTAAACCTTCCCTGTTTGCACCCTGCCCAGAGAATAAGAGTCATTTATTGGGAAGCATGTGTCTTTTATTTTTGCCCCTCTCCCCAGGTCAGTATCCTCAAAGCCTTTCTTCTAGTCTTTCCATGTTGCTACTTGGTGAACTCCAGAAGCATTTGCATTGATGGCGCAGGACTTAGCACTAGATCTGTCATATATGGTTAAGCTGCTGCTGGGCTAAGCTCCCTTTTTTATCCTGAGTGGTATTTTCTCTTTGAACTTCAGGAATTTATACAGTGTTTTATCCTTTCAAGTATCTCTACAAATTCTTCACAGGATCTACAGCACAGGCAGGCCCTTTTTATGACAGAAAGACACAGTAGGTTTTCATGCTTTGCAGTCACTGTAATATAACCCACTGCTTCACTAAGCCCACTAACATTACATTCATTATTTGGCATGGAGCTTATGGTAAAGAAGTAATTTGTTCTGATAGTCAAGTGCACCATCAAAAGTCTGATTGCCTACAACAAATCAAGAGAGTTTTGTAAGCCCTGCTATGTGCTTTCATATACTGAAAGAAAAAAAAAGCCACAAATTGTGCAAGAATAATTATCTTTCTGCCAACTTGTCTTCAAAATGAAGATAGGTAACACTTATGTGTAAATGTAAATAGCAGGGATAATATGGGGCTCCCAGGGTATCAGAAAGGTATTCCCTGTGGAAATACAGAAGACCACTTCAATGGGACAAATGAAACATAACTCTCACCAAAACATGAAGGTGAAACCTCTTCTTCTGCTTAAGGATGACTGGCTAATGCGTAGTGCAGAGAAATGTACTAAGTAGCTGCATTTTTAAGTTACTACTGTGTACAATAGCTATTGTGGACCTTTTCTGTGCAAAAAATTTCCATGTAGTTATCCACAGTCATTTGAGTCTTGATGACTAGATAAACAGCAGTCATGAAGGAAAAATTAGCAAAGTGCCTTTTAAGAAACATGGTGTTCACAAAAACTGACTGCTTAAAATCTTCTGCATCTGTCTAGAGAAACAGGGACTACTTTTTGAGTCACTCTAATATTGCGGTATTTACAGTGTGTATCACCTTTCTCTGCAGAAGGTTATACAGAGCACAGCCTGATGCAGTTCAGCTTCCAATGTCCTGTCTGTGGGCTTGAAAAAACCCAGCAAACTGACCCTGCTACTGCTCACACTGCTCCTCCTGAGTGAATTCCTCCTGCCTAGTCCTGTAAGGTCAAATGAGACTCTTTGCAAACAAGCCTTTGCAAAGCAGTTCTGCTCTGTCATGTTAAGAGAAAAGGAACCTAGCTGGAGCATGTACTAATTTTAATTAACACAGTACATCCTTCTCACCAGATGATCTGGTTGGGTTTTTTTTTTTCTCTTTTCCTCTCCTTCCTTCTTTTCTTTTTGCTGTTTTCAGGCTTTTTTCTTCTATCCTTCCCTTTTGCATTTTTTTTTCTCCTTTCACATACTATTTTTCTCCATCCCACTTTCCCCTTTTAACAACCCACCTCCTCCTGCATCCTGTTTTCCTATCCCTTTGTCCTCTCCCAGTCCTTTGAAGGACTACACCTGTGTTTTTCTAACAGTCCCACCAGAAACAGCTGAAGGCAAGTGATAAGAAACTGATAAAAACCTCTTGAGACTTAAAGGCTGTATTCCTACTAGCCTGCACAAAGGGAAATGGTAGATGTGGGTTAAGGAGAGAGGGATTAAATGAGTCAAAAACTGCAGAATTCCACCACAGGGGATTTAAATTTCTGTAGTTCCCATTAACTAGTGCACACCACCATTAAACTGCTTGTTCTGGTTAATATTTAAGAAGGGGGAAAATGAGCAGAGTCACATGGTAAACATGTCTGGAAGCCTAAAAAAAGGAATAAGAAGTTAATAAAAGTGTGTATACACGTCAGACATCATACCCAGACCAGGAATGGTGTTATCATTTCCATTACAGGAGCAAATACCTGCCTCTGAAACCTGCAGAAGTTTTAATCACTTTTTAAAATCCATGCCCTGTGAAATTACCTCATTATTTCCCCTCTTCAGAACTGTGCTTTCCTCACACTCATTTTGGACACCTTGCCAGGTAGGTCAGTCCCCAACAAAAGCCTGGTCCTGTTCTTTAAGCCAAAACACACTCCTCAGGTCTGCCCCAGTGCATTTAATGTGCTGGCTTGCAAAATTTCTCTGTGGACTGTGTGCACTTAGAAATCAGCAGTATCTGATTTGGGAGTCACACAGGCAGTTGCCATGTCTTTGGGTTAAGCATAAAGGGATTATATTAGCTCTGGCAAATGTCATTTATTTCGAGGATTTGAGAAAAGATTTTTCTTATCCCAGTAATTCCAGATAATCTAACTTAAGGATCCTAGAAAGATAAAGCTGAATCTCTACTTTTATACTGAGAGTATCCAGAGCTCATTACGGATTTTGCCAAAAATCACAGATCCTTGGTTTGCCTTACCAGCTGAAAAAAACTGCATCCACAGACCTCCCAGAATTTTAAGAGAAGACCATGGCAATTTCCAGCTGGGTATGTGATGCTACTCATCCTGCAATCCACAAGTGCTCTCTCTCTCCTAGTGAGAGCTGGACCTTCAAGTAAAAAACCTGTGTGCCCTGAGACTGCAAGGCCAGGTGATTCTCCAGCATCACATCTATAAAACTAGGGAAATGGGCTCAGGGAGATGGGCTTCTGCAACCAAATCCATGTGCAGACAAGTTCAAGTCACCTAGCTTTCCTATGTCCTTTCTGCAGAGATGCAGCTAATGTTAATGTCTTCAAAAGAATTCTACATATTTAACTATCAAATAATATATGGCTTGCATGTGTTAGCTGACTGCCATCCATGGAAGGGGCTTAGCTAGGGAGTCTAGCTAACTACACAAATATTTTGGAAGCTATCACCTACAAAGAAAGTTTGGTACGTTTTGTACTGACAAGTGATTTCCACACAACTCTTGTTGACTATAGTATTTCACACTTTAAAGCACAATTCAAAACAAAAAGTATGGCATGCACAAATTCCCACTGATCTCATCCTGTACTAGTAACTGTGTTGGTAGAATTAGAGCTGGTAGCAAGCTCCAAGTGGATTGTAAGGAAATTCACTGCAGTGAAGTGTTATTTTCCATATTCCCAGTTGTTACAAGAGTGCCTAGATTCAAAAGACTAAATAGCCTCCTTTGTTTATTACATAATCTGCAGAACTGCAAGCAGAGAGCAACAAGGAAAGCACAGATCCTTCCTCTGAGCACTCTGACATGCCCCCTGTCCAAAAGAAGTCTCTCTTCAGGCTCACTGCTCTGCTACTCAGCCATTCACTTCAGCAGATTTTTCCAAATTGCAGAGATGCCCATTTATTATGCCCATCCATACAATTATCTACATCTACACACATGTATGTGCTCTGCTGGCTGCCCACACTGAGCCCATCTGCCAGGCTGGCTCCATGCCCACCGGGACGTTGGTCGGTCCCTTTCGCTGAGCGGAGCTGTCAGGCGGTGATGGACTTTGGTGGGCAGCCAGGAGCCCTCATTCTGCAGGGACCAAAGCCTCCCAGTGCCACTCACATTTGCGTGGCACACTAAAGGAGCACGACCACTGGCATGCGTGCCAAAGCAAAGATTTCAAAGGGGAAAGAAAAGAGGAGCGCTGACTGGTACTTCAGACTGCGATCCAGCCCTACTTTGTGGAGGTGATTATGGTGGACAATGCTGCTGTGGCTGAGCACAGGCCAGCCATCATTTAACTTTGACTTTGGCACCAGTCAAGCACAACAGGGTAATTGTGAGACGACTCAATAGATGTAAATGGCCGCTATACAGGGCAATTCTGTGAGGCATAAGGGCATAGACAAATGGCCTACAAAAGGCAGACTTGGTGAGTAATTCCAGCTGCCCAGGAACCAGTAGTCAAGATCAGAAGTACATGCATCAGATCTTCAATTCAGCCCAGATCTTTCCAGGAGGATCATCTTGCACATGCTGCTCCTGCTCACATTTGTTTAAAGCTGGCCTTCACTTTTACACTTACACTGCGTGAAGAGAGGCGGGTCATGCTTTGCATTGGGGTTTTAATCTCTCAATGACAATAATAACATTTCCTGGCATGTTATCTTCTACTTTTCTTTTCCTCCAGTCACCTGTGAACTTGGCCACTAGGAGCCGGCTTTAGAACCTCTCAAGGTGGCTATTCCTCATGGCTGGAATCAGCTTACCCCACCCTCACTGGTGTTAAGTGGGATGCAAACACAGCTCCGCCTCCCTGCACGAGCCAAGATGAACAGTTCAATGTGGTCTCACTGTTCAATGGGTCTATTCACCCGTAAGTATGGCGAGCAAATTCTGGCACTAAACCAGCAGCTCCTCTGCTCCCCAGGAATGCCCAAGGGCAAAATTATATCATGCTTTTATTTAAATCAACATCGTCAAACTTCACTATGGAGGAGTTTTACCAGTTAAATGAGCCTCCACTCACACATACTGTGTGAGGACTCAGTGGTCAGGAAGGAGTCCCAGCTGAACTTTTCAAAAGTTAGAGACAATGCTGCAAGTTTCTTTCCCCTGTTGATTTTAGTCAGGTCAGAAAAATCTTACATTATGATAATTATATCACAAAACAGTTTATATAGACATTTCCGTCACATGACATTTTAATTGCTGTTACCTCTTTAGACAACTAAGCCAAGACAGAGCTTGTCAGCACCAAAGAAAAGAAAATCAAGTGTGCTTCTGAAGTCTGAATTTCTTCTTAAGCAAAATAAGCAGACATCCAGACCACTACATGAGGAAATTCCACATGTATCTTCTACTTCAATTTTGAATGGCTCTTCTGACATCTCTTCCAGCTAAGAAGATTAAAAAAGACCAAATCATTTGAGATACTGCATTGCTTCTTGACATCAATCTGGTGAAAGATTTAACTGAAAAGAGCCTTTGTACTTGGTATGTTATAGGATGGAATTCTGTTAAGTTGTAATCTCTTTTGAACAATAATAAAAATCGCTGTATTTCCCTTTACAGGCTGTTCTGCCTATACAGAGAGAGCACACCTATAAAAATGCAGCAGCCTCTGTACAATAAAAGGTACAGCTCAGGATTTCCCTCTGGGTCCTTGTGGCATATGCACAGGCATGTGAACTGTCAGTGATGCTTCTCACATAATCAGTACAAATACAGTGCTTCCAAGAGGAGATGACGTCACACATTTGATAGTACAGGCACTGCATGAAACAATTATAGTCCCTAGCAGCAGCTGTGGATATGCCATAGGTAAGCTGAACAGTTGTGATCTCCTTCTCTCTTCAGTGGGATGGAGAAAATACACCAAGACTGGATTTATGTCATCGTAACTGAGGGAAGGATTTTGCTCCATACAAAACACATGCCCCCAGACACTGTCTGCCTTAAGCAGCAGGTCAAAAACCTGACTCAACTGAAGTGAACAGCATCAGGGCAATTAGTCTCAGATTTGGTCATCTCCACATCAGCACACAGGGACCACTGAAAGTTCCAAGTTCTTACAAGTGGCTTGGCATTTTTTCTCAGTTGCTGGGACCTAAACCTTCCCTGCACTGATTTCTCCAAAAGTGACACTAGATCATCTGAAGAATACAATAGAATGCATCTAACTTAAAAACAGATTAAGCATTTACACTTTAATTGGAATATGTACATTTTAGATCTAAACTTGCACATCTTTCCTATATGATTTTCCATATGTCTTCATTGTAACAGTTTCCCAATTTAAGGCAATGTGAGAAGACAGAAGCTCTTTTTTGCAAGACCGTGAACACACACACACACACACACCCTAGCCCAAAACCAGCACTTACATCTGCAGCAGTCACAATATGGTAACTGGCTACACACAGGAGATTAAAAATATACAGATCAATAATGTTCTGCTACGATTTTCAAACAGAAACCTCATGTAATTTTTTCCAAACACAGTCCCTCTAGTAGCTTTTGTAATGACATTGGAGAGGGAGACATTGCATTACACTCTTCAAGCCATTCTCATAGTCCCACACATAATCTCCCCCCTGCCTCCCCCCGATTTTCAGCAAAAGTGTCATTCTTGTGCTGTTTGTGTAAGTGGACAGAATTTCAAGCATCTGCACCCAAATGATTATAAATCAAGGAACCTTCATGCTCCATTAGCTTGAGAAGATAGCGTTATTAATGACTGCTATTCAAGGAAGTTCACAGTAAGTGTCTACATGAAGACACCTCTGATGTAAGGCTTTGTTTTGTTTCCAAAAACAGCTGCGTGGGCAAATCTTCACTCTTGCTGTTTAACATATTTCTGAGGCTACCACTTCTAAGAAATATCAATTATTTTCCTTAGTTTAGCAATTACATCAGTTTCCTGTGGAAAAAGAAACAATACTAACATTCCACAGCAATGCTCATGAAGAATCATTTAGCTTAACAAATACTGGGGTCTATGAAGATGGAACACTGCTCTTACTCTGCTATTCTTTATCTGGTTCCAGAAGTCTGAAAAAGCTGGTTGAACTCTAAAGCACAAAAAGTGAAATTTTAAGTATTAGGTTGTATTACATGGACTTGAAACAATGTAAGAAATGACTGGGTAGAGCCGGGCAGAGCTGATTTGCACCACAGGTTAATTAATATACCATGATTTCCTACATGATCCTAACCAGCAGCCTTTTATTTCCACAGAAGTAGGACCAACTTTGCAAAGAAAAGGCAAGTCAGAGGTCTGATTAGGTGAGTTTTCTACCTGTTAGTTACTTGCCTAGGTGCACAACGGATGTGAGGCAGCCCATGCATGAATACCACATAATACTGAAATTCAAGATAAGAGATCTGACTCATCACTCCACTGCACCAGTTTTATGCCTACGGGGCTCCATGTTCTTCCATGGTGACTCAGACCCAAGACTCCCCTCTCTCCAGGAAAAACATGACAAGTCATGCAGTACATGTCAGACTTACCCATCAACTACAATCCCCATTTGCCCTGCAAAATTAATTGGAATGTAACATTCCATACCACTTGCATCTTGCTGTTAAGCCTAGAGATAAGAATATATATAATTAATGTAAAGAGTAGCAGTTTAAAATATTGGAATTGACCCTAGTACACCAATACACTCAAGGCAATACACTCAAGGAGGCCTGTTTGATAAAGCAGTCATTTCCAAATGTTAATAGTGTCACTATGGGCACGCTAAGACTAACAACATGGAATTAAGAAGGAGATTAGTCACTGGAACAAAAAGTTTCTCTGAAAAAGTTCTCATTGCAAGACTGCTGCTTTCACTTCTCTAACCCAAGTCTGCTGAAACACAAGAAACTTTGAACAACTCTAAGGTAGGCATTGACTGTTTCCTCCAAAAGGGCACGCTGTGTTTACGACAGCTATTTTTGGCTTTCAACTATAGAAATATAAAACACCATGAGGCCCATTTTCTCCTCACAGCTTCATGTCTGTATATATTCATTGATTTCAGTGCAATTATATCTGATTATTTGCCTGGAATGGAAGTTATATCAGTGCTGACCCTTATAGGCAATTCTGAATGGATTTATACTGGGCAAAATGTGTAAAAAGGCAATCTACTCTACAGTCTGACAGCATACAACTGTGGAAATCAAGGAAATAATTAATAAAGGTATAAATCTTCAAAAGCCAACAAAACAATTCATCCTTCACCTTGGTCTAAACCTTAAGGGATTGGTATCCAGCAGTTTACCATAATGTACCTTGTGCTTTTTTTCTGTTTTTTAGTCACAGAATCAGTGGGTTGCTCTAGAAGGCGGAGATCACTGCCACAGGTTTCTGTTCAGGATTGGGTCCTGAGCTGCTTTGCAGAGAGAGTTGAATCCATGATGGTTGACCCTGCACAGTTCAGCCATGCTGGGCACTGGTGCACACAACCAGTGACACACTGAAAACTGCTCGTGGAAATGATTACACACCACTGGGGAGCCACATACTGAGCATTACATGCACAAACCATCCACTTGCTTGTGCTGGCAGAGGGCACACGTATGTAATTCTGTATTTACTACCACCACTGCAAGATGATAGCATCTCATTCTGACTACACCTACATCCCACTGAGAGGTCAAGGCAGGAGATGGTATTATATGTGTGCTTTTCTACAGGAAGACAAGATTTATTCTGAGGCATTCAGTTCTTAAGAGTTTTACCTCTGTCTTATGAAAAAGAAAAAACCAAATCCACAAAAACCCACAAAATTGTCCACTGCAATGAATACAGACTTTGAATAAATGCAGGACCTTGACTCCAACAGGAAGGTGAAACCCAAAAATGTGTCAGTAGGATCATTCTCTTTTGAGGAGGACTATAAAGACATGAACTTAAAATAGACATAGCATTGGCTCTTATCTCATGCTCACTTACTCTCTGACAACCAGAAACCAGGGTGACTTAAAATCGTAGCACTTACTACTCTTTGGTTGCCATAATTTTATTAGTCTGGTCATGTGGCAGTCACAGGTGTGAGACACAACCTGGTATCCAGGTAAAAGTTACGGAAACAGCTCCATAGCTAATGACACTGTTAAACCACAGAAACCATGCCTTTACCCCCATCATTAAAATACTTCAACATCCAAAATACAAGGGGAGAAACAGAGGTACAGCGTTCAGAACTGAACAGCAAGTTACAGAACTTCAAACGCAACACAGTATATTGAAAGCTTACTAGCACCAAATTTATGATGCTGCTAATATACTTGAACCTAAGGTGAACCTCTTCTTTTAACATCTGGGTCACCAGTAACTACCAAGGATTACCAGACCACACTGCTTCCCACCCATGTCTAAAGTACTGCTAAAGTACCACCTAAAACATCACCCATGCTGGGAAGTGGATCCAGTGACTGAGTACCCGATTCGGCGGTCGCCAGCAGTATTTCACTTTGGGTGGTAGCTGGTCTCTAGCATGGGAGCGTGGAACAAGCCAGTTTGGCCGCAACGATGGAGATTTTCACCGCCCAACACCAAAGTTTGCCAAGGAGCCGGCGAACGCACAGGTAAAGGCAGTCGCTGCTGCGCTGCGGGGCGCCGTCCTTTCGTCACTTTTACCTCAGCCGGCTGCAAGAGGCGACAGCGGACGAGCAGGGACAGCCCACCGGGTCCCCAGGTGGTCTCCAGGGACCCCGGGACCCGCTGCACGGAGCGGCTGGGTGGGCGACAGGGAGCGAGTGCCGTGCCGCATGCCTGTGCACACTCGCACGCCGGGAGCGCCCCAGCGGCGCCTGGGGACGGGCGGGAGCGCCGTGCGACCCCACGGGGGGCGGCCCCGGGAGGGTGGGGGACAAGGGGGGCTGCCACCCCCCCCGGCCCACCCTCCGGAGGCCGCCCCCCACCCCCTGACCACGGAGCCGATGGGGAACCCCCGGCGCCCCCCGCCCCGCACAGGCACACGGCAACAGGCGGCGGCGCCCCCCGCCCAGCGCCTCGCACCCGCTGCCCCGCTCGGGATCGCTACCTCGGCAAGGCTCCGTGCGCTCCCGCCGCCGCCTGCTCCCGCCGCCGCCGCCGGGGCGGATCAGCTGATATTTACCTGTGAGGTAATGCACGCTCCGTAAGGTCACCGTGCACCCGCCGCCGGCACACGGTGCCAGGCAGGAGGAGGGACGCGCCGGGAGGAGCGGGAGTTGCTCCTGCTCCGCCGCCGCCGCGCACGGCGCCGGAGCGGGGCGGCCGCGCCGCGCAGAGGCAGAGGCGGCCGCTGCCGCTGCAGCTCCTGGCACATGCTGCAGGTGTCAGCGCAGGAGCTGCCCCGCCGCCCGCCCGCCGCGCCCGCCCCGCCGCGATGCGCAGCCGCGCCCGCCGCACCGCGCCGGCGCCGCGCTGGTGCGCCGGCGCCCTTCGCCGGCTGAAGCCGCCGCGAAGCCGCTGCCCGGCCCCGGCGCTCCCCTCGGGAGACGCTCCCCCGCCAGCACCGGCGGAGAGGGGGCGGTGGGAGGGATGACGTAGCGGGGCGTGGGGCAGGGGCGAGGCCGGGCGGCGGGGCCGGGAGCCCCCTCCGGGCCCCCCGAGAGCGCGGCTCCGCCAAGGGGGTGCGAGCGGGACCCCCCCATCCCTGCCGGAGCGGCGGGCGGGCCGGGGGAGCGGCGGGGCGAGCGGGGGCAGAGGGATGATGTCATCCCCTTTTTCAGGGGAGGGAGGGGCCTGTCCGCGGGAGGAGGTGGGCGCGACGCCGCGGCTCCCTCAGGAGCGGGCGAGGAGCGGGACGCGCACGGTGCCGGCCGCTCACGGCGCCGAACCCGCGCGTCCCAGCCAGCGCTGCCCCGGGCCGGGCTGGCTGGGGGGCGATCGCTCCGTGCCGCAGCAGCGGGTCGCGGGGCAGGCACCGGGGGAAGGCGCCCCGCCCCGGCCGGGAGTCCCCGTTGTGCGTCCCAGCCCCGGGCCGGGGTCCCCTGTAGCCCCCGCCAGCCCGGCCGCGCTCCCGCTGCAGGGCGCAGAGCGGAGCGCAACTTTGGCAGCGGCAAGGCCGGCCGGGGACTCGGGGGAAGAGCCCTTGGTGCAGCCCTGCCCCGGGAGCCGCCGTGTCCTGCTGGTGCCGGTGGCGGTGGCGGTGCCGGTGGCGGGGCGCACGCTGGCTCCAGCGCGGCTCGCTGCGGGGAGCAGAGGTTGGCGGGTGGCTGGGTGGGTGTGCGGGAGCTCCCGAGCACATCGGTACCCCGGCTGTGGGGAGTGACGAGCAGCAAAGGCTGCTGCTCATCCTGCGGTTCTCAAAATGTGCGCAGGATGTTTGCTGGAGAAACCGAATGGTCTCCAGCGCTCGGTTTCTGTGACCCACTTATTTTTCCCTAACTGGTCACATAAGCCATAGGGATTAACCACGTAGGCTTAACACACAGGTACCTGACAGGAAAATTCAGCATCTTTCAGAGTAGCAGCCTCAGGTTTCCTTTCATCTTAAACCATCAGCACCTTTAAATAAGACACAACTATCTGCATTAGAAATGCAATGCATAGTCTTTAAAGCAACAGCATTTGGAAGTTGGGTGGGGTTTTTCATCTTCAGTTGTCACAGATTTTCCCATCCACTTAATAAAAACAACAACATATAGAACTCTTTAGCTGCATACCTAAAATCTTGAGCTGGGATAATGTTTAAGGTTCTAAATGCTCCTAATCACATGGTGCCAGGAAGGCTGAAGGCTTTTGGGATGCTTCTACATCAGACCTGTATTGGGACTGATGCTTTGTCCAATCTGAAAGCAACATGAAGAGACTGCATTTCTGACTAGAAAAAAAAGAACAAGCAAACAAGAAAATGAAAAGGGGGAGGTTTGATCATACTGGAGGCTCAAGCATGCCTGGTTAGACAGCTAGGGCGTTACACTACCCTCCTTCATTCAAGCATTAAGCACAATAATCCTCATTTAAAAAGTCTTAAGAGAAAGGCACAGGCAGTGCTGGAGTCTCACTCTGATAGCACTTTCTGGATACTGGCCTCCTCACACTGCTGGAGCAGTGGGAAGGAGAGGTGAGAAAAGGATGGAGATGTGATTCAGGCATAGTTGGTACCACAGAGAGTGGCCTGCTGGTACCCCTGGCTTGGTGAGATGCACTGGGAACGTGGGAGGGATGGAGTGCATAAGAGGTGACACAACAGCTGAAGTGAGGTATGAGGTCATGGAGGACACTGAGGTTGAAATGGGAGCTCGGAATGAGATGTGGTGGGTGATGGAAAGCCAGCAGGGAATTCTTTGTGTCTGCAGATTGTATCAGTCATGGAAGCTGATTATTATTATCACAATATAACAGAAAAACACAGGGGAAGGGCAGCACCACAGAGGATGAAATGAATGAGCCTGTAACCAGGGATTTTGTCCCTGTAATGGTGAGGTAAGGGAAGACTTGTGTTCCAGCAGGGACGTTTAAGTGTCAGTAACCTTACTGAAGAGTGACACGTAAAACAGATCAGACCACAGGAGAACCTGTCCTTAAAATCTCTGTTTACAGCTCACAGGAGAATATACCGGGAGACCTTGATGCTCAGCAGGGAGTCCAGTGAAGACATTAACAGGACTGAGGAGAGCTCTCTGGGTTGCTAACTGGGAGAGCTGTTGTAAATTACAGCTTTGAGGCTTTGTCAGGGAGTGTTGCTTCATTTCTTGAAATTATGGGCTAAATTAATCACTGTTTTAACATAGTGCTAAATTATTTGCACTTACAGGCAGTTTCTCCACAATAAATCTTAATCTTTCATTCTCTGGAACATGCCCTTCCAAGGCTGAGTGAGCAATGGACTCCCCACTCCACGGGTCACAGACCTGACTGGGATGGACTGTGCATGTCAGGAGAAAAAATGTTTTCAAGGGGGACTGAACTACAGTTGGCAAGCTGCTTTTCAGCAAACTGTTGTCACATGGGAGGCAGAATTCCCATAGAAAAATGCTTTGATTCCTGTCAAAGCACCACAGGAACAGGATGTAAGGAGTTGATGATGCTCTAAGTCTGGTTAGCAGTTTTGAGACAGACAAGTGTACCTGCCTGACAGAGCTACTACTACATCAGGAAGGTTATTTTGTTTAGGGTACATGGTAAATCAGCATATTCCAAGTGAAGCTTTCCTTGAATGTCCAGTTTGCAGGAGAAAAAAATGTTTATGGGTATGCTTGAAATTGATGAAAACTAAATGAAAACCAAACCAAAAGGGGAAGTCTCTGCAAAGTGAAAATCCTGCTTTTTGGACAGTTTTATGGACATGCTGATGGTACAAATAATGAAATGCAGGACTGTTAAGGAGCAGTCTGAGTGCTTCCTGCAACTGTGAGATATATTTTAGCCCTCTGTCCCCTGCAGAGACACATTGGCCCGTGTCTAGCAGAGCAGTCTGCTTTCTGCAATCAAACACCTGAAAACTTGGTCCCCACCCTACATCCCCCCACCTCCCATTAATTTTATACCTGCAAAGCGGCACACTCCAGGTACTGAGCCTGGGGAGCCATTTCTCCAGAAAACTCTTCTTTATGCCCTTTTCTATAGATGCATTTGGATTATCTCACAAACTACCCTCATGTTTATTAGCTTCACCTGGTCTTGTCATCAACACTAGTCAAGTACAAACATTAATCAAATTAGAGGCTCAATCCAGCCAGGCATAAGGTCAAGCTTCTAATTACAAGGTTGGAAAATGGGAATGACTGGAAGTAATTCAAACTTAAAATGTAATTCTAGGGCAAATTTAACAACAGGTTCTTTTCTAGTTGCCCTATTATCTTTCACCTTGAGTTTTTAAGATGTCTCATCCATAAAAACCCAGAAGTCTAACTTGCACCTCTACTGTGTGGCTTGTCTTGTTCCCCCTTCCAGCACAAGGCAAGTGTCTCAGGTATGGCTAGCTGTCATTCTGTTTGAAGATCAAAATAGTTCCTGCATTCCTAAAACTTTTTTCTGTCACAACTTCTAAACAAGCTGTCCTACCACACATTGACCAGCCCTTCTTTCCAGCCACCAGTTCATGAAGGAGTTTCCAAAGCTTTTACTGTCTTTCCTACAGTTTGCATTTGTAGGAAACAACAACATTAAAAAACCATGAGATTTCCAACAGTCCCCTCAGGTTTTCCATGCTCAGCTGATTTCCTCTTGGATAACAGAAATGGCTTTCTAACAAGGATGACAGACATGATAATGACATATTTTGACCAAGCAGCACTCCCACCATTCAGTGCTAGATTCTGGGGTTCCTAATTTCACATCCCCCCACTGCTGAAGAATGAGAGATCACACCTCCTACATCCAAGAGTGTGATGGGAGCAGGAATCACACTAGACAGTGCTGATCTTAATGTCAGCATTAACAAATCTCATCTGTCCCCAGTTCATCTATCACTGTGCCAACTAGGCATCATTTTGTATGATTAAGTACCTGTGAAATCAAATAGTAAACTGAATTTGTTCCACTGGGTACATTATCTGAACTGGACCTTTGGATACATCATCATTAGTATGATCTTTGACTCGTCAGAAATGCCAGAATACAGATAATAATGGTAAAAATACTGACACTGTGCATTAGTGGTTTCCTTGACTCATTACAGCCAGAGAATAAAGTCCATACTTCACTCTGGAAAAATGCACTGCTTAACACTGAGATGTCACAAGGAAGAAGTAGGATTTCTGCTACATAGAAATTAAAGATTTTAGACGGCAGAGAACTACAAAACACTTTCTGCACTGTCTTACTGTAATCTTTTTCATTAATAATTTTATTTATGCACTCCTTGGAAGAAGGAAACTGTGTTGACTGTTTAGCACCAGATTATGGGTTTAATTGGGCTTTCTTAATGACCTGGAAGTTAGAATTGTGATTAAGTCTGTTACTAAATTAGTAGCTTTGTTGTAGTTGCATGAGTTTTGTTCAGAATGTGATGGCAGTTCCAGAGACACATCACGCTGTATTAGAAGTTGCCACAGACCTTTATTTGCTGGCAAAATGAGGAGACTATTCACATCTTCCACTTCTGAAGCACCTTCTGAGAGCATGACTTTGCTCCAAGAGGAGTTCAGAATGTTTCCAGTGGTGTGACTGGCTGTTGCTTGTGCTGGGGACACCAGGGGACACCTGCCTTGCGTTGTTTTAGTGCTGCCATGGTGTGACCGCTCCTCAGCTGGGCTCCAACAGGCTCCCACCCTCACCCTGAGAGTCCAGCCAGTCTGCCAGAGTAAATAATGGGTCTGAAGGGAATCTGAGAGGAGTGCAACTGTGTGAAAGACTGACAAATGCATTCCATGGGAGGCTGTGAGGTAGCTGAGTGATTTTTCACCAAACAGTGTTGTTTCAAACAGATTGTCTGAGAGGATAAAACTGCAAAGATCACCAGCTACAATAGTAAAATATTTAATTCCCGTTTAGGAATTAATATTAAATAAATTATACATTCTAGAGCTGGAAGTCATCTTTCAAGAGAGTGAAAACATTGTGCTACACAATTATTGTCAGCCGGTATAAGCGAATTTATAAGTGTTATTTGCATTAATGTAGTTGCATGGTGCATTACTATGCTGTTGTGTTCTATGTCCTGAAAATGCTAAAGTGTAACTTTAAAGAGTTTGGAAGCTGCCTATTGTATTGATACTGTGGAGCAGTACATAGGCTTTTTACAGAGACTTCATAAGCACGTTGCTGCAGTCTGTGCCAAGCAGATAAATATTATGCAGTATTTTAAAAGGGAAGTGAATTTACATGTGTATCACCTAGACCTCTACACATACTGAGGGAAGTTAGTGGTTCATCTGTGGCACTGCTGCATGCAAGAATGTGGGATAGGGATTTGTCAGCTGGTTTGAATTCCTAACCCAGTCTGAGCTGAGTGTTGCCCTTGGCGCCGCCCTTTCCTTTCTGTACCTCCACCTGCAACAGGAAAAGGCAGTGGTCCCTTGTAAACGCCTTAAGACCTATGAGGGAAAAATGGGAGCTATCCTTGTGGTAAGCAGGTGTGTCCGTACCTGCCTCAAATAGTTACAAGACAGTTATTTATGGGAGCAGACACTTGAAACAATGGTAGCCCACGCTTCAAACACAAGCACATGCAGAACGTGGATGTGAAGCTGTACGATCTTGAGAGGAAAACAAATCATTAATTCATCTACGTGTGGCTCTAAAGAAGCTGGAACAGCTTTTTCAGTTGTGTGCACACTATGTTGTGTGTCAGGGAGATGCTGTGTGAGTGAACAGCCTCCCTTCTGTCCTTGTGACTGCACCGAGCCCTGGCACTATGGGTTCACCTTGCAGAGTAAACAATACTGGGATCACACAAAAGCAACTGCACAGAAAGGGACAAAGGCTGCCTGAATAGGAAGGATGCAGAAAGGCACAAAATGAGTCAGAGGGAACAAATTGTAATGACAAGCCTGAAAGGATGTTAGAAATGGGGGAAGGCCAAAGGAAGGTCTGCTGCTTCGTGGGGAACGAGAAAAAAAAGGAGGTGACATGAAGATTGACACGTTCAGTGGTTTCCAGTCACAAACAAGGTGGTACCCAGAAACTTAGCATGCTTCATTTTAACAGCTGTGTAGAAAAGTCCAAAATCAAGGACAGAAAACCTTTTAGACATTTAAGGAATGTAGAAGTCATCCACTGAGCTTTCTGCTGGCAAAGTTGAAGCACTGTAGCAGTCTTAAAAGCACTAACAATGATCTTTGACAGCTGCTAGAAGAAAAATCTCAGTGGATAAATGTAGTACCTGTCATTTAAAAGGCGAAAATTAAGAAAATGATGACTTTCAGGGGAGTCAAGCTAGGACTGTCACTAAGAAACATTTTGAAGTAAGTACGCTTTGTTCCTAAACATGCAGAATACAGTGAGGCAACAAAGACTTTTGACGAATAAATTCAATTAAACAGATCTAAGCCCTTCTTTAGGACAGAGCCTGGTTCCATAGGCACCTACCCCTTATGCTGATGGTGACATGATGTCTCTGAGAGGCATGCAGGAGGGTGCTGTGTTTTCCCCTTCTGTTTTGAGAAATTTTTACCCCTCAAAACACTTAATGTCTGCGCAAGTTCATCCCTTTCTATGGGTGCTGGATTGACTGGACAAATGCTACAAAGATCCTGCACACTGTTGAATCCCTCCCTACCCTTTGACTGTGTCTGGGGGAAGGTGGAAGTTACAACCCTGCTGTGTGTTGTTAAAAGAAGATAATCTGCTGCCTGCATAGGTAAGGCAGATTCAATCTACTACAATCTAACTGCAAGGGTAGTTGCACAATCTAACTGCAAGGAGGCTGCAAGGATAAACTGTGCACACTGGGCATCCCTGACCTAGCTGCTGGTAAATGGCAAGCTCAGATGTGAGTAAGGCTTTTTCAAAGCTCTTGATGTAGTCCTGCATGATGTTGTTACATGCCGAACTAAAAAAAAAAGGAAAAAAAATAGAAAAGAGGCCAGGCTAAAATCACTCTGCAGTCTGGTAGGGGCATGAGTGCTTGAAATACCACTCGTTCAGAGTAATTATCAATGATTCACTGTCAAACCAGGGAAGCACTGTGAATGAGGTCCCACAAGGGTCTGTCTGGGGTCAGTTTTACTCAGTGCCTTCATTAATGACTTGGATGGGAGTAATGATTTGTATGGAGGGTAAAATTTGTGGATGACATTGAGATGGAAGGCTTTGTGAGCACTTTGGCGAACAGGATTAGAATTTAAAACAATCTTGCTACACTGGTGAAATGCTCTGAAATCAATAAGATCAAATTCAATAAAGAATGCAAAGGACTCCTCTTAGGGGGGAGAAGTCAAATGCAGAGGTGTGAAATGGAGAATAGCTGGCCAGGCAGTGGTACTGGAGCCAAGGCTCTGGGTCCTGCAGTCAGTCATGAACTGAGGATGAGTCAACAGTGTAATGCTGCTGGAAAAACATTCGCCCCCATAATGACTTCACTGTCCCATGAGCTGAACAAATGTAATTCTGGTGAATATAAGGATAATTACTCTGTGCTACTCAGCACTAATTATTCAGGTTGTGCGCCCGGTTTGGAATACTATAAGAAAAGAATGTAAAGCAAAATTAGCTAGAGAAGAGGAAGAGGAGTGATTATATTTATTTAATCTAGAAAAAAGAAAAATAAGAGGTGACCTCGTAGCATTCTTCACCTGTGTAAAAGATTTGCTGAGAAACATCAAGTTGTCTCCATGCCAACAAAAAGATGAAAATTGATTTGCAGCAAGAGAGATGTATGTTAGATCATCATTTTCTCAGTATATCTCAGGATTTGAAGAGGTTTCTTAAAGAATTCCCATTCTCAAAGTTTTAGAAGAACAAGACAGGCATACTTCATTCACAAATGTGTTACAGAATTGATTCTTCTTCGGTGGAGATAGGACATTTATGTTTGTTCCAACCTTTTGTATCTGTGATTTCCATCTAACGCCTTCAATCACTAGAGACAACATAATTCTAATTGCCTAATGCTGCAATTCAGTATAAAAGTGTGTAGTCAATACAAAATAGTGTGAATCAATTAAATTCTGAACTTTGCGTGATGGTGTACAGAACTAAAAAGCTGATATACCATAATATTTTGTTATGGCACAGCTCCTTCCACTAAAGGGCTCAGTCCTAAGAATCCTCATAAAAGTCTTTGTATAATTATCTTACCTTTACTCTGGAGAAAAGAAAAAGCTCCTCACGTTGGTACAAAATTGAAGGATTTCACTTCTTTGTGTATTACAGACGTGCACAGCACAGAAACCTTTCTCAACCTGGTGATGTGTGTGTCATTGGCTTTTTTTCACTTCTAGGTGTGGGCTGAGTCCGTTTAAACCCAAACGTCGATCCAGTTCCAGGCGGGGAGGGGGGCGCTTGGGAGCTGCTGCTGCCCAGAGCAGGGAGTGCCAGCTGCTGCCCTGCTGCATCCCTCCCGCACGCCCAGGGCTGCGTGGGCAGCTCGCCCTGCTGTGCCCTGCTGTGCCCTGCTCTGCTCGGGCTGCAGCAGCTGGGGATCTGACCTGCAGCCTCTCTGCAGTACTGTTGTGCAGCTCTGATAATAGCATCGTGAAAGGACCCAATTTATTTTTGCTGCGTACGCTCTGTTCTAGCATTTTGCCTCCTCTTCTATTCCCAGAATCCTTGATTTGAGAGTACAGGAAATGCTGTAAAACCAAGCAAGATGTCATGAAATGCTGCTTATTCATTCACTGGTTGTTTTTTCTTTTTTCCTATTACCAGCTCTTTGGGCTTTGGAGACATTTGGGGTCTCTGGAGACTGCTGCAGAGATTTGAGATTCCCAGTTGGTTATGCAGAGTATTGGGCTAGGAAAAAGTCTGTCAGGTCTTCAGCAAGAAGCCTTCTTCTTACCATAAGTTTAATTTTTACCCTTTATCTTGAGGGTAAATAAAGGAAATGAGAGAAAGGCTTTAATTTAGGGACAGAACCTGAGAGCTGCAAGGTCAATTCTCCTTTGAGGTAGTCTGGGCCATGGCTAGGTGCCTGGCTGAGGGGTCAGTCTAGGGTTAGGGTTAGGGGTTTAGGTTCCAGGTTCAGTCAGGGAAAAGCACAGAATGACCTCCAGCTATAGGGGAGGCTGGTCAGAGGCTGGGCCAGTTTGAGTTGGAATTCAGGTTAGAGCAAGATGAGGAGGAGCAGAGTGATGGTGGATATGGGGCTGGCAGGTTGCTATCAAAGGAGGCTGAGGGCTGCAGGAGGAATTCTCCCATGAGGAATTTATTGCTAATGGGAGCAAGCTAATCCTGACCCTGAGGTGCTCTAAGAGGGCTGTGGCTGGCCTTTGGGACAGGAGGTGTAGCAGAACCAGCTTCTTTGGACAAAGCTGACTGGGAAAAAGTAGTAATTGGAGGGTGGCTGGAAAGAGCCCAGAGCTCAAGCTTGAGTTTTTCCTGGCCTCATGGAGCAAGGTTGAGATTGGGGTAAGGTGGCCATCAGGGCTTTGTGAAGGAGGAACAACCAGTCCCTTCTGAGCAGAATCCTGTGGTTAGCTCTACAGGGTACTCTGCAGAAACCTGGGCTCTGCTCTACACCCTTTCTGCAGCCCTGACTACAGAAGCTGGCAGAGCGAGCTGTGAGGACATGAGCAAAAAAAACCAAACAAGGTGCTGGTCCTTTTGGAGCCCAGATCTCATCATGGCTTCCACTCCTCATTCCCCCACGGCAAACATCCTACTCCATTCTGTAGCCTGAGGGTGGTACCCTGGGGCTGCCTTCAGCCCTGCCTCTGCCTCTTCAGTCTCCCTCTTCCCTTCCTTCACCTTGACCTGCTTTCTTACTGTAGTCTCAGAAGTCAGCTCTGGCTAAGTGCAGGTGGTAAGGGCTAAGTGCTGATGCCGAGATGTGCTTATCCAGTCTTCTGATAGCCCTGCCAGCCCTTATGTCCACTACAATCATATAGTTCATAAGAAAGAAGCCGTCTGATCTTCAGCTCTGTAAAAGAAAGAGAACAGCAGCAAGGTGTGGGAGTCAGCAGCAACAACTCTTTGGCTTTGGAGAGCAGTTGGCTCAGTCACTGAACAAAGTGGATTTAATTTTATGAAGAGATTGCTTTTGATGGAGACACAGAACTGCTCACTGAGGGAAAGACTGGATAGTTACATCTGCTCTGAGAAGTGGTTAGAGTATTCCCCATCCAATGCCGGAGCTAGGTGTGCATTATTGGTAGGTAGTGGAAAGAAGGCTTTATTTTCTCTAACAAATTGCATTAAGATTACAACAGAATGGGGTGAGCATTCAGTATCTCACAAAGCTAAGGTCAGTTGAAGTGCACAGCATTTATATTTTCTCTTGTGAGAACAGAGACAGAAACACTAAGGTGGAGGTCCAGGGGTTGAGTAGCATTAATGTCTGTCAGCAGAAGGAACAAGCTGGTTAACAAGGAGGTTAACACCTAATCACACAGGAGCTGGTTAGTCTTATTACCCCAGAGAATATCCCCCCCAGCCTCTGCAGCTTTGGCTGAGCAATCTCCTCCTTCATGCTGAGGGGCACTGAGTCCACACCTCTTGGGTACAGAAGAGAACTGGTCTCTGGGTGCATCTCAAAAAGCAACTTTTTCATGTATAATGCTGTTGACTTTAGTCATAACACAGACTCCATTATCTTGCTGTTCATGAGAGAAAAGAAATAGGATTCCTTCACTTCCCTGATTTATGGAGGAAATGGGAAAACTCTGATTTATTAAAACAGACTAAGTATTTCTCCAAAATAAAGAACTGTAGAACTTCACTCAGCCAAGCATTTCTCAAGCTACAAGAACACAAAAAAGTAGGAAGAGATTATAAATCAAATAAATTATTTTTGATATCTCTTCTGTAGCTATATCTGTGTCTTCCATCTGCAGGACTCTCCTCTTCAGCTATTCACTTTGCAGAACAGATACATTTGAAAAGCTGGCTAAATTGAGAAATGTTACACTTCTGTTTAAAAAATTCTTATAAAATCCCTACTTTTTGAATTACCCAGCAACCAGATCAAACATTTAATGTAAATTGCACTTGTTTTGTTGAACTCTGTACTAGTCCAAAAACAAATTATGGTGAATATAATTCTTTTTCTTTTGTTCTATGGAGAAGAATTTCCCCCTAAAGACAGTTTTTGCTCAGATTGTAATTTGGGCCAGAAATCTGTGTAACATTCAACTGCCAGTAATAGACCACTTTTCTGATAATTGAACTGAAATAACAAAGTACAAAATCAAAGTCACATAATAATTGCACTTTGCTGAATTAGTGAAAACTAATTAAATAGAATATTTGATAGTAGGAAAGCAGGGTGAGAAGAAAATACACAAAATGTTTCTTCCTTGATAGCAGCACTTTAACCTTTGTGTATCTTCTGGCAAGCAGAGAGAAGATCTGTGACTGATAGAAGAGAGGTTCCTGTGTTCTTTTCTCCCAATTTCCCCTTTTTTATTTTTTACAGATCAACATATTTACTTCCATTCCTTTTTCCCCCCCTTTCTTTTCAAATTACATTTTTATTTTCAGCATAACCACACCTGAAAATCTGGACTTTCACCCAATGCACTCTCCTTGAAATGTGTCACCTTGAAGCTCTTCATCCATGGCCGACTCTCAACTCTCCCTTGCTAGATTGCCCAGTTTCCCAAGCCCTAGACCCCTCGAGGCATTCCAAGACCCTGCTATTCTTTCTTTGCAGTTCTTGTATGGTTCATTAGTGGAAAAGCAGGGAGAAATATACACATGACTAGGTCGGACCCAAAGCCAGCTTCTCTCTGGAACGACTGTAGCCATGTTTATGGGGTGCTGGGGCCAAGCAAACTTTGCTGGAATCTTGCTGCATCTTCTGCAGCCACACAAGTGTTCGTGCCTTGAACCACTTTGAGTTGCTGCCAGGCTCATTGGTTCTGCTGGAGAACCATGCAGTGATGGTTATCCTTGTTCTAGAGCTGAGCTGGCTACTTTCATTTTCTCTGGGAGCATCACATGATTATGGAAAAAGGAGAAATGAGGGAGGTGTTTCCTAGAAAGATGAGTTGAACCTGCTATTGTGAAGGTTAGCCTGGAAGCAGCAGTATTACCTCCATTGTTATCAGCCAAAGATGGGGTGGGATTCTTCTGTTTTCTGAAGTTTCCTAACACCACAGTGATGAGGAGTTGACAGCACATGTGTAGATGTGAGAGGTTTATATAAGGTATCAATAGTTTCTAGGCAGTTAAAAGTGGTAGCTGTGTACCCAGATTTCATCTGGGTGTTTGTGCATTAGTGAGATCATTTACAGGAAAACCTTCCTTGGGATTGTCCTAGCACCTGTTCTGGCCACGTAATAGTGTTAGAAGCAGGTCCCAAAGTACAATCAGAAAATAATGTCAGCAAAAAAACTTGAGAAATAGCAATAATAGAAAGAAAAAACACATATAATACAAAAAACTGTCCACCAACGTGCACATTTCAGAAATAATGAAAAATACATTTAATTTCACCGTCAAGTATTCAGTGGACACTAAACCATAATTGTTCAGTGCACTGTTTACAGTGAGGAGAAGTAGAGAGAAATAGAAGGGAAAACCCCATTTGGTGGTAAGGGAGTGTATAGCTGTGAGTAAACTGTGCTGACCTTCTTTTAGCTAGATCAGGATTCATGTTCCCGAACAGTTTTGGGACTGTTAAATAGGTGAGGCTGTGTACTACAGGGACTGTTGTCTCTTGTGTGGAGAAGACACCATGGACATCTAACACTACACAAAAGGAGAAAGATATCTTCAGATAGATACAAACATGTGTTCCCTACCTCCAGATATGTTGATTCCCTAAGCCATGAGTTTAAACATGACTGGTAACAAGTTTTGTAGCAATGCCATGATCTGTGGTGTGTCAGCTAGGAGACACTGTCACCCATGAGGATTCTGCTGTTACCAGTCCCAGTGATGATATGAAAGTAAGTCCCAGGGGTTCTAGCTGCTATTAAAGCCTGTTTGCTAAAAGTTATAAAACACCCCAGATATTTTCACATCCCATGGAGACATAGTGCTTGAGATACCAGAACTGTAGTACATAGTTTGGCCTCTCCTGGAAGAATGTTGTTTCCACCAGCAATGGCAGTATGTTATTTACAAATCCCTGCTTATTTGTGAGCTCCTTCATTATTCACAGACCCATGGCAGCCCTAGTCCAGACCTTTGATTTGGCAGTGATTCACAGAGGACACACATTTTGTGTTTCATAGTGGAAGTGTGGACAACCTGGAGCTGGGCAGCTTCTGTGGTGCATCGGCTGAACTGCTCTGAAGGAGGGAGATTATACACAACAGGGTAAGACTTCACAGTTCATCAGTTTAATAGTAAAGCAGATGGATTTTAAAGGCTTGAGGACTAATTGTCTTAAGTTTTGATTCCAAGAGAAATCATGTGAGGCCCTAGGTGCTTAGCAACTGGGAATTGAAGTGGCACAGCTGGAGGATGAAAGGCACTGAAGTAGGACAGCTCACGGATGGCTTCAGATTTGTTCTAGAAGTTTGGAAGGGATAACTTTGTTTGCACAGACTGCATGCCAGATCAGGTATTTACTGTTCTCTTAAGCACTGGTACTGGATGGGGAATAACTTAGAGAAGCAGTATGACGTGTCATCAGTGTGAATCATGTGTTGGGTGCTCCAGCTAACTGGGCAGAAATGTAATTTCCTCCCTGATACCGATCAGCTTCCTTTTCTCATGTGCTGTAGTGGCCCAATATTAATAACACAGCATCAGAGCCTTACAGGACAGGAAAAAGATTGAGTAACCTTAACAAATGAATACACAACCCACCAGAAATCACAACAGAATTTGGGTATAGTAGTTTCAATGCTCCAACGTGATAAAATAAAGCCAGAAGACTTTGTGTCAGCTGATCAATTGACATAAATTATATTTATTTTGTGACTTAATATATGTTATATAATATTTATATTATTATGTATTTATTATAATTATTTCAGCTTCCTTTAGCCTTTTCACTGTTACCACTTCTAGAACCATAGGGATAATTGTATCTTAAGAAAACAAGTAAACTTCTCCATGTTTGACAAACTGAGATGTCTGTTGAAATAAGAGTCCTTTTCAAATCAATCACATCTCTAAACATGAGGTGGTGGCTGAAAACATGCTTACAAAAAGCCTTTTTAAGTTGTCTGGCAGATCTAGCCCCAACTTGTTCAAATATAAGAAAGCAAATGGGCTGCAAAAAAAAACCCACTCAAAAAAATTCCTAGCAGGAACTTGGGTTACTACACAGTGTGAGTTAAAATTAGGTAATAGGAAAAGCAAAGAAATAACAGGCTTTAATAATGTTAGGCTTAAGTTAGTATTAGTCCACTTCTTATTGGAATCACAAAACCTTAGCACTTGGTTACTTGGATAAACTGAGCTACATGGGAACATAGATTTCAGAATGTTGTTTAAGTCACTTGTTCCGTGATCTCTCTTAGAAAAATTATTACTCTCATAGTCTTCAACAGGCTGACAAAGGTAAGGTATTTTTTAAAGGATCAGAGCTCAGACTAACAAAACTGATTTAAAGACTGACCTGTTTAAATATGAATGTTAACTCTTGAGTATAGGTAGATTGCATTTAGCATTCATGCAAAGCATACCCTTCCTTACCACCTCCGGAGCTTTTATAACTAAATAAACTCTGCTGACTTAAATCATGTATATCCAAGAGTGACAGACTTGGCAGGAAACTCAGACCTCACAGAGAGCTGTGAGAATCTTCTTGTGCATGCACCGCTTTTCAGGGATTTGTCCAGTTTATGCATTGATGCACTCTATCATTTTGGTCATGCTTGCTTGCTCCCACACACCTCCTCCCCTAAATGAAGACAGTGTGCTTCTACTGCTGCACCTTTCAGAGACTGCAGGATTTGCAGGCAGAGCTGAGCCACACTCTCTTTGCAGATGACTCTCTTCACCTGGACACCACTGCTTGTGTGTTGGAAGTTCCCACCTGGGAGCAGAGCTAGCAAAGGGGCTCCTCAGACTCCCCTAGGCAAAAGCATCTGTCTGCAGCTGGTTTGAAACTGGGCTTTGCTAATCTTGGAGAGTTTACACTAAAACAGGTTGAGCGGTGCTCACTTATTTGACTGCAGCTGGTGATGAGCTGGATGGGACCCTTGTGGCAGTGGGTGGTTACACACAGGGAAGCACAGGAGCATCTTCAGGTGACAAAGCTGGGGCCAGAAGAGTGCCACTGCCAGCACTCTCAGCCTAGGGGTAGTGACATTGTGTCTGTGCACTCACCTACCATGTAAAAGTACATGCTTAAGTCAATTTTCGTTTGCTCTTCTTCAGTGTTTTAAGCCTTCCCATCATCTATTCCTTTAAGCAACTGTAAGAGCAGTGAACAGCTGGCAAAAGGTTTGTACCCCATTCGCCAGATTAACCACTTTGAAACGGTTTCCTTTAAAGGAAAGCAGCAGCTATTATGTTGCCTTGATTTAAGGCGGCAAAATCAAGCCCTTGTGTAAACATGGGGGTTTGAGTACTTTGAGTAACAGGCAGCAATACCTGGTGGTTTGCTGAGTTGGCATTATTGCATGAATGTATATATGATCAGGGCACCTGAGTGACATGGACACAGAAATACAGAGGTAAGAAACTTTAGCCATCTACTTTGGGTTTTTAGCAGAACAGATCAGATAATACCAGAAGAGAGATGTATTCCACAAATTCTTCTTCCATGTGGCCTGCTTTTCTATCCCAAAACAGCCTCTTTGGGCAATACTGGACAAGCTTTTAAATACTCTGGAGTGATTAATCCCACCAAATGTTCACTGTCTGGCACTTGAACCCAGCAAAGATTTTAGCAAATGCTTGCCATTTTGATAGAGAACAAAATGCAGCTATCAACCATCTACTGAGATATAAGAAGAAATAACAAAATCATTATTCACTTTATTCACACAGAAGAATATTTAGAAGTTCCCCCAGACTAATTTGATGGCTCCTTTATACCCCTTTTTCCTGCAGTAGGATCTGTCTGTCTTTTAAGACTGGAATAGATTTGTTGTCCTGAATAAAAACCTCTGCCCCATGTCTTCCTAATAAACAAGTTTAGTACTTGTATAATACAAACCTTGTCTTTGTGCAGTCCTGACACCTATATAGAGGATATCTTTCCTGATGGATGTCTTTTTCTAATGTAGTCGTCCCTAAATTATTATACTGTATGATGATAATAAAAGGGATTAGATGGTCTCAAGCTTCATTGGTGACTATCTGACAAGGGAAAATTTTGGAATTAAAAAAACTCCACAGGTTAGTTTCACACTCAGAATTTCTACACATGAGAGGCTTTCCATTGAAATGAGATGCTTCTCTTTAACTGCTTCACATTACCTGCTCTGGAATAAATAGAGATAAAGAAGCACTGGACTTTTAACTTGCTGTAATTCATTGTTTTCTTGTAGTGGGTGTTTCTTTAAAAGCACTCCCTCAGTGCTGTGAGCTAGAATTCCATGTATCTTGGGACTGATGGGGACAGGGCATTTTGGGATTACTGGAATTAAAAGCATATTTTGTTATTGGTCACTGTAAATCTAAATTTTCTGTATTCTTTAACATAAGTGTAAAAGTACCATGACTTGTCTTTTACCACAAGAGCTCATTGCTCTCTCTGACTATGGATTTGTGTCTCAGGACAAAAAATTGATTGATGTGGACAGATACAGGACATAATTCTCCCAGGTACTGGGAGAATTCTCCCTGCTGCTGCTCAGGAATAGGGTTTATCTGCACTGGAGCTTGCCAAATCAAAGGTCTGTAAGTGACCTCGAAGTTCATTTGAGTTATCCCACTACCCCCAGGTTCAACTGTCCTATTTCCTATTCTTTTGAGTCTCAACTCAAGCCTTGTAGAGACCTGCACTAGGAAAATTCCCCAGCAGCGCAGTAAGAAAGCAAAAAGTAAGAACTGGCACTTATCTCTGAAAAACTTCATGTTGGGTATGGCTCTTCCCAAGGCCAGGGAATGCAAGAATGGAAGTACTTCTGTGGTAGATTAAGTCAAAGGTCTGGCTAGCTCAACACTGTGTATATAAGATGCTGAAATTGGGCACTTACATTGAAAAAGGTCTTATAGGGAATTTCTCCTTCAATAGAGACAATATGCAGACTACCCTTTGTAATTACATCAATAGATCTATTTTTTATTACCGTTATCATTGCCTTTAAAAACTGTTTAACTTTTTTCACCTGCAGCATATCCTTTGCAATTAAGGTTCATAATTCAAATGTGAATGGAAAAAAAAAAACCTTTCATTTTCTTTATTAGAACTTAGAGCTCCTAAGACCTTTGACTATTGAATTGGGGAAAATAGTGAAAGACTATTCCCTGCTCACCTTTCACAAACTATTTGGAAGCTCAAAGTTCCCATAGAATTTAGTCTGCCATCATATGGGAGCCACTCTATGCATTTATTGTTCTGACAGCTTTCTCCTTCCTTCCTGTGCTCTTTGTGAAAGTGAGCAATCAGAATTATGTGCTATAGTCAAGATGGGAATGAATGATAGATTTTTACAACTGTATGACCTTTTTTACTGTTATTTTCCTCTGCTCCCTTTCTCACAATGCTTAATATGCAATTCAGTCTTTTTGAACATGAAAAATTGCTCTAAATCCAACTTCCTGTGTGGAAGTAGCTAATTTAAATCCCAGCGCTATGTATATATAGTTCATATAATCAGTGTTACATTGAAGCAGTGTACCAGCTTCACATTGTATGCATTTGCACTGTTTCATGAGCTGTTTTGTCACCAATTAAAATACAAGAAGAATCCTTGTTGGATGTCTTTACAGTCAGCCTTACTCTGAACACATTGCTCTGCAGACATTGCAACCTCATTTTCTGCCCTTTTGCTACGTAACTTTGAAACATCTGGTACAGCAAAAGCCCTAGCACAGATTTCCAGAGTAGTATCTTGTAACCAACCTCTGTTGCAAAACCTGGCCATGTCTTCCTGTTTTTTATTCACACATTTTAACCGATGTGTGTGTAAGAGAGTTCATTAGGACACCTCCTTTCTTCTCAGGAGGCTTCTTTGAGAAGCTTGCTGAAAACTTTGGCAATCAAAGTATATTATATCAAATCACTCTTTTTTTACATGCTCACTGACTTTTAAAAAGGCCCTAATAAACTGGTATCTCAAAAATTCCATTTATAATAAGCACCTCAATCTTTTCCCAGTGGGTCTTACTTTGGCCTTATTTCTGTTAAATGTATTCATCATCTTAGTTCCTACTGCTTTACCTTGTACAGGCAGAGGAGGGGATTTTGCAGGAGAATTGGGATGACCAGTGATGGCTGACTGGCTTCAGACTGACAAAAGCTATTTTTCTAGAAGTAAGAACATGGGAAACTCAGAGTGTTCAAAAGTTTGGCAAAGTGAAGGAAACCTTTCTTTGGACACAAAAACCCAATGCTGTGTCATCATTATTAAAGAATCTACAGCAGGACTGCAGGTTTTCTCCTTAAGAATTTTAATCTAGCGCCCTGCCAGTCAGGGTTGCTCAAACAGAGGTTTGAAGACTTTTAGAACAGGCTGAACAGCCCACAGGATGCTCTCCTGAGCAGCAGTTGCCAGCAGCACACAATCTGAGATGCCTGGCACAGCTGCCACAAAGAGGGAACAGTTTTATTAAATACTGTTTGAAAATTTTAAGTTGCAAAGCTTTTGCTTTGCATCCTCTGTGTATTCATGTGGGTGTTAAAATGGGGTAGTGCACACCAGCCCACCAGGTGCAGGGGGCTCTGTGTGATGGATCAGAGGGATCATTCTGCAGCCTGTGGGTGCTTTCAGGAATGTTGATCACTGTTTACCTGTAGCACAGAGTGGATGATCTACAGAAGAGCTTCCACCGACAGGCCCAGAAAGGTTTTCTGTGCATTGTCCAGATTTTTTCCTTCAGTAAGATTTTACTCTTCTAATTTGAACTGCACACTCAGTATGAATGCTTCAGCTTTTAGAATTATTTATTTTCATTTTCTATGTTGTGAATTTTAGGAACAGCTGATGAGAAGATGCTTAATCAGTAAACAAGATGTACCTTCACTTAGTAGACAAAATAAGATTCTGTTTTCCTTGATGTGCATCAAAAGCATATCACCAAAGGTACATACACACAATTTTGAGACTGTTTTGTACTATGAAAATAGGAAAGTTAAGGTGGTTTGGCTTAGGGTCCTGGTGAGCAGTCTCTCTTATTGGGATCTTTCTCATGGAATCTCCATGTATTGGAGGTCTGTATCTGATTCATGGCACCTCTGGGAGCAGTTTGGTCTCTGTCACACTGAGGCAAAGGGATGGCAAAGCTTTGAGTGGCTATTTTAACAGTAATAATAATAACCTATTGATAATGCCCCTGTGCTGTCACACTCTCTCCATAGCCACTAATTGCCCTACTTGTTCTGGCCACACTGTGCTCTGTTATCTTGTAGGTGTTTTCTGGCAGCTGCCAGCTCAGATTGAAACCTTCTTTCTTTCTTTAAGCACTTCTATATGGTTCTCTCTTTGCTGTTATGCCTTTGACTTCCACTTGTCCTTCATCTTCTGTAGTCTGAGAAACATTCCATGTATCAGAGGGTTGTGGACTCCCAGGAGATCCCTGAACTTTATTTCACCTTTTACTTTTCAGTTCACATAAAACTGTGAAATGGTTAAGCCTGATGCTTCGAAGGGATGTTACAGGTGCTGAATTGGCAAAACTAAAAAGGGTGGTTCATGGGTTTCAGGTTTGTTTTCTTTGTTGTTGTTTTGTTTTTGGTTTGGTTTTTGTTTGTTTGTTTTGTTTTGTTCATCCCCATCAATGACCTATGCTGCTGTTCAAAATCTTGGGCAATTTTGGAGATACGACTTTGTCTGGATTCTCTCTAAAGGTTTCTTACCGCAGATAGTCTTCTCTGACCCCTGAAACTGATGAGTCTCATGCTGGGTCACTGGCATGGGAATGGTGAAAGGGGACCCTTCCCTGCTGTCTTGCTCTTCGGTGTGCCACTCTGGCTGTTCTGCACTCAGGAATAATCATGGGAGGTCTGTGCTTTGCACTTGCACAAGTGCAGTGCTTGCTTCTCTTTTGGACATGACCACCACACAGAACTTCAAAATGCACTGGTGAAGGCAGAAACACTTAGGGCTCCTGCTCATGTGGGAAGGGAAAGGGAAGCAAAAATAAGTTTTGGCTGTTGTCAAATAAAAGAAAGCAAATTTAAAACAAAAAAATTTATAAATTTGGGGTAAGGAAGAAAGCTACTAAAATCTTAGCTTCCCCCCCCATTGCTATCACTGAACTAAGGGATGAAAAAGAAAGAAAATAAATAATGTTAAATTCTAAATCAGAATTAACAGGATGATGCAAAAAGCTAGCACTAATTTTTGGCATGAATACCTTCCTCATAAAGTCATACATTAGATAATCATACATGGGTTGTTCTTGATAACCTTAAATTTTAGTTAAGAAACCTAAAGAACAATTTGATATTATGAGGACCAGAATAAGTGATGTGGGGAACTGGGGTCAATGTTGGAAAGGAGAAGCCAGCTGAGTGGCAAGTACACATGTGATGGGATAGACATTTGGGGCTTTTTTGGGACAGGGAAATAGGACCAAGTTGGGGGCTTGCTTGACGGTGGTCAAGAAACATTTTGAAGACTTGGAGGGAAGCACTAACATGTGGATGGCAAAGGGCTGGGGAGAAACAAAACTCCCAGCTGGGCTGTTGGTGACCTGAATGCTCAGGCAGCAGAGACGCAGGGCTGAGTGCCCAGGTTGGTGAGAGTGCAAAGAATGTCACCATTCTGGGACACAGAGAATTCCTTTTGGGCTCTTGGAAGGCATCACAGTCTCCTTCATGTCCTAAACTCTCTCCATGTCACTGCCAGAGTAGATCGTCAGGGAACTCTGTAGCCTGGCCAGATGCTAAGAATTGCTGATCTGGCCTGTGTTGTTTTCAAAGGTCTTCAAATCACCATGTAAATCTCATTAAATGTTCAGCTTCAGAACTACTTTCTGTTTTCTACTCCATCATTTCCAGCAATTCAAGGGGTTCAAGTCTGGAAGATGTGTCATCAGAAGAGATAAGGTAGGTAAAACACCCTTATGGGCTAGCAAGGCAGAGTCAAGGACTTAGGAATGCACAAAGGGAGAAGAAATGAGCATAAATAGACAGACCATCTAAGTGCCGTGTGTTAGAGTGGGACAAACAGAGAAGCAAGAAAGCAAGGAGCATCAAAACACTCTGGTCACAGTCTTTTCTCTCTGTGCATGTGCATCACTGCCCAGTGGGTATCAAGCTCTCTAAAATAAGTGCTATATAAACCCATTCAAATATCTAGAAATGTAAACACAACCTGGTTAATTATATTGTAAACTCAGAGTTAATTCATCATGATGCATGTGCCTATTTATTTTTACATTAATGAAATGAAAGAAAATCTAGTATTAAGCAAGTAACCAAGGATTTAGGGAGTGACAGATGATGTCTCAAAGTCAGTAACAGTGGCTGAAGAGCCAAGAGGCCATCCCTTTGCTGCTGTGGACTGGCATAGCTCCACTGCTACTAACACTGTTAGCTAAGCATCAGTTTTTGCACAACAAAAGAAAAAAGGTATTTATAGACTCAGGATAAAGTAAGAGCTGTGGTTTATTCATGCTGGTAGCTTCCCTGCTAACATAGTTGATATATGTTTGCTTAGCCCACTAGGATGCAATTATTACCTTTAAATCTATGCTTTATATGCAGAATAACAATACCTGCAATATTGGAGGGGAGGGATAAGAGTCCACTGGTCTGCAGGATTAAGTGGCTGAATGCTCCAGCCAACACACAACAGCCATTGCTCATGTTGTTCTAGGAAGTTTGCACCGTTGCAAGTCCTTTTTCCACTGGGTCAGGTGCCATTGGGAATTAACAGACTAGAAAGGGTGCAGCAGCAGCAGTACATTACACTAACCCACGGATTCTGAGTCAGTATCACTTAAGTGAGGTAGGACACTGGAGTTTGCAGTATTGATGACAAAAGCCTGAGGCATCCAGTGCCAATACAAACCATCCTGCTTTTTACTGACAGCTGCTTTTCATTATTTCCAGAGAAGCATTTCCGAGACACAAGATTTGTATCTTGCTGCTACATGCCTTCTACACACAGTGCTTAGCAGATAATCCCCAATGCACTGTGGTATATGGAGCAATAAATGGCTGCTGAGATTAATAGACTGAGCAAAGCTGAAGCATTTAATCAATCTGCAAAAAGTACTCATTGCCAGAATACTGCAGGCAAGAGAATTTGTTCTTCATGTACAACAAACCTTAAGAGGGAGCAGCAAAATTTCTACTCACCGGTGAGCACTTGAACTGCTGAACTGCCCTCTTTCTAAACAGGACAGCTCAATGTGGGGTGGGGATGAAGGGACCAGCTATGGTGATAACCAAGCAGGGAACAGGTACAGATTTAGGCCTGACTGAGGAAACCTTGGCCAATGGTTTCCATGCTTTACACTGAATTTACATTGTCCTTTATCTTTGTGCCATGGTACCCCCCACTTAAGACAAAGAATAAGAACAAATATTAGAGCTGGTATGAGAAAGAGCAGAATCTAAGGAGACTTCGGATTTTATTGATCCAGCCCAACCTGGATACAATTTATAGCAGCTGCCAGGCTGCTACAATTTACATCAGTGCTTTAAAGTCCTTAACTGTGTGCCAGCAGGGATTACTGGAATGAGGTTTCCTCTGACAGACCTTGATGGACAGCTCACAGCATCCAGGGGGTAAGGAGCCCTGTCCAACAGGGAGCTCCTGTCTGAACGCAGAACCTGCATATGCCTTACCAGCACAGAGGTCACTGCTCAGGCTTTCTGACTTCAAAAGTTGTCCATAGGCCTCCAGTTTCCCATACAAACACATCCAGCTGCCTCAGAGGCTCTTCCACTTGCCTCAGAGGGCATCACACTCCTTCTCTCGGCCTGAGACACCAAAACAATCCATAGAGTTCAGCAAGTCCCTGTCAAAGGAATTCATTGTGGTAGTGTTTGCAGGGGTCCCAGGATGAGGGAAGAGATGAGAATCTTGACTCCATGTTTCAGATGGCTGATTTATTATTTTATGATATAGATTATATTAAAACTATGCTAAAAGAATAGAAGAAAGGATTTCATCAGAAAGCTAGCAAAGGAATTGAAAGGAATGGAATGATAATTAAATCTTGTGGCTGATCAGAGAGTCTGAGACAGCTGGACTTTGGCCATTAATTAAAAACAACCACATGAAACCAATCAAAGATGCACCTGTTGCATTCCACAGCAGCAGATAATTATTGTTTACATTTCATTTCTGAGGCTTCTCAGCTTCTTAGGAGAAAAGATCCTAACGAAAGGATTTTTCATAAAATGTGTCCATGACAATTCATATTTCATGATGCAAGAAAAAATATGCAAGCCCTGATGGGGCAGAAGGAAGATGGAAATGCCATTCCATGCACTTCCCATCTTCACTCACATGTTCATCTGTACCCTTACAGCACATGTTTATTTGTACATCCCAATATCTGACCAAATGGGGAGCTAGAATTTTCACTGCAAACTCAGTTACTCTTTATTTAAACCTGAAAAAATGAGAAATGCTGGTGCAGGGCTTGGATGCTCTGAGAAGTGCTGGTGCTGCATGCTGTCTCACACTGGACTCATTTCTCTTTGCATCTTTTTCCTAGATATCATATTAGTTTGGCAATTAGGAAAAAAATTGTTCACAAAAAGAGTAATCAAGCATTGGAACAGGCTGCCCAGAGATGTGGTACAGTCACCATCCCTGGAGATGTTAAAAAATATGGAGATGTGGCACTTAGTGATAGAATTTAGAGGTGGACCTGACTGTGCTGTGTTGATGGTTGGATTCAATGATCCTAAAGGTCTTTTCTAGCCTTCAGGATTATATGATTCCAGGGGTTTATAGCCAATTGTCCCAGTTTTACATGTCCACTATCACAGTCTTTTCCAGCCCTTCTTCAGAATTTTCAGATCAGTGTAAAACATTTCCAGAAAAATCATACATGTTAGAGGGAGCGTATCATCAGTGGTCACTCAAAAATCTTCTCCTACATGACCAGCTGATGCTTGCTAAGTTTGTGTGAGAATGCAAATGAA
The DNA here is from genome assembly GCA_039654755.1 of Calcarius lapponicus. NCBI lineage: Eukaryota > Metazoa > Chordata > Aves > Passeriformes > Fringillidae > Calcarius > Calcarius lapponicus. The sequence goes on along the minus strand of CM077464.1, from coordinate 111,087,095 downwards.
GAAGCATCCCTGCCTTAAGCTCAGATTTTTCACAAAGCAGCTTGGTAGATTCAATTGGATCTGAATCAGGTTTCTAATAATCTTTTCAACTTCACAGACAGGAAAAAACTAGAAAAGCACAATAAAGAAGGAGGTGGCTGCTCATTTGTAAGACTTTGAAAACAAGCAAACAGACAATAAGCAAAACCAGATTTACCTTTTTATAAATCCAAGGTAATCTGCTTTTCTCCAGTATCTTTGTAATGAATTCTCATTAGTTTACAGATGGGGCTGTGGCATTTAAGTGGTTAATGATACATGGCCTCATTTTTCTTTCTTCAGTCATCTGACAGATGCCCACAGTGTCCTTAGGATGTTATTATTTTTGAACTGAATATGACTGCAATATTTATGAAATGTCAGTCTTTCATATAATGTTGTAAAGTCAATTAAGGAATTATTTATTAGAACAATACACCGACTAATGTGAACTAAACATTTTTAGAAAATTGACATAGTCAGTTAAATGGGAGGAGAGACTTTCTTAAGGCTTTACTCTGGGTTTCACTTAGACAGGCTTTATTCTGAGACCCTCCAGGTTTTATTCACATCAGCATAAAGGTGGAGTAAGTGCAGTGCCAGTTCATGTATCTGTAGAACATGTTCTCCAAAAACATTTCCAAAGGAGGAGGCACTGTAGGTATACTTATCTTTCATGAATGTAGGAAATCTGGAATAATTTCTGAGTTTTTATCTCTTTTGCATAAGAAACACGTGAAAGTCTTGGGAGTTTTCCAGAGCTAATTAATTTAATCAGTCCTTATCACTCCCAGTTCTGAGCCTTTTAAGGAACTGGTTTGAGCACTTGTCACTGCTAACTTGAAATGGCCTGATTTTACACTATTATCCTTTCTAGTTCTGAAAAATAGTTTAGGACTATAGCCACAATTTGGACATGTATCTTACAGGCTTTCTGAAAGCTCTGTCATCAAAATGTATGTATGTTCCTGTGAGAACTTAAGGGATGGAAAATGTCATGCTACTGTAAAGAAACAGATTTTGACAGTGACAATCCATAGCTAATTTGAAGGAATCTTACCAATTAGTTTGAACTCAAGGCTGTCCTGCCTTAAAATTATTTTGCTATGAAAAGAAATGTGTTTTTCTTCTTGAAATCACATTTAACCTTTATTCTTTTTTAGAAAAGAACATCAACTACTTTTTCTCAGAAAAGCAGAAAAAGCTGTAGCACAGTAACCATTTAAACGCATTATATTTGAAGTGCTGTTACAACAAGAAAAGCTGTCCATGTGGAGAAAACAAATTATCAAATGTGAATCCCTTCCAATTCTTTAGTCTATTGTCAAAAAAAGCTATTTAGATAAGACTGTATCCCTATTTCTAGAGTACTGTTGACTTCACTGATTACATTGCAGATATTAATAAAAAACTCCAAAGTAAACCCCATCATGTACTTTTGGCATGGGATCCCTAAAAAGTGTAGAAGGGCGAAACTATTATTCCTATTGACTTCACTGGGGAAGGGAGTAATGCATGTAAAAAGATAGATACCAGTGTCAGAGCTGAGATCACTCAGTCCTTTTCCATGCATTTAAAGGACAGGATGGCCTTCTGACAAAGACATTTTCTGTTTTCTTTAAACTTTCCTTAAATACATACAGCAAGAGACGTGGATTTGATACTGCCATATGCAGAAATAGACAACACAGTAAAATAAGTGTGAAGCTCACTGCAGCCAGAATAATGACATTTTATTCTGACTACATATTAGCATTTTTATGTCTACTTTGCAAAAGATGTTAAATAGCAGGTACAGAGTGACTCAGACACCAGAGCTATTTCCCTATTAGCTGCCTTTATTAATTCCATGAACCAAGGGCATGTCTCACTCCATGCTACTGCAGGCCATTTTCAATAGAGGTTTGCTTCTGACACACTTTAATGGCAACTTTTAAACAATCAAAACTCATATTTTTCAGTTCTTTTTAGGTATATACATATGACTATCTAATTGCTCCATGAAGAGCTTTTTGTAATCTAAACTTTCCCCAGCTTGAGGGCCTTTCTTCTTGACCTGCCATTTTCTGAGACTAAATAATTCCCTTCTTTCATTTGTGCTGTCGGTTTGATAGTATTTATAAAGACTGCTTGTTTCTCTCTTGAGTATTCACTATGCTAGATAGTACAAAATTGGTTTTATCCTCTGTGTAATACAAATTTATTTTACAGGTGGTTGTGCTTTAACTTCAGCTGGCAACTCAGCCCCACAGAGCTGCTCACTCAGTCCCCTACCAGCACCACGGTATAAAGAATCAGGAGGGTAAAAGTGAGAAAAGTCATTGGTTGAGGTAAAGACAATTAATTAGGCAAAGCAAAAGCCACGTGCACAAGCAAAACAGAATAAGGAATTAATTCACCACTTCCCATGGGCAGGCAGGTGTTCAGTCATCCCCAGGGAAGCTGGGCTCCATCACATGTAAGAGGGACTCAGGAAGACAAAAGCCATAGCCCCAAATGTCCCCACCTTCCCTCTTCCCCAGCTCTGTATGCTAAGCATGATGCCATATGGTGTGGGATATCCCTTTGGTCACTCGGGGTGACACACAGCTGACCTGGCTGTGTCCCCTCCAAACTGCCTGTCCAAACCCAGCCTGCTCACTGGTGGAGTGGTGTGAGGAACAGAAAAAGCTTGGACACTGTGCAAGCCCTGCTTAGCAACAGCTAAAATATGCCTGTATTATCAACACCATTTCCAGCACAAATGCAAAGTATAGCCCGTACTAGTTACTGTGAAGAAAATTAACTTTATCCCAGCCAAAACAAGCACTGAGGCCTAAAATACTGTTTGTTGCCCTGGACCATATTTTTTGGATCTTTTTATTGGTGCACTGACTTTTACATTGTGTGGATTGGAAGTGCCTGTAATTCCAGGTGTGGCTGCTACCTGAGCCAGGCATAGTCATCTACACTCAAGATTTGCATATAATCCTCCTCTTTGATATACAACCATTAATTCCTTTGAACTTCATGGTAGTGGAGCTGCACTGCAAATTTTATTTGGTTTCTTGCTGTTCAAGGGGAGCTTATTGGTGAAGGAATAGGCTGCGCAGCCTGCTCCAGCTGCACAAGGAACCATGCTCACGGGCTCTTGTCCTGCTGGGGGACTTCAACAATTGCAACATCTGGGAAAGAAGCATGGTGAACCATGGAAACCCAGCAGACTCCTGGAATGCAGGGAGGATGACTTCCTAAGCCAGGTAATAGACAGCCCTACCAGAGGGGATATGATACTGGATCTGAGGTCACCAACACCAGCAAACCACTCCAATCAAGACTGGAGTCAGCGTGTCCTGCAGAGATCACAAACCAGTGGAGTTTGTTGTCCTGAGGGATATGGGTCAGGCAAAGTTCCTGAACTTCAGGAAAGCAAAATTTCAGCTCTTCAAGGAGTTAGTCGATATGTTCCCCTGGGAAACTGCCCTGAGAGAAAAGGGAGCAGATCAGAGCTAGCAGCTCCTTAAAAATGCTTTCCATAGAGCACAAGAGCCAGCAATACCCAGGTGTAAGAAATCAGGGAAGGAAGGAAAGACACCAGCATGGCTGAGTTGGGATTTGCTGGTCAGGCTAAAGGGCAAGAAGGATATGCCTAGATAGGGGAGGCAGGCACAAATATCCTGGAAAGAGTTGGCTGTTGTTGCTCAGTTGTGAAGGGATGGGGTCAGGAAGGCCCAGGTGCAACTGGAGCTGAACTTGGCAAGAGATGCACAGAGTAGAAGAGCTTCTAACAGGCATGTCAGCCAGTAAAGGAAGATCAGAGAAAGTGTACACACACACACACAGATAAACAATCTGGCAAAATGGTAACTGTGAATGAGGAGAAGACAATTTTTCTGCTTCTGTCTTCACTGGCAACCTCTCTTCCCTCTTACCCTCCCCTGGAGGGTACTGCAAGGGACAATCAGGTTTGGAAGCACCTGAGGAACTTGAAGATACATGGATCTCTGAGACTTGATGAGATGCAGAGTTTTGAGGGAATTGGCTGATGTGCTTGCCAAGCCACTCTCCATGATGTTTGAAAAGTCATGGTAGTCAAGTGAAGTCCCAAGTGACTGGAAAAAGATGACTATTGTACGTTGAGAATCCTGGGAATTAGCAATCTGTCATCCTCAGCTCTGGACCTGGAAGATCACAGAACAAATCCTCCCAGAAGCTATACTAAGGTACATGGAAGACATGCCCCTTCCAAACCAAACTAGTTTATGAAAAATGTCATAATATGGAAGAAGATCAGCCTTGGCCTGCATATATGCAATGCATGCACTTTTTCTAACTACTCTGTCTCTGGTACTTCCTGCAAACCTTGCACTGAGATCCAGGCCTTGCCAAAACTGGAGGGCAGCAGCTTCTTCTTCACTTACCCCATCTACATCTGCAAACTCTGCAGAGAGCAAACTAGGCATTTCTGAATAAAGTATTTCTAATGAGCATGACTGGAAATTATGTTAAAAGTGTCCCAAGATTTGCAGAAAGGATATAATTCATTGATCAATTAAAAGTATTTCACCAGGCTTTTAAAAAGAAAACCATGTTTTTACACACTGCAGAGACAATTCTTCCCCCAAAAGACTGCAGTATGGGCACTGATACAGGAAAATTGTCACAGACATCTTTTTTACACTATAACCACTAAAGCTGCTACTCAGGGTAATTGGTTTTTTGTTGTAAGGCATTCTAGCTACCTGCATATTTTCAAGCCATGGAAACACAAAGCGACATGAGATCTTTCACTGCTGGCTCACCTGGAGATCAATCTGTTCCCCTCAGCCACTGAGCAGTGTTTCTGTAAGAGCCCTTTCCTCTGTGCCACTGCAGTTCTTTCCAAGGAACCCTTTCTGGAAGTCCATCTAGAGACCTCTGTTTGCAGGGCAGGTATGCTTACCTATCTCAACAGGCCTCCAGTGCTTCTGGCTCTCCAGTAGCTATTTAATCTTCAGGACCTTTGGAGACAGAAATTGAGCTGGTTCAGAGCAGATTCCCCAAACTGTCTTTGTTAATCTTATTATTGTGTGCTAAGGTCAAAGGATCTTTTACAGCCCAGCCAGAGATTTCTGTAGCATGCACAGGCTCAACTCAGTGCCCCCTGTAACACAGAGGCACAGGGAACAGAAATACATGACAAATTATTGGTATTTGTTACTGGTATTGTGTTTATGAGGCTGCTGCCAGTCCCTTTACAGTCTGCTACTGGTGCAAACCAAGCCTGCTGCTATTATCTTTGTCAGTCCAGAGAAGGTGCAGCACCACCAGTCAGTTTTTCTAACCCACTGGGGCAAAGGATGGGTATTAAATCTGTCTCTACCTAGGGCTGGATGGTGATGTTTTGTAGTCTGCTGCAGAAGAAGTTGAGGCCCTGTAGGTGGTGATGTTAAAGATTTCCCGCTACACTGAGTAGGGGGAGAGCTGCAGCTGCAAATAGCAGCTGAGGCAAACAGGTCCAATTAAAGAGTAATTCAGTGAGGAATAAAACTCCAAGACTTACTGAGTTTCCATTTTGGTAGAAGAAAAAAAAATACAACTTCCAAATATATCAGATCTACTTGCATTATTTCATTATTAGTAATTAGGATACTCTGGCAAAGCAGACCAAGCCTTTATTAGCTGAAGCAGCAGTTCAGCAGCGGCTGGAGTTTTATTGCTCATTGATTAAGCAATAGATACAAGCTGAACCAGTAGCCTCATGTGAAGGGTATTAGAGCTGAAAGCCTGGCAGATTTGTGTGAAGACTTATAGCCATGGGACAGATAGATCTATATATATTGCCCAGGGTAAAGCTGCATGAATGACTCTGAAAGGAGAAGGTTGCTGCATCATGGCAAATAATTGTCAATTTATCTTAGCGTGAAATCTTTTTACACCTCACATAAAATGAGCCACTTTTGTGGGAGGGTTGTTCAAGAATATTCCTTTTCAGTGCAATGATGGGGTTAAGTGCTGCCTTTTGTCTGGAAAATGGACAGTCATTCAGTGAACTTTGGAGAAAAACCTTTCCTTCCTTTGTTAATCCCTGCTCTGACAGAAATATCGAGCAGGGACCTGAGGAAACATCCTGCCATGGATGTTGACACCCAGTCCTTCACCCACTGGCTGCACAGCCCCTAGAGAGGAGCTCTGCAAAAAACAGTTCTGCTGTCCCCAAGTGTCATCCTTGCCCCACTGCCTAGAAATAACATTTTTGTAGAGGAGCTGGAAGAAGAAAACCTTTGTTCCTGATCTGGTACAGGCATACTTGCTTAAGCCTCTGATGAAGATTAATTTCCAGTGATATGTCTGCTCTGGCATTGCTGTGGCTGAGGTGCAAACATTTTATTGCTGACACTGCTGTGAGAGAACTAATCTGCAAAATAGAGCATCCTAAGCCACAGCAGCTCTTTGCCTCTGGGAACGTGAGTCAGGGTGCTTAGATTGCACTGGTTTCTATTAATTGCCTGCTTAACTCCAAAGAGCCAGACATGTCTATTTCATTTAAAATTACATTTTTACAAACTTAAAATAGAATAAAATATAGGTTATAACAAGAGTTACCTAAAAACTCATTGGACTTCATTTCCCTCTGTTGCACTGTGATGTGAGAATGAAATGATGGAACCACATACATAAAAGAGCTTCTCCTGAATATTTCTTTTGCCCAGCTTTCAGACCTTGTGTTTGACATGAATTTCATTATCTTTATTGAAAAAAAACTTGCCCAAAAAGTTCAGGCTCTGTCTTGCACAAGCATAAAATTAAATTATAACGAACACTTCATAAACTAGTAATCTTACACTGTGTCCTGCTTCTTTTTCCTAAAAATAAAGCCAGGAAGCAAATACCCATTTGGATGTAAAAGCGAGTTGGAGATAGCTACAGGAGAGATTTCCTGGTCAAACAGAGGCATCTTCTTCATTTGTTGTGAGTTAATTTTCCTTTCATAGAAACACCATAGTTGGGGTCAGCTGTAGCAGAAGACAGTTATTGAAATCTGCTTTGTTTTTCAGAGAATGTGTGATCTTGGTCAGTAGCACTCAGGACTTTTATTTCATGCTGCAAAAGCAGCCTGGATGGAAGCTGTCTGGGGAGGTAGAAAGCAGATATTTTCCCCAGTTCTGATTTGTTGGTTATTGCATGGCAATCAGTAGATCCCATTCTGCCTTATGATTTCAATGTGAAATTCTCCTTGAGTGGAGCCGAATCTGTGTTTGAGTGTAATGAATGACCTGTGCAAACACAAGCAGAAGAACTTCACACTGCAAGAAAGAGCCTCCCATGAGCTGTTCAGAGATGCAGTTATTGAAATCAAGCACTGGAAGCAATTTTTAAATGGCCAAAGTTGGGTTATTCAAACTTTGAAAGCCCAGCTTCACTGCAGTGTGGCATAGTCCCTGAGTGTTGCAGTGTCATGTGAGAATGCAGAACATTTCCCTGCAACAATCCCATCTCCTGGGCCAAACAGAGGCTCTCCAGTGCACTTGTTTTACAGTGATTTAGAGACTGAGCCAAAGAGCAGCACAAGCTGTGTTTAATTTTATTTCCTGAAGGCACAGACTGAAGCAATATTAGAAGCAGACTGCACTGGCCTGTGGAAAACTCAGAGTGTTGGATTTTTTTTTTTCCACTGCTTGCCAAAGCCTCTGACATCAACTTTACCCCAACAGGGAGCCAGAGGAAGGAGAGGGAGGTGCAATGGCAGATGGCAACCCACAAGGAGGCGAGAACTGCATACTGCACTTTGGCACTCCATGACAAGGACAACTTTACAGTAACCTACTTTGCTTATAAATTGAATGAGGATTATTTGCTATTTCCCCCCCTCCCACCCCTATGTTCGGTCAGATCACTAAAAGACAGGCAAAAAAAAAAAATCTAATTAATTAATTGACTTAGCTCTGGCAATCTGTATTTCTAATACTGGGAGGACATAAGAGAACTGATTTTAATATAGTTAAGGCAGACGTTGTATAATTTCAGCCTTTGATACGGTTTCAACGTGTAGATGAGCTGGAGGACAAATTTGCCTACCCAGTAAAGGAGCAGTGAGTTTCTCTGTTTCCTGGCCTGAATGCCCCAGAAATCTGCAGAAATTCAACAGAGGTTTTGCTATGCTTTCTCCTTGTCTTTGCCTTCAAACAAAAGTATGTTTAATGGAGATAGACAACAGGTAAGGGAAAAGGAAATTTGACTTTCTTGGTGTTTTCTGAAAAATGGTTCTCCTGTCTATTTCTAGCCATTAAAATTAACTTGCTATCTAAATGGATCTTGTCTAAATTAATTGTGCTGTCTCTGTGCAGCGTTTCCCCAAGGAATGCACTGAAATACTGTTATGTCTTTGCCTGTTCTTGACTGATTGAGATATTAATTAATTATATGAATAAGCCTAGGAAAATAAAAGTAGGTTTTTCTCTTAATTCATGTGAGTACTGGGCCTAATGCCTCATACATGGTGTTGGGCAGTAGTCACTTTGCTGTGTGACCTTGTTCACCACTCCACAGTGCCCTAGTTGGGTGGGGCAGGTGTGAAGAAGAGAGTGAGTTGTGCAGGGAGAGGAGACTCGTGCGTAGTGTTGGACACCATGGCTGACTCCTAGCAAGTGCTGGACAGGAACAGTGCTCTGATGGACACAGGTGCCCTCTCAGGTCCCAGCCACAGGGCTGTCAGGTAGCCAGAAATGTTTGTCACGCCGCAGTCCTGCTGTTGTGGGATTTATTCAGCTCAGTTTTGCGCGAGTCAGTCAGGCTGGGCTTGGTGCGCTGATGCTGCTTGCTCTGTGCTCAGGGCTCACTCTTGACAATCACAGAGGCCCAGAGTCATCTAGGTTGGAAAAGACCTCCAAGATCATCGAGTCCAGGTGTTAACCCAGCACCACGGTGCTCACCACTAAGCCATGTCCCTGAGTGACGCAGCTACCCTTCTTTGGAACGCTTCCAGGCACTGCCCGCTCCAGGGCTTTCCTGAGCAGCCTGTTCCAGGGCTTGAAAATCCTTTTGGTGAAGAAATTTTTCCTAGTGTCCAACCTACATCTAAACCTCCTCTGGCACAACTTGAGGCCTCTCTTCTGCTCCATTGCTTGTTATTTCTGAGAGTTGGGTGATTATTCAGGTCCAGCTTCCCTGCCCTGCCTGACTTAGCTCTATCCCAAGCATGTTGGAGTCTGGCAGAAAGCCTTTGGACAAGCAGGGAGCCCAAGAGCATGAGATGTTGCTTTTTTTGAAATTCCTGAAAAAAGAGAACCCATTTTCTCATCTAGCAAATGGAAACATGAATGTTCTGCAGAACGAACATATCTTTATGATTGAAGTGGACATGACAGCTCTGTTTTCTCCTTGGTTGGTTGTTGTTTGCTCATTTTATGAAGCTTCTCCAAGATTTTTAGTTACAAGGAAGAGTTTCCTTACTGACACTTTTATTCTTCCCATGGTATGGGAAAAAAACCCCTGAATCATGTAGCTTAACTTGCCTCAAAGCTGAGGGGGAGTTGAATGTACATTTTCTCTGCCACTAGCTTACTTAGAATGTTATATATCTGCATATAAAATAAAAAATACTTAGTTGGAACAAGAAACAAGTACTTAGTGTTGCTTAAGAATGCTAAAATTGCAGACTTAAGAGTTGCAGTAGCTATTTCATGCTGCTCACCAATAAATGCTTTATACTCCTGTAATATGCCTGTCTCCAGTATGCCTATTTTAAAAAAATTTAAACATTTGAAAAACAGAACTTACTTTGTAATTTAGCTTTGGCCTGTAACATTTACATTTCAAAACTCAGACCTGATTTAAAAATAACCATATTCCAGGAAAGTAGGTGTTAAAATTGCTTCTATAGCCTGTCCAAACCTTTTTCTCTGTATGCTTTGTGAACTTGTGTAATTCATATTCAGATGACCATACTGAGAAAGGTTCAAATGTTTGCTTCCCAGAACACGAGGAATTCCTTCAGACACGGTTGTGATTTACCAAGTCCCTTGGTTTCCTGTCCCAGAACTGGTGGAGCCCTGAGCTTGAGGGAGAGAAGTGGGGTTGTCTGTGGCACCTAAATGTCTCAGGAACACTCAGGCTCTGCTGTTGGCTCCTCTGAACTGAGTGCAGAGCAGTTCATTCGCTTTGATGCTGTGTAACTATCTCCTTGCTTTGCACAGTCATTTTGCTTGAAATGATGAATAATGCCAGGGTAGTGTAAATTCCCTGGGGGCCATAACAAATGCTAGAAACTCTGCCAGTAGTGTTGAGGCATTTGGAAAATTATTTTCTTTCCATACATTATACTGTAAGATCTTGAATACTTGATTGCAAAGGAGTTTGCCTTGAGGGACAGAAAATTTCAGAAGACACAGAGATAGAAGTTTTATAAGTTTTAATAAAGAAAATTTAACAAAGACTGAAGAGATTGATGAACAGGAAGGACATTCTCATATCTGTAGTCTATACAAGATAAAAACAGATTCACATCAGCATTAGCATTCAATATCAATTTTTCATATGCCCTCTACTGACTGTGTCAGGGAGATCCTTCTTTTGGACTAGACACCCCACACTCCATGAGCAGCACTTATTTTTGTGAAGAGCCATATTCAAGCCCTGATGACCCTGAAGCTTTGCTTAGGAGTGCTGTAATTAGAGCTTGTGTCTCTTTACCTTGAGCTTCAAATCTGCTTAGCAAACCTGGAGGCTTGGCTCTAAAGCCAGCATTCATGCTAAGATGCTGTGCTAGCTACACTCTTGGATTTGTCAAAACAATCCAACCAACTCTCATAGGAAACCAGAAACAAGAAGGAAAAATTTGGCCAAATTCCTATATCCAAATATTTTTACAGCATGAGAAATTGAACTAATAATGCTTCTGTCTGGTTAACAGCTGTCAAAGGATGAAAAATAAGCTACTGGGAATGTAGTCAATCACTCACTCCTTTTAATGTGGTGTGAAATCCATAAAGGCATTTATACTCACTCTTAATGTGTTTTACAGAAAAATCACTGGTAGCTGTGTTGAAAAGATGCCAATTTTTAACAAGCAGCGTCTGGTGCTTTCCGGGCCACTCCACGCATGTGCACTGTGTAGAGAACGATGAGCTTGCACTCCGCTTGCTTCTGGGAATCCATGCTTAGTAACATTCCCTCTCTTCCCCCTCTCCTTGAGGTGGGTCACCAGGACATGAGCTTCATTCACAAAATGACATCCAAGCTTTATCCAGTTCCTCTCTGGCGGTGACTGCAGTTTTCATCCACGTGGAGCGCGGTGGCTCCTCTCCTGCACAGGCTGCATCCCCCCCAGACACGGTGGCACACGGGGACATAACCATGGCAAGTCCCACTGATTCCACAAGCCTGCTATTCTGAGACAACAGAGCAGGTGAATCACTGTTCTCAGGGCTGTGGCCCTCCCTTGTGTGCCGTATTCTGCAGCCAGCGGGCAGTGCTGGCAGTGCCTTGCGTGACACAATGGGATGTTAATGTGTGTGAAGAGCTCGGTGTTGAACCACACGCAGAACAGCCTATATATAGCCAGAGGTAGCAGCTTTCTGGATCAGGATGGCTATTTTTGTGACCAATAGCATAGGGGAATGAAGAACTCAGTGGCTCTGCACAGAGAATGCATGGCTGAGGTTGTTGAAGGATTTGTGTTTCCCTCTGGGCCTGCTCTTCACTGGGGTTTATTGGATGAATACAGCTGCATACAGCTGCATACAGCTGTGATGGTCACGGTCTGGGGCATCTTCCTCATCTTGCCCCAGAGGAGATATACTGTGTCAGGTGGTACTAATGCAAGGGCTAAAGGCCCCTTTGGTCACCCTCCTTCCCTGGCTCAGCAAGCCCATGGCAGGGTTTAGGCTGGTGACTGCTGGGTGGCTGCAGGGATGATCATTGTGCCCAAAGCACGAAAGGAGAGCCAGTCCCAGGGCTTTCTGCCATTGTTTCAGGTAAAAGCACCTTGTGAAATGTAACTTGTAACACTCCCTTCTTTGTATCTCCAGCATCAGTTCATCCAACCCCTAAAATCAGGCTGGCCATTAAAGACTAGTCTTGATGGCAGTTCTAGGCTACCTAGGTCTGCAGACCTGGGGACCTGGATACTTGACAGCTCATTTCCCCTAAACTCCCAACCACTTCAACCTTGCTGCCCTATTTTTATGACACTGGCTCATTTTTTGGTCTGAGGATCACCTGTTATGTTCAATCCAGGCAAAGTTTTTAATTAATATCATAGAGAAATGGGAATGGAAACATAAAGTATCCTGTCTATAAACTGGCATACAACTGCCATGCATGAGAATGGTAAAATAATAGGAAAATACAGAACAGAGTCTTGCTGTTTTCTTTTCTGTTTGTTACCTTTACCCAGTGAACTGTAGAGATGAGCAGTTACTATTCCTCAAAACAAACATTTACTCAGTTTGGCAATGTGTCTTTCACATGTGAGTTAAGGCTCCTGTCCACACTTTCTCATAGCTCCACAGTACAAATTATACAAATCCAGGCAATAGAGATCCTTAGAGGTGAGATTGCACTCAGAATATCTTCCTGCTGTCCTGTCACAGTGAACTCTCCTTTCCAAACTGGGATGTGCACAGGCATAGTCATAACAGGTCAGTCCAAAATAGAAAGAAAGTGCCTCAGGATGGCTGTAGGGCAAACACTGGTGGTGTGGTTCCTGTCCAGCCTGATGCCATCAGTATAACAAAAACTGTGGTTCCAGCTGAGCTCCTTGCAGACATTAGTTCAGAGTGCAAAAACCATCCAGCAGAACCAGGATCTGTGCAGGAGATGACCAGGGCTGAACAAGAATGGTGGTTATCTCCTCTGAAAAAAAAAAAAAAAAAAGGTTGCCTGTAAGGCAAACACACACGATACAGCTGCCTGCAGTCTGCTAGGCCAGGGAACAAATTAGGAATATCGGACTTCCAGTCTCTTGGCTTTCAGAAATGTATCTCATTAATCTCATTTTCTGAATGATTTCTGAATTTATGTACTTCGTAACATGCAACTACTACTACTAAATACATCATACCAAGCCAACACTTATGCTTTCTTTGCTCTATTTATTAATTTTTCTCTTTTAACAGATCATCTCCCAGCCTCCAGAAATTGCAGCTTATGGTAACTTATTGGGTAGCTTATTGGGTATTAATAATGTACAAAATCTGGATGCTTTCCTAATATACCCCTGCATTCCAGTGTGCTGCTCTTTTATTCAACTAAACATATTATGGCCTTGTGCCTTTCTCTTTCACTCATGACAGAAAGGAGACATATTTTTTTGGTTAAGATAATACCTCGTAAAATATTATTTTTCTTACTGGAGAACAAGTACCCTGAGCTTCCACTGAACTCTGTAGTAATGGGGGATGCTTATCAAAGTAAGTCTGAATTCTCAGCTAAGTGAAGCATTTGGGATTTATTTCAGTCCCACTGAAATCAGTGGGAAATAAAAAGAATTTTAAACAAACATTTGGGTGCTTTGCCAAATGCAGTTAAAATGCTGAACATAGGTCTCAACAAGAAACTGTTTTCTATTTCTTACCGTGATAACATATTTTGACACACTGTTATGGTACCAAGTCAGCCATATCATCTTTATCACATTACAACCAAGAGAGAAGTCAGCCTGCTGCACTACAATTCACGAATAAGGATCATCTTTGAGTGGTATTTCTGAAAATCAGCGACACCCATTTTTATATGAAAAGCACAATGCCTCTGTGTCCCAAGAAGCCTTTCACTTGTCTGTCTCCAGGGAAGCTCAGGCCAGGAGTAAGCAGCCAGTGAGGCAGCCAGGTGCACAGACTTCAGACAGATGTTTTGCCCAAGTGTGGAGCAGGCAGAATTACAGTGAGAGGCCCATTAGGTGCCCTAGTGTGTGAGCATGCCTAAGGAGTAGAGGAGCTCCCTGTGGCACCACAAGATCTCCTGCAGACTGCTGTGGCTTTGTCCAGAAGGTTTATAAAGCCACATCTATCTTCCCTCAGACAGATCCTTTTGGTGTTTGCTTTTTACTATTTTTAGTCTACGGTTTCACTTTTACAAATCTTGAATCTTGTTCTGCATTGCATCATTACAGCTACAGGACTGAATATTTCCTTGCTTTTCCTGCAGTTACTTTTGTCTTTCCAAATTTTGGAATTTATCTGAATTGTTCCTTAGACTGTGGTAATAAATCTTTGTCTAGTTGATAGTTACTCTCCTCAAATTCAGATACTAAAGCAGCAGCTGTTCTAGAAATCTCTGAATGTAGTGTTGTGATCGTCACGTATTTGTGGAATTCATAGAACCACAGAATGGTTTGTGTTGGAAAGGCCTTAAAGATCATCTAGTTCCAACTGCTCTGCCATGGGCAGGGACACCTTCCACTAGACCAGGTTGCTCACAGCCCCATCCAACCTGGCCTTGAACACTTCCAGGGATGGGGGCACCCACAACTTCTCTGAGAAACCTGTTCCAGTGTCTCACCACCCTTACAGTAAAGAATTTCTTCCTAATATCCAATCTAATCCTATCCTCTGTCAGTTTAAAGCCATTTCCCCTTGTCCTATCCCTGCTTGTCCTACTGCTTGTTATTTGGCAGATGAGATCCCAACTCCGACCTGGCTACAGCCTCCTTTCAGGTGGTTGTGGACACTCATAAGGTCTCCAGGCTAAACATTCCCAGTCCCTTCAGATCCTCGGCACAGCACTTGAGCTCCTGACCCTTCACCAGCTTCACTGCCCTTCCCTGGACAAGCTCCAGCACCTCAGCTCTTCAGCCTCTGCTTTTGCCACCTCCATCTCTCCCCAGGCGGCCCCTGGGAGGGTCCCGGGGAGTGGGGAAGGGAAGGGAAGGGAAGGGAAGGGAAGGGAAGGGAAGGGAAGGGAAGGGAAGGGAAGGGAAGGGAAGGGAAGGGAAGGGAAGGGAAGGGAAGGGAAGGGAAGGGAAGGGAAGGGAAGGGAAGGGAAGGGAAGGGAAGGGAAGGGAAGGGAAGGGAAGGGAAGGGAAGGGAAGGGAAGGGAAGGGAAGGGGTCACCGTGCCGACGCTGTGCCCGTGTTACCAGGAGAGGGAGCAGGTCCCTGCGCATCCCCCGGGCTTTTGTTCCCCCTCTTCACAGACTCTCAAAGCTCCACCGTGAGCCTCTCAGCTGCGGGCTCCGAGGCGTGTTTCGCTTCAGACTTTCTCACACAGGCACACAAGCGGCTTTTAAGCAGTTTTCCATGGCTGTACAGCTTTGCACCTGTGAGTCATTAGACACAGTCCTGCCGCCCTCACTCATAATCACGAGTTTCACAAAGAATTTCCCTGGAACCTGAGTGTTTCCTTAAGGAGAATTCTTGGAATTAAAGAAGACAGGAGTAGGCTGTCCAGGGCGTGCGAAGGAGAAGTGTTACACATCTTTAGTTTCAGCAAATGGAAGATGATATGCTCAATTCACGAATGAAAGAAAAAAAAAAAAAAGAGAAAGGGGAATGCATTTGCAAAACTGTGGAAAAACCAGCACCCTGTAAGAGGAAATAAATAAGATTTTTCAATAAAATTATACACACATCTAGGTTCAAATAATACAGCAATAAATACCTGCACTGCTTTCTGCAGTAGCAAATGCTACATTGTACAACACCAACTGAACACAGCTTTACCTATTGCACAGTGTATTATTTTCCTTTTGGATGTGAGGGTTGAAAAGTTTTCCATATTCTGACACAAATAAAATTGCACAGAAGACATGTCTCAGAAGTGGAAGCTGGTATGGCTGGCAGTGCTCCCACATCTGCAGGCAGGCCTGTGGTCACTCTGGTCAAGTAATGCTTCATCACACACTGCAAAATAATAGTGGGAGAGACACCAAGGACCAGTTGGACTTAGACAACTTCATGAGCCCCCAATGTTTCATGCATTCACTGTTACCTGCCTGGGGGGGTAAGTTGTCTCTGTGTTTCCTATGTGCCATGTAAAAGCCTGTGTTTACATGGTTACCATTTCTTTTAGACTCATAATCAGTTAAATAAGCTGGAAGATGGTAGTATTATCATGCATCTTTTATATCTTGTGACAGAGACAATTTCATCTGCAAGCACAGGCTATGACTAGGAGTCAAGAGGAGGCAGCTCCACTCCTACCTTTTGTGCTCTTGGGAAACTCATGCCAACACCGAGAAACTGCAGGAGCAGCTCCAGCACTGCTACATGGCCACCCTCACTCAGGAGGGTTGTGTTCTCTAAAAACCAGCTGTGTTCCACAGCCAGCCATGAAGTGGGACCACCTGATGTCCCAGGTCACCTCAGACAAGTTAGACAGTGCTGCAAGGGTGTGCAAATGGAGAGGCCTGCATCTCTGTGCTGTGATTTTCTATCAGTATATTGCCAGTTTTTTCACAGCTCTTTGGTTATGCCTCTGTACATGGACTTGCATCTTCAGAAGCCTTGTCTGTGCAAGATCTGCCTGACTGTGAGGATGTCTGCACAGCTTTTTGAAGGGTAACCTGGTCTGAGCTGAATGAAAACAATATTGTAGGTGCCATGCCTGTAGAAATAGAAGGAACCTCAAGAAATGCCATGAGTCAATCCCAGTGCTTAGAAACCAGAGATAAACAAAAAGCAAAGGGACTGCTACTGAAATAGATGTTCATGTAATGATTGCTTAAGGGAAGGCTTTGGGTTTTCTTCTTTACAAACTTAAAACTGGTGCAGAGTTTAAGTGGTGGTCCTCACCCTGCCATTTCTGCCTGCATCTGCATCCCATGTCCATCTGTCTGACTTCCCAGTTTCACAGAAAGCCTGGGGATGAGAGAAGAAGACCCTGCCTGAGTGCCAGCTGCACTTCCCCAGCAAACTGGCGACAAATTCCCCATGCCAGTGCTCAGCTCCTTGGTGCAGTGCCCTTTTCCTCTGTGGAAGAGAGGATGTCAAGAGCAGGGGATGCAAATCTTTCCTAAAATCAGCAATTGGCTTAATTTCCTGGTTTAATGCTACTGTTGGGAAGGAAAAACAAAGCTGGGTATTAAAGTGTCAGCAAGCAAATGTGTTAAATGGTGCCCTGAGTCTGTGAATGCAGTGGGTGAGAGCAGAACCTGTTTATAAACTGCAGTGACTGTGCTGCCTGGAGATGACTTCATGCCTGAAGAACTTCTGTAACCTTTTTCAATCGATGCTTTTCTTTTTCTCTCACATAAATGTCACATAAGGACATACACTGCATTACATGAATGTCAGAGATAACTGCCCAGCTATTGTGCTTCCTTTTATTTCCCCTTTCCCTCAAAACTGAGGCTTTCCTTTTGCTGCATGTAAACAAAAATGGGATTTGAGGACAAAAATCTAATCATCAATCAAGTCTTTCTTTACCAGTAAGATTTTCAGAAGAGATGAGAAGCAGACATACAAGTGCAGCTTTTTGCTGTGATGATCACAGAGATGTATGTTCACAGTATAATGAAGATTAATCATCACTTTATCAAACTACATCCATTTTTTAAAGCATCCCAATTAAACAACAGCTTAGATTCTGTAGAAGTGGCTGAGCCAAAGATGTGCCATTGGCATGTGCTGGCATCTTCTCTTCCCTGCCTGCTCCTTGCTCACCCATGCCCATGCCTGCCTGGCTCTGCTGCACTACATTACAGCTGCTCCAGGCCCTGTGCCCCTTCAGCCGCTTTCCTGTCTTTATTCCACACCCTGGGCATCCCTCTGCCATGTTCCCACATCCCAGCAGAAACTTGCTGCAGCTGGGGCATCCAGAATCCAAACCCTCTGAAGAGTCTCACAACCACAAATATATGTTGGTGCTATCAGCTAAAACTCTACCCCGGTTCAAGAAGATGGATTGATGCTGAAGCTCTGAATTTCAAGGCTATAAAACCTTTCTGCACCAGTAAGACTGAATACCATTCACATGTAGGTTGGTGGAGTTCGGATAACCTTTTTCTTGAGGCCTCTGTTTGCCCATCACCAAAGGAGCAGAAAGATTCTTGCCTGCCCTTTGCTGGTAGCTCTGCCCAAGCATCTGCTGTGACCCTGCCAGGGCAGGGGTCCAGAGGGAAGCCTTAGTGGCTCTTCCTGTGCTCTTCCCACCAAAGCCCATGGGTTACCTTCCTGAAATAAATATCTGTCTGCTGCTGGTGGGATATTTTGGTCTGCTTGCTTCTGCTTTGCTCTGAAATAATTTCTCCAGCAACAGCTCAGCCTGGAAGCATTTGGAGATTTGCTTGACTGAGAACTGACTGAAAAAAAAAAAAAAGCAGATTTTGGCTCTAATGGTTTTTACATGTAATAGATCATTTAATTAATTCCTATTTCTCTCTCTGTCTCTGATCATATACTATCATAGAACACTTGAAAATAAAAAAGCATAAGGTGCTCTGAAGGATTTCTAGGCCTCTTGACATGGCCATTTTCAAGATAATATTAGGAGACAAAAGAAAGCTTAATCATTAACTACCTGGTAGTGATGTCAGACCTTCTGTTCTCTTGGGTTAATGTATGATTCAATCAGCACAAATGGAGGTCTTCAATATGCCCTTTTACTGGGATTAAATTCTGGTTACATTTTGACAGCCATGCAGACTTCAAACAAATCCAGTGATCTATATGCATAATATGGTAATTCTGATAAACTGAAATTGAAAAAGATACTGATAATTATATGTGGTGAAAATGGCTAATGCTGATGACCTGATAGTTATTTATTATTAGTTGTTTTATTAGTTTTATTGCTGTTAATCAGTGAAATTGTGAAATGCTAATAACAAAACTCCTCCTGGCTTAAATCTTACCTATGCCTTGTCTTAAGATACACAGAGAAAGTGAAAATGAAATGTATAGTTAGTGTTTTACATTGCAAATGCAGCACAGCTGGCTGGCATTTTTGGCATGATACATGTGCGGATGCAGCACAAACCTGCCAAAATCAGCACAAAGTCCAGGATTGCACACATTGCAGACAAACAATGAACCATCACTTTACTCTGTGACTCCAAGGCCCCTGAAAATTACTGTGTTTTATCCTACAGTTTCCTTTCTTTAGCCCACCCTTTCTTAAAATATGCTCTATTAAATGGGCGCTGATTTCTATTAGCAGTGCTCCAGAAAGCAACATAAAAGCTGTGCCCTGTGCAAATTTCCTTTGTTTTACAGCTATTTTTATCAATATCAAAACATGGTTCATGCCTGAGCACCAAAATATGGTGCTGGAGATCTGCATCAAGAGAACCTGCCCAGAGCTCCCTTGGCACTGACCTGCTGGACCCCCACCACAGGCTGAGAAAGCCACTCTCTCCAGTCTGCCTTTGCTGCTTTGCCTGATTGTGGTGCAGATATTTGTCAGCAGGACTTAAAGGAGGAGAATCAATGCATTTTCCTAGGTTAGTGATGCACAGGCGGATAACAAGTTGTGGTCACTTTTGACAAGGATCAGAGGTGAAGCAGTGACCTGGGGTCTAAAGGTAACACACCCTGTTACAGCCCACATCTGACTGCTGCCTTGTGAGCATGGGGAAAGCAGATGTCTTATTAGCTGCCATCCTTAAGTGGCTTTTGTCATCATGTCAGCTTTGAATTAACACACACTGGGCAGGGACACACACACACACACACCCCCCAATGGCCAAATGAACTGCCAGGCAGTTTAAATGCAGCAAGGAAAGACACCAGTGTTTAGAAAAAGCAAAATGCAAAAATGCATAGAAATATTTTTTTCAGCTTTGTGAACAATGAGGGGGTAAGACTTGCACTCAGTTATCACAAATTACTGTGATAGTTAACAGTGCATTGTGCTTCCACTGAGCATGGACTAAAGCAAGCAAGCTGCAGAAAAATGAGGGGCAATGCTCTACACCCTCAAATTTTTAAGTTGTATAGCTACGGTAAAGCCTACCCAACAAGTAACCTATCCTCTCTCCCAAAATCTAATTTAATCAGTACTTTAGAAAGGTGGATGTCCCTACAGATGTCTCACTTGGCTGCTTAAAAAAATATTCTTCATATCACTGAAAATCACTCTTTTAAACCAAGGGAATAATTTACTGAGGCTGAGATACCTTTCTCTTCTGTCAATAAGAAGGCAAGCAGGTGAAGCAAAGCTGGCACTGAGCTTGTCTCAGGCTCTGCTGGTGCCAAGTGTGTTCCAAAGCTGAAGAGACACACACCCAGCTCATGACAGAGCAGCCAGGGCACAACAGGGGCTGGCGGTTCCATCCCAGGGTGGAAAAGCTGGAGCATGGGAACAACCACAGCATGAGCTGTGCCCTCAGCAGTGGGGTGCAGGCCCACAGGGTCTGGCCATGGTGGGCAGAGCCAGATCCATTTGACAGCACCAGACAGAGGAGAGTCCGGCTTGGAGTCCAGCTGGGGAGATCTGGGCACCTGCTCTGGCCTTTCCCAAATCCTTTCCCCTACAGAAGATGCTGTGTTCAGGCTGTTGTGCATGATGCTGAGGTTCCCAGTTGTTGGGCCAGTTCTCCTGGCTCCAGAGGGGGAGTGGCTATGTGTGCTCTGGGAGGAAAAGCTACCAGCAAGGAAGGAAATTAATGATGGAGCTGCTCTGGGATCAGATTTAATGCTGCTGTGTGTCACAGACATATTTTAGGAAAAATCCTATCCTTAAGATTTTTTCTCCTGAGAAGCTGAGAGGCCTCAGGAACAAAATGTAAACAATGGTTCTCTGCTGCTGTGGAATTCAACAGGAGGATCTGTGATTGGTAATGGCCAGTCACAGTCAGCTGGCTTGGGCTCTCTGTCCGAGACACAAGCCTTTGTTATTCCTTCTTTTTCTATTCTTAGCTAGCCTTCTGATGAAATCCTTTCTTCTGTTCTTTTAGTAGAGTTTTAATATAATATATATCATAAAATAATAAATCAAGCCTTCTGAAACATAAAGTAAACATTCTCATCTCTTCCCCCCTCTTAAGACCCCTGCAAACACCATCACAGCTGTGCCCTGGTAGAAGTGCAAGGCAGCAGGCAGAGCAGCCCAGTGTTGGCATCAGGCTGGGGGGCCCTGCCAGCAGGGTGAGGGCTGGGATACTGTGTGAAGGCATAGTGCATGAGCACGAGGACCAGAGGGGTAGAAATGGAAACTCACCTAACAGCAAAGGGACAGTCTGTGTTTCAGGATTAATCATGGAAATGTCTTTGAGTTCATCAGCTGTGGATGACAGAGGTGGAGTAAACCTTGGTTTTATTAGTCACAGTGGGACAATGAGCCACAGAGATGTCTTGGCTGTGAAGATAAAAAGGGTGACCACAAAATCTATTAAGCAGGGAGCTTCCTACAGAGAGCAAGGCTTATTAATGCTACTGCAGCAATCTCTGGAGAGATCTCATCCCTGCTGCCCTGCACCAGCCCCTCTCAGCCAGGGAAGACATGGCCAGCCTGGAGCAGAGTCAAAGGTGATGGCTGGGGGCAGTCACTCTCCTGTGAGGGAATATGCTCAAGAGTAATTAGCTCAGCAGAAGACTGTAGAGCTTATATTATTGCTCTTCATAAGTAATTCAGAAGAGTTCGTAGCAGGAAGGGAAATGGGCCATTTATGTTAAGCTAAAGAGCAGTTTTGGCACAAGAACAAGTGGTGTGAGAGGCTGTGGGGATCCCACTGTGCCAGCAAGGGAGCTGAAGGAAGTGAGAAATACCATTAACCTTCCTGGCTGTCCTTGGCTGTGGGCTGAGTAAACCAGCCCAGCAGCTGGGGACCTGGTAGGCTTCAAAAGGGGACTTAGGAGGTTAATGACAAGTTCATTGGAAGCTCTGGGTAGCTAGGAACTTTGGGCTGGGGTAATTAGTGAGTAGCACAAGCTGATGTTTGCTTTTCTAATAACATATGGCTATTGTGAAATGCTGAGAAGTTTGGGGTATTGCAAAGGGTGAAACTCAGTTTGGTCTGTACTGAAAAATGAGGTTATAAAGCTGAAGCAGGAGCTGCCAGTAGGCACAGTCTTCTTGTTTGAATCTGGATCTTCTGCCCCTATGCTTAGTGAATGAGTTTTCAAAAGGGTGGGAGAAATGCAAGTTGCAAAATGAGCATATATATTGAGATCAAGGAGGAAGAGTTCTTCATTCACATTTTCAAATTTAAAGATACTGTGGCCAAAGTGTACTTTAGCTATTGGTAGCCTCGGACATATGGAGGCTTGAATTCTTTCACCTTCCTTGTCAGAGACCACCTGGACAAATTCTTTACTGGAAGAGGAAAGGATCTGTTGTAGAGTAGCACAGAGGACAACATACACTCTGTACATCCCTGTGCTCTCTACAGATATGTACACTTCCAGCCTCCAGCAGAGCCATTCCTTTCCCCTCTTATGCTGGCAAAGCCTCATTAGCACCAAAGTTGAAGTGTGTTTATGGTGGGGAGGTTCGTACCTCTCCAAGCTGTGGGGATCTGAAACTGTGAAATTGTTAAAAGGTGAGCCCAGGTGTCCCTATGCCCTTTTTGATTTTTATTCTAATACCTTTTGAATGTCTTCTAAGCTGCTTTTGGAGGTGTCCAAGGCAATACCTGGACTTATGGAAGTGCCCTCCAGGCATGTACCACAGAACAAGCATCAAATATATTGTTTTTTTCAAGCTCTCCACTATTACACACAAAATACCCTTCAGGATTATAAAGATTGCTTATCCAAAAGCCACACAGCTCCCTTGAGCTGCCAAAGGCTTCTGTGGCAGAGGGAAAGCTGTTCTCTCTACCAACAGCCCAGCCTCCATGTTGCAGTGCAGAGCTGGTTTTCAAAAGTTTGGTGTGTGCTGCCACGGAGGTGGTGCAAGACACATGCAGACATCTTTCCCTGTGTTCATGGAGAGGTTCTTCTTGCCTTTGATTGTCTGCAAAAGTGCATGTCCACTGACAGGATCTGCTGTTGCCTGCTACAACTGCATTATGGTTCTTATGACTCTGTGGGAAGCAGAGATCCCAAGTAGCAAAAGCTACCTCAGGGAAAAAAAAAAAACCCAAACCACACACATCCTGGTAATGACCCCCCCATGCTTCTTGTCACACATTCATTTTTACAACAGAAAATCAGAAGTCAAAGAGCAAGACTGAGTGTAAAACTTTGTGGCATTAAATCAGGGAAGGCAGTAACCATCCTGGCATCTCTGGCTGCCTTCTGAAAGCAAATACTTGTCCTTGTTAACACTGCTAGCCTGAATGTGAGATGTCAGTACTGAAGATTAGCTTGGTATGGTGGCACAGGGAATGTTCTGACATGGGAAGAAGGGTGGGAGAGTGACAGCAGGTGATCAAGGACAATCCACCCCAGTGAATGAGCATTAAAGGCTGATGGAGAAGCATGGACTTGGTAGGGCAGGGGGAGGAAGGAGCTTGAAGAAACACTGACTGAGGTCAAGAAGATTTTGCTTGCAAAAGGAGAGAGACAGAGGAATATTAAACAGGTAATGAGAAAGTAAATGGAGGAAAGCTACTGCACAGTAGGGCTGCATGATAATCAGGAGAGGTTATACAGGTATTCCCCAGCTATTCACACTGATCAGCCCAGGGACTTGGATCATGGTGATACCTGAGCATGCAACAATAAAAGGAAATTTCCCACTTGATTGTAGGCACGATCCAAAATGAACTACCTGCAGCTCTGTGGCTGTGTATACCAAATAAAATAACCAGGAGTTCAAAGGCATATATCCTGGACCGTGTCTGCCTCTGTTCCTCAGGAAGCTGAGGGAATGCCTTTAAAGAGTATAATCTTGTGAAAATTGAGGCCTGTAGAGCTCTCTTTTAATAGACAAATAACTTCCACTGAGATCAGTAGGACCCACTCGTAAGTGGTCTGAATTGACAACCTTAAAACAAGCAAGAGTTCTTAGTCCTTCTGTTTGCTTCAGCTATGCTTTGTTCTCCATTATTTCTGAGTTAAGAAAACAAGATCTCTGTTATCTCAGGTCTGGAGAGAAGTGCTATTTCTATTCATTTCAAAAACGGAATAAGTTTTTTTAGTTTTAAGAATAAAAAGCCCCAAACCTTGTAAGCTATACTTAATTATTACTACCTTTTGGATTAGGCAGGACTAAGATACACTTGTTAAAGCCATTATTTGTGTAAGAAGCCTCCCAGTGTTTCAGTGTGAAAGTAGGCTGCCCTAGAATATGTGTCTGCATCCTCTCATCTGCACCACCATACTACAGCAGAGCCTGGCAAATTAAATTACCAGAGTGTCCTGTTTTCTCCCCAAGAGAAGAGAAATTTGTTTGCCTCTTGCCCCGGGCTTTCTCGTGCTGTTCCAAAAGCTCCTGTGCAGCAGCAGGGTCTGGGTGAGAGCCTTGTGAAGGCGGGCCAGCTGCCAGGAAAGCTGCCAGGAAAGCTGCCTCCAGCCCTGCTGCTCTCCCTGCCGCGCTGCCAGCTCTGCTGCTGCAGGGAGCGGGGCTGTGGGGGCAGCCTCAGCTCTGCCCTCCTGCCATCACAGCACATCCCCCTCCTCCAGGCTGCCAGGAGCTCCTCACTGAAGGAGTGCCACTGATGTGGCTTTTCCTGCCCTGCTGCAAACCTGGGCGTTTCTGGCTGGATCAATCACCGCTGCTGTCAGCGGTGCAGGTGGAAGGGTGGGAAAGAGCCTGAAGCCGATCCAGAAGAAGGCCTGCATTGATAGTGCTTTTCCTGTCTATGTGATGTGGGAATTGTAAGGATGCCAGCAATTCTGCTCCTTTTCAACATCTTCTGGCGGAAGAGACTTCTGCTCTCGGCTCCAGTTGAAATGCTTCCACTGGTTTCTCTTGGTTCCACCTGAAAAATAGGCTTAAGATCAGAGCCTTTGGGCAACTGATTTCATGGACATGCTACTCATCTCTGGAGCCACAGTTCACCAGTGGAACTCAAGGAAGGTTCCAATGGAATGTCATCTGTGAAAGGTGAACTTAACCTTAAAATAGATCTCAGCTTCAAATATCAAAATTAGCTTAAATGGTTTAACTTCTGCACAGATACTCTGGGACGGTAAAAAAAAAAAGCTGTGTGGGGGGCAGTAGCCAGGGCTTTCTAAACCCTTTAGAGCCTTCCTCAGTTCTCCACCTTCTGCCTTTTAGTGGACCCTTGTCCAGCTGCTGCCACCTGCCCATGGCACTAAAATGACTCCAGTCATACGGTTCAACCTGGGAACACATGTATTTCCACAGCAGAGCCTCACATCAGGGAGTGGGTGCAGATTAGCATGAATCCAACAATGGCCTCACAATCTCCTGGAGATTTTCCAGGACTGAAAACTCATAGAATAAGGTGCACACACTTCATTGTTCCTCTGCATTACTGTAATACAGAGCACCATGGCCAGACTGGAGGATCTGCTTCTTACACTGTACAGAGCCCCAACCCACAATATTTCTATTCACAGTCCACTATGTGGGACTATGTCTCAAACATAAAATCAGGCTGACAATATTTCTGGTTAGTACAATTATGCTTCAAAGAATACAAAACTATTTTTTTTTTGCATTAGTTTAGAAAAAAAAATTAATCCAACTAGAAGAATGATATGTCCTGCCTTGAAGAAAGGATTCACTGATTAACTTTTAGCATATATAAACCCCTGCCAGTTTTTGATAAGAGTCACCATACTTCACACAGAAATCACTGCTGAAAATCAGAAGACCAAATTACTTTTCCATGTAGAGGTAATAAGTGCATTTCATGATGGGCGGAAAAGCCCGGTAGGACATTTCTGGTTCTGGGATTTTTCAGGCTAAGGAATTAGCAGAGACATAAAATGAAGACTCTTTGCTAGGATAAAAAACTTAAGTTACTTTTACCAATATGCAATGTGATGGACTCAGCAGCCACTTAACTTGAGCCTGTTTTTAACTGGGATTGGATTCCCTATAGGTTAAAGCTGCTTTTGGTGCTCCTGTTTTATCAGTTGGCTTGGAGGATATTTTTTCAGAATGAGAAATTTGCATTTAGATGGTCCAAGGTTAGTGCAGCTACTTCAATCTTGACATCCAGTATAGCAAGCTGGGGCTGTGCAGGATGGCAGGAACACACCAAAGATTGCTCTGTGTCCCCTCTATCCCTCTTCTCACACGGGGAGAACTCAGTCAGGAGTTCCTTTCTAACCTGGGACACAAGTGACTGATCAAGTGAGTGCCAAGCCCTTGTCCAAGAAGCCTGTGTGGGGTGGCATTTCCTCTCCTCTGCACTGAACACAGAGCAGGGACAATACAGTGCAGCTTGTTGCAGGGACAGGATTTAACTTGTAGTTTTATTGTACAGAACAGGATGATCATTAATTGATTCCTTTTAGGGTCCTACAAGTCTCTCCAGCCAGGTGCTGAGAGAGACTTGTCGGACCCTAAAAGGAATCATTTTGTGGGCAGAAGCCGAATGGATCCCTTTATCCCTAGGGGCTTTACCCCCAGGCTCCAGTAAACATGATGGACTTCCAGCTTTATGGAGGCAGTGGGGCAACTTAGGTATTCACAGCTATGGATGAGTGCACAGGTTTGCAGGATCTAACTTTTCTTTCTTCCCTCTTTCTTTCCGCTTGCTGTTTCATTGGAGGTCTTTATGTGAACGGGGATAGAATATAAGGAAATAAAGATAGTGTAGAACGTAATCTTACCCCTAAGGACTTGCAGCTGGGCCAATTATCAAAGATTAGGAACAGGCCTGACTTTACCAGGCCACAGCTGTAACCAATGAGAAGAAGAGTGCTATAAAGAGTGGGGTGGCTGGTTGAGAAGGGTACTGGAGTTAGTTGGCTGCTTTGTGAAGAAGAGTCAGTGCTCTGAGGAGCTGCCCACGAGAAACACCAAGAAGGTGTGAAACTCCTGCAGTAAGAGGACAACATTTATGTGTGTTGTTCACCTTCTTAGGGAGCAGTGCTCCCCTTTAACTCCTGGCCTTTACCAGGAAAACCATTGATCTAATTGGAAGCTCAGATTTTTCAGATGCTGATCAGAATCACATTCACTGAAGACAAGGGTCTTTTGGTCAATTGCATTGGGAATTTTACCTGGAATCCAATACACACATGGTCTCTGAAGGCAAAGATTTTCCCTGAGTTTTATCGTGAAGTATAAACAGCTTTTGAGTGTGGTTATTTTACTAATTTGCAGTCATGGCTTTTCTGTACATGGACAAGATTTCCAAGTAAGGGTAGGTCATTAAGATCAGATTCTTGCAATGATTATGCTACTGGTTACTTTCTTTATTGCAGCATGTAGCCTTTTTTCTCTTCCTTCTTCAAAGGGATTTACTTCTAATAGAGGCCCTTTTTTACTGAAACAGTAAATTATTCTATCATCTGTTGTTCACTTACTAATGTTATCGATTATCTTCAAACATATTTTTCTCTTTTTGCCTGATGCCTGAACACTTCATTCTGTAATGAAGTAACTTTGCTTGCAAAGTTAACAAACTACAGTTTTGATCCTTCAGTTGAAAAATAGAAATCAAACATCCTGAAAATAAAAAAATGAAGGATTCGAAAGTTCATTTGATATTTAGAGCTAATAAAGTCAACAGATTGGAGAATAATTATAGCTCTTAAAATTAGGCTTTAAATTTTCTTCATTGAGCTTGAAGTATTACAGAGATATCTTTGATTTTTGATGCATGTTTGTAGTGCACACCCTGTGCATTAAAATATAAGTTTCACACCCAGAGCAAAGGAATAGGGCTCATACTTACAGGATGGACAGTCACATCATAGGAAACAGCAGCATGCAGGAAGATGTGAGGGTTCTTGGACAAGGTAACAGGAGCTCCCAGTGCCCTGCCTCGGTGATGGGCACTGTGTATGAACTGCCAGCTTATAAGGAAAAGGAATTTTACCATTAAATGGGGCATTGAGACCACTATTGCTGAAATAGTACAGGTCATTCTCCTGCTGGTACTTTAAAAATTATAATACCAGAAACAAACAGGAGAAGTCTGGAAGTGAAAAGGACAAAGTTGGAACCTGGACAAATGTTTTTGAAGCTGGAGGAAATGCCTGACTGTGACAGATTTTGAGAGCTCTGCTTAGGTTAGCAAAGCGAAGTAATTTGTTATCACTGAAAAGGACTTCACAGAGAAGGAACACAAATCTGAAAGGGTTTAACCTAGCTGAGGAGGCAAGAGCAGGAATGAGGCTGGCAGAACATGGGAAGCCAAAGACAGTTAAAGCTAAAATCAGGTATGCTTTTAATGCTGCAGAAAATTGTTGGAAGAAAAATATGAGGGGCATAGTTGATTCTTCATCTCTGTGTGTCTTCAGTCTTGTCTAGAAAATAAGGTTCAGTTGAGCATAAGTAATTTTGTGCAGTACAGCCTCACTGGACAACAGTCCTCTATCCTACCAGGGTCAGCCTACACAAACCAGGTTTCTGGTGCTAAACTTTATGCTACAAATGAAGTGCTGCTTAAATTGGGAGTGAGTCTCATAGTTTGAGATCTCTTTTGTAATGTCCTACTGTCTTGAGCAGCAATGATAGGGAATTTTTTTGCTTCTTCTCTGCTTTTTCAGCTTTTCCATTTCTAAAATAGTGGATAATGTCACAAGTTTCAAGTATTGATGTTTAGGTCTAGTGTAGTTTAAGATACTTGGGCAAATGGCTGAAGGACTAAAAGGATAAAAGGATACTTCTGCCTTGGATAAAAGGCCAAATTAGTTAAAAATTTTATATTTGCATTAATAGAAGTGTATCCTCATCTGTAGTAAAGCAGGAGAAAGACTGAAATATTTGCTGCCTGAAGTCTTAAGCTGAATATCAGCAGGTTACCACTCATGGGGAGAAGAGGTACCCCAGTCTGTCTGTGTGTCAGGCAATGATTTTCATCCATAAAAGTCATCACAAGAATGGGGTAAACCACTACTGAAACTTATTCTTACAACACCCTATTCCTAGGGAACACAGTTGTTCTACTAAGTCCTTATAAAAAAAGTTTATGCAGCATCAGTTACCCATTACAAGTGTTGTCTGAGACCAGTGTTTCTCAGAGAACAGTGACTGTGAGATCTGTCATCAGGGAATTGCCACAACAGAGACTTGATGTGCCAGACTTGCCACTGAAGTATCCTTGGCTGCTTACTCTGGTCTCGAGTGCTGGTCTCATCTGAGTCCCAGCTGCCTCAAGAGCTATGAAGGTACTTTCCACTTCACTCTGATGATGTGGTATTGAGAGGGAATATTCCTCAGGGAGAGGTGGAATCATGACTGCAGTTCATGGGTGGACATTTATTGCTTTTGGTTTATTGCAGGTAGGAGTTCCCACCTACGCTCCAATCAAGCATGCAGAGGCTGTGGCAGAGTAGGATTTTCTTGTAGAAAATGCTGCTGCTTTTGAGCTCTTGTAAAAAGGCTTCTATGATAAGAGATATGCTAAAAAGGGTGTTACTGGTCTATTGTATGAAAAGAAGCTTGTTCTGGAGCCATCCTCAAACAGGCTGCAGATTGTGATATTGTCTATTTTTTTTTAAACCAGCATTATGTGCATGCATTCAGTGACTTTGCTAGTGAGCCAGGTGATTTTTCTGGGCTTCACAAGCACAAGGTGATCAGATGCCCTGCAGAACATATATTTTTTTTTCTTTTTTTCCCCCTTGCTTCTTTCTGTGCACATTGTTTTTAAACTAACCCAGGAAGGGGAAAAGGTGTATAAAAATTTTTGTTGACTTTATATATGTGGTTTAAAATTGTGGAGATGTTAATAGTCATGTGTGTTTTAAAGTTTCTTTAATCACCACTTGAAAGCTCAAACCTCTGGATATCAGTGTTGAATTGGGCTGGTAGTAGCTTTGTGAGGAGGAGTTTCCCCCGACTCTTTTACCTGTGGGCACCAGAGCAAAGCTAGGTTAGCAGATAGGCATTGTGTGGTACTTAAGAGATGTTTGAGAACCTGGCGCAGAGGAAAATCTCAGCTTGGGCCCTCCTTGTTTTTTCAATTAGTTAAATTTCATTTGCTTCATGAAATGTTCTCCTTATAATTTTGGTGCAGATAACTACTGCATCCATTTAGGTGCCTTGGGGAAGTGTTTCTCGATGGCCCAGATTTATCTCAGCAGGGAACTGGAGGTGTTTGCACTTTGCTGAGTGAACTGCTCGTGTTCTGTGTGTTCATGGGGCTTCTGTGCAGCACCATGAGAGTCTTGTACTGGGCATGAGACAAAGGACAGATGCTAAGAAACATGTGGCTGAGGCCAGGTCAACAGGCAAGAGGTGTCTGGTGAGGCCTTAAATACTCACTGGCCATTAGGTATGGAAGTTGGATTTCATGGTCAGGTCCCTAATTTTGTTTTATTGCATTAGGAAAGACTAAAAAGTTTTTATGCATTTTCTGACCTCTTTCATGACATTCATAAAAATCCAAATTAATCACATTTTAAACCTCCAAGACTCACATTTGCAGTGTTCTGCTCCATCTTTATTTCTCTAGCCATAGGGAATTCTTGGGCGAAGAGGACCCCAGACATGTAAAAATTTTCAAAACAGATATGAATATTGCTGAAAGGCAAGCTGAGAATTGGAATGCTCTGGATGCTTGTTGGATGCTCTGATGGATTAGAAGAAGGGCTGGAGAGGTTACTTGTATTAATGCTTCAATAACACTCATTTCCCTGCCTGTAAAATGACCTCTCAGGCTGCTGTTCAAATCAAGGTCCAGAATTTTGGAAGCTAACAGGAATGTTTGTGAAATGTGTTATAGTTTACAGGCAGCATCCTCCCCCTCCATTTCACAAAATAAACGAGGAACCTCTTCAGGACTGCTAATACCCGCTAAGAACCCAGCGAGTTCAGCTCCAGAAAGGTTTGAATAATTCAGTGCCATTTGCTATGTGAACACAGACTGTGACTGTGGAAGGTCTGATCTACAAGCAGCCTTGATTGTTCCTCCTCTTCCCCTTGCAAAATTGCCACATTTGGATGAACTTGCTGCATTCCATGATGAGAGTGAAAGCAGCCAGGCAGCATGAGGTGAACCTCTGTGGCCAGTGGTACTTTATTAGTTTCTGCTCACCAACAAAGTTTCCAGCAAATTGCCCTCTTCCACTGGTTTCCTGGAGATACTGTAGGTATATGCAACACGTGAGTCTTTTAGAAGCTGAAACCATATTATTAGGCTTTTTATTTAATTTGTGGTTGGATCATGATCAATGCATGGTTTCCTCACTTCAGAGGAGACTGCTTGCAGTGTGGGCAGCCAGAGACATTGCAGCAGAAACCAGGCCACCACCCACCAAAGAGCAATGACAAACTCCCTGGGACATGGTCTCAGTGATTGGCAGAACAATGAATTTATTTCTCACTTGTTCACTGGAATTATGTAGGTTTTGTTGCGCAATCAGCACTGACAGGGATGTTGCTGAGGTTTGAAGCTTTCTCTTTCAAACAGAGGCTGCTCTTTACTTTGGGAAGAAAATACCTAGCACAGGAGCCAGCTTGGAGTGCATTGCCAGCTGTGCAGAGAGGGCTTGGGGATGAGCAATCCCTCAGGCCATCTCACTGCTGGGCTTGGTGGTGGCCCCCACAGGGCAGCGTTTGCTTCTCAAGCTGATCTGGTGTGGCCCAGCCTGGCTCTTCTGTATGGCATTTTTTCTATTCTGTGCAAGCTATTGGGACACTTAAAATACCAAATAAAGGGTCCTGAAAGGAAGAAAATATTAAGGAGAAAGCTATTTCCACAGCTAACAAACAAGAGACTCTCATGATATGTTCTGCCTCCCTCTCTACTCCACATCCACATGCATGTGGAAACAAAGGGAGAAAACTGGGCAGGGGAAAGCACCATTAAGACCACAAGAACCATCTGCACTCAGACATGTTATGCATGTGCATGCCAACTTTTTGTATATACATTTGGAGAAAGAATTTTAGGGAATGTGCAGCTGTGGGCAGTGGGGGCCTGAGAAGCATTTGTGATACCTAGGTTTCATTTAGTGCATGCCTTTGGGTTTGGGAATGTACCTAGCCAAAACCACTGCCCTCTTACCACACTCTCTTAACAGCCAACACTGAAACAAGATTCAGTTGGTGACTGAGGTTTCACTTTATTTTAAAATAAGATACAAGTCCCTTTGTACATTGAAAGTTATTTCATTTTAGGGACAGCTGTGGAATCCTGCTTTAACTTTTCTTTCCTTTTTAATTTTCAGAAAATATGTAAGTAGAGCCTGCAGGACAAGGCCAGTGTTGTCTCCCTGCATCCTCACCTATACAGGTAGCTAGCTTTGTACCTTATGGCTTTATCATTTATAGCAAACCTGTTTTGTTCACTGACCTTGGGGGTAAAATCAAAACCCTGCTGATTTCACATAGGTGTTTACTGATAGTCCTGTGACCAAAAAAGTCAGAAAACACTATTTTTCAGTGTGAAAAAAAATCCAAGCAAATCACAGAACCCACAGAAAGCTAAAAGCATTAAAGGAAGGAAATAGTCCACAAAATTTTGCCTGGTACAAGCAGCTTTTTCAAAATTATCCTTTTAAGGAGATAGACAGAAAAAAAATGCTTTAAAGGTTTTCTGACCTTGTTTGTTTGCTGCCTATGTGAAACATGCCGGATTAAGAAGACCTCATTACTGAGACAGGATCATTTACTAGCTGCAAAGTGAAATAATTAGTTAACTTTGGGCATTGTTCTAAGTAAAACACATGTACCTTTGCACAGAAAAAAAGGCAATATTTTCACCATTAAAGCTGGTTTCAGGGAAAGTGTTTCATATAATTGATGCCCATTCAGAGGAGAGCTCAGATTTTCAAATCACAAATTTGCAGCATCCAGTTTGAGTTACATGGATATATGTGTATGATCGCTGTGCCTGTCTGCAACAGTTGGACTCCATGACCTTAAAGATCTTTTCCAACCTGCATAATTTTATGACTCTGTAACAAAACCAATTGGAGGTGCAAGGAAGAATAAGCATTGCCTAATTGCAGCACCTCAGCATTTGGGGCTTCAATTCTGATTGTGCTTTTTTGAGGCATAACAGCTTCCATGCAACCAGGAAGGAGCATTTTGCTGGAAAAGCAGGAGGTGAGTCCTTGAACTAATCCCTTTCTTAGAAGCATATTAATGCCAAGAAAAATGCAAAATCTTTCAAAGTTTGTTTCACAGAGTTTCAATCAAAATTGCACTTCATCACAGTTACCTTGCTGAGTTGAGATGGCAGTAACTCTGCAAAAACAGATGTAACAAAAAGTATAGGCCATAAGACACTCAGGTGAGCATTATCTTTCTGTACATATGCTAAAGCTATGAGTGGGATTTTAAAAGTACATTGATCAGAGAGCAAAAAAAAAATTGCTATTGATTTCCAATGGGATTTACACCTGTAAGTCATTTAGAGAGAGATTCTGAAGATGTATTTAAGTAGGTAAACATCTAACAGGATTGAGAGGAACAGGGAGGTTATAGGCTCAAGGGTCTTTGGCAGTCACTGTGGCAGCATCAGCTGCCCTGGTATCCAGCCCAAGCCTTCCCTGATGTGAGGAACAGCAGGTTGGGGCACTCATGTGAAGGAGAACAAGTCTCTTGGACAAGGGAAGCAGAGGAAAGAAAGGACCCAGCTAAAACATCCAAGAATTGCCCGCTCCATCCTTCTTGTTATGCACACTGCAATCATCTTTCTGTACAGAAATGAAGGACAGTGACATAAAGGGAAAAATATTTTCTTATTACCTTTTTTGGGAAACATGATTTCCTTTGAGAGGTTTAATTTCATGCGTACATTCCTATCATCTTCAAATAGAACTCAGTTATAAGTCTCAATTTATTGTGTAAAATGGTACTTTAATTCTAGTTGAGACATACATTTTTTAAACCTACCTATAAAACTTCTCATACGTAGAGTTAAAATTTATTTGTACCTGAGCTTCAAGTTTAGGTTTGGCAGGCTTCTGTCCTGTGCCTTACAGAAAAACAAGAAAAATACTCTTTCCAATACTGTATTTGACACTGTGCATAAATTCCATGTCACTTAAACTGGGACTGAAGTAACATTTGCAAATAGAACATGAGTCTATTTCCTGACACGACTCCTAATGTATTCACTGATACCTCTTACTACAGCTCTAGTTTGCAAACCCCTCAGACACATGGATATATTGATGTCCAATTTTTCTTTAGTTTAATTGTATCACTGAGACCAAATGTTTCAAAAAAATGAACACTTTAATCAGAGAAGAAGGCTGTATTACAAGAAAGTCTCCTTGTTTGCTGAAAATAAAAGGATGAAAACATTTCCTGACTTAACCCAAGATATCTCTTTGTTTTATCTCCTTTGCTATGTTATGATTTTTGTCTGCTTTTTATTCTTCTTGAGATAAGCCACATGGCTTCCAAGCTCCCTTTCCCTCCTCAGCAATTTCCTCTGCACCTAAGGTGATTGCCCAAGAGGGGATTCCAATTTTTAAGCCTGGATAGAGGATTCCAGAAAGCTAACTTAGGTTTTGATCATAAACCTGGTGTGGGGCTCAGTTTGTAGCCATGCTGAAAGGCTTAGTCTATACCTACTACTTACTGAATCACTGGGAAAAAAATCCAACATGTAAATCACCTTATTTGAAGCATTGTTTTCTTACTTTCATCTTATTTTGTAATCTGGGTAATGGCTGTAAAAAAAGAGGTATGTATAACATTTCAGTGAGGAAGCCTTGAAAGCACAGTTGCATCTTTTTTTTTTTATTTCAAATGAGCCATTCAGTATGGCTTTAGAGAGGAAAATAAAAGAGAACACTCTTTGGACAACAATAAAATTCAAGGTTAGTGTCTAAAAATACAGCATCAGCCTTGTCAGCTTACCAAATCTGGGATCTGGAGTGGCGCAGCTGTATCCTTTAAACAAAATTGTTAGTATTAATTACTATGAATTATTGTAACAGAAAAGCAGGGCAGAAAGGGACTACTTTAGTCTCTCTCACTGTTTCAAGGCAGGAATAACTATACCTGTGAGATTTTTCTCATGTCAAACCCCAATATTTCTTGCACCAATTTAAGCCATTGCTCTTATCCACCATATTTGGAGAGAGCTTCTTCCTCTCTGAAACAGTCTCTATATTCTTGAAAACTGTGATAAATCTGGGAAAGGGAGAAAAGGAATTTCCATCCCTGATCTGGGCAAGTCTTTTAGAAATCTTTTATTTGTAGGTTATGTTCTTTACTAAGGAGAACATGTTATTCTCCTCTGGATGTTCTCCAAGTGTGCCACATTGCTCTAAAAGTAAATTATCCAAAATCAGTCACAGTGCTCCAGCTGAGGCTTGATCAATGATGGGTGAAAAAAGGATTTTTCCATGTGTTTTGCAATCTAAATTTCTGCCTGTATCTCCCACTCTTATGAGATTCAGGGGGACTGCTGGAAACAGCACAGCTATGATTTATAACTAGTTTACTCCCAAGACTCTTTACTTTAATGCTATCTAACCAATTATTTTTCATCCTCTGTTGGGGAGGAATAATCAACTAACAAATCCATTGCATCATATTTATCTTTCTTGAATCTTGCCCAGTATTTTTAATCCATTTTTCCAGATATTTAAATTCTAAATAACTCTCATGAGCACTTGCAGGCTTTCCCACCTGGAGTCACCTTCAAGTTTAATTTCCACTTCCACTCTCTAATTCAAAAAACTAAATGAAACACCATTAAAACAGCAGGATGTTTCTAATGTTTCACCCCAGCTAAAAGGCCCATTTCAGTGTCAGAGAAAAAAAAAGTGGCCTGGCACATCCACAGGCTGTTATTTATTTCTTTGCCATTCCAACCACTGCTTAGCCAGCCTTTTTAGGCGCCTTCTTTCTAGGAACTGGCATCAGGGTGGCCAATCTACAGTGACCAGGATCCTCTGCTTTTCCCATCCTATCCCATTTGCCTTTTTATAAAACTTTACCCAACTTCAAAAGTTACTTGTATTTTAACACAACTTTAGTAATTTTTTTAATATTCTAGGCCCAGCTGATTTCAAAGTACCTAACCGAGGTTTAAGGCACTTAGCTCTCTGCTTATTGTTGGAGGAGATCAGTCCTTCAACTAGTCATTGCTGTTACAACACATTTTGAAATGATGCAAAAGCCGTACACTATACATGACATTTGATGTTTGACTCTTTTAAGCAAACACTTGTTTGACTTTTTCAAAAAGTACACAAAATACTGATGGGACTTTATGCTTTCACATTTTAGATGTATTCAGCAATTTATTAGTGAGTGAAGGGCACAACATTGCGTTGTTCAACAGCACTGCTAAATTTTGATCAACCTCTCCTTGCAAGAATCAAGCTTCTGAATGAGCTGAACACTACTGAAAGCAGAAACAGAGCTGATTATTTCCAAATCTATGGACTATTGATGAGAGTGGAGATTTGTTTCTCTATAGCTTGTCCTCTTCCCATATTTAGTGATCAGCATATAACAGTTGCATTATCACTCAGATTTCTGGCTTTGTAAGATGCCTGATGTCTGCAGCAATTCTACCATGCTTTTTATTCCAGTCACGAGAGAAAAGGACATGAGGGATGTTAGCAAGAATCAAAGATAACACCAGAACTTAGTCTTAATTTGTGTGTAATCTCTAAAAGCTTTGCTTTAGGCATTTATTAGGCTAGAGAGGAGCTTTGAATGTGCTTCTGATGACCATTACTACTGCCTTGTTACATGTCTGCTCCCAATGCCTCTGTGCATCTGATCCCACAGCCAGGACCACAGAGCACTGATTAATGTCTGATGAAGTTGCAGCGACAGAACGCTCCAGATCCAGGGAACCAGCATAGCAGAGACAAGAGAAAAACGTGAGTATTAAGCAGTGCCATCTAGTGTAGTGCAGGCACTCATTGACAGGAAAAAGAGCTGGCCTCCAGGCATTTTTTAGCCCTTAACTGAAAGGGAAACACAGTACCAAACCCTCACACACTGCAGAAGAGTTTTGATGGCAAATAAAAGGAAAAGATGCCAAAACGGTTTTGTGCCTTTGAAGTTCTGCCTGATTTACACCCTGGAACCCAGATCTATTTTTTTTGGATCTTTGCCTGGACTACAAAGAGGGGAGTGTGTCTGCATAAGCCTCTCCATAGATTTGAGCATTCCTAGTGCCAGATTAAGAGACCCATTTGAGCAGTGCAATGACAGATGGCAAGAACTTGGTTGGAGGGAGCTACCAAACCAATTTGTGAGCAGCACCTGGTACTGCAAGGCTTTAAGGGAAGCTCTAGCAAGATCTGAAGTCCCTGATGGTACAGATACTTTCACTAGTGAGTTAGAACTCCCACAGAAGAGATTAACACACCGCCTAGTTTTAGGCATTGCCCATCCTATATGGAGCTCTGCACTGCATGATGGTAAACTCTCCATGTTCCCCATTAGCATTTACAGTTGCAACATTGTTCAAGGACAGAAATATAGGTGAAATACCCTATGAAATCACATAATTGCTGTTAAAAGCCAATGGGTATATACAACAATCAAATCTTTCACATAGGTCAACAAGGATTACTGTAGTAACCTTTGTATCAGTTGAACATTTTCCACTCAGCAAGCATCTCCTCAGCCCTCTGTTTCCCTTGGGC
This sequence comes from Calcarius lapponicus, assembly GCA_039654755.1. Taxonomy (NCBI): domain Eukaryota; kingdom Metazoa; phylum Chordata; class Aves; order Passeriformes; family Fringillidae; genus Calcarius; species Calcarius lapponicus. Next base: position 111,049,624 of record CM077464.1, on the reverse strand, counting down.
AGGCTGGCAGACCAGCTAGCTGAACTGAGTACAGGCAATGCTTTCTGAGACTCTTCCCAAAGGGACTAAATCAATCACAAGCATAATGTAAAGCCGGGTAAAATAGGCAAGCCAGATCTTACCACCCGACTCCTTCCAGCTCTCTACCATCGCCTAGATAACAAGCAAATCAGCCAGTTTTGCATAACAGACCCTTATCCTCAACATAACCCAGTCTCTTCAGCCAGAGCAGGCTCCCTCCATTAAGTAAGCTGCTTGTTAGCCTTATCTCATCAGCTGGGAGACAGCTGATTAGTTACAGGTAGAGGCTAAACCTGTCATCTGAAAGCCCCATCTCCCATGTGACATGATGACTTGTTTTTTTTTTTTAATATGTGTCTTCCTGACCAGATACTTTGAGTGTTTTGGGATGCTAAGAAACCAGATAAAATTACGTGACTGCTGTTACACAGATTAATGGATTAGAGGAGAAAGTGGCTTCCTCCCTTTTAAGAACTATGACTGTGTATTGGTTTAAGCAGTACAAGAAATGCTTCTACTGGTGTCTGAGCTGTAAATGTGCCCTCCTATATGACAGCATTATTGTCACAAAGGAACAGTCTCTTTCAAGGAGATAATTTCTTTGAGAAATGTTATCTATATAAATGGCTAAATTAAAGCTTTTTAAGTTTTCAACACTCAATTTGGGTTTTTAAAGTAATCACCTCTGCAGATAAATATGACTGTGCATCTGCTGTTATCCACAAAACAAATATTTGGAAGCATACTGAAAAGTAGAAAAAAGCAGGAGCGTGGGACAAGGGGACAAGAAGGGCAAAACACGCAGTGGGCAAGCGCTTCCCACCCACTGCTTTGCCCCCAGCCCTGCCTCTGCTCCTGCAAAGCAGGGAACTGCATACTGAAGGTTTCCTCTTGCCCCCTGCATCTCCTGTGCTGCTGTCCAGTACCTTTGCACATTTGCCTGGTCTCCCAGGAGCCGGATCTCCGGATTGGAAAACACTGTGTTAACAGCTCACCAGCCTTGGAATGGGGAATGACTGCATCCTGGGCTTGGGAGCAGGAGTGGCTGCAGCTTGGGCACTGTGCAGGGGGTGGCAGAGTGTGGCCTGCCTCCCTGTCCCTTCCGAGGAGGTGCCTGTGTGCCTCTCTGCCCTGCTCAGCTGGGAAGCTGCAGGAGAGGAGCAGGCCACGCAGCTCTGCACCTCCAGGTCCATCACACACATCTCTGGCTGGGGCTGGCAGCACTTACACACAACCCCAGGAGAAAGTGCTCTGACTTGATGCTGCCTGCTCGTTAAAATCTCCCTCCTTCACAGGAAGACCTCTGAAGAGAGAAAGTCGATATTTAAGGCAAGATGTCATTTATTGAGAAATCTGGAAAAGATGTCCATATCATTCCAGCATGTCAAAAACCTCACGAGGAGGAGAGGAAGTCAATTATCCCACTGAGTCCTCTTAGAAGCTACTGCTAAGGGCAGCTTTGGCCACCCCAATGCCTCTGGGACCTCCAAGTGGACATGCCCTTAGCTCTGGCCCTGAGTGTAGGCTCAGGGTGCAAGATAAATGTGGTGATTTTTATATCTTATTGCTGTGTAATTTCAAAATGCTTTTTCAGAACCTGTGTAAGGCAGCCAGGCATATCATTCCCTTGAGAAATGTCACTGTACAATAAATGATTTTCACCCACATTTGTTAGCAGCAGTCCAGTTCCCAAAACAGGTATGATAGTGGAGGTGAAGGTCTCAGAATAGGCAAATCCCTTATGACCAGTACACTTCTCACACAGACCTGAAGTGTAATAAACCTGAAGCGTAGGTTTGTCTAGCAACAGTGAAGCTACACATTAGAAACTTGTCATAAATGAGTGTTTTAAAGTCACTTAAAGATTGCAAAATTCCCATATGAAGAGCTATTTTAAAAAGTTGAGTGTGAAACATTTAATTCTTGCCAGTGCCAGAGACCAGCCTAGATGTGTCAATATTGGCCTGCAATGATGTTTTTTTCCCACTAACTGCAGTGTTCTGAGTGAGTTTATCTTGAATGTCCAGACCATGCTTGTTGCATTGGGCACTCTTCTCAAAGGAATGGCTGTTCTTTGGTATTAGCAAAATTTCTGACTAAATGCTTAGTGACTGCTATAAAAAAAATCAGCAAGAGAAATTAAGAAAAAGACAGGTCATTGTGGATGTCCTGACCAAAATTAAGCAGGATGTCAGGTCAAACAAAGAACTGCCCCGTTGCTACCCTGATCTGGGCTCACTTTCTAATCACGTAATGTACACAATATTGCAAATAGGTGAGGTTCTGAGTGGTTTTTTAATTCTTCCAAGTTGCTATTACCTGTTAAATTGCATTGCAGATAGCAGCAATTTTTCCTCCTTCTCCCTCATCCTCCAAAACTCTCTAATGCCTTACGATGCATCGCCACTTATCGCTCATTTTGCCACCTGAACACTCGCGGGGAGCTGACTGACTAATCCCTGCTGTTAATGCACATCAGCAGCAGTCAGATCACTCACATCTGAATCACTCCCACCCTGTGCAAGCTGAGCCTCATTCAGGTGTTTAACATGCTAGTCCAAGTGTAGCTCTACATTACAGTAATTTATTAAATGAGTGATTGTTTTGGGCTTCAGAAGGAAAGTGGAAGAGGGGAATCGTTTTGCTTTTCCTTATGGTGTTGATGCCACCTAACTTGCAGAAAACTAATGTGATACTCATTGTAGAGTATCTTCTTTTACTTTTTGTTTGGTTAAAATGAAAGGGGTTTTTTTATTTTTTTTATTTTTTTTTTTTTAATTATCTTCATCATACCTTGATATGAAGTTAAGAAGAGTGGTTATGAGTTGATCCTTCTTCACAAAGAGGCATTGCATGATTATAGCAAATAGATTCAACCTGATCATGGATAAAATTAATAAAAGGATATATTCTGTGAGGTAAGTAACTTTATTCTGTGAAGTAACTGACATGAATAGTTCAATCTGTGGACCCTTTAAATGCTATTTCTGCCCAGACCTGCTACAGAGGGAAGGAGCTTTATTTTTATAAAATAATTTTTCATCAAGTTTTTTAAAAATAATGATAATATCAAATAATTGGGGTTTTTTACCTATGCCTTAAATTGCTCATGTGTATGTCACTGCTTTTGTTTTATTTCTCAAGTAGGTAGTGCTGTATGTAAAATCAGTTCTACTAGCAACACTGTCTGTGGAGAAAGAGGCAGAATTGTATCTGTGGCAGTTCAAAGACAAAGTTTGGAGGAAAAAGTAATTAACCTCTTTGATTAGAAAAACTGTTATATTCAATTTTTCCAGCTGTAATAAATGACATTCCCTCGTCTATCTTGGCTCTTTTATATAGCTCCAAATGTTGTAATGGCTTCAGATGAACTGTACAGAACTGCCCAGAGCTACACTTTGAAGTAATGTTTATTTACAGTTCTCTGTATAGTTGGTCTCCATGACTTACCATCAAAATGTCGAAAGGGTTCTCCTTTCCTCGTGAGCAGTAATTTTCTAGGTCAAGTAACATTTGCATTGAGCACTGCTCAGAGACAGACACTCAGCTGTATTTAAACACTATGGTCTGATGCAGTGGCTGGGAAGATCTTGGACATGTATTGAAATAAAAAATCCCTTGCTGGTTTAAAAGTAGATTTTTTTCCTTTTGATTTCAAACCCCTCAGTGAAAGGTGTTTGGGAATAGAGAGGTCCTGTTCACAGAGGTCAAACGTTGTCTTGCTTTATACTTTGTTCTGCATAAAAAATCCACAAAGAGCTATTAATTGATAATTTTATCAGTGTGGCAAATGCAGCATCATTTTGGCTTGTCCAGTGGAATTCACTTAAATACAAGACAAGATTTCTTCTAGCTTCAGCAGCAGCAGAATCTCATTCTTCAAATTTGGAATTAATTTACAAAAGAGCCTGGAGAAATCAAGAGCTTGTATTCCACTGAGATGGACAAGGAGTGGGGCATCCCACTTCTCCCTGTACTGCCATGGTGAATTATAACCCACTTTTGGAAATATCTTTTGGAAACATCTGCTGTCAGTTACAGAATCTCAGAATCGCAGGACCTTTAGAGATGATCTAGTCCAAGCCCCCTGCCAAGACAGGGTCACCTAGGGCAGGTAACAATGGAACGTGTCCAGGTGGGTGAACATCTCCAGAGAGGGAAACTCCATGTCCTCCCTGGGCAGCCTGCTCCAGGGCTCTGCCACTTTCAGAGTAAAGAAGTTCCTCATCATATCGAGGTGAAACTTCTTGTGGTTTTGTTGATGGCCACTGCTCCTCATCCTGTCACTGGGCACTGCTGATGGCCACTGCTCCTCATCCTGTCACTGGGCAACACTGACAAGAATCTGGCACTATCTTCTTGACAGCCACCTTTGAGATATTTACACATATTCATGAGATCCCCTCTCAATCTTCTCTAGACTAAACAGGTCCAGCTCCCACATCTCTCCTTGTAAGAGAGATGCTCCAGACCCCAAATCATCTTTGTGATCCTCACTGGACCCTGTCCAGTAGCTCCTTGTCTCTCTTGTACTGAGGAGCTCAGAACTGAGCACAACACTCCAGATGTGGCCTCACTAGGGCTGATTAGAGGGGCAAGGTCACCTCCCTCAACCTGCTGGCCACATTCCTCCTGGTGCACCCCAGCATTCCATTGGCTCTTCTGGCTGCCAGGCACTGCTGGCTCATGGCCAACCCCAAGACCCCCAGGTGCTTCTCCACAGAGCTGCTCTCTGGGAGGTCAGCCCCCAGTCTGTGCTGGTACTTGGGGTTATTCCTCCCCAACGGCAGGACCCTGCGCTTGCCCTTGTTGGAATTCATAAGGTTTCTCTCTGCCAAAAATTCCAGCCAATCGATGTCCTGCTGAACAGCAGCACAGCCTTCAGATGTATCAGCCACTCACCTCAGTTGTGTGTCATCAATGAGACATCAGCTCCCCAAGAACTGGAGGCATGGTGGGGTGAAATACGATGCTCTGTGCTGGAGGTACTCAAGCCAAATGATCAGTGGTTCCCCAGCCTTAGAATCTTTGAATCCATATGGCAGACAAAATATCCCCTCAAAGAGCAAAAGTTTGTTATAGTCTTTCACCATTTCCCAAGCAAATGGAAACAAAGGGAAAAATGTTTGAATCATACTTACAAGTTACAGTAGGAGAACACAGGACATAGGCAGCTGTGTATTAGCTATTTGGTGCAAGCTTATAGATCCCAAAGCTTAAAAGATTATTTGAGATCATATGTTTCCCTGTATTATACACGGTACAGGTTTTTTTGAGTTAACTCCTATAGGAACAAGATGAACAATTTCTCTGAGAAAATCAATCATTTCCAACTTCAAAATGCATTGTGATGGAGAATCCATTTCAATCCTTGGTAAATTGTTCTAATAATTAATTTCCTTCCATGCTAAAACGTGTCTAGTTTCGAATTTCATCAGCTCCTGTCAGGCGTTTTTCCACTTGACCAAAATGCCTTATATTATCAAATTTCTACTCTTCTATTCTATTTCTACAGGAAGACAGGAAATTTATAAATTATATCCAACTCTCCCCTTAACCTTGTCTCTGTTAAGCTAAATAGATTGATGTACTTAAGCATCTCATTGAAAGACAAAGCTTCCCCTCTTGTCACCCTTCTCTGAACCTCTCTCTGAAGGCCACCAGTCCCTTATGGAGAACTGCAGAAGTGAACATGACTTCAGTGACCACTGCCCCTCTGCCCATCAGAGACAACACAGCCTCACTGAGAAATCATGCAGCAGATACAGAGCACTGACCCTTTGACTCACAACCTTGGGATTTACACTTGCCAAATTATTCACCATTACTTTTCTTTCTTTCTCCCTCCCTCCCTCCCTCCCTCCCTCCCTCCCTCCCTCCCTCCCTCCCTCCCTCCCTCCCTCCCTCCCTCCCTCCCTCCCTCCCTCCCTCCCTCCCTCCCTCCCTCCCTCCCGCCACTTCCTTCCTTCCGCCACTTCCTTTTCTTTCTTTTCTTTCTTTTCTTTCTTTTCTTTCTTTTCTTTCTTTTCTTTCCCCTTCCCTTCCCTTTCCCTTTCCCTTTCCCTTTCCCTTTCCCTTTCCCTTTCCCTTTCCCTTTCCCTTTCCCTTTCCCTTTCCCTTTCCCTTTCCCTTCCCTCTGTCTGTTTTTCTCAGGATACTGCATCTACAGACAGACTGACTTTATTTCAATTAATTCTCTGAGGTCTGTAGCAAGAGATGGGCTAGGATCATGTCTTTCAGAAATCCAGATGTGCAAATACAAATGATAGAGAAAACCAAGGTGAAAAACTGGGCCAGCCAGCACTCGCTCATGTATGATGAACAAGTTTCAGCCTCTGTCCTTTTTCTGTTTCCTCTGGCTAATTACCAAAATGAATGCATGAAATAGAAGGTCAGAAGTACACCATCAGGTAACTTTCTGCCTGTGCTAAACACAACACAGTAGGTGATTATAGAGTAGAGAGTCCTGCAAATTTGGAGGCCAAGGCTGAAATGGCCTCTTCCTTCCCATCAGAGCCTGGGAAGCACCGTGGCTGTACTTGATCTTACAAAGTATATCTCTCTTTAAATATCCCTTTATAACCAAACCAAACCCACAGTGGAAACAGCAGAATAACTTTCTAAGGTACCCTGCCAATGTCCATGCATATCTCGACCTCCCCAGTCCCTGGCAGCAGTAAGAGAAGTGAGGGCAAGGTGTTGCTTATGAAGTGGAGCATGTTATGGGATGAGCAAAATTCCCCTACTGAGTCATCATTTCTCCAGCATGTAGTATCTGTATAACGAGTTGGCTGGAATTTCAACACTGCATATGGCTTTTTCACACATGAACACATTTTTTATCACATATTTGTTTGAATGAGGATATCAATTTCAGAAAACAAAGCACAACTCTGGCTTGAAAAATAGCTGTGGGAAGTACAAAGACCTCCAGTTTTACATTCTTTTATATTCTTTTATAAGAACCATTATCCAAAGTTCAATCAGAAATGTATGAAAATATATATAGCTTAACACTGCCAAGTTCAGCATATGTTAAACAGAGTGAGGACTTTGCTAAGGCAGCATTGTTCTCTATGGGCTAGTGGTCAGAAATAGAAATATTCATGCCAGCCTTCACATTAAGCATTTTTTTCTGTTCCAGAGCCTTAAAACATTATACATTGGGCTGGTTGTTTTTTTTTCTTTGTTTTTGTTTTGTTTTTGTGGTTTTTTTTTGTTTGGTTTTTTTGGGTTTTTTTTTTTTTTTTTTTCCAATGGTCTTTCCCTCCTGGAAAAAGAGAAATCGTAAATACATAAGAGAACATGCTGGTTCAGGTGAATCCTTCAGGTTTTGGAAGCAGTGGATGAGTCTCAGAAGTACCTTGGAGAGTTTTAAGCATCCAAAAGATAAAGCCCTAGGATAATACTCTGCATTGCTTTATATACTAGAGAGTGGTCATTAAATGGCTGGGGACAACAGGTGGAGAAATACCACTACTTAAAAGGAGTGAAATAAAATAAGCTTTTGTGCTGACTTGTGCTCCATCTCTACCTTTCCTTCCATATCCCAGCTCAGAGTGAGGGGTTGTATCAAAGGGGTGCCTGGCAGAATGGTCATGGTGATACCCGGCTCCCCCTGATCTAAAACCTCACTGTCCTAAGACTGATTGTGGAGTTTGTTCTGGAATTAAGGAAACTCACTGGCACTCTGAGGTCTAACTCAACCTGCTTCTGTCAGCAAAGGACTCACAAGGTCTGGGTGTGAATAAATGCTGGGATTTGGCAGATCTCCAGAGGGACAGAGGGGCAATCCTTGGCTCATACTTTGTATCATTCCTGAGTGCTGTCATCTTAGTGTCTCCTTGTTGCACTGCTTGTGGAAGGGCACAGCCAGTTAGAAATTGGAACTACAGCTAAATCCCTGCTGTTGAAGACTATTGCAGACTTGTATTTCTTTCTGCATGTTTCCACATTGACAAAACGGGGTTGGGAGAACCCTAGAGTGGGTGGGAAATATGGAAGAGCTGTAGACCACTGTTTACTAAAATGTTCAAGGTACTTACCAGAGGTGGGACCTCTGAGGATATCCTCTCCAGGTCTGCACTCCCAAGCTGGAAGGTTTGCAGGACACAATGATGACTATTCTCTGGCTCTCTGTGCTGGGCATTTCTACATATAATGCCCCAAAATTCTCTACCTAACTTGTGGCAGTGTCCAACTTCTCTACTGTTGGCAGGGACCATTCTTGTTCTGGGATCCTCTCCTCACTCCTGAGGGATAACCCAGCCAGGCAGAGCACATGGAGGGTTGCAGACCAACAAACAAACCAACCCAGCCATCCAGAAGAACTCTACAAGCCAACCCAGAAGTTCTTAGGTCTGAACCAATTTTACTTCATGTAAATTACTGATGTCATCTACCTGGACTTGTGCAAAGCATTTGACGCTGTCCCACACAAAGATGATCAGATGGGTGGAGCAGCTCTCCTATGAGGACAGTCTGAGACAGTTGGGGCTGTTCAGCCTGGAGAAAGGAAGGTTCTGGGATGACCTTAGAGCAGCCTTTCTGTACCTAAAGAGAGGCTGCAAGAGCACAGGAGAGGGACCTTTTACCAGGGCATGTAGCAACAGACAAAGGGGAATGACATTAAACTGAAAGAGGGCAAGTTTAGATCAGATTTGAGGAAGAAATTCTTCACTGTAAGGATGGTGAGACACTGGAAAAGGTTTCTCAAAGAACTTGTGGTTATCCCATCCATGGAAATATTCAAGGCCAGGTTGCATGGGGCTTTGAGCAACCTGGTCTAGCGGAAGGTGTCCTTGACCATGGCAGAGGGGTTGGAACTAGGTGTTCTTTAAGGTCATGGAGATCTTCTATTTTTAAGTTCCTAGTTGCCATGGGAATTATTTAAGCAATTATTATTTAAGCAATTTGTTGTTTGTGTTCACTTTTTAACATTAATGATCTTTCTTTTCTTGTTATTTTTCAGGATGGGGTTATACTGAGTAAGAATTATTCAGCAGTTTAGCAGGAACAGAGAGACTAGTGTAAGGAGAGTGTGCTCCAGTAATAAGCTGCCTTTGGGCAGCAGGGAACAGTCATGTGAGGGCAAATACAATTTATACTGTTCTGCTGCTTAAAGTTGATACTAACAACACTAATTTGGCGTTTTGAGGATAAATTTATTGAGGACATTGAATCAGTGCCTAAACGTTACCAAGTCAAAAGCTACCACAACACAATTTATGAAAGGGCACTTTTCTAAAGACCATTCTGGGATCCTGCCATATAACCTCAAAATGTGCATGGTGTTCTCACTTAAAGAGCATGGCTACCTTATAGTAAAACTACTATAGTGGCAAAAAAATGAGTGCTTTGAGCAAATTTCACCTGTGGAACAAGATCAGTTGGGTTAAGGACCTGGTGGAACCGTATGTAACAGAAGGGTTAGAATGTGTGGAGCCTGCAGTTGGCAAAGGTGTGGTTGAGAGCCTCTGGATAAGGATCAAGGGACAAAAAAAGTAATGTGGATGTCACTCTGGGAGTCTGCTATAGACTTCCTAGCCAGGACAATGATGCCAACAAATTATTTTATGAGGAACTAAGGGACACTTCCAAGTCAACTGCCCTTGTCCTCAAGGGGGACTTCAACTTGTCAGAAATCAAGTGAAAGCATCACACAACAGGTACAACACAGGTCAGAAGATTCCTAAATAACCTGGATGACAACTTTGTGAAACAGGTCCTAAGGGAGCCAACTCAGAAAGGTGCCCTCCTTGATCTGCTTCTTGTCAACAGTGTGGATCTCATGAGTGAAGAGGAGATTGGCAGCTGTCTTGGCCACAGGCACCACAAAGAGATCAATTTAAAAATCTTTGTCAACAGGAGGAAGAGTGCCAGAAAAACCTCAGCTCTGGACATGAGGAGAGAACACCTAAGCCTGCTCAGAAAATTAGCAAGTATAGCTCCCTGGGAAAACATTTTTGCAGGTGCTGGTGTCCATCAGTGCTGGTCACTTTTTAAACATCACCTCCTAAGGGCACAGGAGAAGGCAATTCCCAAATGTCAGAAGTCAAGCAGGTGAGGCAAAAGGCCAGCTTGGCTGAACTGGATTCTTCTCTTGGAAATAAGGTTAAAAAGGGAGGTGTATGCCCAGTGGAAGAAAGGTTAATTGACATGGAAAGAATATAGCGATTCTGTTTGCCACTGTAGGGAGAAAATTTGTATGATCCAATTTCAGCTGGAGTTGAAGCTTCCAGAAATGTGGGGGAAAATAAAAAGAGTTTTTTCAAATATAAATGGCAGGAAGCAGTAGAAATAACATTATCCCATTAGAGGATCAAAATGGTCACTGCATGAACAGGGACACAGACAAGGCAGAGGTGTTTAACAAGTTCTTTGCCTCTGTCTTCAACACAGATGACAGACCAAGGGGGTCTCAGTGCCCTGAGCTGGGGGACCATGACTGTGTGAATTATCAACTCCCAGCTGATGTTGAAATTGTGTGGGACTGGTTCTCCAGCTGGATCCCTACAAATCTATGGGGCTTGACGGTGCTCATCCAAGAATTCTCAAAGAGCTGGCTGATTGCCATCTCAAAACCTCTCTCAATGATTTCTAAGCAATCTCAGGAATCTGGAAAGGTCCCCAGCTGACTGGAAGATGGCAAATGTTGTCCCAGTTTTCAAGAAAGGTAAGAAGGAGGATGCTGGAAATACAAGCCTGTCAGTCTCACTTCAGTGCCTGCCAAAGCTATGGAGAAGATTCTTCTGGGAGGTGTTGAACACCTGAAAGACAATGCAGTCATTGGTCACAGTCATGAGAAAGTCCTGCTTATGAAATCTGATTTCCCTTTTTTGTCATGGTAACACACATGGTTGATGAAGGGAAGCCAATTGATGTAATCTTTTTGGATTTTAGTAGAGCTTCCCATACTGTCTCTCCCTGTATCCTTCAGGACAAAGCATCCAGCACACAGCTGGATAAACAAACACATGATGGGAGGGGTGAACAGCTGGCTCATGGGTTAGGCACAAAGGGTTATAGTGAGGGGTGACATCAGACTGGTGACCTGTCACTGGTGGGGTTCCACAAAGCTCCATTCTTGGCCCTGTGCTCTTCAACATGTTCATCAATCACTTGGACACGGGACTGGAAGGGAAACTGAACAAGTTCACAGATGATACAAAACTGGGAGGAGCTGCTGCCTCAAAGGCAGGGAGGCCCTGCAGAGAGACCTCAACAAATCAGAGGACTGAGCAAACACCAATCATATGAAGCTCAAAAAGGGTGAGTGCTGTTTTCAGCACCTGGGAGGGAACAACCCTGGATGTATGCACAGATGGGGAATGAGATGCTGGAAATCCATGCCATGGACAGGGACCTGGGGGTCCTGGGATCCTGAACATGAGTCAGCAGTGCCCTGGCAGCCAGGAGGGGCAACCACATCCTGGGGGCATTGGGCACAGCATGGCCAGCCAGGCAAGGGAGGGGATTGTCCCATTCTGCTCTGCACTGAGCTGGCCTCACCTTGAATATTGGGTGTAGTTTTGGGCACTGCAATATAAGAAAGATATTAAACTATTAGACAGAATCCAAAGGAGGGAACAAAGATGATGAAGGGCCTAGAGAGGAAGCTGTATGAGGAGTGGCTGAGGTCACTTGGTCTGTTCAGCCTGGAGGAGACTGAAGGGAGATCTCATCACAGTCTACAACTTCCTTGTGAGAGGAAGATGAGGGGCAGACACTGATCTCTTCTCTGTGGTGACCAGTGACAGGACTCAAGGGAATGGCCTGAAATTGTGCCAGGGGAGGTTTAGGTTGGATATTAGAAAAAGGTTCTTCACCCAGAGGGTGGCTGGGCATCGGAACAGGCTCCCCAGGGAAGTGGTCAAAGCAGCAAGGTTGGCTAAGTTCAAAAAGTCTTTGGACAATGCTCTCAGGCACATGGAATGACTCTTGGGCATGGTGCTGTGCAGGGAGCTGGACTCAATGATCCTTGTGGGTCCCTTCTGACTCAGCTTATTTTGTGGTTCTGTAATTCTATGAAAACAGTGAAGGAAGGAATATCTACAATGAGATGCAACAGTAATTTCTTCTGGTTTGGTCTATCATTGTCTATAAAGTTGTGAAGTCAAGAGTATCCCATGCTGCTGATGCAAATATATGGATCAAATGCAAAAGTAAAATTTGAAAGGTATTTTATACCAGTGAGAGATTAATGTTGCATTTTGCAAAATATTTCAGATTGAGAAATTCTCTTCATTTTTGCTTCCTCCCTAGTTTCCATCCTGTTGTAAGCAGGATGATGGCAGCTGGTTAAGCACACTCTGTTCCAGTGCTGACTTTGTCTGGTAGCGCCTGACACAATGCCTGTAGAGCCATATCAGAAACTTTCTGGAACACTTTCCAATTATCACATCTCCTTCCATGGCAATGAAGTTGAGAACACTAACAGAGATAGACTGCTAGCATTTACAGCACTACCTTATTAGTCCTGGCTTGGTTTAGACAACACACTGGGTGGTATTCTAGTAGCTGGTCTATATTAGTTTTGCCTTAGCTGAGAAAGATACATTACCTGTAGAAAGAATAAAAAATATTATACACACACACACACACACACACACACACAAATTCCTTTGTGCACACCTTCTTTAGGATGAAAACAAGCAAGGTTGAATGTCACTGTAACAATAAAAAACTTCAGTGCCCACATACAAACCTTAAGACATTTGAAACATTCTCTTTTCTTTTTTTTCATAGTGTGCCACATATTTACTCCCTTTTCCTTTTTTATTACCAGGGAAATGAGGAAATTTTCATGAAAACAAGAGCTTATATTCTTACAAGTTTGTCAATTCCTGCTTATATTTTTCTGTTCTGAAGGGATCGGAGCCTTCTGTACAGGGTACCGTAATTGCTTCCAACTCAACGAGCTGTGATGAATAAGAAGCAGGAACTTTTAAACAAAGACCCTGTTTTCATGCAAATATTCTCAGTAATAAAGCATAGAGTAAAAGAAGTATGTGAAGTTATGTTTTGCAGAACTGCTACTTAAAGCAAAGCAGCTTTGTAGAACGAAGCCAAGTCTGGAGTTTTCTAACTGCATGAAGGGGAAGTGAGTTTGAGCATTTTCTCAAGGGATCCCAAATGTCGCCAAAGAAGATTGTTAAAAAATATAGACAGAATTTATCCCAGTATAATTCTCATTGGCATCATCAACATCACTCTATGTGAAAAGATCCTAACCAGAACACTGGTTGACACTATTCCCACATTTCATGAATTCATTCTCACATTCCTTTATAAACCTAGAAACATACAGCCTCTTTTCCCCAAATATTTAGCAAGTAGGTTCTTATAAGCCATCTCTGAGTCATTGCTTTGGCCTACCTCATCTTAATTTTCAAAAATCAGCAGTAACTTAAGAAAAATAGAGAAGAATATTGGAACTGGAAACAATTTGTAGAAAAATTTATATTGAACAGCAATTAATAGTTTAGGCTTTGCTCCATGATAGGTCATTCAGTAGATAAATCAAAACCTAGACAACTTCCCTCCATTTGAAGTTTTCATACATTGGTACTACCAAGTAGTACTACCTGTAGTTTCTGACCTCCTAAGTAGCAAATACCTAGGAATTACCATCAAGGATACCTTTCTAGAGTGGTCCTTTGCCAATAATATCACTAGGTGGAATGGGGACTATTTTTTCCTCAGGGAAGCTGTGTCACAGCAGAGTCCTACCTCCCCAAATGCAATCAGGTGACTGATTATTGGACCACTCAGGAGAGTCTGTCAGGTATGTGAGACCAAAGGAAGAGAGCACAGTCGAGCCCATGCAGTGTGTGAGCACTGACTTCTAGCTGCACAAGCATTAGGGCTTGCAGTGCTCATTGTTGCTGCCATCACTGGGCTGTAAAGGACACAACAGGACACATCCACTGAAATTCTCTCCAGAACAGAGGAAAAGCACCACCAGGTATGTAGTTTAAATCAAACCATTTGGAGCTGCAGTTTCTTTATTCCTCAGCACATCTCCTGTCAGTTCAGCATGGATGATTTTCAGTCTGCACAGAAATGGGCTTTCCAACGTAACTCATGGACATGGCAAGTCAGAAGTGTCAAAATAATTTTTTCTCGCTATGTCAATGAACAAAAAACCCAAGAGGCAGGAAATTCACATCCTCAAAGACTACCCTTAGCCATCCAGTAATGCCATATCAAGCACTGTGCTGAAATATGGTGCATGTTTTCCAAACACTTCTGTTTGGTAGAAGTCAGATGACAGATTTAAGCCAAAAACCTACTCTCTATTTTTCAGCAAGTTTAAAAAACTTGTCTCTTGAAAATGTCTCTCAGCTTTTTCCGTGGACTCAGTTCCATGTCACTGCAAGATTGTAATTTCATCTAGAAACCCTGGTAACTCCAATGAGAGACATCAGGCCCCATTCTGCCTGTCTTCACTTTCTATTGCCAGTGGACTTGTTAGAGCTGATAATTCAAAAAATACAGTATTTATGGTATTCATGATTTACTTTAAACCTCTTTCACAGCTTGATGCACATGAGGCAATTCAAATAGCCAAAACTGTTTTGCAACTAACACTTCATTCCACTGAATGGAAATGTTCACACATCTGTTGGTGGTGTATTGTTTCAGGATGGCTGCAGAGCAATCAAGCCAGCAAGGCACAGATGTGTGTTTCTCTCCACACCAGAGGAGAGAAACTTTCATTTTCTGGCAAAGGCAAGTGAGTTCTGCAAATGCAGAGCACAGAACAGCCTCAGTCCATGGCACTGAAGGACCAGCACAGTCCCTCTACTCAAGGATGCCACAGGAGTTTCAATTTCAGCTGAATAACAGGTTGCCATTAGAACTCTTGACAGGAGGAGAGTCCGTGCAAGCACTTTTCATTGTGAGGAGATTCCAGACTGTGTTATTAAACTCTGTTAATTCTGAAACAAAAACCCACCCCAAACCAGGCAGTGAATGTAACCCATGTAGTTTTTCTTATTTAAATATAATCTGATAGTACTATCGGAGCATCAGAAGATCTAAAGATGGGAGATTGAAAATCTCCACCCTAAATTCACCGTATAAATTCTGCTGAAGTTACTATACACACACACACATTATATACATGTAATGAGTATAGGTTGTGCAAATACACTCTACAATGTATATTTATATGAAAGTGAAGCCATGTACCATGCAATTGATCTTCTTTAGATCACCAATTTTTTAGCGTAAGCATAATTTTTGTATCCTGTGCTGATCCATTGTCTGGCAGGGGGGTGGGGTTCCAGGATGCTCCTAGTACTTCTGGCCAAGTGATTATTGGAAGCAGTCATGAAACATCCATATCTTCCATCAACACGAATCAAAAATTTTAACTGTAAAACAGAGAAAGAAATCCAGCCATGTTTAATATTACCCAAGTTTCTACTCTCCATCCCCACAGGTGGTTTTCACCCGTGTTTGTTTCACAAGGGCCTGTAGTGGTAGGACAAGGGAGAATGGCTTTAAGATGAAGACTTAGATTAGATACTAGAAGGAAGTTCTGTAGTCTAAACTTTAAAGGTGGTGATGTACTGGAGCAGGTTGCCCAGAATGTTACCTAGAGGTGTTCAAGGCCAAGTTGGATGGGGTTCTGAATAACCTGGTCTAGTGGAAGGTGTCCCTGCCCATGGCAGATGATTGTTAAGATCATTTAGATTCCTTCCAAACCATTCTGGAATTCTACGGTTCTCTTTCATTCCTTGAAACAGTTTGAAAAAATAAAAAATAGTTCTGGGGTCTTTAAGGCATGGTCCAGGCTTGACTGAATTTAGAAATGTGTCTCTTCTGAGAAGGCACAGGGCTCTTTACAGGATACTCCTGGATATGGAATTATTTTCTGATCTACTAAAGCATGCCTGCTTATTTCAGGCATTTTACTCATCCATGCTATAACTGTCTGGATCGTCACTCCTGGCTCTGTCACATCTTCCTTTATCCCCTTCGCTTTGTGTGCGTACTTTGGATTCTGTCACTGCACAGTATCAGTGTGATACGGAAGTTACTGAGACCCTCAGCAGGAGGCTGGGTTGAGAACAATTACCTGACAGAATTGTTTAGCAGTGCAGCCCAATCCATGTTACGACCCTTTTTCTAAATGTAGATCTAATGGCACATTAAAGCAATATTACATCTCATAAAGCCTGCTGGGTAAGAGTTCAGCGAGGGTCCCCTCGCTCCCCTTCTGCACAGCAGTTCCTTTGTTACTGCCTCGCCTCTACATCCTGTGATGGACGGGAGTCCCGTGCTCCTCTAACACTAAAATGGGGCTGCCAAGATAATTTACAAGCCCTGTGGCCAACAAAAACTCTCAAGCCTCCTTGGGTTATCTCTAAGTCCTACTTTTCTCTGCCCATTGTGCCAGCTTGTCCTCTCAGATTTTACAGAAGGCAGGAAAGGTTTTGGCAACAGAAACATCCTTCAGAGCACTGCTTTTAAACAATGGTCTTGTCCCAGCTTTACCTGTGTCTGAGGTGGTGTTTCCAGACAGAAAGCAGAAAAGCAAACATAGGACTGGGGAAGAGGGGAAAGAGGGGAAGAATGGGACAGAGGAGAGGACAGGTACATGTGAGCTGTGTTAGCTGGGGAGATAGAGGCCAGGTTAAGGTGCCCATGCACAGAGCCAGTCCAATGGACCAACATGTCCTGGCTGGGGTGTGTGAGGAAGGGCTTCTCCTGGTTCTCTTAGCACCTTCGGCTTTTGCACTAGAAATCCAGGCTCGGTGTAACAGCACGACAGCCCATGGAATCCTTTTTCTGCAGGACACAAGAGAGTGAACCAAGGTGCTCGCTACTGTCTAGATCTGGGCAGGCAAAACACACAGCCGCCTTTCCACTGGGCCCTTCCAGGCCCCGAGACTGGATACCCAGACACAGGTGGGATTTCTGCAGAAGAAACCCGAGGCACGGCACAGGAACCCCCGTAGCTCTCTTCATTTCAGCGACTGAGCCCAAAACGGCACGCGTTTGGGTTGCGGTGGATGTTGGGCTCCCCTCCCGCCCACCGAGCGCCGACCCGGGGCGGGTGCCGCTCGCTGCCGCCGCAGCGCGGGGTGCGATGCCGCGGGCACGGCCGCCCGAGCCCCCGCAGCCCGCGGGGCCCGAGGCGCCGCCGCGCTCCCCGGAGCCGCCTGCGCGCCCGGTCCCGGAGGCACCGGGAGATGCGGGGAGCGCTGGAGGGGGAGCCCCGGGGAGCGCGGCCGCTCCGCTCCGCCGGGCGGGGGCCGGGCCGCGGGGGAGGCGGCGGACGGGCTTCGCTCTCCGTTTCCCAGGGAAAACCCAGCCCAGCGGCGGCCACGTGTCCCGCAGGGATCGCACCGGGCCCGCCGCGGCGCCGCCGGCCGGTGCGGCGCAAAGTGCGCGCTACCGCCGGCTCTTCCTCCGCTCCGCCGGCAGCGCGGGCGGGGTGGCGGAGGGGATGTCCGCCGGGGGCGCGGAGGCCGACGGCCCTCCGCCACGGCCCCGCGCGCGTTTCTTGCTCCAATAAGCAATAATTAGGTCCTCGGCTAATGAAGTGTCAGCTGATCCCCTCGCTCCGTCTGCGCGCGGGGAGGCGGGGGGGCTGCGCCCGGAGACATCGCCATGGAAACGCTGCCCTCGCCTCTCTTTCCCCCGCCGCATCCCCCACACCCCCCGCCGGCCCGGGCCGGGTGCGCGCCGTCCCCCGCGCCCCGCCGCGCCCGCGGAGGCGGGAGCATCCCGACATGGGACAGCGCTGCCCGTCACCGCGCCGCGCCGCCGTCGCCACAGAAACTTTTGTCCCGGCGGCCAATCAGGGCGCGGGGGGGGCGCGGAGCGGCGCTGGGCCCGGCCCGGTGCGCCGCCGCCGCCGCCAGCCCGGCGCGGAGCGCAGCCCAGCCGAGCGGCGCAGCCCAGCGGAGCGCAGCGCAGCGGCGGCCCCGGCGCGCACCCCGCGGCCGGCGCGGGCCCGAGTCGTGCCCCAGCCGCGGAGGTGCCGCACGGCTGCGGAGCGGGGGCGCGGAGCCCGGCGCTGGATGGCGGAGGCGCGGGCGGGCGCGGCCGCGGAGAGGCGACGAGAGGAAGCGGCGCGGCGGAGCCTTCCCCCCCCGCGGAGGGGGTGTCCTGCCTGACGCGGCGGGGGAGACCGGGGGGAGCGCGGAGATCTCCGGCGTGAACTGAAGCTGTGGCAAAGGGAGGGGGAAAAAAAAAAATCAGGATTTTTTTCCTTCTTCTTCCCCCCTTTACAAAACGGGGGTTTATGCTTAGCATCCGCACGCAAACTTACTTGAATGCCTTGTAGCCAGTTTAGCGCAGAGACCAAAGGATACCCCGCACCCGAGGAGTCCTACATGTGTGAGCACCATCATTACACTGGCAGAGCAACGAGAGCCGCCTCCTTTCCTGTACCAACATCCTCCTGGGACTGATCTCTCCTCTGGTCCAATATCCAAGCCTATCTCATATATATGGGTTTTCTTTCTTTCTTTTTTTTTTTTTCTTTTTTTTTTTTTTTTTTTCCTTCCAGCGGCTGGGATCGCTATGTAAATAAATAGAGGAAAATTCCTGAAAGGGCATATGAAAATTCAATGGGACTCAATATGAGGAAGTGAAATTCTCACAGACCATTTTTTAAAAATTAAAAATTATGTACTTTAAACGCGGATCGGATGCATTAGGCTTAGAAAATAGCAGGTAAGAACTTTCTTTCTTTCCAGTACCTTCATGCCCGGAGCGGGGATATCTGAAGCAAAGCCGCCCAGCCTTGGAATAAAGGGGGGAGCAAAGAGACCAGCGTGCCCTTCAGTGCTTCTTCCATCCTGCGCGGCGAGGCGGCTTTCGGCAGAGGCACAGCCCGCCAGGACAGAGACAGAAAGCTCAGAAAGCCTTCGAAGAAGACAGCCGAGGGCTGCCGGGGCGGACTAGGGTGGGCTTTTTATCTTCTTTCCGTTTTTTTTTTTTTTTTCCCTCCTCTTCACCTGCACTATGCAGGGTGAATCCGGGTGCAGTTGATGTGTGGAAAAGAAGGATCCGAGTCAATATTTTCTTTTTCCTTCGCTAAGCCGAGGGAGAGGATTTTAATTATTTATCCACCCGAACCCTCTCTGGGTAAGGCGCTGCTGCTGGAGCCAGTGGGATAGTCCTGCCTTGCACAATTATTAAAGAGACTGATCACGTACAGTGAAAGGATAAGAGGAACCTCCACCAGATCCGTTTTGCCTCCTGTGAAAAAAAAAAAAAAATGAAGGAGAACATTGCCACACTATTGAATTGATTGCTGCCCCCCCCACCCATCCCCCCTCCCGACCCCCACCCCCCCGAGCCACCACCACCACCACAACAAAAAAAAAAAAAAAAAAAAAAAAAGAAAAAAAAAATCCGCTGGGATCTGCCTGCACCGGGACCTCCTTCGCTCCGGCTCGGAGGTGGATGCATTTTTCATGAGCGCTGGGTGAACAGGTGCAAAGTGCGGCGGGGCGGCCCGGCCCCGTACCCCGGCCCGCTTCGGGGCGGCGTGTGCGTGTCCGTGTGTCTGCCCGTGTCTGTGTGCGTGTCCGCGTGTGTGTGTGTGTGCGCCCCGGCGTCTGCATGTGTGCGTGTGTGTATTAGGAGATTATGGAGAGCAGCGACCGGGACATGTACCGCCAGTTTCAGGACTGGTGTCTCAGGACTTACGGGGACTCAGGAAAAACCAAGACGGTGACCCGTAAAAAATACGACCGGATCGTCCAGCTCCTGAACGGCTCCGAGTCGAGCTCCACGGATAATGCCAAATTCAAATTCTGGGTCAAATCTAAAGGCTTCCAGCTCGGCAACTCGGACGAGGTCAGTGGTGGTGCTGGAGGAGGGAAGCAAGTGCTGTACGTGCCAGTCAAAACCACGGTTAGTAGAGAATTGTCTTCCTTGTTCTATGTCGGCCGCTGCAGCCCGCTCCGGGAGCGAGAGGCGCAGGGGGAGCCGCAGCCACAGTTGGCTCCTTCCTCCCTCTTCCCCCAAGTCATCATCACCATGTTGCGTTTGCCTGTCACATTATACACCGCCGAGGTCTTTGTGGGTCCTTTTATTTAAAGCGATCGTGCGCACAACGCACCCCGCCGGGTCGGTGTCGTCCTCCTCCTCGTCCTCCTCGTCCTCCTCGTCCCTCCCGTCCCCCCCGGGCCGCTGCGGCGGGCTCGGGGTGCGCTATTGTCCCGCCGCCGCTCCGGCCATTGTGCCGGGCCCGCCGCCCCGGGCAGCGGCCCCGCTGATGGATGGATGGCGCACGGGGGTACCCTGCCTGGCACAAAGCCAGGCGCGGCGCCGGGCGGTGGTTCCCCGGGATCTCTGCTGGGCTTTATTTATTTATTTATTTGTTTGTTTGTTTATTGCTAGTATTATTTTTATCCTTTTTTTTTCTCCCCTTATTGTTATCCCGCAGCCCTGGCGCCGCCGCCGAGCGGCCACGAATGTGCCCGGCTCGGCTGTGAAGCGCCGGCTGCGCTAGTGAGGGGCGGCGGGAGGGAGAGGATGCTCAACAAAGGGAGGAGGGGGTTCCGCATGACCGGGGGAAGGGTGCGTTTTGTGACACTTTGTGGGGTCGCAGGAGCCCCTCAGCACTCCGTTCGATGCGTGGCATCCCCGGCAGGCGCTGGCGTTCAGGGCTCGGGGCAGGTCCGACAGCGGGAGAGCTATTATGCTTGGTGGTGGCAGGAGCGACAGATTTTCCTATTTAAGAAGATGGGGACTGTTGGTTGCAAGTAGGTTTTGCCTGTTGAACTCTCTTAATGTATCATTATTCTTACTTCTTATGCGCTGGGTCACGCAAGCTAAGCTTCTTTTGTCTGTGCGTGGGGCGGGTGTGGAGGGGGAGCCGAGAAAGGAAACCCGGCAATTAAAAATATTCCTGCCTGGGCATTTGGCTTGGATGAGCAATATTCTCTTCTTTTCTTTTTTTTTTTTTTTTTCCTGGAGTGGCAGCAGCTTATCCAGACCTAACGGGAAGGTTGCTGGGTGGCGCAGCAAAGGGGGCTTCTTGGAAAGTATTCTGGGTTGGGTTGTGACGTAGGCTGCCGGGGAAATCTGCCTCTCTTTGCCTTGCTGAAGTCATAAACCTGGGCATTCCCAGGGGCTGGCTTGTATTTGCCCCCTTGTCATCAGTGCCGTCATGGCTATGAGGAGGCAGAAGAGGGAAATTAATTTTAAGGAGATCTTCAATATGAAGATTTAAAGTAAAAGAGAAGCTCTGGACAGTTTTTTCTTTCTCTGTGCTTTTTTTTTTTTCACTGAAGTGTTTCAGGTCTGTCTATAGATTCAGATGATTTGGCAGATCTCTGTTTTAGTGTTACAAGATTGATTGCTCATCTCTGAGCCCAGACAGTACCATGGATACAATTTATAAGAAAAAGGTTGCCTAAAGCAGAAGTCTCCAATTAGCTTAGTATTTTTAAATATCTCTTCTGCTCACTGAAATAATTATTCTGAAGGGCCAGTGGGCAAGATTGTTTATTCCCAAGACTATTTTTTTCACTACGAGTTCAAAACTGTAAGCATATTCAGTATTTTAAAAAACGACATTGATACCCTACTAAATAAAGAGGATAACCTTAATTTTACACAACGGAATTTAAAAATTAAGTGCTTTTCTGATCCTCTGAAACACAAGACCCAGTGATGATAAGCTTGTTTATTTTCTCTCACCTTTGCTAGGCCATGAAAGCCTGGAGTCCCACCTTCCATCCTGTTTTCTATTTTAAGAACACAGAATCAATTTTTATTTTTATTTTTTCCCACAAGGGATTTCAGTGAGAGGTTGAGCATCTTGAGGTCTTACTGTATGTACATTTGTGGGAATCACACCCTTAGCTGTGAATGTCTCTGTATGCCCCTATACATGTATTTGTATTTATATAGGAGTAACTCTCTTCATATAGTTTAGCAACCAAGGAGGAATTCTAATAAAATTAGGACTACTAATGAAATCAAGAAAGGAAAAGTTAGCATGACTTATCTGTAATATCAGAATATACAGAATATCTGTATATAACCTGAGCAATAACATATAAACCTTTTCAGAATACATACGTACAATTTCCTCCTGCTGGCCATCAGGACAATTTGTTGTCCAACATAAATGGGGAAAAGGGGATGCTCTGCAAAATTCAGCTGTGAAAAACAAATGCCAGCCCCTCCTATACCCATGAATCTGGTGTCACTATCCCACCACAAAAGGCAGGGGAGTATTTGAGCAGACCCACAGGGTGGCAGTGGTTTGTATGAGCTGCTGCCAGGGCTGGGGCAGTGCCTGCCAGGCACTGAAGGCTCAGAAAGAACATGTTTGACAGAACAGGGATGCAGCCCCTGGCACAGAGAAAGTCGGTGGCAAAGCTCCTATTGGCTTCAAGAGATCTAGAATTTCACCCAGATGGGAATGATAAGTTACAGGGGAAAAAATTGGATTTTCATTGGACAGTAATTGTTGGTAAGCCTTAAAAGCCCATTTTCTCATTCCTTTAACTCTTAATTATTATTTAAGAGTTTTTAAATTTGTGATAATTTTTGTTTTTTCCTCCCCTTTCTCATGGTTATTCCATACATTTGGGGCTGTCCAGTCCTCAGAGACAGCCCCAAAAGGTAGCAGAGCCCCAAACTGTGAATTTCTCCTTCATCCTCTCCCTCTTTTTGTTCATCTCTTGATCTCACCATAGGTAAAATTGATTTAAATTTAAAATTAATCACTGCATGAGCACTCCCTGTTCAATAACAGGACGGATGAAATTACAAGTTGGACTCTACAGTTACAAGCTGGTCAAAAATAAGCAAATATTCAAATACTTTGTTAGGAATTACTCTCTCCTTGAAGCTTTAAGATTTGCTGCTCAGCTTTGCTGTCAGCCAGAGAGATTTGCTCCTGATGGTGCTGTAATCCACTGCTGCTGGTAATTAGACATCATTACTGCTGCGTTAAAGGGAAAGAGAGAAGGAGAGAGGACAGGCTGGGGCTAATTAACTACTTGATTCTAATGAAAGAAAGAGAGCCTGATAGCAACTGGGAGGTTGCACCGGAACAGCCTAGATGTACAACACAGACTTAATTGAAGCAGGGTGTCTTGCAGCCTCATAGTAGCTCAGCCTTGGTCTACTTTCATATTCTGTGGGCAGTAGTGCACGAGGTATTATTCTGCTTTTCCCTTGCTTGGTTGATAAGTAGCTCAAAATCACAGGCCTGCCTTCAGTATCAAGTTGAAGCATGCCAGCAAGGAGAATGCATAGATGATTATGTGCTGGCTTAATCTATTTTACGGGTATGGTCTCCTCAAGAGCAACAGGAACAAATCAATTTCTGAATGTTCACATCCCTCTGTGGCCTAGGAGATGCACTTTTGGTCACCAGGCAACAACATTCCCTGCAAAACAGCCATTTTAGGTCCAGAGTGGGACAGCACACAATAAGGTATTTCTGTATGTTTAAGGTATTCCTGTATGCAGCCTAGTGAGTGTTTCACTTCTACAACTTTTCAGATTGTTTCTGTCACCACTGTAGGTCTTCTTTCATCAAACCCAAGCTGCACTTTGTGAAAGCAGTGAAATGATGTCTAGCCTAGACACACCGTATAAATAAAACACGTTAGGCCAACAAATATGCCAAATGGTTGACACTGTCGACTTTCAATAGTTGGTACTCACCAGCCATGAGGAGGTGTGGAACTAGTATCTCTAGTAAGACATCCTTTCTAACTGTACACACAATTTTTATGGTGCATTTTTTAAATTTATTTTTTGTATAGTTTCTTTAGCTGGAGCTATTTATTGATTGGCAACTTGAAAACAAATTTCTCCTCACCCCTCTCCTTTCTCTGGCTGGATATTGTGTGTGGACATAAATATGGATCCTAACAATTAGTCTTGATTTAAAAAGAAGCTGTAAAATAATGCCCCAAGCTGTACCAGCAGAATTTGCCATTAAAAAAGAAGGGCCAAGATGACTGCAGGATAGTTTTTAAATATAGAATTTACACAGTCTTAGCAAACTAATAGAATATAACCTCAAAGGCCAAGTTCAGATTACTTTTATGTCATTACTAATTTGAAATTACTCCATTGACTTTAATGATATCACAGACCTAATGTATGAATTTTTCTGTGCTTTCTTTTATATTTTCCAAATATAAGCAGAGAATGAACTTTCATTCTGAAACCAAATTTTATTTAGCTTAAATCTTTAGATCCTCCAGGAGGATCTGGTACCTCATGGGTTGCTGCTAGCAGACCAGCAAGGCTTTCTGCAGGTGCAGGGCTGTACTACTGAACCTGATTACAGGATTTAAGGCTTAAAATTATAGACCAGTCAGCTCTAAGGAACAGGCTATGTCCCAACCCACCTCTTGTTCTGTTGGACATGAATAATAGTAGATAGATACAGTTTATATTCCTTTTCTTTTTAGATAAATTACTTTGTTTATGAACAATAGAAAAAAAACAGATCACAACATAAATAGCTTATAGGTCAAAATTGATTGCTTTAAACTATCTTACATTTAAAATTGTTCATTATTTTAGGGCATTTTGTAGCAATTTGAAAATAAGATTTTTTCTTTTTTTTGCATTTCTCCCCAGTTTTGTACCCATCCATAGGAAAAAAAAATTATAAAAGTGTTTGTCAAATGTATATTGGTAGCTCTGTAGCCCAGTGTACTGCCAGCACATAATGGCAATAAGTATACCGCAGAAAGGTGACGCTGAGGGTGAGCTATAATTTATCCCAAGGTACAAGGCTGCAGGAGTTTTACAGTCCCATTAAATGCACCTTCCAGGCTCAGGAGTGGTATTCAAACCCTGCCATATCCACCCTGCTCTAGCTGCCAACCCCATTTTCCTTAACCCCTGTTGAGGTCTGCAGAGCTCTGTCTCCTCCCTTTCCCCGCAGCCTCTGCCCTGCTGTTTGCAGACCTCCCGATGGAGCCGGTGAGGAGGGAAGCTGGTGAATCAGAGAGGGAGTGCTGAAAAATGGTCACAGCAGATGGAACAAAACTGGTTTAGTTGGCAACTCTTAATGCAGGCATTCAGGGGAGTGTTCATGAATAAAGAGAATAACTCTGTCCTGGAATTAAAAAATGTTAAAGCGCCCATATGTAGGATGCCATCTCCTCATGCGTGTGTGAGAGAGGCAAAGGGACAGGAGGAGCTGAGATTTCTTAGTAACAATGTTGAGTTGGAATTTTTAAAGAAAAATGAGCCAAGGAGAGAAGATTTTTAAAAACGAAGTGTTTTAAGGTTAGAAAATGTTGACTTGACTTTAGAAACATGAAATAGGGTATAGCAGTGTGCAAACAAAATCTAGCACGGATGTATCCATCCCATAAATACACATGTAATGAGAGACAGGATGAAAAATTCAGTGCTATCACCTGGGCAAAGGCCAGACTTGCAGCTCAAAAGCCCAAATCTTTCCAGTAGTCAGAAATAAAACCTCACTGTTTGATTTTCATGCTTCTGTGAACCTTTGCTGAGAAGCCAGAGGTGATAGTGAACTTGTTTCTTCGTTCTTACCCTGAGTCTCTTGTCAGTGAAGCTGCAGTGGATTTGGTCATGATGCAGGGGCTGCTGCTCAGATGCTCCAGCCCTCATCTTCTTTGGACAGACTGTGTGCTGTTTCTGGCTACACAGCTATGTGATCAGTGGGAAATAAGCTGGAAGGTTAGGGCTAAAATGAGCTTGTAGGCATCAGTACAGCCTGATAGGACTTTTTCTGATCTTTTTATGGAGAAACTTTCTTTCCCTGTCCTCTGGAGTGATCACCATTGCTGTTGTTCAACTCTAGACTGAAAGGAGACAGGATATGGGGAGACTACACAGAGACAGTGCAGGTAGAAAGGGCTTCCCATGAACACAGGCCCCTGGGGGAAGAAGGCTAGTGCCAGTGCTGGATGAATGTGGGAGTTAATGATTCAAATTTCATTTTACACTACAAAAATAAATTAAAATTGGCTGACACTGAACTGTGAGTTTGTCTGCTGTTGAAAGGAGGCAACTAGCAGCTGTTAGGTTTGGTCTGAAGGAAGCTATTTGGGTCCCAATCTCCCCCAGTTATGCAGGATACACCTGCTGAGAATTCGCTGGTATAAGAGGAACGAAATAAGCAGAGCGTGTAAATGAGGTAGATGTGGAGAAAGATCATGAGACAGCGTGGCAGGAAACACACTCTCCAGGAGGGAGGATCATACCAGATTCTGCAGCCTCCCATGCATCGCAGAGCAGCACAGGCATCTTGTGTTCCTTGTTGAGTAGGTTGACTGGTCAACACAGTCGCCCAAATTAGTAGAGCTTTGCAGGATGTAAAAGATGTTTTTGTTTTGTCTATGTCATTCTAAATGCCAAAAGCCTCTCTGACTTTAGAAAACTCAGGCAGTGGTAGTTGGTGCAATGAGAGTTGTTGCCATTGTCCTGCAAGAGCGCTGAAAGTGATCCCGCAGCTTGCTTAAATTACCCTTTTGTTCTCTTTAAATAGATAAGTCTCAAAACTTTACCGTTCCACTAGCAAGGTATTTTTAATGGTTTATGAACATACAATATCCAGGCATTGGCAATATACAGTAAAAAAATGCCACAAGTTATGGCATTGAGCATTTTTTGAGATGCACGTGGATTTTCTTAGTGATGATCAACTTTGTCACAGACAGTTGTACAGACTTCTAACTGCTTACTCAATAACTCTGCAAGCTGCAAAACTTGACAGTTACTGTGTGCATCTGCTGGGATTACAGCCTAGTTGTTGAAATTCAAATGGCGTGTTTGAAACATTTCCTTGTATATGTGGATACTCCTCAACTTAAGGGGCTATCTGTAGTGAACAGTTTACTTAATAAAACTGATCTATATCAGACTTAACCTCAAGTAGAGACTTTTTTTCAGAAACAAATATTCTGTATAGACTTGGAAGGGCAACATTTATCAAATGACCTACTTCTGCCTAGGATGAAACCCATTCAACCTTTTTTACTTAAGAGCCTGTAATTAAACTCCTTAGGGAAAAGAGAGGTTTTATGTATTATATTGATAGTAAGGTCTGTGTGTCTGAAGCTTTTGTACATTTTGTTACCCCAGAGATTTTAATACCAGACATGGATGCTACAACATTTTGACTGTACTTAGAGAAAATTTATGTGGTGAGATTACTTGCACTTAAATGACCTATGAATCTAACTCACTGTAATTTAAAGTAGCTATGACTTGTGATTGCTCTTTTTGTTGCCTCTGGACTTACACATACAACTACTAATACTGCCAGGTGGAGTTTGTGGAAAACTTTTGTTCAAGGCAGATCCAGAGCTGAAGTAGCTGCCACTAAATCATGACCTATCTGTAGGGTGAAGCAGCATTGTGCTGGTATATAGGAAATCACATTTAGGAATGGACTTTCACTACCCTGAGCTGATAGAAGATGAGTAACAGGCAAATCATTATTCAGGTAATTAGATTCAATAAGAGAAGAACAGCTAAGGTATGGCCAGAGGTTTCAGTGGAAGGAAAAGATGAGGACTATAAACACATTTCGCAAAACTTTATTTTTCAGTGTGTATCTTTTCTGATGTGGGTGCTGAAGAAGTATCTATCCTGGGTTTACATTTTTCAGGTGATAAAATTGAAGAATGGTCAGAAATAAAGAAATAAAAAAGGGGATATTACATTGCAGCGCACCATTGCGACTTGCACAAATTCAAAACCACTAAAGAACTTTAGAATGAAGTAACTAAAATACTACTAAAATATACTATTTGCCACTATATATGACAGTGATACAGCAGTATGGGCAAGAATATACTAGAAAGGGAAAAAACAGGGTAGTAAAGATAGCTCATAGAAATAACAGACTAGTGGACCATATGTCAACACTAAGAAAAAAATCAGTAAGAGTCATTAAAAATTATCTTAAGCGTAAATATGAACTGGAGCTGGTTGGTGGAACTAGTTTGGATTTTGTTAATGATGTTCTTCTAACTTGTTGTCTTCGAGAATATTTCAGAAATTTTCAGGTGGAAACTTTGCTTCTTGCTTCCTTCTGAAATGAAACCCATCTGATACAGACTTCATTAAAGCAGGTTGCAACTTTAGCTATGATGAGAAATTAAAACTGATGAAGAACTGGAAAGCCATAGCAAGTATTTGAGTATTTGAGAGCTATGCAATGCACTCCAATGTGTGTGTGTAAATATATATATATACACACACATATATATATACACACACATATATACACCTAGAACTCAGGGAGGTGAAGGGTTTTCAACACTGGATGGAAATGCAAATTAATTAGGTTAAGTCAAAGAAGAATTGGAATATAAAATAGAAATATTGCAGCAAAGGGAGAAAAAAGGGAGAAATCATGGCAGAGGCAGAATCCCCTACAGACCGTTGCCAGATAATTTACATTTTATGCCATCATGATATTAGCTTTTGGAGAGGAAAGGAAGAATTCTAGCTTTTCAATCACATCTAAAATATATGGAATTAGTGTAATATCTCAAGGGAAATATTTAGGAATGGTTTCAAACAAATCAATAAGTAAATCTAAAATGAGCATGGCACATATAACAAAAATCAGCATTAGGAAAAATATAGAGAATAACGTTGAAAACTTATTATTCTCATACATTAAATGGTATGCCCTTGCCTTTAATGGCATGCTTAGTGTATTTATCTCATCTCTAAAAGGTTGCAAGAGATGAAAGGTCCATGGAAGGTAACCAAGCTTATCAAAGAAAAAGTGTACTTACATGTGAAGTAGTTAAAATGGTTATATCCAAAAAATGGTTATATACCAAAAAGATAAACATTAAGAGAAAAAAATACTCAGCAGAAAACAGACATGTAAGAGGTAGAAAGAAAGTGAGAGAAATAGTGTGGTGTAAATACTGGTGAACAGCAGAGAAAATTCACTCACTACCCTTTTAAATTCTATTTCATGTCCCAAGGCTCTTCTGACAACCATCTCAGAAGATAAATTCAAAGCTAGGCCATTTTTATAAACCAAAGTGTTGAGAATGGAAAGTCTGCACTGCTGTCCCTAGAGAAACCCTGACTGATTAATCCAAAATTTCTTCCAAGGATTTTACAGAAGCTCTGTGGCTCTCATAAGGATGTAGCATGCTCTTTATGTCAGTTCAGCTTTGCAGGCTGGAGCAGAAGTGAGGACAAGGTCATGTTCATGCCCTTCCTGCTCTGTGCCACCAGGAGTGAGGGCATTGGTGTGATGGCATGAACTCTGCCTAGCTCTCACCTGGTGTCTTGCAGCATCTCCCCAGGTGTTGTCCCATAGAGACTCTATCACAGTGAGTCATGTTCCAGCCCATCCATTCAACACAACGAAAGATTGGTAGGGCATCTTGAAATCCCAGCATCCTCCAATCCCCTTCCCCTTTGTACTGAATTTTAACACTGCTGGTGGTCTCAGCCTTCATGCTCTTGTTTCATGAACAGCTTAATAAGTTTTATGTATGTCTTCTTAGGTTGGCTGATGCTATAGCAGTGGAAAACAAGTTGGTCATTATTGCACAAGGCACAGTGTTTTGGTTAGGAATTTGTTTATTTACCAATTACTGAGCTCTGAAACATCTTTTGCAGACTCCCTTGCAGTCTGGTACTAGGTGGTTTGTTGGTCACTTGGGCTGTAGCAGTTTCTGTGGCTTGTTGCTGTGGTGATATCACTAGTCTGGAGGAAGGAGGGAGACAATCAAGTTTCTGAGGTCCAGCACTATGAGTGCCTGAGATTGTTGTGGTTTACACAGAAAGTTTGCAATGAGCTAGCCCTGGTTTACAATTTACTGCACTTGTGGTGAGAAGGAATGTGCTGCTTTCACCTCTGTACTTTTGTCTACCTGCGTCAGCTTTTTGAGTGTGTGTATTTGTCGAGACTATCACCAAACCCTTACAGTGGTGGGAAGAAAAGGAAAAAGAGCAGAATTGTTAGAAAATTAAGGACAAATATGAGATGAATTAGCTCGTTCAAATGATGACAATTTCTGAAAGCCTTTGCTTTTTGACCAATGGGACTAGGAAGTATGGCATATATATAATTAGATGACTTGTCCCATTGCATTTCTCAAGAAATGGCAGTGGAAAAGAAAAAAGAATGTAGCTCCTTCCTTCCTCATTTAATCTAGACATAGTCATAGCTTTTTTTATGACATCTTTTGATAACCTTTAACTTTTTATATTATGAGAGTTTAGTAAAGCCCCCTGGTTATGGTTGCTGTAATACGGAAGTATTTCATTTTTACTGAGCAAACAGTCAGCATTCTTTTAATGAGTGCTATATTTGAATGCCAGCCATCCATCTAAAAACTGTAGTTCAGGCAGATCTCATCTATTTATCCCTTTTTGTCTCAATTTGGGCTTATCCAACAAGGAAATGGGATAGTAAATTCTTGTGTGAATGCAGCAGCAAAAAGCAGAATTCTCAAAAGGATGTTTATTGTAAACTTCTTGCACAATGACCCTGTGTTTTTTTTGAAAACTTACACAAATCCTCTGCCACATCTTACTAATGTAGAAGGCCTCATTATCACTGTTTTGGTGTAATTGAGAGTTTAACTGGGTATATAGGGAGCTTTCAAATAGTTAAATTTGCATCTAAGCAAATTATAAAGCAATATAAATAAAGCTAGCTTTGGAAGTGAATAAAGCTAGTTAAAATAAGACTAATTTCTTCTTTTTAAATTGCCCCTCTATATAGAAAATTTCAGTATTATTCTCTTCATCCCAATTTTGGCAAGATACATCAGACTTCAAGGAAACTGTGGAACTGTTTTACCTGTGTTCCTAATTGAATCTTCCATTTTGAACTGGAAGCAAAAGGACCGTTTCCAAAAGATGAGTAGGAAAAAGCATTCCTAAATAGGAGAAAGCACGTCAAATTTTATTAATAAGTAGAACATTTCAATTAATAGAATTGTAATGAACTATGTATTTTTTCTGCTTCTTATCATTGAACTTTAATGAATTTTTAGGTAATTACAAGATTTCTTTTTTAATAAATTTATTTAATTTTAATGGATGTAAAGTCAGGAAAATTTTCACATATGCAGACTTCAAAACATTAAAGAAATTTGCATTATCATTCTTGCTGTAATTTAAAAGCAGGCAAATAAGTAAAGTACAATATAGATGATTAAGTGATAGTATTTTAAAGTATATTAGTATTTTGCCTAATAGAGCCAAAGAGTCAACCAACAGACCAACAATAAAGCTGAAAAACTGTTGCTGAAGGAAGCTGGAAGAAGTTAAGCCAGTGACATTTGTGAGGTTTGAAGGACCCATCCTGTCATCCTAAATCATGCTGGGTGAAATCCCCTCCTGGGACAGGACCAGCAGAAGGTCTGTGAATAATTCTTAAAAATTTTCTGGAACAATGGTTATGGCCCTGTTTGGAAGACATAATGCAGCCCTGGCTGATGCTTGGGCTTTGCAATGGTCAGTGCCCAAGGGAGGAGTCCACCCACAAACCAATGCCCTGCGCACTCAATGCCCCCATCAGCTGGTGTTGGCTGACTGGGTAGCAATGACTGAACTCTCAATAGGATACATTTAGATAATTTAGATAATATTTTTTTCTATTTGTGAAGAATAATTTGTATGTCAGCACTATCTGGTTTTGCCAAGGTAAATTCCAATGTGCTAGAGACCGGTGGTTAACAAGCATATAGAGAAGTTTAAAAAATGATTAAAAATATCAAGAAAGGTTAAGTAACAGCAAGGCCAAATTCAGCTCTAAAATAACAACAAGGGCACCCTGCTCCCACCTCTTTGGTTATAATCTTCTGCAACATCGAAGTGCACTCAATGCAATGCACTGTGCAGACAGCTCTCTGTTGTAGAAATCCCCAAGTTCTGATTGTTCAAGGAGGAATAAACCAAACCAGAGAATGAGCTTGATTTCAATCCTTTAAACCATACATATATTTAAGTCAAATAAATGAGCATCTCTCATAAAGTAAGCACACACAATACATATATTCACCCTCAATTACCAACTGTTGAGGTTATTTGTATACATGTTTTAAAATAATCTCCCTTTTCCATGGATATTGCATTAGGACATCTGCTATGATGAGAATTCAGATCTCCTTCTCTTTTTCCCGTCTCTTTGAACTATATTTGCATTAGAGCAATCCTGCTTCTAATAAAAGTGGAAGGAAAGTGAGATGAGAGAACAAGTGGAGTGAAGTGTTAAAGCCAATCAAGTAAAAACAAACTTTGGCTTAATAGCTTCCTATGAGCTGATCCTTAAAACAAGAAAGTCAGCCTTGGAAGAGATGGAAGCTGAAGAAAATTAAGATAAGCCTAGAGAACACATATTACACATTTCACAGTAATAATAATAATAATAATAATAATAATAAAGCTAATGAAATAAAGCAGGCAAAAGAAGACAGATGCTTTCTGTTAACTGGCTTATAAAACTACTTCTGATCTTCAAAAGTAGTATTTAAGCAGACCTGTCAGCTACCTAAAAGCACAGAACAACCTTAAGATATAACCTGTATAACAAAACTGCCTGGAAAATGTGTGGAAGATGAAACAATTTTTGGGGGGGCGGGGGGGGGGGGGGGGGGAGGCACAGGGCGAAGCATTTTCACAAGAAAATTTGATATCAGCAGAATTTTGGATAAATGTCTATTCCCAACCATTTATCCATTTATTACAAATTGGAGTCTATTAGTCAACAGTTATTTCAATGAGTATCACAGCATGATGTAGCAAAAAGTAACTAAGCAGAATGTTGCTAGACACTAAAAAGCTTTTAGTTACACAAATAGGCCAACAGCTAATTTAGGTGCTATGTACGCTTAGCACTTTGAATTTGGACATGTTTACCATTGCATCATAGCCCCAATATCTATCTGATACCCCCAGTGTGTTTTCCTCAATCCTTGTCATTTGTCTTTACTGCTGCAGTTTATTATTTACTAATAGGCAGAGAACATTTTTTTCCCCCTATGCTGCCTTTATTTCCAGACCTCAAGGCCTGCTGTTTCTCATTTTGAATTCCAATCCAATGGCAGGTGCCAAGATTCAGATGTATGTTATCTATGGGCAGGAGGATCAGCCTGTTTTGTGGCATCAGTCGGACTGAACCACTCCCTGCGCTGGCTGCATTTTAATATTTTAAATCTTGCTTTGGAAGGCATGCTATTTTGGTGAGAAACCAAATGCATTCAAAGCTGCACACAACAGGAGATCTACAAATGGGTTTCTAAATCTAGGCTTCTGTAAAATTAAAAAGCCAAACCAAAACAAAACAACACTTAAACACACATAACTGGAGAATCTATTAGGTCCAGTCCACCCACAACCATCTGGAACACGAAGTTATCTGTCGGATTTATCCAAATAAAACTTTGGACAAAACATGAGCAGAAATGAGGTGAAGAAGTTGAGCTGAAGTAATTTTTACATAAATCTTTTAAAATGTCCAAGGCCAAGAAGGCCAATTTTAAGAATTGCTGAATGATATTACCATAATAATGTGAAGTAGACCATTTTAAAGGCAAAAAGCTGTTCCCACTGAAGTCAATAGCAAAATCTTACTGACTACAATAGTAGTGGGATTGGTCTGCTAAGTAGCAAACCACGCTTTAAAAAAATCAATACTTCAATTTTACAAGGTAATATGGATAACAGTATAGTTGCCTATTATCAGACCCCATAGTCTGTGGATTTTATCTCTCTAATAATGGCAAGGTTTAGCACCTATCTTATGAATCATTGAGAGGAAAGACATAAGCCATTTCAAAGCATTTCCCCTGCCCCGGCCGAGAAAGCTCTCCAGAGGCAGGACGCGCTGCACCGAGCGTGCCTCCATCAGCGCCGTGCAGCAAGGATTACTCTGAAATGAATGGCTGCCTCGCTCGGAAAGAAAAAATAGCATTAATCGCTGTGGATCTCGGGCTAGCGTTTGATGCACAGGGCTTCCATCCCAGCCCTTCATACGTGCCAACCATAAACAGGAATGCCCCGAAATGGGTCAGGTTTTCGTCTCAAACCCCGCAGATAAAAGGAAAAAAAACCCCAAGAAAACAACAGGAAACCTTTTTATTTTGTATTTTCCTTTTCACGTTTCAAGCATTGCTGATCCAAAATAGAACTCTATCCCATACGTTCATCTTTACGCAGAGGCTACACGTAGATTTTAACAGATCTAGAGATAGACTTTGGGGAAGGGAGTTGGTTTTTCCCTCTCCGGCCGCCCCAGGGCAGCCAGCCCGCTGTGTGTTTGTTCCCTGGAGTCCCCACCGGGGGTTGCCGGGGTCCCTCGGCCGCGGGGCTCGCCGCACGCCCCCGGCAGCCCCCGGCAGCCCCCGGCAGCGGGGCGTCCCCCCGCGCCCCGGGAGCGGCGGAGGCGCGGTGACCGTGACTCCATCGGACATAATGAGCGCGCCGGCTCGGCAGACATGTCCCTCACCCCTCCCCCTGCAGCCATATGGTGCCGTAAACAGCCGTGCGGGGACGGGGTTTTGTTGTTGTTGTGTGCGTGTCCCCCGCCCCTTCTCCCCGCGGGTGTCCCCGGGGTGCGGCCGGGGCTCCCCAGCGCCTCTCCCCGGGCGCACCTCGCCGCGGACGGGACGGGGAACGGGGGCGGCTGCGGAGGGACCATCTGCCGGACCACCCCTCGGGGACCCCCGTCCCGGGGTCCCCCCCGGGGAAGCGGAGCGGCCGCGACGCCAGCTGGGTGCGGGGGCTGCCCGGAGAGGGGGCACAGGCCTCGCCCCTCTCCCAGCCCGGTGCCGGCTCCATTAATTGATTCAGGGCTCGGGCTGGCATTGAGGGCACGGGGGAGGGGTAGGGGGAGAGGGTGCGGCTGTGCCGCCATCGCCTCCCCCCCGCCTGTTCCTATGGAAACAGAGCAATACCTCCGGGACACACACACACAGAGACACACACCCATAGACACACACACACACACACACACACACAGACACACACCCATAGACACACGCGCGCACACACACACACACATACACAGACACACACCCATAGACACACACACGCGCACACACACACACCCACCCCGCTCCTCGCTCCCGCAGGCGGGCGGGGGGGCCCGGCCGGGCCCGGCCACCGCGCCCTCGGCAGCGGCGTTCCCATGGCGACGGGCTGCGGCAGCACCTGTGCGGCCCCGGCCGCCCCCTGGGCCCGCTCCCCCCGCGCCTGCCGCATCCCGGGCCGAGAGGCTGTGCCAGCCCTCCGGGGAAAGGGCTGCGGGTGGCTGCGGCGGGGGGGCATTTTGTGCCGCCGCGGTGGGGACGGACAGCCCCTGCGCAGCCATCAGCCTGCGCCCAGTGCGGGCAGGGAATACCGTGAGGTACAGCGGAACATCGTCTCCAGTTTATTTTCAGTGCAATGAAGGCCCTGTGCCTGCCCGGCGTAGTGCTTGCTGCAGGCACTGGGAGCGTTATGCTGGAGATGGATGGGTGATAGAATCATGGAATGTTAAGCATTGGATGGAACCTAAAGATCATCTACTCCAAACACCCCCTGCCATGGCCAGGGACACTTTCCACTAGGCCAAGGCTCGAGGCCTTATCCAGCTGGCCTTGAAAACTGCCAGGGTTGGGGCATTCACAACGGGGCAACCTGCCCACTTGTCTCACCATCCTCACAGTAAAGAACTTCTTGCTAACACTTAACGTAAATTTCCCCTCTTTCAATCTGTACGCATTGTTCTTTGTTGTGTCACTACGATTCCTGATGAAGAGTCCCTCTCCAGCTTCCCTGTAGGCCCCCTTCAGATACTGTGAGGTCTCCACAGAGCCTTCACTTCTCCAGGTGGAGCAGCCCCCAGTTTCTCAGCCTGTCTTTGTAGGGGAGGTGCTCCAGTCCTCTTATCAGCTTTGTAGCCCTCCTCTGGACTTGCTGGTGATGCGCTCCTCTGTCGGAGGAGCTGTGTGGGCAGCCATGGATGGGTTTCAGTGCCAGGCAGCCCTGTTCCTGTGTTGCTGTGTGTGCATGCTGTGTGTGCACCTACACTGGGCTGTCCTGCACACCTGCAGTGCACTTGCACCATGGCAGTGTAGCCTGAGGACAGCACAGGCCTTGGGAGCTATGAGCTTGACTTAGGGAAGCCCTTGACTTTGGAAACAAGCCCCACATGTAAAAAAAAATTGACCGTGATGCCACACAAGACCCTGCTGTGCAGCCTCACGGCAGCTACAAATACTTGCTACAAATAGCGATGTGTCGTGGTTGGTGTGACTTGAGGTACAGGGAATGGAAATAAAACCTCGTGCCACTGTCACTACTGCTGTTCACTCTTGCTTTCTGCTTTTGCCAGAATCTAGCACTTGAGACATGTCTTGCTACCAGCCCTGATGCTTTTTTACCCTGTGCAGGTGGCTGTATGGCATATAGCATAGTATATAGTTACAGCTGTTGCTGAAAATAGTGTTGCTCCATTTTTTGGCCCTCAAGGTATTACACTAGCTATTGCAGGCAATAAAAACATTTCCATATGGTTGTGATAGGAAAACATGGACTTGGGCCCCTGATATGCAAATATTATGATACATTTTGAAGCTGGGTCTCTTCTTCTGAGGAAGACTTGTGGGTCCCTTCTGCCATGTAGCTGATGGGACAGCCCAAACTGGGGAGAGTGGGTAGATAGGAGGAATGTCTTTAGCCTCAAGTACTAGAAGAGGTTTATTTTTTAGCCATAAGAAAAGTGGTTTTTTATCAGCATCACTAAAGGCTACACTGTGTGGCATAGAATACAGCTGGAAGACTCCTTTTGTCTTTAAGAGAATGCTTCTGGGACCTAAAAAGTTAGTAAAATATCTGATCAGTAGTAATATCACACATGAAAATAAAAATTTAATTACTTTATGATAAACTAACCACAAAACTGTATCTGTATCCTAAAGATGTCAGTGTCAAAAAAGATCAGGAAACTTTCTTTTTCTTTATAGATATTAAAGTAGCTCAAAAATGGAGTCTTATCAACTGTTACTATTTCACTGTGAATCCCATGGTGTTTGTAATTTTTTTCTTTTAAAATCCCATCTCCAGTCAAATGCTCGTGAAAATTCTACTATTGTATTAAAAACTGCCTCATACAAAAATCCTTTAGCAATCCCCACAGCTGTATAGAAAAGATTGTCTTAGCAACAACTCCCTGTCAGTTCTCAAAATCTCCCAAGGATCATGGATATTTCATTATCAGCCTTTTGGTTGATGAGTTTATAAAGTGTGGGTAGTTAGTGTGGTTCTAGAGACTGTTGATTTATTAATGAATAAATGGTCTTGCAGGCTCATGTTTGAGAACTTCCACTTTAAACTCTGCAAATTTCCCAAGTGCACCCTGTAGACTTAGAAACCAGGAAATAAAAAAGCAGGGTTTTTTTCCTAAATTGTAAGATTTTTTCAGGGCAATTTAGTGATTTTCCATACCCTATTTCATTGATCCAAATATCAGTTAAGTAATTATCCTTAAAACAAAGTGAGAGAATGAAGGATATAATTTGAGCAGAATCCTTTCAACATACTGCCTAGTAAGCTCTTTGAAAAAAATTCAGAAGGTGCTCAAAATAACAAAACCAGACAAATTTAATTATAGAGATAGGAACACTGAATACATCTTACATTTTATAAAACTTGGCCTCATAATAGGGGAGTCTAGAAGCTTCAGTTTCAGAAGTTTACAAACCAGATTGTAAAAACTAACCTGAAAAAAGCTGTGTGAGTATGCTGTGCCATAAAGCAAGATCTGGAGAAGGAGAGAATTCTAGTAAACTTGCTGAAGACCCTATTTCCCAGGTTCCATCTCATTGGGAGACATTCCTTCTGCGGCAACACAGCAGCACAGGAGGACCAAATGTGAAAGCAACATCAATGCCATTAATTTTTTGGCCTCTTAAGAGTAATAGGTTGACTTCTGTGGGACCAAAAAAGCAAAATAAATTGCTACAGTAACTACAGCATCAATAAGTCCCAAGGATTAATTCAGAGAATTGATATAGCATCAATTGAATTGGTCACAGTCATCACCCCCAGTCTGACCAGCAGGTTGAGGGAGGTGACTTCAGCCCTTTGCTCTGCTCTCATGACACCCCACCTGGAGGGCTGTGTCCAGGACTGCAATCCACAGCACAGAAAAGACATGGATCTTTTGGAGTGGGTCCAGAGGAGGGACACGAAGATGATTTGGGGGCTGGAGTACCTCTCCTACAAAGACAGGCTGAGAGAATTGGTGCTGTTCAGTCAGGAGAAGAGAAAGCTCCAGGGAGAGTTTATTGTAGCCTTTCAGTACTTGAAAGGCAGTTCCAGGAAAGATGGACAGCAAGTTTTCACCAGGTCTGTTGTGACAGAACAAAGGGCAAGCTTTTTAAACTGAAAAAGGGCAGATTTAGATTGGACAGAAGGAAGAGATTTTTTACAATGATGGTGATGAGTCACTGGAACAGGTTGCCCAGGGCAGTGTGAGTGTCCCATTCCCAGAAGTGGTCAGGGCCAGCTTGTATGAGGCTTTGAGCAACCTGATATGGTAGAAGGGGGATTTGAACTAGAATATCTTTAAGGTCCCTTCCAACACAAACCATTCTGTGGTTCTATGATACTTTCCCTGTAACTCATGATGCTATGTATAACTGAGTTCTGGGAAGGATGAAAGCAAACAATAAGGTGCTCAACTGGACACTGTTGTCTTAATAGATTTTTTAAAAATTTCAGTGAATGTACAGGCTGAAACATACACTGGATGGAGAAGGAATGTCTATAAGCTATGAGCAGAAACAAGGAGACAAAAAAAATGGGAGTGGGGGGGAGGAGCATCTGAGCAGAAAATCTTGTAGGAAAAAATGAAATGGAGCAGTGATTTTTACATCAACTTCCAAAATCTGACTGAAATACAAAAAGATTATTTTTGCGGTATCATCTGAAATACTAAAATATATTTGTCCAAAAAAAAATTGAGTAAAAAATATTCCTGACCCCTGGAGGAGAGTGTAATGATGGCATTGTGTTGTGAAGTACTCTCAGATGGCAAGTTACTGTTAAAAATGACTGAACAGGATGGCAAAAGGGCAGTAGTAGGGAATAGATGGATGGGATAAAACCCCAGATACAGAATGAACCCCCAATTGTCTCAGCTGGTGACAGCTACCTCAAGGGGCTGTTCATTTTTCCTAGGCTACATTTAGCAGCTTGCCATGGCAGTAAAATACTGTTGAATCAAATTGAATTTAATTTCATGTATATCCCTACATGAAAACCAAGCGCACATATTTACCAGATGAGCAGCTGTGCCTGTTGTCTCCCCAGAAAGCAAATTTCAGGATACATGCAGAATACCCCCAATGAAAAGTTATGCTAGAAATGATTTGATTTGACAGGAAATTACTGTGTCATTTCCTTTTAAAGGCTGTAGCACACAAAATCCAGTACTGTAATAGGCTATTTACACAGAACAGAACAGGGCTTGCCTGTATGGTCTTTTAAAAATCTTCTTGGTGATCCATGCTGGTTTGGCAGTTGTAGACATACAATTTGTAATTTCGAGTTTACTTACAACTGGCCTTGTATGTGGTTTGGGTAGCCAATGTGGTTTGACAATAAAGTAATAATGTATTTTTCTTAGAGCAGGCAAGGCTTAAATTATGTAGATGAAGTACATGCTCAGTCCTCATAGCTGACTCTGTTGGTGCAAGTGCATCAAAGCCTTTACAGTCGTTTGGAGTGAGTGGCTCCTATAAAGTGCAAGCAAATGAGTGGGCGTAATATATTTACAAAGAGAGACATGTGACACAAGAATTTCTACTACACTAGCAGCCTTGGTTTTACTAAATGTTTCACAAAGCATGTGATCTCCTGCAGTGTGTCTTGGGAAACGTAGTCCAGGAAGACTCAAACCTGACATAAAGACGTGGTCAAAGTTTGAGATAAACAAATTGCTTCTTGTAGGCATAGCAGTATATCAGAAGATGCAGTTTAATGTTGAATCAATGCATAAAGGAACAAAATATGCATTTGAAAATTCAGTCCTTGTTAATATTTTGTTCAGCAGAATAAAAGCATTGCTGTTCATGTTGTCAGCAAGATAAAAACAGATGTTGAATTTCCTTGTGAGATAAATTTGAAGCTTTATAACTGTAGTAATCTCTGATGTGTATGTGAAACTGTGATCTCTGCGTTTGTTGAGGAATGAAAGTGATGATGGTGTGCCCCTAGTCCTTTGCAGGCAAAGCATCATTTTGGAGAGAATAGGACAATTTGGCAGATTGAGCTACAGTTTCTTAAAATCAATGTTACCCTGAGATTAGCTATGATGGTTAGAGCATGCTGTTAATATTTTAAGGCTTGTGATCCCTGTAGAGGCCATTCACTTTAGAGTTGAACTTGATGATCCTTGTGGTTGCCTTCTAACTAGGAATATTCTGTGATTC
The DNA here is from genome assembly GCA_039654755.1 of Calcarius lapponicus. Lineage (NCBI taxonomy): Eukaryota > Metazoa > Chordata > Aves > Passeriformes > Fringillidae > Calcarius > Calcarius lapponicus. Next base: position 111,009,194 of record CM077464.1, on the reverse strand, counting down.
TTCAATGGGATTTTAAATTATGCTATTATTTGTGAAGAAAGAATGTGCTGAACTCCTTGCAAAGGAAGCTGTTTTTGGTTGGAGATGAAATTGGGCTCCTGGAATTGGGAGATAAGCTGGAAACAAGGCAGTGACATGACAAAGCCTTAGGGAGGTGATCACCTATTTCTCACTGCCACCAAGAGGCCCTTACTAACTCCTTAGCAGATATGATCTAGTTTGACAGAGGAACTTTATTTTCCTGTGAGTCCTAGACAGGGTTAGTGTCGTGCCTGTGCTCCAAGTGAACATAACTAAGAAACAGCAGCACAGCAGTCTGCAAAGCTTTTGTGCCAGGCTCTTGGCATAGGCTCAGCCAAAGTTTCTGTATTTACTCCTACTAGTCTGTAAAATAGTGTCTCAGATGAAACCTCGATCAGATGAGTGATTTATGACAAGACAAGAAATTACATTGTGAGCAACAGAAGACTGTCCCTTTTCTGTCAGGGATAGACTAAATGACCATTTGTTTTTTTTCTTTCATCTGTCCCTACTTTTCTATAGTACTTTGCAGCTCAAGAGATCCCATATGACAAATTCAAGCTAAACTGTCAATTACAACCAGCTCTGTGTTGGTTGGCACATCCATCAGTCAAGTTGTACATATCAAGTGAATGTCATGAGAGGAATAGGACTTTATTGTCAGTACTGAAGGCATCCAAGTGCTGTGTCCCATTAACTTAATACAGCCAATATATACAGGGAGTGAGAAAATGCACAGGTCACTTAGTGAATTACAGTTTTGATACAGTTTGAACACAGTAGTTTAACATATTGGGAATCAGATCATCAAATTCTTCTGAACTTCATGAATAATGTATTCATTATACTGTGCTTAAAACACAATTGAATTTTAAGCCTGTGTTTGAACTCTTCTTCCTGTTCTTATAAACAGCTGAGGAACTTAAACTTTCTTCTTTTTATGAAGAGAGAAAGTTTAAGTAAGGATGTACTCACAGAGAATTGTTAATAGAGTGTTTGGTTCATGTTTTGAGCACAGAATTATACTATTAATTACAAAGCTTTGCATAGTTTGCATATTACCCATTGTAGGTATGACAAAATAAGCATGAATTTTATTAGACAGAGCAGACTGTTTCATCTGCATATTTTATTTTCTTTCATCAACTCTACTATATGTATACTAATATTATATATCATATCACATATCTCATATAATATCGTGTCATATCTTATATATATTTGCATGCAAAGCTTAGTGTATGGTAGTAAATTCATGGGCATGCCTGGATTAAGGCAGAGACATTAATAGTGAGTCTTCAACTTGCAAATACTGTGATTGCCTGTCTTTCATCCTGCATCAGATGTTGGGTAAATCTGGTTACCCACTTATTCAAAACACCAGTTCTTGCACTATTTTTTGGCTAATAATGGTTCCCTTCATTATTTGGCTGTTCCCTTAATTCTGTTAGAAAAATAATTGGGGTTGTGGGCAGCATCATTAGTGATCTGAAGTGGGATATACCTCTTATCTACACTAAAAAGAAATTAGGTAGCTAATATCTATGAAAATTAGGAAGCTGAATTCACTCAATATAATAGAATTTTCAAAGTCAGTGTTGTAGTTACCATTGTTTTGAACTGTTTGCTGCTCAGGCATGCTTCAAATTTGATGCAGGAAAAGTTCTGAGTAAAATTCGTATAACTAACCTCTTTCTACTATGAACTTACAGTCCAGACATTGTCCATTTCAGTTTCAGAGCAACATATTAAAGGAAAATGATTCCATTTACTCTCCCATTTAATAATCAATGGTAGATGTGCATATAAGACTGCAAGAGCATTTTAAAGAAAATTTACACAGAGGCTTTAGATACAGCCTTTTGAAGAAGGGCACTGCTATACAGTAAAGGCCTGAATGAGGGATACAACAAACATGAACTCATGGAATTTCACTGCCAGTGGCACAACTGACACAGATTTTGATTTCCAGCCCTCTGGTGAATGTTGGTGCCTGGGCATGTCTGAGAGAACATTCACACAGTCCCTGTGGAAATTGCTAGCCATAAATCAGTTTAAGCCCTGGAAAAAGTGTTTGGGCTGCATGAGGAGCTGCAGATGGAATGAGAGAGGAGCAAGGGGGAGAAAAAGTAAAAGTAGCGGAGAAAATGCATTTTATCTTAGTGCTTATGTAGAAGAACCAATGTCACTCCCATGAACATTTAAGCAGAGTATTTTTGCTGCTTTAAGAAGGGCATCAGAAAAGGCAAGAAAGACTTTGGTTCATACAGTGCTTATTGCAAGTTTGATATATTTTGTTCAGAGAAAAACTGAGTTAACTGGGTCTTCAAAGAAATTCAGGGGACTGTTTGAGGTCATTGTATCCTTGCAGTGCATAACCCTACAGGACAAATAGAATTTAGTGGGCTTTAATGAAGGTCCATCATATGTAACATTAGCAAGTGTTTTCTATTACACCAACAGCTTCAATGTAATATCTGATACAGAAGAGTTTTCTTTTAAAGGAGATTGCCAAAAGGATTCACAGGGACTCCCTTTTTCAATCAGCACCACCATTTTTCTCTGAGGTTCTTTTTATATCTCTTTCATTTACATCAGTGTAACAAAAATTAGTTGGCAAGGTGAAACTGTAGATCAGTGTTGAAAATTTCTCCTAAGCAAAGTCTGGCTAGTATTGACTTCAGTGTACAGTAGCAGCATGTTTGTGCTGAGTGGTGCTATGAACTCCCCATCTGCAGATGCCAGCTTCCGAACTATCACGCTGGTCAGGACTGAACATATGGTGGAGCAGTGTTTTTCAAAACTTGGTTCTGCTGGCAGGGATTGGCCTCTTCATGCTGTAGACTTTGTTTATGGTTGAGGAAGGGAGGAAGAAGAAAAGGAAAAAAAAAATGGTGTAAATAATCTGACTATCTGCAACAGTGCTTCCCCACAGAAACACCAGATTTTTGCATCTGACACTTGTTCTTGCCTCGGTTACCCAGGAGAGAAAAGTGTTGCAGGAGTGAAAAAAGTGATAGAATTGGGGAAATATAACTCAATTAAAGAAAACTCAACAAATAAGTTATTGAAGAGCCCCACATAAGCCTGCTGGGGTAATTTCATAAAACCTGATCTGTGCACACACACATACAAATATTAACAAAACTAAAAAAAAAAAAAAGTAATATTCATTATTTACCAATTAATTTAATTTGATGATACTGTTGAGGGTACAAGCCTTCCCTCAGGACTGAGGGAGAATGAAAAAACTTTTGGTTTTTTCCTGTCTTTTTTGGCAGGAAAACTTTTATACCCTTCCATGAAGAATCTTCCTGAAGAACATGGTTAGATACTTGGCTCATGGCATTGCTGGCTGCGCCAAAAACTTATTGGCAATATCTGATGTGATATTAACTTTTGTTTCAAACCTGGTAGAGAGATTGTGTACTAATGTTTTGCCTGGTTTTTCTGGGTACTGTGCTGCTACATCTAAGAACAGACCCTAACCCCTACAGCTCCTACTTTGCTGATGTTTGTTCATCATCAGGGCTGGCACCGTGTGCTGCTGCAGGTGGAAGTCAGTGACCTTGCATTCTGCTTGTGCTGATATGACCCTGAGTCCCCAATGGCCTCTGTCCCTGGCCAGGTAACATTACCTATGCAATTACAGAGAGCCCCTTCATAATCTGCTCATTTGTCCTTGCAGAAATCTAGAGGGATCTCCATCAGAGGCTGTTAATTTTTGCTTTAGGAGTGTTTAGTCTGGGAAGTACCTCTTTGCTCCCTGCAACAAGCAGCTTTTTTCCAGTGTGGGAAGTATGTTGATAATGTGGTCAGAGAACCAGGCTACATGTGGAACATGGGTGTCCTGGGGACTTCTGTCCCCTTTGCCACTGGAGCTGGGGACAATTGTCATTATTCTGCACTTGGCCTTGCAAGTGAGGCTGCTGAGCCAGTGCTTAGGCTGTATTGGCACCAAAGCTGTGCATGGGTGGTGGAAAGCCACTGATGTTTTCCATACCTTGAGCTGCCTGTACAGCACCAGTGCAGCTTAAAATCTGATCCCCAGTGTCTTTACTGATGATGTTAATGAGGTTACCAATTAATGGCACCTGATGGGCTGTTGTAGCAGTGGTTTTGGTGATGGAGACAGCTGTCCTCTGGGAGCTGTGCTGAGACCATGAACTCATTTTGTATAAGCAAGGGAACAGCTGTTGCAGAAACATGGATGGGAAAGATAAGGTCACACGTTTCATCTTCCTGCCACCCCAAGGCTGTTCCTTGCCATAGGCAGCAGGTAAAAGGAGGAAGCACCTTTAGGGATAAAAGCCCTTGCTAGAGTTGCAGCCAGAGACCTAGACACAAAACCACTATATCCCATCGCAGTCCTCTGATTCATCCTCTTTCCCTGACTTTTGAAATATTGTACCGATTAACTAGGATTTTGAAACTTTATTTTATTTTATTTTATTTTATTTTATTTTATTTTATTTTATTTTATTTTATTTTATTTTATTTAGACCTTTCGTCACTGTGCAGGGTTGATCTGTGGCTTGGTATGCTTTTGGCACTTCACTGCAATATGTAACACTTGGCACTTGCATTTCACATTATGTATTAAAAAAGCTCCCTCTGCCAACACCCTTACATCAGAGGCTTATAAGTATTTGGAATATAATTTAAAAATATATATATTTAATATACATAATTTCACAGGCAGCACTTTGGGGTAATGAGTTCTTATTATTTAATCTTCACTTTAGTGTTGGGTTACTTTTGGTGTACAGTAGTTGCATTTCATCAGTCTGAAAAAAGGTGGCATTATAGATCTACATTGCATTCCCCTAGTGCTTGAATACCTGTAAAGTATAGCACACTTTAACTTATAATTGGGAGGTTGCTCATTTTTGGAGCATGACAGGAATGTTAAGAGTTAATGTTTAATTAGTAGCTTGTCCATTTCTTTTTTCTGAGCTGATGACAATACCCGATCTTGTAATTTAGGAAAAAGCCCTGAACATACTAAGCAGGCCCACACTAGGATTCACACCCATTCACTCCATTCATTTTAAAATCTCCTAGAGAAAAAAAAAAAAAAAAAAAAAAAAAAAAGAGGAGAATTAGTTGGTTTATCCTTGTATTCTTATTCAGGAAAAGCAAATCTTTTCATGCTCAGCAGATACAAAAAACTGTCTATTTGAGACTAAAGGAAAACTAAATTTTGTATATATTATAATTGCTACTAACTTTTGGAAAGAAAGTTTCATGGAAACCACTGTACAGCTGTTGGAGTGGGGAGCTGAAGTCCCTTCCCTTTAAAACACTCACCAGGAGTAGTCGACCCTTCCAGATTAGCTGTGAGATTGAAAAGGCAGTTCCCCTGCCAAGCATTTAGCTTGGCATTGCAGTCTTTGCTGGAAAAGTCCTGGAGCAACTGTTTACAGCTTGGCAGATATAATTATCAGATAAAATGTATGAAGAGTAGAAAGACATGAAAAAGACAATGTCATTTCAGTATTCATACACTTAGTGGACATTTGTGCTTCAGTGAGTTGTTATCCTTCAATTTTTTTTCTTAGTCTGATGGTGTGTTTACAGTTTTTCCAGCAGCTGAAGGAATCTGTACACAGAAAGATCACCTCTAGCCTCAGAATATCTTTGAAATATTTTTAGCGTCTTAAGAGAAATCTTATAGTTATCTTAATACTTACCTCTGGTCAGTTTTACTTTCAGTAAAAGAATAAAATGTTACTTTAATGGGATGAATTTTCACACACTTTCATCTTATTTCATGGTAGAACTGAAATGTTGACAGTTTTTTAAGCTTAAAATCTACAATTTCTTAGAATTCATAGTATTACAGAAAATTCCGGTAGAAGGTCCTTATACCTAGATGAATCTTTTAATGAGTCATGGAGAAGGAATACCTGCATTAAGACTTTGGTCATGAATGTGAACTTAAACAAAAAGGCTTCAGTTAGATTTGTCTCTCTGTTCAGTTACCCTTGATGTCCAAGCTAGGTTTATCAGGTCTCAGTTGCTTAAAACAGCGACTTTGAAGAGGGCAAGTGAAATGTGCTGGGTATTTCCAGACCTGTCATGAATCTTTTCAAAAAAAATCAACTTCAATGTCAAAACTAAATTCTTTCTAATAGAATACTAACCCATTAGAAAAGAGACAATATCCTTCAGGGAACAGGAAATAATACAATCTGGTTATCAAAAAAAGAAATAGTTATTGCTTCTCTTTTAAAATATAAGCTTCAGAAAAAAAACTTCTTTGAAACTTCCTAAGATCAGAAATTTTTTGAGACTATTTTTCAACATTAGGAATTCACAAGTAAATTATAGCTAAGTTAATGTTAATAAAAATATTTAATTCAAGAAATAGCTTTCTTTTAAAATCTGCAGATTTTGTTTTGTTATTGTTATTATTACTATAAATTTACCATAATTTTTCAGATTTGAAATGCAACCTGCCATTCACCTGCAGTGTTATATGTGCTTGTCCTCTCTCTCTCTCTGTCCAATTCTAGCTTTGGTTCGGTTGGGATTGTCACATACATTTCACTCAACATAATGCATGTAGTGCCTGGGTTACTTTTTCATGTACTAAATACACAAACTCAACAAACTCTTGTAGACAGAATAGAGCATTAATTTGCTTTCTCTGTCAAAAAAAAAAAAAAGAAAAAAAGAAAAAAAGCCAGCTGATATCAGACTGCAAATAACAATGGAAGCATCATCTGCTGTTTTAATAGGCCGAGTAGGCAGGAATTTGCTAGAGAGGGAGGCCTGTAGAAGGGCTAATGTGGCAAATAAGATCTGTTTTAGAATAAGTGTTTGTTCAGCTTCTTTCTGATCTCCTGAGTCATACCAGGGCCATGTGTGTCCCTGAGCTAGATGGTTACATATTTTTCTCATCAGTTTGGGTAATGTTCATCACAATATGTGTGCCTGAAAAATCCTATCTTGTTGCCTTATTGAGGAAGGTATGTCAGCATTTATATTGGCATTTTAATTTGGAAAACATGCATGTCTTTGGAACAAAGCTCCTGACCATGCTTGCTGGGCTTTGTTTCACAGTGTAATGTTTTGTCAGTATATAAACAGATTCCTTTCAGTGAAAGAAAACTGGCATTTGATAGATATGCACGTCCTGGGTTGTGACCAGAATTGTGACCATTGCAGAGGTCCAGGTTAGAGATATCCTGAAATGCTTATAAGCTCCTTGGTATCATGTGCTTTGCTCACAGATGTGCTGCTCCTGTGGTGACCTGCTTGCTGATGGAGATCCAGCTCGTGGTGTTTGGTTAGCCTGCAGCTAACCAAACTTCACAAACAGTGAAGTGTGCCCCAGCTTCTGACCTGCTTTTGTTCAGAAGGATTGTGTAAATGTTAAACATCAGAGCAAAAATAATCAGGTGCTGAGGGGAAAAGGTATTCAGACCTCAGTTAAGAAGCAACTCTTAACTGTGAAGAGTAAACTGCAACCAGGGCTCTGCCTATCCTGTGCTCCTCACAGGGTTTCCTGCCATTCCTTCAAGGCTCTGAGTGCAGGCATCTTTTTGAAATTATCTCTTGTTTCCCAAGTCCATGCTTGTTTTTGGTAGGAGACTCAAGAGTCAGTACATGCACTCCATGTTTTAGTTCAAATATTTTCTGCACTCTCACTGATGATAGATCTGCCTTTCATGGAATAGGTCAGGTTGGGAGGGACCACTGTGGCCATCTGGTCCAACCTCTGTGCTCAAGCAGGGTCATCCTAAAGCACATGGCACAGGATTGCATCCTGGCAGTTCTTGAGTATCTCCAGTGAGGGAGACTCCACACCATCTCTGGGCAGTCCGTTCCATTGCATGGTCACTGGACAGGAGTTCTTCCTCATATTCAGGTGGAACTCCTGTGCATCAGTTTCTACCTCTTGCCATCCACATAGACTTCTGAAGAAAGATGAGAAGGAAAAGGTTTTGCCCTTTAATATGGAAAGAGCATGAAATATTTATTGCAGTGACCACTGGCCAGGTTATTATCTTATTCATGCCAAAGGAACCTCTGAAAATACCCTTGACAATATTGTGTGTATTGTGAAATAATCTCTGGGCCTATTTTACCATGCTGCAAGGAAAGACAGTTGACAGACCTTCCTTTCACAATTTGGCAAGTTGAGTTTCACAACCCATTCCCTCTACTTGATAGAGCTTAATTTAATGGAGCTAGTGATCCACACCAGATGATGGCCTCACCTGAAACAACTCAGTAGGGATAGCCCTTTTGGGTGGGATATTTTAGACTTATATGGCACCCAAAATTCACCCCTCACTGTTTATGGACAGAGATTTGGCTTTGGTGCTTTCCCATCATCTAGAGCAGTTCAAGAGATAAAGGAGAAAGGGACTTCTGCTCAGTATTGATTTTGTGTATGGGTTGTTTTGTACTCACCTATCAAGCCAGTCCAGTAAGTGGACTTTTTGTCACCTTCAGCTTTCATAATGCACCAAAACTCTGTGTCTGTTGTTTAGTTTTAGTCTCTCATCTCAAAGGGTAAATTAATTTGCCATTTTACTTCACTTTATTCTCTTTGTTTTCATGATCTATGTCTACAATTAGTTTGACTCATTGCTGCCATGTCCTAGCTTATTTTTTAGTTCTTGTAGTGTATGTTTTTTCTAAAGGGAGAACTTGTCAGCTGGAAATGGTTTTGGTGTATCTGTTTTAATATAACTCTGATTTTTCCTGTCTCCATCTGCTGGCAAAAAATGAGATTTGCTGTTCAAACATGATATAATGAGGAACAGAAACTGTAAATTTCAAATAATAAACAACCCTTTTGCTATTACAGACGTTTTCCATTTGGAACTGGATAGAAACGATCAGTTTATTTATTTTAGGCTACTTAATAATAGCCACCAAATACTAATAACTTTTGCTCTTTTGTGCATTTTCACTGTGCTGACAGGAATGAGTCAGATATTCAAATAGATGTACTCATAACCTGGGAGTTCAAAACATGGGCTGATTAAAGTAATTTGTTCATTTCTATGGGAGTAAGAGGCATTATAAAATGCTCATCCTGATTTTTAAATATCAGTATATTTTGCAGTTATTTTACTGAACAAGCAGATAAAGGAAATAATGTAAAATGGGATTTACAATTTGTTAATTTGTTTTGAATTATTTCTGCAGACAGATATGTAGGGTTCATGTTATACATCAACTACCATTGCTTTCTCCTAACGTTTTCCATACAAAATTTTCGTATCTTGAACCCTGAGGGAGTAAAACATCTACATTCAATCATGTCAGGAGCTCATTATGCATGAACTAACAATGCACAGGGCTATGAGCAAAACTTTTTGTTTATTCAGAGTATGGTGTTTCAGTCAGCAAAAGACTTTGCTTCTCATCCAGAGGAAATTCAAAATGTGGTACGAGTCAGCAGAGGTGTGGGGACATAAATGACCTTTAACTCTGGTGCTGTCTGAACTGATTATATGAGAAAAATGTTACACATCATATTTCTGCACTCAAAGCAGTCTTAGATTTATACGTGATTTATATTGTGTAATGAAATATTTAGGTGCATTGTTATTTGCATCTACTGCTAATGTTTTGTAGGTGCTTCTAGCTTTGATGCTTTTACAACAGAGGTTTTTATAGACCCGAACATTTTCTATAAAACTACCAACCAAGACTTTCCTTTTATTTTCTATTTCCGTCTATCATGCCTTTATAGGAATATTTTTCAAACTCTGTCAAGATGCTGATAGTTATATTCATTCACAAAGCAAGAGGGTGTTTTATGAGACCTATTTCCTCCTAGAAATTTCAACAGGAGATGGGGCAGCAAGGAATTACAAGCACTTTTGTTTCAGTGGCATTAATTTTAAAGGCTTGTATTAAATTATTTTCTCCTCTGCAAAGTAACTATAAAAATGACAACCTTTCATTTAATAGATATTTTTGCTGCCTTAAGAGTTTTATATATTTGCTTTACTGGCAAACTTTCTTCCTTTCTTTACTCTGCCAAGCCCTGTAGATTCAACCTCAATAAAAGAGACTGCCTGTCTCCTCAGCCATCATGGTTCATAGGGATCCTTAGTACTTTCTGGGAGGTGCGCAACTCTCTGTAAAATTCACTTCTGTTCAGAAACTTATTCTTTGTCTAGATATCAAAAAAAACCCTCGAGGAAACCACTTTAATCTCAGAGTACAAATGGATTTTGTAGTGCTAAAAATGAAAGGAAACATTTCTTTATTTGTATCCTAAGAACACAGGAAAATATCTGGATATACATAAAACCAAGAGTAAACAGGAAAAAACTGTAATGCAAAGAGTAAAATGAAGTAAAATCTCACTGATAGAGATTGAAACCATTCCAGCAGCTATAAGGATGAGGGTAGTTTGTCAGTGTGTATCACACTGCTGGTCAGAGAGACATCTGAGAAAACTGGTTTAGGACGGGGCACGGCACACCTCAGTGATGACTGAAAGGAGAGGGTTGAAATGGCCTGCAAGATTTGAGAGTCTAAGTTCAATGCTTGAAGGGAAGCATTGACTGAGGCTTCCATTCCTAAGTAATTTTTGAAAGTGAGGCTTGGACCCTTTCCGTTCTGAATAAAAGCCCTAAAAATACCTCAGTATTTATAAATATCCTCCTTGCTATTCCAGAGTTGTTACTGCCCAACTCACTTTGAAAGGGGTGTTTAAGCTTCCTAGAATTATCAAGAAGAAACTCAATTAATATCTAGTCTACCCAAGACAGGATTTACTTATAGTATCCCTGACAGATTTTTGCCTAACCTGGTCTCAAAATCCTCCTATGATATACATCCCACAGCCTCCCCAGGCAAACTGTTACTGAGCTTGACTATCCACATCAATAGTAAGTTTTTCCAAATGTCTGATGTAAATCTCCCATTCTGTGGTTTAAGCCTATTACTTGTCCTGTCCCTTGTGGACATTTCATAGCCTTTCAGTCATGGGAATAGCATTATGATGCATTCTCTCATTCAGGTTTTTTTTTTAGCCTGAGTTGAAGCTAAAAACCTGTCCCCCTAGGCACTGTGAAAATTTTTACCCAAAGTCAGCTTATAAAGCAGAGCTGCTTTGTTAATGCCTTTATAAAATAGCAATTTCATGATAAAAGTGTAGTATAATGGCATATGGCAGGAAAGCCTGATACAACTGTGTCCACTTCAGAGACTTCATGGTTTAAATGGAGATTTGAGGTTTTACAATTTTCCCAGCTTTGTACCTATTGGGATGTCAGTATGGAATATCAAAAGTGTCAGTAAGTAGCTACCCTATTCAAATTACTCATCTGGTGTATTTCTCCTGCAGCTGAGGCTTATGGCTCTGCCCAGCATTGCATGTTGCTGGATGAACTGAGCAGTTCACTCACAGCCCCTTGGCACCTTCTACAGCACTGCAGGTGTTCTGAATCAAGGTCTGCCTCCTTATCTTAGACAGCACCAAGCAGGATGAAGCCAACTCAGTAATGTCCAGGCTCCACTAGATGAAGTTGCAGATGTAGATATTTAATTACACACCCTGAAGCAGTTTCTACTCTGTTTGAGCCATTTCTTTCCTATCCTTTTTGATTGAAAAAGTTTGGAAAGTTTGTATTCATTTTCTAGCACTTCAATTAGGAGTCATGACAATTTGTGCAGACTTTACTTGTGTGTATTTTTAGACGTACTATGAATGCTTTTTGATTTAGTCAGCTACATGGAGAAATACCCCTCCAAGAGCACCCCCAGCTCATACCTGCCAACCTTTGGGTGTCCATGTCTGGGGAGGGATGTAGGAGGACTATTAGAGAGAGCGCTGCACACTAATGGCCACCAAAAGCAGCAAAATGAGTTTCATTTCTGAGCTTCTTCTTTAAATGTATTCATAATGTTTGCATGTGTCAGCTCTGCTAAGGTGGCATCTCAGGTTTTAAATTAATAATGTTGTAATGCATTTCTTTTTAATTAAAAAAGAGAGCTTCCTCGTAGGAAATTTCATAAAATAAAACTAATTAGTAATAAACAGATTAAATCTTTGTCAGTTAATCAACACTATAAACTTCTGAGTATTTGGAGAGCAGTGTGAGATAACACTGTCGTCATAATAAGAGTGTTTGAAATCATCAGGGATCCCACTGTGCTGTTTGGGTGGTGAGAAAATAATGATTGAAGATGGGCCCCCCTACAGCGCTCACATGTGAATTCCCCTAAAGATTAAAGCTGCAAAGATCTGAATTTGATATTGGCCCTATCTCTAAAGCAATTTTTTTTAAAGAGTAGGCAATGGTGGTGGATAGTGCCAAGCAAATTCTTAATGATGCTTAAACCAAAACCTATCACAACACCACAAAGTTTTTGTGCTAGTGGTCAGTGACTGATTGTGGGCTGGGAGCTTCACAGCTTTCTCAGAGCAACTGTTCCCAGCAGATCTGAGGCTTTAACCTGTGGGGGAGATTGCCCTGCAAATTTCTCATGTTCTTCCACCCTCAAGCCTCAACACACTAATTTCCATCAGAACTGTGGCAGTTCTCTCATGGCACATGTGGCAGGGTTCTGCCCAGGTCCATCTGTTTCCTGTGGATAAAGAACACAATGGAAGAGACCGTGTAGCTTTAGGCGGGGACCTCTCTGAAGAAAGTTGGGCATACTAGAGCAGGACAGGGCACGGCCGTCTGGCTGGTAGTGTGTCGACACCTCCTAACCCACTGTCACTAGGGATAAGGCACATTTAGAAGGTTACGCTCTAAAGGCATTGACATTTTCTCCATTGCTACTAGGAATGTGTCAGAGCTCCTCTGTGTCACCCTGGGGGGTTCTTTGGAGCCGTTGGGATTATTTGGGTTCTTCCTTTGAAATATATAAAAAAATTTAGGTGGGCTGGAATAAAAATAAGGGGAGTGAGAAAACTGAATCATGTTTGTCCACATACAGCAAACAGTGGAGTGGGTTAGCAAGAAGTTATGATCTGGGAAACAGCAAGTGGGAGTCATACAGAATTATTATCTTTTAATTTCTCATCTTTGTCTTTATTTGGTCACTGCAGCCATAATTGCATGTGTTTGTCACAGAAGTGCCCATGTAAATCAATTTTGTTGTGGCATGAATTAAGCAAGCAGTAATGGTATTACAAAATACATTCAGTTTGGAACACTGTTATTGCTTAAAATACACACTGAGTGTTAGATTATACTGCTGCCTCCAAAGATCTAAATTCGAATACAGTGTTGGAGTACAAGTGAATTGGCCATTCTTATTTTATTTTTCATATACTGGTGTTGTATTACAAAATGCAGCCTGCTTGATAGATGTCTATTCTGGAAAAGTGAGTGTCCCAGTTCCTGCTCCTTCATTAGAACTGAGTCCATAGGCAGCTGTAAAACAAACAGAACCTCATGTGGATGGTTCTGTTAAAAAGGCAGAAGCTGAACTGCACTGGTTAATTTCAGAGACGTTGGGGACTGTTTCTTTTCAGAAGTCTTTAGCTACCTTGACACTATCACTTTTGAAAATCAGATGCTAGGTGTTTTCACTTTTCCAATTCTTCCAACTGGACATCTGTGTGCAAAAGTAGAAAATATTTAAAACACCCCTTTCTTTTCCTCATATTGTAGTATGTCTTCATGTAGTTTGTCTTCATGTAGTATGTCTTTGCAATTTTGCAAGGGCAAATTATTTATAACAGCTTCCTTCATATTCATAATTACAATCAGCTCTTTGAATTAAAACCTTTTATTAAACATCTTTATGAAATACTCAGCACAGATTTACTGGAGAGTGAGAAAATAACAGCATCCTTGCTAACAACCACATAATGCATTTTTGTGCCATGTGTTCGGAACAGCTTCTGCTTTTGAATTGTGTTTCTGCATTTGGAGAAAGAAGCACAGATAGTTTTTGTTTTGTTTTTTTAAATACTGGAGTGGAAGATCACTTCCTATCAAGAGGCCAAATGCTCTGGTTTGGCAAAATGGGCTGCTTGCAAGGGTGATCCTTCTGATCACACAGCCTTCCTACAATACTGGGTCTGTTATTTGCATGGTGGGTGATCTTCAGATATTAATGGGTCTTAACTCCCTTTTAAAAAAGGACAATATGTCTCATGATTATCATAATTTTTCTATTCATCTTGTCTCCCTTACTTTTTCTGTTCTTTTTTTTCCCATTTTCAGGATGGAGTAGGTGTAGATGAGAAGCTGTCTTTACGGCGGGTGGCCGTTGTAGAAGATTTCTTTGACATTATCTATTCCATGCATGTTGAAACTGGGCCCAATGGAGAACAAATCAGAAAACATGCTGGACAAAAGAGAACCTATAAAGCAGTAAGTATAAAAAACAGCTTAAAGTGAACACGAGTCTCTAACATTGTGAGTTATTTGGGTTTAGTCACATGGCATGAGATTTGTGCGGGTTTTTTCCCAACTAGATTGGTGCTGACACCGTCACTCTCAAATTGATTTTAGAGATCTTTCATTAGTGCATGAAAACATATTGTTTAGAAATCACATTTGCTGTATAATAAGGGCCATATGCACTGACTTCACTAGACATTCTCTCATTGGTACAAGAAGAGAATTTGCTATTTCTATAATGGTTTCTAATAGCTCTGTATTAATTAATCACTATTAAATGGATGAAGTGTTAAAGCAGACTTAGAAGGTATTGTCACAACTTGGCTAAATGGATTCCTGTGTTTCAGCATATAAATGAAGGTGCCTTATAGGTTATTGCCATAGACTAAGTGATACCTAATGGTTTAATGGATGAAAACTTGTAAATTTCCTAAATTCAAAGGGCTGGAAAACTACTAGGTATAATAATGAAAGTGTTGAGGGGGTACCTCCCATTCCTGCATAAACTGGCTGAGTAGAGAGAAAATACTATTTTAAACATTTTAATTGCATCATAGTCCTAAAATAGCTATAAATGGCTTTTGTGATTAGCGACACAAATATAAGACTTTGCTGTCCTATGGAGAACTAATGAAACATTTGCTACACTTTCCCAAGGTGCTTAAAATGCATGGTCTTGCCTGGGTTTGGGTGATTAACTTTCCATGTGCAGGGCTGTGATAGTGCCAGGCACGCTCAGAGGTTGATCCTGACCCGCCTGCCCAGCTGTTTCCAGTTGCTGAAGCACCAGGGGCTCTCCCAGGGTGGCAGGGCAGGGGTGCCCAGCCAGGGCCCATCACATACCCCTGACCAGACTGCAGGGCATCCAAGGCACCTCTCCCCCTGGTCCCAGTGGGATGTGGCTGATAGGGAGCTGTGAACAGGGCCCTGAGGTGACCTATCACCCTGGACACAGTTCTTCATCTTAAAAACAGCCTGCAGTTATGTGAGCTGTTTTTAATCAGAGGTCACCAGAATATGGGGAAGCTCCAGGTTTCTGATCCAATTTTGGCTGTAAGAAACAGCTGTTTTTCCATTACTGTTTCTTTCACCCTTATAGCAATCTTTTCTCTATATCTGTGAATCCCTTCACAGATATTTTATTTATAGGCTATTTCAGATGGTTTGTTGAGGGATAAGCTCTTGGCAAAATTTCTTATAATTTGTTCCCAGAGGTATTGACCTTAAGATAGACATATGAAGACATCTTTCATCTGGGTGTGCTTTTGTAGGGCTTGGAGTGTTATTTCAGGGTGATCTAACGCAAACTCTCTAAATTAATTTTCACCTGGCACCTCAGCCATTTTGATACTTCATCTTCTCTTTCAGAAAGCATTAGAAAAGTGATATTTTCCATTGACCTTTCTCTTTCTATTTTATTTTACCTCAGTAGGCTGTTCAAAGGTATAGGTCACAAATGTCTTAGAATAATATACAGCTGTAAGGAATGCTGCCAACTGTAAATACAATACTTCAAGTCATCATCCCACAAATGTGTGCCAAGTATAATATTTACTACAGTAAGAATCCCATGATTGCAGGTCAGATAAGAAATTTGTTTATTGTGAATAGCATGAAAGACTATCATATATCTTATGTATCTTTGGTGAGAAGAACTATTTGTGCAGATTCAGTAGCCTACACAGTAGTTTCATCTATTGTCAACTTTTATTGCAATTGAGACGTGAGCCTGTTGCATCATTAAGGGTGCCAAAATGTAAGTTTTTGTCAGTCTGCAATATTTTTGCATTCATTTAATTGTATATTAATTTATCAAGGGCATTGAGTTGTCTTTCCCAGTGACAAGATTCACATATATAATTTTGAAAGGCTTCCATAGATTAAAAAAATGGAAAAAAACTCCAGAAGAAGCAAATTTCAATTCTTGCTCTCTGTTTTGACATAAGAATTAGGTTAAGTAAACAGGCAGCAAACTCTACCAGACCTTCTGGGGAAATGCATGCTCCTTTACTGGACCTGTCCATGAAAAAGCCTTTAGTAAAATTAAGAGCTGTAGTGTCGGTCTGTTCCAGGAAGCCACACAGTATCTACCTCCTCTGTGGCACTGTAAGGAGGAATAAGGTAATATCTCAGGTGACTGTCTCCCAAAACATTTTACTTTAAAAGCTTTATAAATCAAACTGAAGTACTTTGGCGGGGTTTAATTTCATTAAGTGAATCTGGAACAAGATTAATTTAGTCTTGTTTCTTTATTCACGTGTCAGAAGTGAATCATCCCTGAGATCTCTGCATGTATTTATCATGCATAAGTATTCACCAAATGGTTTGAGTGAAGAACTTTTATAGGAGATATGCTTCACAAACTCTGTGCTACAATTGCTATTTGTAATTCACCCCTGGCATGATCTAGACACATTGCTTCTATTCTCTCGCTGGATAACCAAAACCTTTTAACAGAGAAATTATGGGAAGAAAACACTACAAGTTTGGTACAAAATTCCTGAACTTCTGAAGTTCATAAATACTGTCAGGGATTTTCAGTACCTAAGTATTTCTGAAAAATTAGTGGCACAGTCCTTGAGAATTGCAACATATTGATTTTAAGTAATTAATTTGCTTATATGTGTGTGAGTCTCATTTTCAATAGTAAACCTGCTCCACACAAAGTTTTGAATATGCTTAAGAATGATTGGAAGGGTAATGAAATTGTCAAAGGTGACTTAATTAACTACTGTCTGCATTTCCATGGAGTAACAGATCTGGTGTAGCTAGAGTCTTTTTAATTTTTGATAGAGTCACCCTGGGTGCTCATGTGCTAAAATACATCAGAATGTCTCTCTAAAAATGTGTTCGGAACACTTGACAAATTCATTTAGGGAATCTGCACTGCCTTGTTTATGTTAACTGCATGGAAATGCATGATATTTTTACAACTGATTGATTTGTGTGGAACTTCCTACACTGGCACTGTGCAGGAAGATAAATAGGATGTGGTACTTGAGACCTCTTAAAGAGCAGAGTACTGGAAAGAGCCTTTCCATTTTAATTGGGGCAGCAATGTACCAAGCTCAAACTTTAGGATTTTTGGCACAAATCCTCTAGATAAATTAGGAAAGCATCTGTCCTTCAATATTTAAGTTTAGGATAAGGTCTCATTCTCTTCTTCTCATTCTCTTCTCTTCTAGTAAAAGACTAGAAGGGAATTGTATAAACTCTGTGTATGATGTGGGAGAGTAACCTTGAAAATATGCAAAACAGGAGGAGTGTTCCTATTTAACTAGCAGGTTTTGTGTTCATTTTGGGTACCAGACTTGTATACAAGGTAAGATTGATGTGCTGTGTTCCTTGCCAGCATAACTTTAGGTAGATCTATATCAGCAAATAACCCAGACATGGCTTATATATGTAAAATGAAACCAAGAACTTTAAATCATATCCAAAGTATACCAGACTGAAGGAATAATTAATGGGGTGCTTTTAAACTCAGCTACTTTCCCAGTTCCCAGGGAAGTTTACAAACAGAGAAAACATTGAGGATCTTGATCTGGGAGATAATTCCCTCACAAAGGCAGGATATGTGACACAAGGCCTGGCCAAGGTGCTTGCTGAACAGGGCCACAGGTGACTTGGGAGATGCAGAAGGTGAAATGAGCATGTTCCTCAGGGCAAGGGAAAGCAATGGTGCCCAAAGAGGTCCATGCTTGTCCTGCATTCCCCTGGGTCCTCTGCTGGGCCTCACAGGAGGTGGAGTGAGATGCTGATGCCAGCAATGTTGTCAGGAGAAAGCACTGGGATCTCACAGGGGTATCTCCGCTAGCAGGTGCTGCCACAGCTCAGTGTCTAAGAGGAGCTCGTTGCTTTGGGGTGGTGCTTTTCACTCTGTTCTCAGGGAGTTATTTTTGTATAGACATCCCACTCTGAATGGAGAGCTGTGGCATCAAACTGGGGATGGGGACGCATGGGAGAGAAGTGTTCAGGAAAAGAATCCATCTGGTGTATTTGGGAAAGGCATGCAACAAGTGCATAGCAGGCTTTCTGTGCCTTTGTAGAACTACATTTCTTGATTTAAACTATTCATCTGTGTCTACAACTTAAATACAAGTGCTGAGGGGTATATCAGAGGTGGGAGTAACTGGGAAAAGTTGTGGCTACAGTAGGAGCATAATGCAACAGGCTCAAGCTGTCAGGACAACTCTGTGATTCAGTGCAAACCAGGGGAAAAAATAGCCTTATTACACTTTTCAAGAAGTGAAAATGGTCTGTGATGAGGCTGGCAAGCTAAAACATCTGTGTTACTTCTCATGCCTAGCTATTGGTACTGTCAGGCCAGATGAAGTGATTAAACCTTATATTTCAGAATAGATTTGATTTCCCTTACTTTGTTTTGATAGCCTTAAAAAGGTATTGGATTTTCATTAATTTAAACAATTGAGAAGGTGCCTCACCTTTCTATGTTATATCTGGATGCATTTTCCCACAACTAAGTGCATCATCTAGCTGAGAGCTGTGTGTAAGTCTCATAGCTACCTTAAGTACCTTTAATTCTATGTAGATATTCTACTTGAATTTTTTAACCACGAAGGATGATCTAATATCTGTCTGTTGAGTCTGTGAGTCTTTGTGCAAAATCTTGAAACATTACAGCAGTGAACTTGAATTGTGAGTGAGGGTTGCCATGTGTGAGCAGGTGAAATGGGTTGGTTAATAAGACTCTTAACCCATAAATGAAAAAAGAGCCACTGGGCTGATGAGCTGGAAGAAGCAGGTTTGTAAAACACGGGGAGATACTAATGTGTCAAGGGAAAGCAGCTTGTGACAAGGCTCTCATCAGATAGGTAGTACATAAATGTATAACATCTGAGGCATTAACGGGAGTCTTTAAGATGTGGGGTAATATCTGGGGTCTTGTGCCTCATCCAGCTGTTTCAGTGATAAATATTTATTGATTTTGGATCAAGATTTTGAGTAGCTTCTCTCCTGTCAGCCTAAGAAAAGCCTTGCTGAGACTGAGAAACAGGGAGTTACTCTTTTTCCTTCCCAAAACAAGAATGTGCTTGTGAGACCCCTGTAAGCATCACACTGAGTACATTTTCCTCAGGGAATAATTTTTTGAGAGGTTGCAGTGTGAGATAACATCATCTTCCTGATCAAACAGGGCTAAAGTAGGTTTGGGGCTTGGCTGGTTTCTGAACAGGACAGACCTTGTTCTTGGGGAAGTGGAAGAACTTGAGCTTTGTGCAGGGCCCTAGCATCCTAAATTCTTGCATCCACACCAATCCTGTGTGCATGGCAAAACAGCCAAGCCCCATGCACTTTTACTCTATGGGCTTGTTCCTGCTTCTTTTCAGGGGGTGAGTGTTCAGTGTCCTGGCAATTGTCCCACTAGCAGGTGTTTCCCATTGCTTTCCTCACAGAAAGCAGTTTTTTCTAGATAGGGAGAGAAGGGAAGGGAGCTGTGAAGTGCAAGTTTAGCACATGAGGGAACAGCATTTCCCACAGTGTAGCGGGGTAGCGAGCTCTTGCTAAAACTCCCAGCAGTGCTAGATCCGATTTCCTGTGTCAGCCCTCTATTCTGACCTCTTGCTGAGGAAAGGAGAGGGCTTCCCTTGGCTGGCTTGCCCTCCTGTCATCAAGAAACCAATTTCTGCCACCTGGTTTGATGGCTGTGGGCCCAGGACAGATTACCATCTTCACTCTATCCCTATCTTTCTCTCTCCTTCCCTCCTCCTGGAGTCTTCTTTTGATCATCTTTCCCTCCTTTACCCTCCTTAATTAAAAAAAATAAATACA
This sequence comes from Calcarius lapponicus, assembly GCA_039654755.1. NCBI lineage: Eukaryota > Metazoa > Chordata > Aves > Passeriformes > Fringillidae > Calcarius > Calcarius lapponicus. Next base: position 110,989,038 of record CM077464.1, on the reverse strand, counting down.
AACACACATGCAAAATCTCTGACACATTGTATCTTCCAGACTACACATACACCCTCCATGTTAATTCTTTAGAGGTTAATAGGTTCACTTGCAAAATTTCACTCCCTCTCCTCACACTTGTCTTTCCTACTCTGCCATATGTGTCCTAAAATCTGCCTTTCAGTTTAGGACTTGTTAACTTTCCAAGCAAAAATTTAGCTCTGAAAGCTACATCATCACAACATCCTGCACTTAAATCATCTGAGTATGGGAGAGCAAAAAGGAAACTTTGCTTGTTTTCTCTGACTGTAGTGATGCAGTAGGAACGAAATAGACTTCTCATAGACAATTAGGACATTCATTGCTTAGCTTCAGTGTAAATCAGATTACATGCTCAGGTAGTGGATTACTTGCCTATGCTAGTTGTGCTCTTCATGGGATCCAGTAAACAGGCCTAGACTGGCCTTCACTGCTGTATGATGCTTTGGATACAGTCATGTATGTCAAAATACACCAAAGACTTCTTGTTAATGGTGGAGTAAGGTCATAAAAACTTTGACTCTGAAGCCTCTGACGTCAACTCATTTTCCTCTCAACTCAGAGTTAAAGCCAAATATATGTAGATGTGCACGGACTGTATTCTTGCTTCTTATATTATAATTTCTGAGGCTAAAACAAACCCTGTGTAATTTTTGCGGTTTATGCTTAATGCTCTGGAAGTTCTGTTTCTTTTTCTTCATATGTTTCTTCTTTACAATGTAAAAAAGCATATAGTTATAATAGCTGTACCTAGTATGCAATACCTAAACACAAACCTGCTAGAATTTGTTGGTTTTCTGATTTCTCCATGATACAGAACACATCCAGTTATGAGATAACACATCTCTACAAGCAGCAGAAGATGTACTTATGTGCAATAAAAACACAAGTAAGGAATCCCATAAGGATATTTCTAGAGCTTATATATTTGAGAAAAGTTTACTTATAATATATTTTTTAAATCAATCCAAGTAATTTTATCAATATGGTAAATCAACACTCATTGGTCTTTGATGGGAATGGGCATGTGCATTAGAAGTTTCTTATAAGTCATGCCAAAAATATGACAGTCTGATTTGTCAGAGTATGAATGTAAATAAGGCAATATCCCCCACTTTTTTTTTTCTGGCTTTATTTTTTCTCAAAATGTAGAAGCATGTTCATCTTTGAATCTTTTTTTTTTTTTTTTTTAGCATGGATTTACAATAAACCCATACTCTTTTTTTATAACACATCACTGAAAAAAATGGTCTGGCTATATATTTTATTAGCTAATAGCCTTGAGAATAGCTCCTTGAGCTAGGAGCTGGGCCACTGAAGGCAGTGAGAGGATACAGCGTCAGCAAGGACTGAGTCATTACTTCCCTCTTTTGGATAGAGTAAAGGACAGAAACCATTTTTCCTGATGAAATCAGACCACTCAGGTATTTTTGTGTAATTACTTAGAAGGTGTCATAGGCCTCCAGGTTGTTCTCTGAAACACTCACATGCAAGCCAGCTCCATGAATTACATCAGTCCAGTCTTGTGCACAATCTGGTGAACTCTACTGAGAGCTGAAATATGGGATTTTATGTTCAGCCTTGTGCTAATTTGGTTGAGTATTTCTTGGCTACAGCTGGTTCAGAGCTCAGCCTGAGCAAGCAAGGGGCTATCTGCATCTTATAGAGATGAAAGGCAAATAAGGGTCTGCACTGCTGGGGGTGTGAAATTGTGCAGGTGGGGAGTGACAATTCATCAGCTTCCTGGCAGTGAAAGTTGGAGACACCTTTCTTTTCTCTATATTCAGGCAACAAGAATAAGGAATGTTGTGGGTTATGCTCCTTATGTATCTCTTTTAATGTGATTCCTGTTGTGTTATGCCAATTTATACAGACTGAAGTCTAGGAATGTCAGTGATTGATTCAAATTATAAAATAAACAGGGGAGGAAGTTGGTGAAATCTGGAGTTATTTAGGGAAGGGCATCCTTAAAACTGTGCTGCAGTGGGAGGTTGGAGACACGAGCATCTGCTCTATGGACAAATTTAGTTATAAAACCCAGTTCCCTTATAGTCAGTGGAGCAGACCTATCAAATCTGGGCCTTAGCTCACTTTCTCTCCATGGAGGAATTTCATCTTGTTTGAGCAGAACTGGAATTTTGACAGAGAGGCTTGATTAGAATAAATGGAGCGTTCCTATCAAATGCAGGGGACTAATGAGTCCATTGGTAAGCTTCATTAATTTCAATACAGTGCTAAACATGTTAAATGTTGTAAGAGAGAGGTTGCTGTCTATGTGTACTTTCCAATTTTTTCAATACTGAATTCTAGCTGGTTTTACGTTCTTTTTTTAGTTTCCATAAAGCATGAGTATATCCAGTGTTTTCATGTTTGGAAAGGTAAATAAGCATCTGTTCTGTGGGTATAAAAACCAGGAAAAAATAATCTAAAAATATATTTTTAGTAGGACCTCCCATTCAAAAATGGCTTCATTTAGTGCCTTAATTTTCAGAAAAGGTGTTTCAGGCCCAGAAAAAACCTTTGCCAATTTTCATCATAGAACAATATTTGCTTTTATACTAATTCTCTTCTCCCTTCCCAATAAGATTTCCATTATATAAGAAAACAACAACAATAAACAGCCTAAAAACCAATGTTATAGACATGACGGTATATTTTGCATTCCCATTTTATAATGCATCATTTCTATTTATGGATGTGACACACGTCACATCAACAAACACTAATTTAAACTCCACCTATTTTCAAAAATACTGCCACTGATAAATTTGGTCCATGGTGTTTTAGGAAATGTAAAATTCAACATAGATTAAGTAGGTGACGAGCCAAGTAGAAAAGTGTAAGAAAGTTAAAACTGACCGTTCTTCCTCCTCTTAGCTCCCTTTTGAGGGGTAGAAGTGATTAGGACAATATGTAATCCCATTTAATTCTAGTTAAATAGTGATCTTGTCCTTTCTGTAGCCACACTTTCATACATACCATCTCCATTCTTCACTTCCTGCTGAGACTTGTATCTCAGCACAGTGCTTGATAGGAAATCAAATCCTGCTGTAGGGTTTACAGTAGGGCAGTACAAACAGATTAACAACTCACTCTCTTAATCTCTCTTGCTGGGCCTTGGTCTTCCATTAAGGATTATCTCCATAGTAAGATAGCAACCATAGTTGGGAAAAAGAGGCTAGAGATTCATTACAACACTTGCACTGTTCAGTGTATACACATCAACATATATAAGGAATCAGAGAAAAGCCATGCATTTGCCTTTTTATTGGCAAAATAAAAACATCCAAGTTTGGATGTTTTCATCAAACTCCACCCATCTGATAAAGCTGCTCCAGTGCACTGGAGTGTAACAGTTTCTGCTGATGTCTGGTTTGAATGTCCCAAGATACCTGTGTTGTTGTCCCTGGTTATACACTATAAAGAGTTTTTCTCTACAGATTTTTAACTCCCTTTCAGGCAGCAGTGGGCTAAAATGAGATCTTTATTGGCCTCATAACCTACATGAAAGGAATTTATCTCCCTCAACCTTTCCTTCAAGGTTTCCTTTAGGTTCCAGCTGCTATGATGGCCTGGCTCAGAGCCATCTTCTGCTTCTTAGCAGCCTTCTTGAAGTGTAGAGAAGAATGTGAACTTTGAGGGGAAACCTGAGCACATTATTCCAGCCTTCTTTATTCCAGTTTTCTTACCAACACTGAGTAGAGAGGGATAATAATTTTTCTTGATCTGTTGGCTCTACACTTAAAGTAGCCAGTATGAGATGTAGTTTGTCTGGGATCAGAGAGTATGCTGTTAGCTCATTTTCAGCTTGGCACCAGCCTCCAGGTTCTTTTCAGCAAGGCAAAATGTCTATAAAGACAGATGCATCCTTTGGAGTGAGGGGAATGCAGTCTTTAAAACCAGTAACAACTTCTTCCTCCTCTCCTCAAAAAAGGAAAAAATCCCTCTGGTGCCTATTTGTGAGTATGTGGTTAGAAACAATGATTTTGTTGAAACCAAGAAACAGCTAAAACCTGTTGTTTCAAAATATTGCCAGGTAAAGCAGAATCTCTAAAATCAACTGGTTCACAAATTCTTAAACTATTAGTTAAAATAATGTAGGTACTCCAAAGTACAAAACCACAAGCTTTAGAAAAATATTTTCACAAAACATTCAAGTACAAAGTTAAAATAGTAAGGCAACCTTCTTTGCTGCTAATACATCAAGTCCTATATCTGTCTATGTATTGTTACAGCAAAAAAAAAAAAAAAAAGAACACATAAGACAAGTGCTTTCTTTTTTTTGGCATTGGCTATTAAATGCCAAAAGGTCTCTCTTCAAATTTTTTGATACCATTCCACGGTGGGATAGCTGTTATGTATGAATCTCTTTGTTGAAAGAATTTGAAATGAACTGTAAATAGAAAACAACCCCCCTTTTGATATAAGTGGGATTTTGTTCAGTACCAACTGTTAGTAGCCATTAGATGCTAAGTAGGCAGATTGGAGAGATGCTTATTGAAATCCTACATAGTATGCAGAACATGCTTTCATTGTGCTTCCTGGCATTAAAAGATAATGGGCCTTATTTGGAAATATGATGATCAGGTCTGTTAAATCATGCTCAATCAGCTTACATAATAACACCTATATTTTGTTATTAATTTCAGATTTCAGAGACCTATGCCTTCCTACCGAGAGAAGCGGTGACACGATTTCTAATGAGCTGCTCAGAGTGCCAGAAAAGAATGCATTTAAACCCAGATGGAGCTGATCATAAAGGTAGTTTTAGTGTCAAATAGTGGGATGTAAAGTAATTTCATTTCTAATACCCATTTACAGGTATTCCTAGCTTAAGTGAGGGTTCATATAAATTTGGTAGACTTGTAACAGTTCACTAAATCAGATCATCTCATTTACTTAAGCTGGAAGGTAGTGAGTCTTCTGCTTTCACTTAAGGATGGAGTGTAATGCCATCTGCACCCTCAATAGAAAGATGATTTTATCTCCGGGAAATAATTTATTTTGCTGTGGAAATATTTGTATGGAAGCTTAAGTGTAAGGAATAGATAGGGTATATGGGCTGTAGTCATTTAGGGCAGAAGAGCTCATCAATTTTCAGGGTTTGATCTTGGTTTTCCTTTTTTTTTTGTGAGAATTCCATTTGTACAGCCTACAAGCAATTGCAAATGCAAAAGTTAGAGCTAAATAACATAGCAGTCTGACTTTGACTGCACAATAGGCTGACACAGCTTCCACAATTAACATATATTGCATAATAATATTTTTTTTTGCAGATAATGGAAAACCTCCAACTTTGGTGACCAGTATGATTGATTACAACATGCCCATTACTATGGCTTATATGAAACACATGAAACTGCAGCTACTAAATTCACAGCAAGATGAGGTAAAACCTGAAATCTTTTAAGTTTGGTTTTCTGTTCTCCTGTGTTGTTTTGTACTTGTCTTTCAGGTGGCTAGGAAAGTGAAGTGAAGAGGATTTTTGATCCCATCTTTATAATTTTGTTGCTAAAGCAGTCAGTCTGAAGCCAAGGCAGGGTTGTTTTCAAGCAATCAGATTGAGAGAAAATATGACTTATGGCCCTTCTGTGACTGCAGGTAGTGAGTGTACTTTGAATTTGTTGAGCCTGAAGGTGCTCTTTCACTGGACCACTGGAAAGGGTGATGTGGACAGCATGTTCACTCAAGACTTAGTTCTGTGCCCAACGGTGACTTCCAGTGTCTGCTTTTAAAAACCAATACCATCAGCAGCTGAAATGACTGCCATGATATTCTCAAGGCTAGCAAACATGATGCAACACATGGCATTGACAGTGATGAAAGTCCTGGCAACATCAGTTGAAAACTTTAAGGCAAAAAGCTTAATGATAAGAGTAGGAGTTGCTTTTGAAATTTTGAATAAAACGGCAGAAAAAAAGAAGGAGGAGAAGTAGACTGAGAATCAACTTCTTCATAAAGAATTGGGATTGGATTGTATTTATTTCTCCTCAAAGGTTGTTTGCTTTCTTTGATTTATTCAGAGTTTTCTCAGATCTTAAGAAGTGCTCCATCAATTCATGGGCCCATACCAAATTATTTGTGGTAACCTCATTTTGCTAGAAGTTTGTTCACTTACCATTTAAGCTCCCAAATAGAAGCTCAGCTATGTGCCAGCAAAAAACCGTTCTGCATTCTATGTCTTCCTGTCCAGCTACAAGATATTTTTTAATAAAGAAAGCCTTCATATACAACCTTAACTGCTGGATTATGTCAAGACCCTGACTGACTTCTGACTTGTGCAGAGTCAGCCAATTTGTTTTCCCAATAAGTAGGTACGGGCTGTTGCTGGAGATTTCATGAATTATTCAACACTCCCTAGAATGGGGATTTCACCACTCTTCTAGAAATATCAGGATCCTTGTTTCAGCTTGGCCCTTGTTTTTAATTGCAGAGGGTGTAGGGAGAGATCCCAAACACAAATTTCTTAATGCATAAATACAGCCTGGTCATCTTTTCCTTCTATTGAGTCTCCTGATGATTTGAGGGATCTGGAAGTAGAGTTTCAACTAGCAGGAGAGAAGAGGTTTTATTCTGTAGTAGCTTTAGGAATTAAAGGACTCCTTCATTTCTATACCTTTTCCCTTTGAGAATTACTACTTCCAGAACAGAGTCAAGCACTCATGCTGGATCAGGACCCCATGCCACTGATCTTCTGTAGCCTGAATGTTTTGGTGTAGTCTTTCTGCTCTGATGACTGAAATTTTTGTTGAACCAGTTTTTCATCTGGACAAGCCAGTGGCAATGATATGGAGGCAGTAGGACTTAACTTTGCTGGGTATTTCCCTGCCCAGCTTGGTTTTGTAGCTCTGTTTTTACTGTATATGAAATGCCTGCAGCAGTGGATTTATGAAAGTAATTTCTTATATGTTTTATTAATAATATTTTTTTAGGGTAGAGTGGGCACAAGGAAAGTTTTGGATTTATGAAAGTAATTTTTGTATGTTTTAGTAATAATAACTTTTCAGAACAGAGTGGGCACAAGGAGAGTTCTCAAAATAATCCTTATGTCTTTTCTCAAATCATGGTTTTGCCAGGGTTTTCTTTTTCCCCGGGCTGTACATTTGTTGGCCCTGAGAACAAAATGACAGGGAAAATGTTGTAGTACAAAGGAGCAAGACATCTACTTCAAACTATTTCACGCACTTAAAAAACAGGCTTGGGTTTGTAGGAAAGATTTAATCAATCATATCTGTATTCTTGTGTGGAATTGAGACAGGAGTAAACTTGGATCCCACTGCTAGCTAGCACAATGACTGAAAATCTCCTAATTCTCTCATCTTCAATTCCACATTTTTAAGCTGACACTATTGATGAGAGGGAAACAGGCTTCATCTAAAAGGAGAACTCACCACTGTGTGGGAATCTAGAGCTGTGCTGCAACTGCTATAAAGATGCCAGTGGCTCTCAGTTTTTGTTCCCATGGCCATGTGTCCATGTGGATTTGGATAGAGGTTTACACAGATAGAGGTGTACACAGTTTGGGAAGTGAAGTGGAGATATTCTGCAGTGCTGTAGGCAAACAGGCTGCCTATGTGTGTTGTTTTATAACGTGCAAGTGTCAGCCAGAGCCCCCTTTCTGTGAGCCCATCAAATTGCCTAACCTCAGAACTGAAATATGTGAGCTGGTTCCTGCAGGATTCACTGAGAATTACCCCTGCATTTTACAGAGACGCAGCAATCCAGAAGGTCTGGGGGAGTTTGTTTTCTTATCTTGCTCTTTGAACAAGCAGAGTGCATTTTCCTGAAACCTCAGACCCATCTGGTGTGTGTGTGTCCTGGCCCTGTCTGTCTGGGCAGGAGGCTGGTGGGCACCAGGGTCCACCTGTGAGGGCAGTGTTTGGGTGTTTGCTGCTGCTGTGACTGGGTGCTCCTGCCTTGTGTAAGGCAAGACAGCCAGGTGCCTGTTAGAGAAGCCCTCTTCCATTTGTTTTTTTACAAATCCCTGAGAACAAGGTATGTTTATTTCCTGATTTGTCATTGTCCTGCTATGGCAGTGCAGAACAGCTTCACCTTGCGTGTTGTCCCACTCTTGCTCCTGACTGGCATTTGCAGTACTACATCCTAATTTAACATGAGTCATTACTGCAGGGAACTTGCTTTCTGGAAACAGGAGAAATGTCCATAAAAACTGGAAACATTGCTGAGAACCAGGGGAGGAACTGATTTAAGAGTTAATACTCAGAAAGAAGCAAGCAGCTATATTAATACCTGTAATATGCAATTCACAACAAGTACACAGTAAATAATAGTCTAGAGATTGCTATTTTCTAGGTCAGTTCTGGTGAACAATCCAGAAAAATAGTCAGAATTCTGTCCTGTCCTGTTTTGATTAAAAAATGTAAATAAAAATGTTTATTTAAAAATATTTCAAACATTTCAGGATGTACAAATCTATTTGCCATAGTTTCCTCTTAGCTCTTTCAAGTACTTTTCTTCTTAACAGGAGTACCCATCAGAAAAGTTGTTACTGAAAATATATTGCCTTAGGTTTGTACATTGCCTCAGCCATTTCCAGAGAAAGACTTGTGGATACTTAATTTCTAATCCATGAGTGGATATGTGAACTTCAGTGGGACTGAAGCAACTGAAGTCAAATAATGTATTTGAATATTTTCTGGGCTATGTCTAAAACTGTTTTCTTTTATAAATGGGGATAATGATCAGGACTTTTACTTTTTGCCCTTCTTATCATCCCTGTTAAATGCTCTGTAACTGGACTTGATGGATAAATCATATTAAAGTTGTACAATGTAGAATAAATTTGCAATGATTCTCCTATGATTATATTACTTTCATTTGCCACTGACTGTCATGACCATGCTCAGAACTTTTATAGGCTTTCTCATTTTCATAGATGCTTCTTTAAACAGAGTTGTCAGTCAGTGGCAGTGATGTCACACAGTGTAAGTGTGACATCATGTCAAAGGAATTTGACCATGGATTCTTACTAGGTCAGGTTGCCATTTGTAAATATCTTCCTGTGAGTCTTTGTGGTTTAACCCCAGCCAGCAACTAAGAATCATGTAGGGGCTTGCTCACTCCTTTACCCACTCTGGTGGGATGGGGGAGAAAATCAGAAAAAAGTGGAAACCCAGGGGTTGAGATGAGAAGAGTTTAATAATTTAAACAAAGTAAAATCTACTACTACTACTGCCACGACTGCTACTACTAATTGTAATGAAAGGAGAGAGAGAGAAGGAGGGATAAAATCCAAGAGAGACATGTGATGCCAAATAAAATTCCTCACCACTCACTGAATGATGCCCAGCCAGTCTCCCTTTGGTCAACTTCTCCCAGTTTATATACTGGGAGTAATGCTCTGTGGTATGGAATATCCCTTTGGCCAGTTCAGCTGTCCTGGCCATGCTCCCTCCTGGCTTCTTGTGCACCTGTTCACTGACAGAGCATGAGACCTGAAAAGTCCTTGATTTAGAGTAAGCACTACTTAGCAACAACCAAAACATCACTGTGTTATCAACACTATTCCCACACTAAATCCAAGCACAGCACTGTACCAGCTACTAGGAAGAAAAGTAACTATCCCAGCCCAAACCAGGACAGGGGTCACTCACAGGGTTACTGACTTCCATGTGGGAAAGGTAAAGGATTCAGGCAGGGAATATAGGGAGGTCTCCTCAGCCAAATTTGAAATAACAAGGGCTTGGTATGGGGTCTCTAGTTACCAATTCTTTTCTGGAATATACTATGGAACTACTATGTAGTATCTCCATAGTCGAACAAATTACATTTGTTAGATTATCATACCAAATAAATGCTGTAGTTTCCTCCTTCTTCTTGATGTCCTCTGCTTGTTTTCTTATATACAAAAATGTTTAGCATGATTACACTCCACACTGGGTGTGAGTGAAACAAATGGGAAGAGAATGAACTGCACATATAATGTGAACAGTGCACCATGTTTTCTGACATGTCTCTTTCTATTTGCAGGATGAAAGTTCTATAGAAAGTGATGAGTTTGATATGAGTGACTCAACTAGAATGTCAGCTGTAAACTCTGACCTCAGCTCAAATCTGGAGGAGAGAATGCAAAGTCCTCAGAACCTCCAGGGCCAGCAGGATGGTAAGGCTCTCATTTTGTACAGAAAATGTGGCATTGCCTGGTCTTTTTTCCCATTTAGAATTTGCTTTTCTTCATGGTGTGTTTCATTAAGTAATTTGAAATACATATTCCCTATATCTCGGCATGAAGAAGAAGAAATTAGTTTTTTGGGTTTTTTTCAGGTTAATTATTTGTTGCTTAGGCTGAGGCAATGTACACTCACAGGTGAGTGCTTAGACAACTATATGTTAAGTAGTGTTATCTTTCTGTTTCTAGATATATATCTGTAGTGTGACCATGCTCAGGAATAAAAGGAAATGAAATTCAAACCTTTCTGAGGCAAACCAGAAAGCTGAGAAAGTTGTTTTTAAAAGGAGGGAGAGTAGTGTCACAGAAGCTGGATATTTGGGAGATAGGACCTGGAATGTGGTATTCAGAAGAAAGGAAGAAAACAACAGATTCCTGGAGAATTTCTCCTCTATTTTGCCTCTATTTCTCCTTTCCTATGGAGAAATAGAGGTAAAAGATGAAAAAAACTGCAAGCAGCATTGCACATTTGAATGTTCATTGTTTCTTTTTTACAACACAAAGCTACTTTTTGGTCAGAGATAAAACTGACTTGGCACTGAAGGTACATGAGTGTGTAGTCTTTGTATTCAGCCCTTGTTATATAGCAAGTTAAATGAGTCTGGTTTGGAATGAACTTTCCTGAATTATGGAGCTCACAAATAGCCTGTCTACTACAGACTGTGACAGTGGCTCAGGAGTGGCACATGGATGCTCAACACTCAAAGTGCAGATCTGTTCTATTGCCATTAGAAACAACACATTGGAATGCTCTACTTGCTACTTGGGAACTTCCTGATCATATGTTCCAAATCAGAAATGCTTGTAATATTTCTCTTGAACATTAAATATATGGGATTTGACTAACCTGGATGCTTTGCACTTCATGCATCATGGTCATTTGCTAGCTGGTAAGATATTTAGGTGAGAATGGGTGTGCTGCATAGTGGCTGATAGGACCTGGTGATGGGTTGGATCTTCAGCTGGGTTGCTCTCCAAACAAAGGAAGGAGTAGGATGTCTGTGATAATTTGATAGGCCAGATTGTAACCACAGCTGCCTTTTGTCTGAGTGTCCTGAAGCCATCACAAATTTTTCAACTTTTAACTAATTTCTGTCTACATATGTTCACTAGAGGAGCAGTTCTGATGCATGAAAAGATATGATGTATGAAAAGATAGTTCAATTTCCTGCTGAAGTTTGACTCTTCACAGGAATAATATAGTAATACTGCTGACTTAGAGGTTTCAGGGATACTTAGGAAGGTGATTTTTTAATGTATCTGGCTTTCACTGCAATACTATGCTGTAGAAGTTTCCCATATATAGTTTCATAATAATAATTGCATGGATGCTTATATCTGAAATAAAAATTATAGCTCAGTACAGTAACCTGTGAAGAAATGCCTGTCATACATATCTTAACACCTGCTGCAACCAGATTCATGTGCCACATGTAATCATATTAGACCCTAAGTATGAATGATAAAATGCTGCAAATCTGTCACTTGGTATTTGAAATGATGGGAAGTAAATCCACTGTGGTCTTTGAACTTCAGACAGTGTGATCTTACAGTATGGCTTTAAATCTCCCAGCTTTCCTTCCCTTCCTCCCAGATGGCACTTGCTCACCTTCCTAAGGCAATCCTATTTTTTGCTGCATCTTCTGGCTAAAACATCTGCTGATAGAGAGATTTGAAGTAGCCACTCTTCCTGTTTCAATGTTTTCCTTTGCTAGCTGTTGTCAGGTAGCAAACCTAAGTGTGGCTAGCTATAGCAACCCTGCTGTGTCAGATGTGAGAGAAGGGGCTGAAGGAGGAGCAGAAAGACATGAGAGAAGTGGGGGGAAGAAGGAGAGGAGAGAGCAGGAAAAAAGAAGATTGGAAGAAAATAGACAATATGAGAGGTAGAGGAAGGGAAGTTGGAACAGGAAAGAGGGAAAATGAAAGGGAACTTAAATGAATTCAGCAGTACAATCCCTTCTGCTGTCACAGGCTGCATTGTAAAATTTTACAAATTTAATCCTTAATTATAGTGCATGCACACTAAAATCATCACCAAAGCATGAATCTGTGTCAAAAGTGATTCTTGCTCCCTTCCCTCAAACACTCTGCACGTCTATGAAAGTTTATGTCAGCCACCACATTCAGCCTATACATAAAGACACTTGGCATTTGCCTCATCTGAAATGTGTTTGCTGCATCCTGGCAGGTGAAAATTTGCTGTTGCATAAGGTTGCCTGTGTGCATGCAGTTGGAAATGGTGTGGAAATAGGGTGGAATGGGACAGCACAGGTCTTCTGCTGCCCCAGGCATGCTCACTTTGGGAGCATAATTTGCTAATGGAAATCAGTAGGAAAACTGCTTCCTGGGGTGGATTAAGGACAGCTCCAGTGTACCTAAAGGTGATGTGTTTAATCACTTTACTTACCTGGTTTTCCATGTGAAATAGCATGAGAATATTTTGGGACCTCCCCTTTTTTTTTTTTTTCTATGGATTTAAATTGATTTGGTACTAGAATACAGTCTGTGTACCCTAGAGGAATGTAATAGTGAGCTGGGCCATGCCACTGAGGGATAGATGGAGGCTCCTCCTCCGGTTCAGTTTATCAGAGCATCAGAATGTTGACACTGTCTATGTAAAAGAAATATGATGCTTTCATAGCCTTATTCCTTGGGGCTGTACTTGCATCCTACTTAGACAGGCATTTTTCATTGGGAATCCATTACAGAGCTCATACTAGAAAATTTGACCTGAGGTATCTCAATGTGTTCCAGCCCAATACTGTGTCCTGTTTCTCATGGTTGGGTTGCTTGAACCTAAATAGAATAAACTCAAGTATGAGAGCAACTCACAGTATCAGCTGAAAGTAATAGACTTCTACACCCAGAAATGCCATGGGAGGTGAGAAAAATGCTGAGGAGGGAGGGCACAGAGACAGAAGGTGCATATTTACTCATATTTGAGTAGATGGGTGCTGGCGCTGCACAAAAGTCTTGGGCTCTGCAAGGGGACTGAGGCTTCATAAGCTTATTGGTTGGAAAGGGTACAGGGAATTAAGGAAGTAATGAAAAGAGTAGAGAGTTGGTGAATTGTATCCACGGTACTGAAGTTGCTGCAATACTACTAAGGACAGTTCCCACTTTAAATTAGCCTTTGTACACTTTTAAATAGCAGGGTCTTGAGTCACACCTGCTGGTGAATGGCTGAAAATCCTGAGCACCTGCAGGGCTGCTGCAATGGTGGGGTAGGAGTTAGAAAAGGGCTGCTGCTCTTCCCTGGGGAGATGGAAAAGGAAAGGAGCTCTAATTTACAATTTGTTCATTCCCCAGCTGGGAATGGGGTATGGCTCTCTGCTCAGCAGTGCCTCAGAGGTGTTTTCTCTAGCAGCCAGCTGGATAATAGAGCTGCAAATTGCTCATGTGTTCCTTTCTCTTTTGCTTGCCTCTTGCTTCCCTAGACATGACACAGTTCTGTGTCCTAAGCTGGTTCTTTGGAGCGAGCCCTGTGTGTAACTCATCTGCAGGCAAAGCTCCAACTTGAGAGCTGTCTTTAATTCTCTTTTCTCTTAATAATGCTCTTGAGGCTCTGATGTTGCTGGATCAAACCCTTTTGCCCATCTCAGACCACAGCAGTTTGTGAACTGAGCTGGAAATAAAGGATCTTTTTTGTTTTTTAAATTAGTGGTTCAATCTGTTAAAAAAAAAAAAAGATTTTTGTAGTGAAAAATGACCTCTAGATAGGTCATCAAAGGAAGAGCAACAGCTTCTACCCTGAGTGAAAATAGGAGTTTTGTTGCCCTTGCCTGTTAGCTGGAGCCCTGAGCAGAGCAGCTGGGTGTGTTTCCCTCCTCACTGTGGAAGTTCATTACTTACTAAGACATAAGATAGGTAGGGGGATGCTCTGATTAGAGGAAGTTAAGAGCAAATACAACCTTACAAGTGAGGAGAATTAAGTATTAATTTGACATTGCATTTTTTATTGTTAGGGTTTTTTTTAACTATGTGAGCTATCAAGTAAAAGTCAGGGATAAGACTATTTGACTGTAACCCAAACTGAAAGATGCAGGATTGATTTATTTTCAGTATTTTTCACTGTATTGAGGTATACTAAAACATATCAGTGATTAGTCTGGATTTGGGTGGAGGGACTGTGTTCTCTTCAATCTAGTTTTTTTTAGAAAATTATAGTTACATGTTTATATATATATATATATACACACAACTACCTCTCACAGGCTTTATATGTCACTGTGTGGAGACATAAAGGAGCCAACAATGACAAAACATGTCAGAAGTCAAGCTTTAACAGGGGTTGTGTTGCCAATTTAGATGTAGAGATTAATAGGCTTTTCCTAGTTGTATTTTTTCCAATTTATAGAAAATTGAGCAATAATATTGTAATGCAGTGGAGAGTTATGTTTTGAGTAGTTTGTGATCACTTGGATGGTGTCAGTTCTCTTTCCTTGGCATGTTCAAATTGCCACTTTTACACAATATAGATGTAGGAAACCTGGCTGTTAACATTAACTATTCCTTTCACTCATTTGTGTTTGTGACAGATGCAAGTATTGTAGTCAGCCATCTAAATACTTGTTTTCTGCATCAAAGCTATAATCTCTACACAATGGCTTCACCTGAAATAAGTAACATTAGCTGATTAAGTTGTCAGAACTGTCTATGCAAGAGTGCAGACTTGCTGTTGATTTTTCTCTCTGATCAAAGTCCAAGCCAAGAATTTAACCCATCTTCTCGTTCAAAACTTGTGGTAGTATTTTACTTCTTTCTGCTTTTGTCTTTATTCCACTGAAATCTGGACTCCCTGCCTTGAAACATTGACTTTTCTCTCTTCTCAAAGCAATTTAAGTTCAAGATATATGAGTCCAAGCACCAACTGCAGGGCCAGAGGGAAGACAGATTAGTGAAAGAGCATAATGGAGTAAATTGTCTATGCTGTTGACAATGTATTGGCCCTGCTCTTGATCTTGAGTAAAGAGAGAGGAAGCAAAGCCAACATGAGAGCAGATGATTCACAGCATTAAATCCATGCTTTCTGGATTTTAAAAAGCCCTTTGCTGGTAATTAGGAATTTTCAGTGGAAATGTTATTTTACGTTAATTTATAAAATCAATTTGAATCAGGAAGTATTGTGCTTTTAATTTTTGTTCAAGCACTGAAAGATTTTACAAATGTCATTGTTCTGAATGAGGTCTAAGTCCACTTGACATCAGTAAAGGCCCACTAAAGGTTAGCCAAACTGTTTGCAGAGTTTAGATATCTTTTACTAAAAAACCTTTACTTCTTTAGACTTCAAACCAAAGCACCTGAAATTTCTGCGGTATATGGGATAGACAGGCATTACCACATGAAATCATAATGCCTTAATAAAAATACAAAAAATAAAATAAAAAGCAGTCTGCCAGTTTTCCTAGATGCCACCTCATATACTTTTAGAAAGCCTTTTCATTTTAGGGACTTCTCGTGACTTGACTGGTTTTATTTGCAATCTGTAGATCCATATCAACAAAGCTAAAATGCTATTAAAGTTGTTTATAATGCTTATACCTTATACAAGACATTGGACATGCAAATTAATAAGCATTTTACTGTGAAGAAAAAGGTAATTTTTGCTTAATAGGGAGAGTTTGGGCTGATTAAGAATGTTAACTTATAAAGAGGACAGGAAAAACATTACTTTTTTTTTTCTTTGGTGAAATGGCAGACCATTTAAAATTACATTTGAGCTAGAACCAGGTGATCTGACAATTTTGTGATATATTCAGACCTTCCAGTCTTGTTCAAGCCACTGAAACTTGCAAACTTTTGGGAAATAATCTCACTTCTTATCACTCAGAGTGAAATGATAAATACTAGTTTTCTGAAATTGAAAATCTAAGACGCCTGCCTGTCTCATGGCAGTGAAAAAGGAGCACAGATGTGCTGTACAGAGGCAAAGGTCTCCGGTCTCTGCAGCTGTTGCTCTGCCACCTTCTGCAATCAGCGGCTTTCTTACTGAATAAAGCAAAAGACAGTGCAGTCACACATATTTGTTTCTGAGTAAGTCTATGGGCTGCACTGAAGTGTGTCACAGATGTCAAAATCACAGAGGTTTCTTTAGACAGGCAGTTATAATATGTTGCTTTGTCTGAGAAAATCAGTATCACCTTCACCTGAGCAGAGTCAAAGAGTACCTGAGAAGCTGGCATGTGATGCTATTTTGCTTCAGTGGAGCTGCACCTGGAGTGATTTAGCTCATCAGATTTGGTTTGGTGGATTATTATTTGCATAAACCAATGCGTTGTAGTGGAAGGTGTCCCTGCTTATGGCAGAGGGTGTGCAACTAAATGATCTTTAAGGTCCCTTCCACCCAAAACATTCTCTGATTCTGTGATTTAAGAAAGAGGAGGAAAATGGTGAAACATGACCGGAAATTCAGAGAGTTTTGGAAATTAATTTCAGTGGTGCTGTAATGGCTTCTTTAGAAATGATACGTTATCAGTGCAAAAGGCACTACGAGTGACACTGTAATGACATTTGAACAGTGCTACAATGTCACTGACAATGAATATTGCTGACCCTGGGCAAGAGCTTGAAGTATTGCTGCATCTGTGTTAGAAACTTTCAGCCCTTAATATTGTTGAGGAGAGCTGGGTGGAATTTTCAGCAAATCAAGTATTTTAATGGACTGGCTGCTGACAAGGCAGCTGCTGTGTACATTGTCAACAGAATACTGAGCTGATACATGAGGCACTTCTATTGTAAGAGAGGATGAAAATCTTCCTTTGACTCTACACACAATTCAAATTTGCTCAGAATTAATCATCAACATTTCTCAATGGAGAGCCCTCCTTCCTTCCTCCTGGACCTACCTAATCATACAACAGTCTCAAACTGGGATTTGGACCTGAGCCCCCATCTCATTGAAGCATAGCAAATGGATTGCTTTTATAACTGACTCTTTTAATATGTAGAGTTACTGTATTTACATTTGCTAGTAGCAAGCATCTTGTGAGTTGGCTTTAGTGAATATCTCCTCTCTGCTGCATGTTTTTTCTGTGTGTCTTATTCCATCTTATAATAACTTGTGGGATTTTTTTGACATGTCTCTGTTTGTTTCTTATCTTATACTGTAATTTGCTTTAGAGACTAAAATATTATTAAACATGAATTATGCATTGAGCAGACTCTCTGCTAGAGTCTGAGTGGTCTGTTGCAACCAGAGAACAATCTTGTTTCCCGCACCACCCTCCCAGCTGCACAACTGTCACTTTCTATTACGCTTGCCTTGAACAATTGAGTGTGGCTTGTAATGACAATAATTGCCTCAAAATTGTTTGTCATGTTTGCCTTGTTAGCAACAAACTACTAACTGTTGGTTACAATCAGGTTCTCAGCTATTACTCTATAATTACATCAGGGAATACTTGCAGCCAATAATAGCTGAGAAATTAGAATTATCTTTTCACAAGTAATGCTAAAATGCTTGCAGACCATTCACTCTATTCACAGCCACTCATTTTTACATCAGCAATCTAGAGGTAAGTGAAGCTTGCCCCCATGTAAAAGGCTAGCTGCAGACCCGTGTTCTTTTGCATCTTCAGAACAGTTGTATTAGTGTTGTCTATGTCCTGTAACAATAGGTATTTCACTTTGGCAATATTACTACCCATCAAGCTAACTCTTCCTTATGCATGAACTGAAGGCAGTCTGCTTTTGATTTCAGTGTGCAAATCCTTGTAACTAAGCTTAGCTGGATTTCTGAAAATGTTGTTTGGTTTGGGTCAATATCCTTTGGTTTTTTCACCCTATCTTAGCATATCTCAGGCTGTTCCCTCCTATTTCTCTTTGACATCAAATAAAAGGAGGGGCATTCTGCTACAGAGATTTAGTTTTGCTTTCCAGTAAAGGCACTTAATACATTTTATCCTTTCATATGTACCAATTGACTTTAGCAGAGGCTATGTGCACAGATTGCTTGATTTAATTTGTCTACTTCCTTATGGTAGAAGTGGAGAGTTTTTTTCATCGTTACTGTTAAAATGCATGCCAGGCATTGACTCCCCCCCTTTTTTTTCTATTACATATACCATAGAATAATATAATAGAGCATTTATTTTTCAGGAAAAGGAATGTAAAAGAATGTGCTTTAAAGAAGTTTAATTTAGCCATTGATTCTTCACTGTGTTATATTTTAATTAAGGAAGCTGTTAATTTATTTTTTTTCTGAACAAGAAATTCCCTGGAGACATTGAGCTGTTTTGTGAAAGATATTTTTAATATAAACTTTTTGAAGCATTTATTGTTTGATAAAATATTTGTAATGTTGAATGTTTAAAATTAGTAACCCAATGAAAATCGTTTGATTGCAAGAAAAAAAAAGAGTATTTTTTCAGCAGTATAGCATTTTGGAATATTAAAACACATAGGAAGTGGTTATATATATTTTCCTGAGATTTGTGAAGAGGTGTTTTCAAATTATTGATTTAATGTTGCTAGATAGTCACCATATTTGTTGTTCTGAGGCAGAGGGATGTGCCATCTCTGGCACTTCTTAATAACAGGATGGAAGAAAATGTGCAATCATCCTGAAAGTTTCAGGATAGGCTGAACTCCAGTGCGTTCTCCAAGTATTCCTGAACACTGATAGCCTGGTTTGTTAGAAAGATAGTAGAGGTGTTTTACAGGCTGACTGGAGACAGAAAGACAAAAGAATGATTAAATTTAGCATCAACACAGATTAGGATACAGCTTGACTTGTTTTACAAGTTTTTCAGCACTTGGTGGCTGGTTAACAGCCTGCTGGGAGGTGTGTGAGGCTCAGGCAGTCTATCCACTGCTGCCTGCCAGATGGACACTGACCAATTCTGACCATTGCAGGAGCAGCCTTCCAGACTCACAGACAGACTGACAGACTTCAGCAGCTACTTAGAGCCACTCTGGGAAAAGATGTGGAGGAGCACACTATTAAATTGCCTTTGTTGGCTCTACTACATGGGATGCTGAGAAACCAGCCCAGAACCTCAGTTGTAAGCATTGGTGTTACTAATAGAATAAATTAAGATAAAAGCTAAATTTATGTAGTACACAACTTTCAGACTTAAGTGCACAGAACTGAAGAGAAATTGATGCCTTAAGTCAGCTCCAAGAAGCTTTTCTCCACTTTCATCAGGACACTGGCCTTGCAGCCAGAATGTGCCTTTCCAGCAGAAAGATTGCCTTGAGATCAGTCTCTACTGCAGAGGTTCCTGCTTATGGGGATAGTTCCATCTCGGTGTTTAAAGTCTTTTCACAGTGCTTCAGTTTAACTTCAGTGTTTTACAAGCTTCCTTTCTAGTGACATAAATCAAGGAGTCAGTTTAATGCATCTCTGGAGGACTGGTGACTGCTTCTACTGAACTTCTAACTGCTTTGATATCCCATGTGCCTTACTGGGTAGAGTTCCCTAAGTAGAAGATAGAGTGATCCTTGTTAGTAACCATCCAAGGTCCCAGCTAAACTTTTGTAAAATTAATCATTCCTTCTGACTGGAAGGTGAAATTCAAACCTCTATGCTTAGCTTTTTGTACTTTGAAATCTGAATTTTGCTGAAGTGTAGACATTGGCAAGGAGAAGCAAAAAAGATCATAAACCAGAAAAAAAAAAGCATGAGATTCACTAGCAGCTTTTAAATAAGGCAATATTAATAGATACCTTGGGGCAATAATTGATTAGAAAATTTGATTTTTTTTTTAAAGCTATAATAAAACCATGATATCAACAGATTAATCTTAAGAGTGATAATTGCTATTACTAGTTTGATAGGAAAAGAAATTAGGAGATGCAAACTGAGAATTTTTTTCTTTTTGCTCTGCAAAATCAATATAGAGGGATGACATTTCAGTTACACAAAGTTACTGTTCCAAGAAGAACCAAAAAATGAAAGTATAATAAAATTTTAATGACTTAACTGGAAAGACATACAGTGAGTTTGTTATGTCACACTATTTAAGTGTCTCATGAATGGTTATTCTGAAGGGAGCTGATGCTGCAAGCTGTCAAAGAGAGAAGGAAAGACACAACTACATGATGTGGGAAGTCTTAATGTGAATTACTTGGAGTGGAAGAAGTAAGCCCTCTTCTAAAGGAGGTCGTAGAAATAGTGAGAGCAGCAGTGTGGTCTAGAGAGCTATAAAGTAAATGGAAGCAACCAGTGCTTTCAAATCAGTTTTAAAAAAGTCTCCTTTTTGTGTATAAAGAAGCTATAATTCTTAGTAATAGTCTTTGAATAGTTTACAGGTCTGCATACATCTTCTAGGATTTCTGTCTGTTTAGAACAATTGGTAAAAGATTTAAAAATATATCCCTCCATCTTTTAAAAGATATACCTCCGAGGTAACCGTCCAAGGATTGTATTTGTATCAGAAGTTTAAAAGAACTTTGACTTTTAGTGACTTAGTTTTTAGATATTCTATCCAGCGTGATCATCTCCAAAATACATGGATGCAATGAAAATCCTACTGAAATAAATAATGAGAATTTCTATGAACTCCAGCAGAGACAAAGTTTCTGCATGTTTTCATAATAATGTTTTCAAACCCTGCATGTTTTCATAATAGGTACTCGGTAGCTGAACAAATTCAGATGTAGTTAATATGGGCACTGAAATTGCTGCTGTCTCTTTAATTAAACCATCAGTGCAATTTATGCAATGATGATAAGATTTAATTCAGCCAGTTATCCAAGCTCTGTCTGTTCCTGTATCTTCATTTCTTCTTTCTGCTACATTTCTGCAGTTATGTACTACTTATACATGCTCTCTAGGAACTGTTCATAGATTCCTGGAGCAGGCTATAATCCCTGATTATTCCTGTAGGACTGCAGCCATAGACAAGTTGTACATATTATTGTATCTTTTGCAAATATGTCTTACTTTAATTAAAGGCATGGATATTGTAAAACCTCTTAGCATGGACAAATATTTTTCTCTTCTCTGAACCATCCATTCAGCAGTGTGCTTACATTCACGCCCCAGAAAAAGTGAGGCCTAAAATGATTACT
This sequence comes from Calcarius lapponicus, assembly GCA_039654755.1. NCBI lineage: Eukaryota > Metazoa > Chordata > Aves > Passeriformes > Fringillidae > Calcarius > Calcarius lapponicus. The sequence continues at coordinate 110,967,818 of CM077464.1, read as the reverse complement.
TGCTCCTAAAGTTGAAGAAATCCTGGTGACAGCATTTAAAGACAAATGGCACAAGTAGATTTCAAAGAGTGAAACAGCAGCCTGGCCAAGTTTCTCATAATAATTTAAGAAAGAGTGTTCCATGGTGATCCTTGAACTTAATTATCTCCGTTGGTATGGTAAAGTGTTGATTTCAGTAGAAGCTTTCTTAAATGCAGCTTTTCAAAGGAAATGGTAAAACTATTATTTTTCTGAGAAACAATTTTTCACCGCCTAGGAAACAGGGTACACTTCTAGCCTTTTACAGGCAGCTCTGGTGCTATCATGGCCATACAGAAGAAGAGGGCTTTTTGAGAATAAATTCTACTACATGGATAATTTACTTGGGTGCATAGTGGTAGTCTGTTTGCCCTTTCTGTTTCTTAGAATCCATTCCAGTGTAATGCCTGGTTTAGCGTAATCCAGTTCCTAGAATCCTAGAATTATAGAATCATGGACTCATAGAATCCAGACTTGTAGAATTATAGAATAAACTGAACTGGAAGGGACCCATCATGATCATAGAGTCCAACTCCTGGCCCTGCACAGGACACCTCAAGGGCCACATCATATGCCTGAAAACATAGTCCAAATGCTTTGTGAACTCTCTCAGGCTTGGTGCTGTGACCACTTCCCTGGGCAGTCTGTTCCAGTGCCCAAACACCCTCTTGGCAAAGAACCCTTTCCTGATACACAACCTAAACCAATCTGACTCAGCTTCATGCCTTGAGTCCTGTTGCTGGACACAAGAGAGAAGAGATTGGTACCTGCCTTTCTGCTTTCCCTTACAAGGAAGTTGCAGACTGCAATGAGGTCTCCTCTCAGTCTCCTCTTCTCCAGGCTGAACAAACCAAGTGACCTCAGCCACTCCTCAAAAGGCTTCCCCTCAAGGCCCTTTACCATCCTCATGGCTCTCCTTTGAATGTGTTTCAATAGTTTAAAGTCTTTTTTATATTGTGGTGACCAAAACTACACACAATACTCAAGGTGAGGCCACCCCAGTGCAGAGCAGAGTGTGACAATCCCTTCCCTTGCCCAGTGCTGTGCCTGATGCACTGCAGGACATGCTTGGCCCTCCTGGCTGCCAGGGCACTGCTGGCTCATGTTCAACTTGCCAGTGACCAGAACCCCCAAGTGCTTTTCTGTGGTGCTGCTTTCCAGCCTCCATTCCCCAGTCTGTACACACAACCAGGATTGCCCCATCCCAGATGCAAGTCAATAGTTTGTGTGGCAGTTCTGCTCAGTTTATGGGTTTTTGTTTTTTCTTTAGGCTAGCTTTGTGGCCTTCTAGTGCAGCTGCTGTTTATTGTAGATGCTTGATGTGAGCCTCTATGAATAGAAAAGAATTCTGCAATATGGTTTTGGGGAGAAGGACAACAGGCATGTCCCAGTTAAGCATATTGTAATGGAACAGCAGCCTTTTGCTTTTTAGCTGAAATATGTTGTAGGACCCTGTGCTACTTGTGATCTGGCTAACACCTGGGCATGAGCAGACTGGCCAGAATGATCCCAGGCCTAACTGATCATCCAGTACACATTTTTGAGGGGGGAGCAGATGCTGGCATAACAGTGTCTGTGGTTGTTTTAATGTGTAGGCAGATAGAAGAGAAATAACCATTTGAACTCTTTCTGCCTTGCTGAATGAATTTTTCTTAATAATAAGGAGTTTATTTAAAGATATTTCTGTCTCGTGGGTCAGGAAGAAATCTAGTCTCCCATGCTGTCTAACTGCCTCTTGGGAATACTGCAACTAGCTATACTGTGAACCTCAAATGAAAAAATGAGGAGAAAGCATTCTCGTGACTTCTCCATTATTCCTGCCCAGAGTGAAAAGTGTCTCCCTTCAGCACCCTTCAAGGAAGGAAAATGTTACTTATTCTACTTTCCTATGTGAGTATACGGCGGATGAATTTCCATTTGTTTCTCCCTTCTGTACACACAGATGTGAACAGAAATCAGTTCTGAGGAAAAATCCAGAGAGCAGAGGATTAGAAAGGTTGTGTAGGGAGTAGCTGAGATTGAGCTGCAGTCTGGCTCTCCCTTCTGAAATGCCCACTTTCCTACTCAGTTAGGTATTGGCAAATTTGTCAGTGAACACTTGATCCCGTCTTCCAGATAATTTCTGATGATATTAAACAGCACTGGGCCCCACACAGATCCCTGTGGGACCCCACTTCTGGTAGGTTCCAGTTTGAAAAGGAGCTATCACCACCACCTGTAGGGAGGTAGAATTTAAGTAAATAAAGGTAGTATAGAAAGTAATTTTATCCCCTAAAGAGTTGCAGCTGAGCCAATTACTAGAGATTAGGAACAGTCCTGATGTTAACAGGCCACAGCTGTAGCCAATAAGAAGAGTGTTATAAAAGAGTGGATTGGTTGGTTAAGGGGAATTGGGGTCAGTTGGCTGCTGTGAGGATAAGGAAGAGTCAGTGCCTAGAGGAGCTGCCTACAAGAACCATCGAGGGGGTACAAAACTCTAGCAATATGGAGCCCTTGCAATGTAATGACAATAGAACTCTTGCAATATAATGACAACAGCCACCCTCTGGGTGCAGCCTGTCAGCCAGATCCCTACCCACCATACAGACCACATATCTGTGGGTCCTACCACATCACTCTGTCCAGAAGGAAGCTGTAGGTAAACATGTCAAAAGCCTTGGAGAAATCCAGGTAGATAATGCCCTCCTCACCCCACAACAAGTGAACTTTATTGTAGAAAGTGATCAAGTTTGATGAGTATGATGTGTCCTTGGTGAAACTGCCTTGGGCTTTTCCCAATCATGTGCTTCATCTGGCTTATGATAGCCCCTAGGAGGATTTTTTCCATAATATTCCCAGGGACTGAAGTAAGACTGATGAGCCTATACCTTCCTGAATCTTCCTGTAACACCTTCTTGTAGGTGGGAGTGGAATTAGTCTTCTGCCAGTCTCCTGGGACATCCCTGGATCTCCAAGGCTTCTCAAAGATTATGGAGAGCAGCGTAAAATAATGTCAGCCAGGTCTCCTAACAACACCTTTGGGTGGATACTTAATAATATCTCCTGTAATAGTTCCCACTCCAAATCTTGCTCTACAGTCAGTCAGTGTTTGTATCAAACTGGATTTTTGCTCCCAAGGCCAGGCCCAACAGTGCACGTAAAGAGAGAGGTGAGGAAAGTCTTGAGAACCTTGGTTGTTGCAGCATCATTCTTGACTAATCCACCTTTCCTGTTTAACAGAGGGCCAGTATTTTCCTTCTGTTTCTGCTTGTTGTTTATGTACTTGAAGGACACTTTTTTGTGGTGGCGTCTTGCTTTCTTGTTTTGGTGTGCATGGAAAAAGTTTTGTTTCAATGTGTTTCAAATGTATCACAAAGTGTGTGCCATCTATATCAGCTTGTTTTTACCTCTTCAGCAGAGGCAGCAGTGAGAAACAGCAGATTTCAGTATCTGTAGCTCCTATTAGAATATTACAGGTGTTATCTGATGGACAGCAGTAGCTAAAACAGTTCAACAGCACATTCTTCCTCCAGGGGTGCAATGTAGGGGGATACAGTATGGGTAAATGAAGGTGGTGTAGAATGTAATCTTATACCCTAAAGAGTTGCAGCTGAACCGATTACTAAAGATTAGGAGCAGGCCTGATGTTAACAGGCCACACCTGTAGCCGATAAGAAGAATGTTATAAAAGAATGGATTGGTGGGAACTGCAGTCAGTTGGCTGCTGTGAGGACAAGGAAGAGTCAGTGCCTAGAGGGGGTGCCTATGAGAAACATCAGGGAGGTACGAAAACTCTACCCATATGAAACCTTTGCAATGTAATGACAATGGAACTCTTGCAATATAATGACAACAAATGGCATACTGTATCCTCCTATAGTGCAACAACAAAAATAAATTTGGATGGCTGTCTCTTGTACAAGTAGCTTCCATACATATGTGTGTGTGTACATATGTTCATGCAAAAATAAATAAGAGTCCATAGTGAAGCTCTGTCCATCCTTCCAAGTGTTCTTCTGTTACAGGACAGGGGGAGTCTTAGGGGCTTCTTCTCAGAGCTATTTGCAGTGGTGCTGTGTAGGGCAGGTCAGAGACTGAGTGGAGAAGACTTGTGTGACAATCCACCTGGAGTGCTGTGTGCAGCTCCAGGATCATCAGTACGGGAAAGATGAGTACTTGTTAGATTTGCTCCAAAGGAAGGGCACAAGATTTGTCAGAGGGATAGAACAACTCTTCTGTGAGGACAAGCTGAGAGACTTGGGGCTGTTCATCCTGGAGAAGAAAAGCCTCTGGAAAGATCTTAATGGAGCCTTTCAATATTTAAAGATGGCACATAGGAAGGAGAGAGGCTTTTTTTTCCAAGGCCTACAGTGACAGAACAAGGGATAATAGTTTTAAAGGGGAGGAGGATAGGTTTTAGGTTGGACATAAGGAAGACTTTTTTTTTCTTTATGTTGAAGGCAGCGAAGCACTGGAATAGTTGTCCAGGGAAATTGTGAATGCTCCATCCCCAGAAATGTTCAGGGCCACATTAGATGGAGCTTTGAGCAAGCTGGTCTAGTTGAAGGTGTTCATGCTCATGCAGAGGGTTGAAAAATGAGACTGGTCTCAATGTCTGTTCCAACTGAAACCACCCTTTATTGCTCTGATTGCACTAATCAAGGAGAGAACACATATACTCCAGCTTATAAGACCCTGTCAGAAAAGAAAGGAGACTTCTGGATTATTTTGGATGGAATTTTTTTTTTTCCTGCCGTGCCTGTCTGGGCAGCCAATAAGGTAGCAGCATCATGAAAGGTCCCAAAATTGAAGAGTGGGTTGAATAATTTAAAACTGGATATTCTTGTTACTGGAATGTGATCAGGAGGTGTTTCCTTCCTCCTACCACCTTTCATTTGTCTGCCTTTGTTGTTAAAAGGCTTTTTTCCCCTGCTATCATTTAAACATCAAGACAGTTTGAGAAGGAAATGAATTCTGGAGTAAAAAGCTTTGTGCATTGGTGTCAGGTGACAAGGAGCAATTTTTTTTCACAAGTTCACATAGTTATTGGGGAAGAATGCCGAGGCTTTTTTTGTCTGTAAGGTGTGGATTTTAGCAGGAGAGAAATAGTTTTTGTAATAATCCTTAGTTCTCAGTTTAAGGAAATCTGAAATACTTCTCAATACTTCATGTTTGCTTGTTTGCCAGCTGAAAATATGTCATGGGAAAGGAGAATGGTAGTAAAAGAAAAGGTGCTGTGTTTTAAAGGCTTGTCCTTTGAGAATGGACCAGAGTAGACCAAATGGAAAGGTAACCTATCTTCCTGCTTGTTTCTGGTTTGGATTCTGAGTATGAGATGAGAGTTTTAGTGGCAAGGAAAAGCAGTTTTTTCCAAAGAGTTGTCTTTTGGACAGGAAATGAGTCAGCAGTGATGACCTTGGCAGAGGCATAAGTGATAGTCAGACCTCTGAATGCTGCAGAGAGGCAGCAGGAGAGGGAAAGCTCTTCTGCCATTGGTGCCTTTTAAACCACTGCTCTTGGGGAAGTTTTGCTAGTTCTCTTCAGTTACTCCCTGAAGAAGCTGTTTAAATGAGTATTACTTGCCAGTGTGTAAAAGGAAAACACCAGTGCAGACAAATTTGGATGTCTTGCATCATACTCTGTGTTTATAGCAAATGAGGTCCTAACCTTTTTTAAAAAGAGGAATTATTTTCTGTTTACAATACTAATTTCTGTCACAGTTGATAGTTGTCAGTGCATCCCTGTAAGCAGGAAAAATGCGATCTTTAATTAATTATTAGCACAGTATTTCAGTCCAAAGTGCAGTGGGAATAAAGGAAGCCTATTAATGTCCACTCACTATCCATTTTCATCTTCAAATGGTGAAGAAAACACATAGATGTTTGTGGTAAACCTCTGTGTCATTTCAGTACAACAAAATCTGTTGTAATACCAGCAGGTCGGTAACATGGCATAAGTGGCGTGCCTTATTATATTGTCTGTGTTCCAAAAGAGATGCTGTCACCTCTTCCACCCACCCTCTGCATGTGGAGTATCTTTTCAAAGCAATCTGAGAGTTTTTTTGCCTATGCATTTAAGCTGAAGGTCTGATTCAGTAGTTTTATTGCTCAAAGTAGTAGTACAAAAGGAAGCCTTTTTAATTGGGAGCATTTGGAGGAGTGTTACTGTCTTTGTTAAATGTACTCATCTGTACAAGAAGAGTGACAGCTTTTTCCAGTGACTCAGAGCATCATTAATCCAGAAGGTTTAGAGCTATTAGCAGAGATAGCACAGCTCAGGAAGGTTACTCTCCCATCTCCTTAGATACATCAAAAGGCTAGTGGAGCTGTGGAAATGAGGCAAGACAAGATGGGTCTTCTGTCAGAGGAAGGGACTTGGACAGATGAAGAATGTCTGTTGCTTTGCATCACAGCAATAAATATATTATTTAGAAGCTGGAGGTATCAGAAGTTGCATCATGACTGAAGAAGCAGTATGAATGCCGGAACATACCTTGGAACCTCCAAAATAGAACAGAAAAGTCCAAACCATGTGGTTTAATAAATTCAGTTTCCAGTTTGGTGATGCTGGAATTTATTGGTGGCTGTAACCTGGAACTCTAGTGAATGGGTAAAGAGGAGGAAGGACATTACTGTCATATTCCTTTCAAGAGGTGATGGAGGGTTTTTGGCAACTACAAGCTCTGTTGTGAGTAAATTGTAGAATTAGTGGAAAAAATTCCACCTTAAATCTGAACTACACCTTAATGAAATGTGACCAGTTTTTGGAAGGAAAGTATAGAACACTGAAAATTGTTTGCATTTGGTTTTTTTCCCTGATGTTCATGCTGATTCAGCACTGAATATATTTATAATGGTTTTTTTCTTTCAAAAAATCCACTCCTTTGATATTAAGGACAAACAGCTTTTACACTAAGACAGAAATCTGAAAGATATTTTAAGATCCACCTACATCTTGTGAGATAGTCTTTACTACTCTAAATTAGATTCCCTAAACATGCCAAATATAAGGATGAGTAGAACATATGGATTGGCCAAAGGTATCTGAAGTAGGAGCCTTTTTTTTCTGCCTGCTACAGCTCAGCCTGAAGTGTGACAGGCACTGTTGGTGACACATTTGTGCAGGAAGGATAGGCTAGAAGCTTCCTCTCTGGTGAGAGCTCACTGGCTGCATGACATGATTACATAAAAAGCCATAGGAGAGCTGTGAGTTGCTGAGGTCTTGCTTTCAGGTTTTTCCTTACAGCTGTATGGATCTGGTGCAGGCAAGCTTTGGCAGATACACAAAAAGACAGTGAGTTCCTTTGTTCTTTGCTAGAAGTATGGCCATCAATGAACCCTTTTAAAGCCTTCATTTTAAAAAAGTAATTTAAGCTTGAGCCCTGGTTCTAGGTCTTTATTAGCCAGTGTTGGGGCCTTACGGGTTGCACATCCACCTCTTTAGCCAAAATGAGTTTTAAGTGAGTTGAAAAGAGCTGATGAACCCTGCAACATGGAGAGGACTTTAGCAGCAGAGATAATATTGGATGGTTTCATCAGTTACTCTGATTCCAAATTTTCAGTTTGCTGCAGGGTCTGCCTAGGGCTGGAGTCCCCTCAGGATCAGCTGAGTGCAGAAAAATGCCTCAAACACACAGTCTTTCCTTATTATCTCTCAAATGGGAGCTGCTGACACCCTGACCCTTGTTCCATTTCAGGACTAAGTCAAACACATGTGGAAGTGGGCTCAAACTTTTTCCCTTTCCATCGAGTTTGCCACTTGCAATTGAGTTCACATGGAGGTAGAGGCACCTGTGTGCTTAGCTGCACAGGGGAACGAAGCTGTTCCCCGTTGTGTGGGCTGCTCTGGTTCCAAAGAGACTGCAGCCAGGAACACACAGGAAGAGCTGAAGGTTGTACAGGCTCTCCTCAGCTTCTGGCTCTGAGGAAGCTTGGGAGGAGCAGGGTAAGAATAGGAATTTTAGCTGATTAAATGATTGATTCCATGTTTCTCGTGGCAGGACATGTCCAGAATGCTCTGAGCTGTAGGCACCTCTCAGCCATGCACAATATACTTCCTGGGTTTGGAGGAGAAAGGAACTTACTCTTTTAATAGAGATTAAAGAATAATAAACAGCTAAACTTATCGTTAACAAGTTTGGCTACATCCTTAGGAAAAGATTTGATAATGAAAAGCAATCATCCTATCTGAATAGACAACTATTGGACATAGACTGCCAAGAGATTGTCTGCTGACTTCTTTGAAAATATGAATGCTTAGCTGCAAATGTTTTAAACTCATTCTTTTTGAACTGCAGAGCCTATGAGAATCAGTCAAGAATAAGTTCAATGAGTATGTGCTGGAGGATATGCCTTGAGGGCAGAGATTTTTGCACTGGCACACATTTTACATCACTGCATTTCCCTGTGTGTGTTCATATATCTTTGGACTCATTCCCACAGTGTTTGTTTCTTTCACTCAAATAATCTGCCTTTGGTTAAGTAGGCTTCCCATCCTTTTAAAAACTGTATTTCATGTTAAAGGTTCACCTTTTTGGCAGTGTTGCATTTTCTGTCTTAGTGTACACAAGTATTTGGAAAGTTATGAATAGAAGATATTTTCTGCATACTGTTTATGTTCTAAATCTACATACTTGGTGCAAAATCATGTTTTTGTGATGATTTTAAGTTGTGAAAGCCACCTTGACACAAAGGTCCATCAGAAGGTAGTAGATTTCATGCACAGGTGGACACAATTGTCTTTTAAATAAGAATCAACTTTTCAGATTGTTCATATGAATTATCATTTTTTCACCAGCATATGAAGGAGACCACACAGAAATCTGTTGAACAATTTTCATTTAGAGTTTTTTTTGATTTAGTGTGAAGGTGTACTGCTGTGCGAGGGAGACAGCTACTCTGAATCTGAAGTGTATCTGAAAGAAATAGTATGAGAAAACTAACTAAAGTGGAGTCTCTTAATGGGCAAGTGGGAGGCCCTCAGGCAATGAGAATTTGATTTTAATACTGCTTTCTTACTAATACTGTATGAGTCTAAGTGTTTCTTCTTAGGAGATAAACCCCCTTGACTCCCTGAGAGAAAAAGATAGTTAATACCATCAGTAAAAGCCATTAAGTGTTTGTTAGGCCTAAATATCACAAAAGCCTTTTAACTAGTCAACATGGGTAGGGAGAATAAGATGGCTAGTATGCAGATATATTCATATAGATTGTCCTCTTTGCCTTTCTGGATTTGGTGGAAAATCTGACTCTTTCCTAATGAGGAGTGTGGGAAAGATAAAAATTGTAAATCTATACCCCAGCTCCTGAACTGCATTTTAGATAATGCAGGGGAATGTAATGTCGTGACAAAAACTTTAAATAAGCAAATTTAATGAGCAAAAACTTCAACTTTACAGCTGCGTGTCCCTTATTCAGCCATGAAATCCATGTCTTTGAGATTGCATTAAGCTAATGTAGACTGATTTTTCAAAGGTCATTGAGACTTGCCCTTTACTGGTTCCTTTACTAAATCACTGCAGGGGCTCCTATCTATTTTACACTTGCTGGTAGGCACTGCAATATGACAGTTTAGCCAAAATGAATGAAAAATCATTAAAAAGGATATTTTACTAAATACTGACAATGTCTGTCTCTACCTATGACAATGTCTGGCTCTCTTGCTTGGAGTCGTGGCTAGCTACACCATGTAACAATGTCCTCCTGTCCCAGAGCTCCCAGTCCAGACTGGGGAAGGTGAAGGTCTCAAGCCCTCTGCAGACCAGTTCTGACTTGCAGGTCCGAGGTCTCTCCAAGCAGGGTGTGCAGGCAGAGTGAGGACTCCTGCCCTGGCTGGGGAGCCATGAAGCGCTTCCCTGTTCCTTTTAAGACTTGATTTCTAAATAGGTCCCTCAGAATGTTTGGCAAATATTTATGTATTAATCTCAGAAAATTCTAAAACATCCACTGCTGATTCGGAATTGGGTTTTGATTACTAAATTTACAAAGGTATTTAGCTGTGTAATTTTCTTAAAAATCAATGAGAACCAGGTCTTTATCTACTCCCTGGGTAAGAGTTGTGAAACAATGCAGGCATTTACTATGGGTTAATAACTCTAATAAAATTTTGCTGCAGTTTTTCTTTTGTGGATTTTCTCCTGTTTTGTTTTCTAAAGAACATATTTATATTTAAAAACATAATGTAACCATCAATTACTGTAATAGCCACTAGAGGTCTACTGATATCAAAATTCCACCAACATCAATTATTTCTGCAAGTATTAAAAATGTTTCATCCAAAAGAAAATGCTTCTTATTAAATATAGTTTGCTTTGTGAGGTGTATAATTTAAATTATCTGAATTTTAACCCCTGAGAGTTGTTTTTAATTAAGTCATATTTAACTGAAGTAGGGAAGAGTTGAAATGGAGAACTCACAACTGAAGAGTGACTTAGAAAATTGCCAACTATATTCACACATGTAAGTATATTAAAATGTAATTCACTGGATAGAATATATTTCTTAGTGGTTAACCTTGAAGCAAACAATATTTTAATGAAATTGTTCTACAATTAGTGGCTCCTTATGGCATTATTGAATTCTATATGCCTTTGAGGGTTTTTTTTTTTATTTCTCAGAAAATAAATCAATCTTCAAACCTTCTTTTCTGTGACCATAGTATGATACTGTGTAAATTTCTAACAGCAAGTGGGAAGTAGATTTTGCTACCTTTCCTTTAGGTCTAGTTATTCATCACAAGAACAGGAATGTAATCAGTGGGGAAAAAAGGGATAAAAAGTAACATTAGGGACTTTTTTCCAGTGACTTCCCCATCAGGTGACAAATACTACTTCTCTGTCAAAACAAACACAAAACCCAAAACCAAACAAAATGGGTAAATTGCAGTTCCCCGTGATTCATGAGCTCCTTACCTAGAGTTTGTAGGGATTCAAGCTGGGGCATGAGAAGATCCTTTCAGACCTAGCTAATGGTTAAACATGACTGTCTGTTCCTACTCAGCAAAATGTTTTACATCCTTTTTGTTGTGGCCTAACAAGTCATGGAAAAGTAGCCTGTGAGTTTCAGAAGAAGGGTAAAACTCCTCAGATCTCATCTAATGGTGCTTCCTATTTGATGTCTGACAAGTGGAGATACTTTGGTTTTTTGTTATTTTTTTGAAAGAAGGTGGTATCACAGGCAGTGTCACAAAAGCAGCTGCAAAGGATACAAACAAGGCCTGATCCAGAACATTTGTAAAACTTTCCTGATGTGTACTTAGCTGTATTAGGTGCTTTGTTGAAATGGGATACATCTTAGTGGAAATATTTACTGTATATTGTGTAAGTATTGGGTCTTGTAGAGAAATATTGTTTGTTTTCTGACTGTATTGTGACTGCTGTACTCCAGTTCATAGCCTAACGCTGTCTCTTCCCTTGTGCATAGCTTTCCTCACTCACTGAAAGATGAGGGCTGTGACAGCGTAGCGACTTCAGTTATTTCTGCATGTGAAATCAGTAGCTTATGGCTGATAGCTAAGGAAAACCTTCAAAGTGTCCCTTTTTTCAGACTATTTATTATTCTGGGAAAAAGTCTGATGGATGCATCTGTCAACCTTAATATTTATTAAGGTATTCAGACCTGCCTCTCACTAGTCAGAGAGCTTAGTATGAGTACACCTCTTTAATAGGAGAGGAAATTGTTAGTGTGATAGCAGAATAACTCAGTGTAAATGATTAACTAAGGTTTTCCATAAACCTGTATGTAAATGTCCTCTGTGTACATAAGTCATGCCCAAGATAGTTCTCACTTATTGCACTTTGTGGAAATATTTAATTTCTCTCCATCTTCAGTTTAAAGAGGAAATGCCACATGAAGGGGCAAAGCTTTCCTTAAGACCAGTGAAATTAGTTCTTTTAAGAATAACCTTGCATTCTTCATTGGACTGTTGGAGAATAAGTCCTTTGCATGAAAGGCAAAAGAGCAGATTCATTCAAGACATTTCCAGGAGGTGTCTCTCTGCAGGAGTGTGGAGCCAGCATCCCAACAGGGATTCCCCTGAGAAAGCAGGTGGTGGAGCTGCTCTGCCCTTTCTAGGGGTTCAGGGGAAGGGTAGTGTGAAGTTGCTGTCAGGACTCCAAAGAAGTCTTTTCAGTGAAGCTGGTTAGAGCAAAACAGATTTAGCCAGAGTAGCTGGGAAAAGTGAGGCATTCTCCAGCCATTTGTCTATCCTGTTCATTAGCATCCATTCACCACCTCATAGCTCCTGGATGAAAAATTATTTTATCTGTTTTCATCTAGTTGAAAACTACAGGTAATTATAATTATTACTGTTTGTTACTAATGTTATCATCATCATCATCATCTCTCTTAATAGTCCCCAGAAACTCTTCTAGTGCTAGGCCACATGCAGATTTTGTGATGACTGTAGTTGTTCCTAAAGTACTGGGCAACAGGGAAAATACTGCGACTGTCTGGCTTTCCTCCTGAACATCCCATACTTGAGAGGAATGAATGCTGAAAAATGATTAGTGTGAGGGACAGAAAAGATACAAGATACACCATGGGCATGGGCTATTATGTTTTTCATATTTAAGTAAAAGCAGATGTAAGCTATGTGAGGCTAATGGGGCATTACTTACAGGGTCTCAATGTAGCAAAACTAATGGGAACATTTTTCTTCTTAGCTCTGAAATATAGTGTTTAAATGGAATTATATGGCAGAAAGGGTGGAGCCAGCATGGCATTTTCTCCAGATGTTTGAATTTCTAGTCATTCTTTTGCCAGAGCTGGTGATTCATCTCTTCAAAGCTTTATTCCCCGTGTCTATGTCAGCAGTACTGTGAACACCTTCACAGTCTCATTTTTGTTTCTGCAAGTAATGGGTTTGGGGGGAAAAAAGAATATTTGGACTTGGAAAATGCACCTTACTATCCTTTTTTCCTCTGAGTAGAATGGGGCAAATTTCCATCCTCTGGCTTCCTTTCTCTGCAAGAAGAGGATGAGGAGTCAAAAGGCAGTTCATTAGCGCTTGCTATGCTCACTACTGTCTCAGGCTGGGACCTCTGCCAGAACAAAGGCATTAGAAGCAGATGAGAGGAATACTGTTCACTGCAAGAAACACAAGCCTTTCTCACACTGGCAGATATAGAATCATAGAATTGGTTGGAAAAGATCATTGAGTGCAACACTAACCCACCACTAAACCATGTCCCTAAGTGCCACATCTATATTTCTTTTAAATACTCAACCATTTCTATGAGCAGTATGTTCCAATGCTTGACAACCCTTTTTCTGAAGAAACTGTTCCTCTATAACTCCCCTCATACAACCTGAGGCCGTTTCCTCTTGTCCTGTCATTTGTCACCTGTAAGAAAAGACTGACCCACCACGTGGCTGCAACCTCCTTTGATGTAGTTGTAGAGAGTGATAAGCCTCCTTTTCTCCAGCTAAACCACCCCAGCTTCCTCAGCCACTCCCCAAAAGATTTGTGCTCCAGACTCTTCAGCAGTTCTGTTGCCTTTCTCTGGCTTCACTCCAGCACCTTAATGTCTTTCTGGGAGCGAGATGCTCAAAATGGTACTTAGCACTTGTGATGCTAAGGTGTGGCCCCTCCAGTGCCAAGTACAGAGGCACGACCACTCTCCTTGTCCTGCTGGACCACACTGTTGCTGATCCAGGCCAGGATGCCCTTCCTGGCCGCACAGCAGCTCATGTCCACTTGGCTGTTGACCAGCACTCCCAGGTCTTTTTCCTCTGAGCCACTTTCGAGCCACTCTTCCCCTAGCCTGTGGCACTGCCTGGGGTTGTTGTGACCCAGGTGCAGGACCTGGCACCTGGCCTTGTTGAACCTCACACCATCGGCCTCAGCCCATTGATCCTGCATGTCCAGATCCCCATGCAGAGCCTCCCTGCCCTCCAGCAGATCAACACTCCCACCCAACTTGGTGTAGTCTGTGAACATACTGACAAGGCATTTGATCCCTTGTCCAAATCATTGATGAAGATATTAAACAGGACTGGTTCCAGTACTGAGCCCTTGGGAACATCACTGGTGACTGGTTGCCGCACGGATGTATCTCCCTTACCAGCAATCTCTAGGCTTTCTGGCCATGAAGTCTGTTTTTTACACTGTGGACTGTGCACCCATCCAAGCCATGAGCAGAGAGATTTTCTGCAAGAATGCTGTGGTGTGGCAGCAGCTCTCTGGCCACAGAGACAAACAGACACTTTCCCAGGATCATGCTTGGGAAAGTCTGTGAGAAGATCAGAGTAAAGGATGAGAAACAATCTTTATCTTAACATGCAACTGGTATTGTGAGCATCTGGAATGTATTATGGAGATTTGTTCACCAAAGGTTGATTTCTTAATTAGCCAGTGGTGCTGGTGTTTTAAATGAAGGACCGATTAGGTCCACATGTAGTGAACTAGGATATAAAAGAGCAGAGGGTTTCTTAATAAAGAAGATTGGTCAGCCTCCTGTAAATGCATGGAGTCTATGTAACTTATTACCCAGCTGGGGGCCTGTTGCACTGACAGTGTGGTAGCCAGTACTTAAAGGTTTACTGAAGTCCAGGTAAACAATGTCCACAGCCTTTTCCTCATCCAGTAAGCACATCACATTATCATAGAAAGATATTTTGTCAGTCAAACAGCACCTGCCTGTCCTTAATCCATGCTGACTGAGCCTGATCCTTTGGTTGTTCTGTATGTTCTGTGCCATTATCTGCTCTATGACCTTCCCTGGCTGTGGGGTCAGACTGACAGGTCATTCCCCAGATCCTCTTTCTGGCCCTTCTTGTAGATGGGTGTCACATTGGCCAACCTCCACTCACCTGGAACCTCTGTGATTAGCCAGGACTGCTGGTAAATGATGGAAAGCAGCTTGCTTAGCACTTCTGCTGGCTTCCTCAGTACCTTGGGTGGATTTTATCTGGCTCCATTTGTGTATCTAAGTGGTTTGGCTTTGATGCTTCTAATTTTCTCCTTCTATAGCCTCATGACATACTTGTAGCCCTCCTGAGTTGCCAACCTCTTCTTCCAAAGGTCATAAACTTCCCCTTTTCCCCCGAGTTCCAGCTAAATAGCTCTGTACAGTCAGGCAGGTCTTCTTCCCCATGAGCTCATTTTTTTGCACATGAGGATGGCCTACTCCTGTGTCTTTGGGATTTCCCTCCTGAAAAATGTCCAGCCTTTCTGCATTCCGTTAACCCTTCAGGACTCCCTCCCAAGGGATGCTATCCACCAGTCCCCCGAACAGGCCAAAGCCTGTCTTCTGGAATTCAAGGTGTTAGTCCTGCCAGCACCTCTCCTTACTTCTCCAAGAACCGAAACTGTAATTTTGTGATTGTTATGCCCAAGATGGCCTCCAGCCATCACAGCACCCACCAGTCCTTCTCTGTTCACAAACCACAGGTCCAGCTGGGCATTTTCCCCAGCTGGCTCAATCACCAGCTCTTTTAGGGAGTTTTCTTCTACCTTTTCCAGGAACCTCCCAGACTGTCTCCTACCGGCTGTACTGTATTTTCATCAAATATCTGGTACATCTAAGGCCCCCAGGAGAGCAACACATAGTGATAGTGAGACTCCTCCCATATGCCCTTAGATTATTTCATCTGCCTCTTCATCCTGTTTGGGTGGTCTATAACAGATTCCCACCATCACACCTGCCTTGCTGGCCTTCCCCCTCATTCTTACCCAAAACCACTCAGCTGTATCACCATCATCGAGCTCCAGTGGCTCCTGCTGCACAATGGCTTCTAGCTCCTCTTGTTTGTTGCCAACAAGTTTGACTAAATTAACAAGAAGAGCTTTTTTGTTTGTTTTGTTTTGTTTATCCATTTATTTATTTATTTTTCATTTTTTAATTTCAGTTCTCCAGAAAATGTGGTTGATTTTTAGGAGAGCTGTAAGTAGAAATGCTCATTCAAGCAAGACCCAATGAAACCCTTAAATGAAATGCAAAAATCCATTTTGCTAAACAATGCAGATTTGGGGATTTACTTATGTATTCATAAATTATTACTCTAGTAATTTTGAGAATCTTGGGCTTCTAATTTGGGGCACTTGATATCATGAAAGTGAAACTTATGGATAAGTAATTCAGGTTTCTGAAGTTCTTTTCACTTAATCTGTGAAATCAGAAACTTTGGCAATTTAAATTGGATGCTGTGTTCATATAAAATGCATTTCTTAAATACCAGAGATACAGTGAACTGGTTATGGATACTGTGCTGGAAAAAGCCATAATTGGTGCTGGTTTTATTGACTGAATCGACATACTGTGTATTTCACTTAAGGCTAGAGTGTCTATAAATTAAATAGCCTCAGGCCTGTGGCTTAGAGGCAGGACCTGGGTTTGTGTGCTGCAAGTTGGGTGAAAGAAAGCCTTGGAAAGGGTTTCCCTCTGGTATAGAGTAATATACATATAAATATGTGAAGGTAAAAGACAACTTTTCTATACACTGTAGATTCAGTGACTGGAATACTAATATCCCTGTGTGAAGCCTTTACTTGCTGTGACAGCCTAATGAGCCACTGACAGTGGCTGTCTGCTTGTCCTGAGTGAATGTCCTGCATTATGTTGTTTGTGTTGTACTGCAGGATGCTGAAGTGTGGTTGTCTGACTGCTGTCCCCTCGGGAGGCTCAGGAAGAGATGTACTGGATCTCCCAGGAGGCTGTCCTCAGAAATAGTTTTCTACCTAAATAAATACCATCTCCTGGGGATCTTCTAGAATAGTAACCAGTGCATGACTGCCAATATCTTTTCATACTGTGAAATTTTAAAGCCTTAACTGTAGAATCAATAATATGAAGACACAGTTAGGATGCATCCTCTTTTTGGTATAGTAGCATTTACTGACTGAACAGTTTTGGCTTCCTACCTATTTGCATGTGTAACTTCAGTTTTTTATACACTCCATACTGTTTGAGAATAAGCTTTCTTAAGGATTTATCCTTATTTACCATACAAAAGCTGAGGTCATCTGTGATGTGTTCTTTGCTATTTTTTAGAGGTGTATGCTAAACAGGGAAGAGTTTAAAGACTTTAAATTTTGCTGTATTCCTGTGTAGGACTTCTTAGCTGGACATGTATATCTGTGTATCCTGACAGTCTGTTGTGTGATCCAGTTCATCAGAGCCACTGATGTGAACTTTAAAAACAGCTTGTATGTTCTTCTGCAGAAAAATTTGATGGCTTTTTATGGAAGAGTAGCAGATTTGGACTTCTCAATCTACAGCTTGTTAATCTTTTATACATAAATTGATCTCATATTTGTACACTTAGGGAGAAATGTTAGCTAAAATCTTCTCTGCTTCTTAAAACTCTGTTTAAACACTGCAAAAAATTTGCATACAGAATATGAATTCATTATCATGTTGCATTCTGTGTGCTTCCTTGAACTTAATTGCATTATCACACCTTGAAAACTGATGTTACAAAACAAATACTATCACAAAATGCTCTAGGCCTAGAGAAGACATTATGAAGAAGGTGTATAAAAGAAAGAGCTGTGAAATTAAGAGACATTAAATAAACTCCTGGGCGTTTCATTTTAGGGAAAAGTATGCCTGAGGGAGTGGTATGGCAGAGGTTTGTACAGTTGTAAGTGGTGTGTAGTGGTAAACATGGTGTTATTCTATGCTGTTTCTCATACTGTAAAAATTGGGTGACAATAAAATGATCAAGCAGTGAGATCATAAAAATCTAAAAAAGGCATTTTTTGCACACAGGCAATCACTAAGTTGAGGTATTAGTGTCATAAAATGTTCAGAAGCAAAAAAACCTGAAGTGGACATAGTCTTAAAGCATAGATCAACTGATGGCTATTCAATATATTTTTTAAAAACTTCTCTCAGAGAAGATGATAAAGCATTGATCGCTGAAAGCTGCAAGGATGTAGTAGGAGAAAAATCATTGTATTTTGCCATTTGTATGGTCTTTTGCCCAACATCTGCTTAAAATTGAGATATTTGGCCAGATGAATCTTTGCTTGACCCACTGTGATTATTTGTGCTTGTTTTTAGATTTCCAGACATCACATCTAGATGTCAAATACTTGATGGAATACACTGCACAGTATCAAGGAAGCAAAGTCCTGCTGCTAAAATAAGTGAGGGGATTCCCTTCACCTAGCAGAGCATCAGAGAGACTGTAGCAAAACAGGAAGAAAAGGCAGTGTTCAGTTGCACACTGTATTGCAAGCCTGCTGTTGGGTTTTTGGTCTACCTTGTCCTAATTATCCTCGTGAACCAACATAAAGACTGAGTGTGACTTAAATCTTTGTTTTACCTCTTCTAATTGCTTAATATGCTTTTTGTCATCAGTGAAGTGGAATTCTTTACTGAAAAGCATCTGATTATTTTGTGCTAACATGCTCAATTCAACCATCCTATGGCTTTTTAGAGTCTGAGAGTCTGATACTGCTGACAATTTGCAACTCTTTTTTTTTTTTTTTTGATGGAGACTATATTATTAGATGCACCAGTAGTTACAAAGAGGTGCAATCCCTGCTCTGGTCATGAGAGGGGGAGATGCAGATTCAGGGATTCAAAGGGTTTGCATTTCTTTACTAGTAATCTTTGCCCTGGTCAGATCTCTTGATTTTCTGATCTTGGTTCTTGTCTGGAGAATGGAAGGGATAATATTGCTTTAAATCCATATATTTTCTGTCTTGTCCTGCTTGATGCAGCAGTAACCTTCTAGGCCAGGGGTTTTATGAGAACTCACATGTATGGGTACAATGGTGCCATAATGGTGACCTAATACAAGCAGGAGTATGTAACTCCTAATGCAGACACCTGTACATATATGTTAAGCAGAAATTCTAAAAAAAACCCTAGACTAACCAACCAAAAGAAAAACTACTTGAGGCCCAAGAATAGGCAGGTCCTTGGCTCCTCATTTCAGTCCCTTTTATTCTCTGTTTATTTCCCCTCTTGTAAACCGCTGACATGCTGACTTTCTTTTCCTTAACCTTCCTCAGATGGCAAAAGCAATCTCTCTAAAACAAAAAGCCTGTCTCTGTTTAGTGATGCTCATTAAAAGAAAAAGTAAACTGTGAGGGGTCACTGCCTGGGCTGCATGTGCCTTCCTCCTCCAAACATGCACTGAAGTGCTTAGGCGTGCTCCTCAGGGGTTGCACCGTGCTGCAGCTGGAGCTGCTTGTGCCCAGCCTCATCCCCCTCTTTGTGCAGAGAGTGACACACTCCTACACGCCTGGGAGGCAGAGCTCAGTGGAGACGCAGGTGTTGCAGGCAGCCCTGCAAGATGTGCCTACTGGCAATGTCAAACCAGTGTACCAGCTCTGCAAAAGCAAACCAGAAGCACACATCCAGCCTTCTCATGAGGAACCAGCACCCCAGGGCACTGGCGTTAGAAAGCGATTCTCTCTGTATCCGTGACCTTTTAGTGATTTGGTGGCAGGAAATGTGAACAAAAATTAAAAAAAAAAAAAAGAAAATCAAAGGGACTTTACTCTGTTACTGAAAATCTGTAAGTCTGAGATGCAGGATGAAAATGTTGCCATTCTCATTTTGATATAATCAAAGCCTTTATGTAATGTGAACGTTGGTGGGGAGCAGTCTCCCTGAATCGTGTTTACTGGTGGGCGTTTCAGAACCGATGCGTGGGTGGGAGCTGACAATAAACCCCCCCACATCCCTCTGCTGCACTGCATGGATGGGACCAGGCTGGCAGCAATAGGCATCCATATTGCCCTCATCTCTTTGGTCCTGCATAGGGGACATTAGGCTTGTTGGTGTTTCTGTTTTAGAGGATACGCTGTGGATGTGATATCCCTTTCCCGCTCCCGTTCCTCCTCCATGGTGAGTACTCTTAGGTCAGTTTTATGGCACTATCCCCCCTCTGACCCTATTAGATATTCCTTAACATTGACATCTATCTGTGAGCATTAGCTAGCAGATGGAGTAAGCAGAGATTTTGACCCAGGTAATGCTCTCATGTCTCAACTTCATTCATTTGTCTTTCTTATCTGCAGTGCCTAAGTGGTTTGCTCCAGGGTAGATGTCCTTGGAATATTTTCTTCATATCATTCTTTGAGTCTAATGCCAGCTGTTCTGTATCAGTCAACTGCCTTCTCTTCTGGTGATGTAAGATAACAATTTAAATGAGAATTACATAATTCCCCTCTAGAAATTAGTTTAGCTGTTGCATCTATCAGGTCCAAAAAATTATTCTTTCTATACCTGCTGATGAAGCTTAACAGCACTTTGGAACAAGGTGGAAAACTCAAGGGGAAGTAAAGTTTTCTTCACACTCTTCCTCATGTCCTTTTGAAATGCCTTTGCTTCATCATCTCATAGAAGTCTTCCAGAGGTGCACCTCATAGCAAAGCAAAGAACCAATGCAGGTATTTGGATACCTACAGATCAGCTGTGCTTAGAAGGTTGTATCTGACAGTTTGTAAAGTATCTGTTTTACAGCTTGCACTTTCTTTAGCTTCACCTTATTCTCTTTCTCTGTTGTCATTCAGCAGCCATGGGGTAACATGAGTAAATTTCTTTCAAATACACTGATGTCCACTGAACCAGAATGAAAATGTGAATTTTCAATTGGGTGTTCCTTGAGGATGATGCTCTGTCAAGTCAGAGCTGGATATCATATCCTTCTTCCTTCTTTATAGACATGCAAAGAAATAGAACATAAGCTGCTTCACTTTCAATCTTGATCTTCATGGTCTTATACCAAGTATTTATCCTTAGATTTTAAAAGATAAATAACTGGGATGATTTTTTTGTCACTTTTCTGGGCCACTCACTTTTTGTATTACCTGATCTTGATTTCTCCGTGTTTCTGTCATAAATGGCAACTCCATGAGAAACATTATCAGCAAATAAGGTTTATGTAAACTTTGTTATTTACCGTGATCTTTAAGACAGAAATTATTTAAAATGTTTTCTCCTGCTCTGAATTCATAATTAATATAGTGACAGAACAAGGGGAAATGGCTTTCAACTGAAAAAGGGCACATTTAGATTAGATATTTGGGAAAAATTATTTCCTGTCAGGGTGGTGAGGCACTGGAACAGGTTATTCCAGAGATGCTGCAGATGCCCCATCCCTGGAAGTGTTCAAGGCCTCAGGTTGGAGGTGGCTTTGACTTCAGCTACCTGGTCTAGTGGAAGGCATCGCTGCTCAAGGCAGAGGGGTTAGAATTAGAGGATTTTTGATGTTCCTTCCAAGCCAGACTCTTCTATGATTCTGTGAAAGCCATTCAGGGAGCTTTAAACAGAAGATCTGCCTGGCATAATTGGGAAAGGGGCATTTTTGGTCTTTCCAAATTGTTTGTTTACAGAAACTTCAATCATCTCACTATGTGCTGTTGCATCCATTTCCAACTTCTTTAATGTCAGCGTCTTTCTCCTCAGCCATAAGCTAAATTGATATATATGGGAAAAGAAGCTGTACATTTCTAAAAAGACCAAGTATTAAATAATTGGAAACCAGACTTCCTCTTACATTGAAAACAGACCTAAATACATTTAAACAAAGAAATGCACAGGGGGTCATCCATAGTACCGTAGTGACATGATTTGAAGTAATAAGGAAATTTAATGCAGCTTCTAAAATTAATTTCATTTGAAACCATGAGCACTACAAAAAGCATTTATCATACTGATAATTTCCCATAATGTCATAAATATGAGCAATGAAGCAGAAGTTGCTTCAATAAAGCTAATCTAGATTAGGTTTTCCTTTCTTAACTAAAGGTAGTATTTGAATTTCTTTAATGCTCAAACAATAAAAACTTAGATTTCCTGGATTTTAAAATCAGCTGAAAAAGTCAGACTGCAGAGTGTGTCACAGAGATGCTGCTTTCTGACTGAAGAGATGAATACTGAAAGAATAAAACAATAAATACCCTGGAGGTCTTTTTTTTTGTCTGAAAACTACTGCATGATACTTTACCCATTTGTATAGCTTATGCACAAAGACACGAGTTTGTATGGCAAAATTCATAATAATAAACAGAAATCAATTAGCTTCTTTAATAGTGTTAAATGTAAATATAAGAATCTCAAGTTTAAAGAGACACATAAGAATCATCAAGTCCAACTCCTTGAACTGTCTAAACCTAAATCATATCACTAAGAGTATCATCCAGACACTCCTTGAACTCTGGCATGTTTTGTTCTATAAATTCAAAGGTATACTTCAACTCTGTATAACAGCAAGAACACTGAGCTTGCAAAACATGGGTTTGTAAATGAGCTTTTTTTATCTCAGAGGGTTGAGCATTTTCATTTGTCCAAATTTACATGGTGCTAAATGCAACCTTTTTGTGATAGTACCCAGATAGTATTTAATTTAAATATTTTAAGTACACGTGCCTTGAATTTCCTAACTGGGAATGTTGAGCTTAAGGCTCACACTTACATTTTAGGTAGACAAAAAATTATCTGACCTTCAAAGCATCTTGCTTTGAAATGGAAGATCGCAGGTGTGAATCTTGCAATGCTGCAGCTGGTATCCAGGGTACTGCAGATGAAAAAAAAATCAGAGAACTTCACTTGTCACGTTGGTACAAAACTGTCCTGAAGAACAGGGCTTCTCTGCAGGAGCACAGTAACACAATGTACTGTGTCTGTCATCAGGAGGAATTTCTTTGTGGAAAGGATTTTTAAATGTTGGGATGGACTGTCCAGAGAGGTGGTGGAGTCACGGTCTCTGGAGGTGTTCAAGAAATGACTGCATTGTCACCTTGTGACAAGGTGTTGATTGGTCAAAGCTTGGACCCAATGATTTAGAGATCTTTTTAAAGCTAATTGTTTCCAGGATTCTGTGACAATGGAGCTAGAGGGTGGGAGGGTAAGTCAGGGAAACACACTCCCTTTTCTTCTTTGTCATGCCTGTGGCTGTTGGCTTGTGTCAGGGTTGGGAGAGGGTATCTGTTGTTTTCCTCTTGCAGGAGAGTGCTAAGGGCTTATTGCTGGAAATATAATGTGTTTCAAAGTCAGTGTTATTTTCTATATATCCTCTTTTTGAATAAGAATGTCCATCAGACAGAAGTATGGTGAAATCTTTCATTGTTTCTCTTGCTCACCAGAGACTGTACTGCCACAAAGTAGTCAATGTAACTCACAGAATCATGGAATAAGTGAATTTGGAAGGCACCTCTGGAGATTTCTCAGTTCAGTCCTGCTGCCTGTTTAGAAAAGTTATGAAACTCAGTTTTTAGAAGCTGTATAAGCAACAAACATTTGAAAGAGCACTTTTATCTTTTCTAGGCCTCTCCACCACTCCCAATTTGATAAACTAATCTTAAAGATCTAGAGAAACGAGCATCCTACTTGAGACTCTGACCTCATCTTGCATTTATGATTTCAGTGTAGAAGTAATTTAATGTTGTTCAGTGTTGTCCATGTTTCACAATGGGGTGACTTTATCCCTTCAGCAAGTACTTCTACATTTGCACTATGGTCATAAAATTTGCTTAAGGAGATAAAATTATATTACAATTTTACAAGTACAGGCTCTTTTTGTTTTTCTGTATAGGTTCCTTTGGCTATTAGAATGAAATCACAGCACTCTTTTATCATTTTGCATATTAAAAAAAGCCTGTCTTCTGAAAAGTGTCATTACTTCCAAAATAATTTGATCCAAAGATCATGAACACTTATTCTGCTGATACCTACTCCTATTTGTAAACCTTAAGTAAAGTCAGTTACCTGAGAGGAACTACAAGCAGGGGAAAAAAACTGTGGGAGGTGCTGGAAGTATGTCCTGATTGCCTAAATGATCCAGTGGTAAAATTATTGTATGACACATTTAAAAAACCCCACAAAACAGATTGTGTTTAAGAACAATTTTGTTACAGTCTTGAGGCAAAGAAGAAAAACCATCTTTTTCATTTACAAATTCAGGTGTATGCAGGTGATTAGCTCTGTGCTTAGGAGATGAAGTCTGTGTTTGCTGTCAGGAGGTGGTGGTACAGCTTGCACTGGGTGCTGGCTGCTGCTTGATGTATCCCTGCACAAGGACTGAAGGTCACTCTGTTCCGTATGACCAATTCATCTGACAAAAGCAGGATCACAGTTTCCAAGGTATATTTTAAAAGAGAAGGGAAAGGGTAGGGAATTAGGGGATTTAAAACCCCAAATTGCAGGTTTCATCCTGTAAAGTACTGGGCACTGTTGCTCTATTTCAGCAAGACTTAAATGTGCTTAAACCTTTTGTTCAGGGCTCAGCATTTAGAACTGTTTAATCTCAAATGAATAGTTCTGAAAAAGTAGAGTGATATTTTCTTTCATCCACAGATTTCAAAGGATTCTGTGAACAGCTATGTATAAAAATTATTTTCTAAAATTGAGAATTCAATTATGATTTCACAGTTAAGCATAATAAAGAAAAATACAGGAAACCAAAACAAAAGCCTTCACTTTCTCATGTCCACCTTTCATGTTGAATCTCTATATAGTTTTATTTTCCTGTCTTTTTTCTTATTTATTTTCAATATGAAATCCTCAGACTCCTCATTTGAGGTCAAAGCTGTGAACTTATGCAGAAACATAGGACAGGATGTGTCTTCTGACCTTCCACATCTTGTTTTTAAGCTGTGAGTGTCCTATTGAGAGGAAAAGGGGCTATTGTGTATTCACCACTCATCCTCTTACAAGCAAGAGAGTAAACAAAGAGCAAAATTCAGACTCCAATCTTGATAAAGGTAGATTCTACCTTTGAAAAATCAAGGAGAGACCTAAGAGAGTGGTGAGAGCATTTTCTGCTAAGGACCTAGAGCTGGTTATTCTACTCAAGCCTTAGAAATGTGCTGCTCTGCTTCTGGGATGTTACACTTAAATGTTGTTTCTTAGTTAGAGTAGACTACTCAAATAGATGTCCTCTGCTTTTATTTTATCTTATCCCATGTTGTGGCATGTTCCACCTGGGTTCACTAAAACAGTTGCCTTTTCTGGGATATACAGACACTATAAGAATACCTGTGAGCTCTTGGATGTTCCAGGAGATCTCCAAACTTAGCTCATTTAAATTCCTTTTGTTATTTCACATCCATTTAAGAGGGTGTGTTCCTGCTGAGAGAATGTTTTGGATATTCATCTGAAATAAAACACCAGAAGTTTTTGCTAGAAATGAAAAGAATGTGGTCAGGAATAGTGTGGGCCAAATTTAGTAACTGGGTGTTACTTGTTTAGGGTGCCAGCAGGGGAATCCATTCCCTATCCAACAACTAAATGAACATAGTACTTATGTTTTGTACCTGGCTGAAAGACTGAATTTCCAGGAACACAGGAAACTATATTGTTAAATGGAATATCTGCACATGAACACTGAGAATTGAATGATTGCGTTCTAAGGGCAATATTTACTGGTTTCTACAGTCATAGCTTGTGAAACAAAAAAGAAACAGAGCCTTAGTTTCATTAACAATAATAGTAGTTTAGCTATTTTCACAGCATTAATCTTGCTGTTAACTGTTCATTTTAGGTTGTGAGGAGACAGCATGTGACAGGAAAAATCTATAACATCATTCAACATCTGATTATGTGCCCCTTTTCCTCAAAACCAATTTGCATACCTACAAATATCAGTGTTTCCCACTGGAATTGAAGGTGTAAAATATTGTCTTTCAAGCTGAAAGTTATTTAAGCAAAGATTTTTCAGTATTTGGGAATTCTAGCTGGATGATTTCAAAAGCAAAACCATATGTCGCTTACATGATTTGGCATTTCTCCAGTTGGATAGAACTTGAGTGGAAAAGTGGAAAAAAAAAGTAAAATCTAACACTAATTAGATGATAATAAATACAGGTGCTATACTATGTGGTGTAATTCATCTTCATAGCAAGCTGTGGGATGAGTCAGAGCCAGCAGATTCTGAGGGATACTGTTGTGTGTATATATATTCCTGACACATGGTAAAATCCAAATTAAGGTTAAACTTTAAAGGGTTGTATAACACTGAGATACTTTTCAAGGTTATGGAGGTGTGATATTGCATAGCCTTGGAAAAGGAATTGTATGGGGGTTTTTTGGTTGGGTTTTGTCAGAGGGCTTCTCATTGTAAATGCAATCAGTGTAGTGCCGGGATAAAACCAGTGATTTGATGATCATTGAGAGAGCCTCGCCCAGGCTTCCACATGCCCCCATCCTCCCAGACCTCCCAAAAATTTCCTTACGTGTTCCAGTCATCAAGGTGTCTCCCCAACATGGAACCTTCCCCCTCCAGCCAAATTCTTGGCCTTATTGGTTTGCCAATACTTGTGTGTTTTTGCGACTGACCTGCGAACTGTCCTGTACAGTTTGCTGTAGAGGGAAAGCTGTTGTACATCTTCCCACTGGTTCATCCACCCCCACCTTTCCTGCCTACAGGAGTTCTGGCTAAATGCAACCCCTGGGCTCATTTTCTTTCTTGTGTCAGAGACCTTTATGGAGGTTCTTTTCTTTTAAAATTTCCAGAAAGAGAAATGGATGCAAGATGGTGTGGATTTGGCTCATCCACAGCCAAATCTTTTGTACTTGGATAGGTTAAGCTTTTACATGTACTGAGGGGACTGGTGTTGCCTGATGATGGGGTGTTCAGTGTGTGGCCACATGTTACATGCTCAAAAGGGAAGGACAAAAGAGGCAGGATTCCATCCTGGGCAAATGAATGGCTTACAAATATCTTTAGAAACTGAAAATTCTCGGTTGCTGTGGCTTTAAGGTGTAAGCTCACTGAGACATGCTTGTTTCTGAAATAACAGGAGAAGACACTGCCATGGTCCAGCCTCCAGGAATTTACCACAATAATGTGCTGTGTGATTTTGCAAGAGAAATTAAAACACAAAGGAAAACGCTCTGCATGAAAATTTGATTGAGCAATTAAAAATGTGTAAATAATTGAAATGCAGGAGCTTAGAAAGCTTTCTATTATTCTCATTGAGAAAAAAAATCTTTAAAGTGTAGGATTCAGACACTATTCTGGGGCTGAAAATAGCTGATATTTACAGTATAGATTACTCAATTTTCTTTTGCCTGATGAACAGGGTTCCCAAAGCTTATTGTGGCTGTTGTGTGGTTTGTATAAGACACGTGGCTGCTGTGCCTTGCTTTTCTCGGTGCCCCCTCCCCCACAAGCAGAACCCTTTGAGCTCCAAACACAGATGTTACACTGTGCTCTTTGTGTGCATGTGTGTGCAGGAGCATGTGTGTGTATGAGCATAAAAACGTGCCTAATATGCTGGAAAACTGAAGCTGAAGCACAGGACTGGGCTTGTGACTGTATTACAGTGAGATGTTAGTCTGAACAAGAGTAGGACTAATGTGTATGAAAGAGCAGCGGTATAAAAGCAGCCACGCTTAAATCAGCGATTTAATGTGAGGAGGAACGGCAGTTTCATTAAATAATGCTATGATCTCTCAACCATATTCTTAACTAGTAATCTCCCCACAGCAAAATACATAGCTAATCAACCTCCTAGCCTGTCAGTAAACTTGCAAGGGAATTAAATCCTGGAGGAAGGAGCCCATAGCCCCGGAGGAAGGCTGAGTGCATGTTTCACTGTCGTCTTTTCAGCTCATCTCAGTGGTCCCACTGCTAGAATGTGCTCTGTTGTCATGGCAACCCCATCTCCTGCTTCCTACAGGAAAGATTAGCTTGTACTGTGCACTGGAGAGAATTTAGGGGAAGTCAAGCTAATCCCTGGGTGCACTGCAAGAGAAAGGTTGGACCTCGCCTGAGGGATGCTGTATCTGCAATGATAGAATTGGCCTGCCACAGACACTGGTATTTAAGTTGAAGAGCAGAATTCACAGTAAGTGTCAGATCCTCCAGAGAGGAATATTGAATGAGGTTTTCTAAGTCTTGGTGAAGACTGTCCCATGCCAGCAGTGGAATGACAGCAGGAGGCTGTGTGTGGAATACCAATATGTTTCACCCGTTCAGGTGGTATTTCAAATATAGATTCAAAGCCTCAGTTCCCTGGAAGCTAGGTGATAAAATTTTAAAACATCATTGTGAGATGTGCACATAGAAACCTGAAGCGTGTCTCATTTGGTGCATAAAGCTGAACAAGTGATGAGGAGAGTGCCTTACAAATTGTGTGTGCACTGTGCAGGGTGCTTAAGAATTCCTGGCTGCTGAAAAATAAGCGGGAAAGCGTGAGGAAACTGCTCTGTGTGTGCTGCAAACTCAACTGCAAAAGTACTGAACTATCAAATTAAGCATAAAAAATTACAACTCCTGATGCAGTCTTATTTTTTCTTCATATAATAACCCAAACATTGAGCTTTTTAAAGGTGTAGTCAAAATATGGGCTTTTCTTTGAGGAAAACTCATTTTAATGTAGCTGAATTATGGTGCTGTGTGACGTGATGTAACGTGTAAAATTGGTGTGTGTTTTCTTGCTGGTAGAATTAAACAGAGGATATTCTAGATTTTCCATTTCTGGTTATTTTAATGTTCTGCCTTTCTTTGATATGATCCTGCATTTCACTTTAATAGATGCTCAGGATTCCCAGTTTTAAACTAGACTGTTTGCAGTAAGATTTTAACTCTCTGCTTTTTATTACTGTCAGCTTTTCCTAAACTAATTTTTCCACCAGTTTATAGGTTCAGCCTATGTATTCTTGCATTTTTATTATGCATGCCTTTTCTGGTTTTAATCAAAAAAGCCTCTTTATAATTATTTAATGGTTATTTTCTACATAGCTATACCCTCTAACTTATATCTATTATGCATATGTGTTTTTATGTATGAAATGTATGCATGCTTGTGTGTTTTTGCAATACATACAAGCATATACATATGCAGACAAATGAAGTCTTTGTTTTAAGGAGACCCATGAATAATTAATGATAATATAACACTGAGGAAGTTAAAGACCTATTTTCACCTTGCAGGATAGGTATTTTCCTCCTATCTAAAAAGCTTAATGCTGAGAAATCCTAGTAAACACACACTCAGTCTGCTTAAAGAAACAGCACATGCTTTATTTCTCTGTATGTCTATAGAGCTAAAAGCAAAATCATCTTGCTCATGTGATAAGAGAGCACTGTGTTACCTTTCCATAGTTTTGGGTCCATGGTGTGGGTAGTTAAGGGACAGTGGTTTTTTTTCTCCTCCCTCTCAGGACAGCTCAGAAAGAGTCACATGTAAGCTGCAGATTAGTTAGCATAAGAACAGTTTCCTCTTCAAATTTCTTTTTTTTTGGGCTGTTTTACCAAATAGTGAGAACACTGATAATCAAAGAAACTATGTCCTCTTTGCAGTTAACAGAGTCCATAGCCAGTGTACATCTATTATGGAGGACTATAAAATAAACAGAAAGGGTATGGAAGATTTAAGTCATCATTTAGGCTGACCCTTGAATCTGTCGTGGATATATGGGTGATAGGGATTCCACAGAAATGTCAAGCCAAGTGGGGATCAGGGTAAGAGCAAATTCATCAGATAAATGCTTTTAATTGGAAAGAGCACTATGAAATTATTTCTTGATACGTGTCAAAATAAATCAGTGATTAAAAAGTCCCTTCTGTGATAAAAAACACACTGGGAAAGATTTCCCAGAGGTTTCATTGTATATTTTCCCCATCTCTGTGAGAATATGTTTGTGGCTGTTTATAGCCTTTAAAATAAGTGAGATTGTTAAATGCACAGATTTTCTACCTGGTGTGTCATTTTATTAAATTAATTAACTAGAAAGTTGGATTTTTTTTTTTTTTTTTTTGTCCCAAGGTGATGATTTGTTTCCTTTTAATTTTCTCCAGCACTTAACTTGTGCTAAATAGAGCAATGTTGGCTGGTCAAACATTATCTTATTCTGTTCTCTACAAAGTGTGTGATTTTAGGAATCTAGTCCAAGTTTTATTAGGAGCTTTCACAAAGGGACTTGAATTTTCTATCTGCATTTCTAGACAAGAGTAAACAGGACTTGCAGCATGTGAGGAAATGCAGTGAGCTTCAAAGCATG
The DNA here is from genome assembly GCA_039654755.1 of Calcarius lapponicus. Taxonomy (NCBI): domain Eukaryota; kingdom Metazoa; phylum Chordata; class Aves; order Passeriformes; family Fringillidae; genus Calcarius; species Calcarius lapponicus. The sequence goes on along the minus strand of CM077464.1, from coordinate 110,937,913 downwards.
CATCCAAACCCAGAGCCTGTGTTCACATTCTCTACCAGGGAAAGGGCTGGAATTCTTAAAGCAGGGGGATTGTGTTACAAACAGGCAGGTACAGTTAGTAGAGGCTGCTCACACTCAGGAGTCCAGGCCACCAAACTTGAGGAAATTCCTGTATAAACTCTGTATCAGTTAAATAAACTGAAATTCCTTGAATTACCAGAAATTGAAAAGCAAAGTTGACTCTATTTGCTGTATACAAAAATGCCAGAGTTTCTAAACTTTTAAAAAGATCAGAACTTGTGTGTTTTTCCAGGGCTTCTCTTTGGCACTCTCTTGTTCTGAGAGCTGCTGGCTTCCCTGCAGCAGTGGGTGAGTGTCCTCTGCCCAGGCTTTTCTCTTCATTCCTTTACTGCCCATCATTCCCACTCCCAACAGGTATTACACTCTTCCTGAACTGCCTTCTCCCTGTTCCACTGTGTCCCAGTGTTCAGGCTGGCTGCTGGCCACATGTTTAACTGGCTAACATAATGTTTTCTGATGTGTCTTTGCCATGAATAAAAGTAAGTACGATGATTTAATGTATATACTGGTTCATCAGAACAAAGTTTTGAGTTATGGCACAAAACAGAAAAATATTGTCAATAGTGTGTCACTCTATTTCCTTGAAACATTTCTCACTATTGCAAAAATAGCCCCTAAGACTTGTACGGCACAGCATCTGCCTACAGCCTCCATTTGGAATTAATAACTAAGAATTGGTTTGTCTTTCACTGTGATTCTCATTCAGGGAAGAATAGATAAAATATTCAGCACTTACTGGGTGGTACACTGCTCCTTGCAGAACCTGGCTGTCTTTTAACATCCACAAGTATAAAGCCACAAACTTTATTCTGTCCCAGAAGGGCTCTTGCTGCTGATATTCTCATTAAATCAGTAGCAGAAATCACACTTCAATACTATATATAGACTTCATATGCAATGTCTGTGTGTCTCTACATATCAGAGATTTATCCTACACATTTTAGTAAGAAATCAGTAATAGTGATCATATTTTTTCTTGGTTGCAAGGAATCTTATTTCCTGAGGCATCTCTGCCTTTTTATATCCTTATTTCTTTAAAGTGTGTACATATATATAAAATGTTTCCAAAGACACTGTAAATGGTCAGTTTGATGGTAGCAGAAGTGGACCTCAATGAAAGAAGTGTACCTTCACTTAAAATACTAATTTTAAATCTATTGAGTTTTTAATGTCTTTAAAAATGAATTCAAATATTTTGATCAATTTTTTATTTAAAATTATCTGATATAGTTTAAAATATCTTTTGAGTTAAAAGTTTGTCCTAATTTGAAACAGTAATAGCCATCCATGTGGGAATATTTTGATTATTTTATCTTCCTTTTCCCTTCAAAAGAAAACCTCTGAAGCTGCTGATTGTATGTAAATTGCATGAATTTAATGGACTAAATTTTTTCTCAGGCTGCACATGCTGGGTCCGGTTGCTTCTAGTGAAACTGAGATCATATGGATCCAAAGGTAGATTTTAGCCCAGTGTGTGATGGTCTTCTGGCCAGCTTTCTAGCAGTAAATTAAAAAGTGCTTTCTCAGTGCTGTGCTGCTGGCTCTGTGGTTTACTGCAGAGGAGGTCCTTTATATTAGCTGAAGAGCTAAGCAAAACAGCAATGCTAATTTTTAAAAGGGTCAAACACAAAGGGAGGGAAGCCAAGAATTCCTGGGCAAGTTCTGTTTCCTAACAGTAGCTGAGATTCTACATGCAGTCTATCTTGCAGCACTAATACTGAAAGGAGTGTGATTGTTTTTGTTGCAGCTCCATTATTCTTACTTTTTATGCAGTCATCTATAGTGATCTGAATATTTTTGTCTTTTCCAGAGGTTGTTTATCAGGTCATGATAGCAGGTGACTATAAGGAAGATGAGAGAAACATATGCATCCTCAATGGCAATGCTACATTTTTTTTGTTTTTTTAGATTCCAAATATCAAAGTATCAATACAAATAATACCAAAATGACAATTGCAGAAGAAAGTTATATAAAGTAGGAATCCATTATTCCTGTTGTTCTATTGCCAGAAGAGTCCACTGGAAGTTTTATAGGGGATGGGAGGATGAATGTGTGCACAGGTTATGGGTGGTTGATCTTTTCACATGTAGTGTATTTTATTTTATCTTTACAAAATCATTCTTGAAAATAGATTATTATCTGGATCCCTTTAATGGTCTCTCTGTAGGTGAATAATGGGTAATTTTGAATTTGTCATTTCTCTAGTTGTTATGATTGAAATTGTTTTCTGAAACACGCTGAGGAGAAGACAAGTGCTGTATGTGTGGGTTGATGGCAACCACTGATTGCACCTGTGATTTGTGAAAGCCTTCAGTCAGCAGCAAACTAAATGGGATCTGATCAAACTATCATTTGGATATTCAAGTCCTAGACCAAGAGTGCTGTGATATTCACTTATGTCCTTCCATTCTGCTCTTTACTACTATGTAAACTACTGAAGATTGTTTTTAATGGCTTCTATTGTGGTTACCGCCTCATGCATGAGCAGATTCAGTCCTTTTTGCTGTCTGCAAATGTGCTGTCAGTGTACGTTCATGTCTGACACAAAAGCTCAGACTCTAATCCCTGTATTTTATCTTGAATTCCTGCATCAGCACCTGTGGTGTTGAGTTTTGCAGGGACTCCTAGTCCCTCTCAATCCTGAGATTTGCAGGAATCTCTAGAAATTGCAGATTGCAGTGCTGAAGTTAAGAATAAATATTTCTTGGGAAAACAGGCCACTTGAGAATTGGTGGATGACATCTACATTAAATGGGCTTAGTGTCAGTGATTTCCAGAGGTTTTCACCACACTATTTAACTGGTTTTGGCATTTTTTGGAAAATATTTCAAACCAGAGCTGTCCCAGGTGTTCTTCAACAAAAGAAGATAATGTTGAAATTAAAGCAGTTCTGAGAAAATTTTCATCTTCAAAGGCTTCTTGAGTGAGGCTAAAAGGTTTTGGACCAATATTTCAAAAGCTTCCAAGAGCAGTTATCCTAGGGTGACATTGACTGACAGGATCAGGAACTAGAAAATCTGTATTTATCTGTTTGCATAAAGGGGAGTGCCAAGAATATCTCTCAGGTGTTGCAGACTTTTCTAAAGAAGATGATAGCCTTAGGCCATCTTCTAAATGCTCCTGTACTGGAGCCACTATATCTGTCATGGGGTAATAAAGTGAAGGTTTTTCTTTTAGAAAGACTGTGCTTTGAATCCTTCAAAATGTTTTTGTTCATGTTTTGCAGAATCAAAGTTGATAACTGTTTCTTTGCTCAGACAGGTGAAATTTAAGTACCTGAACTGACATATGTATTTCGAGCAATCCACCTGTGTCAGTAGTTTTCTGTATGCTGGAGCCCATCACACTAACTTAATCAGGGGTAGTAAAGTCATGCTTTCCCCAGATTGTTTTGTGATTTGGGGACCGAGGAAATATCTAGCTCTGAAGTTTCTGATGATTCCTACATGCAGAATATGGAACAGTCTCAAAAAGCTGCCCTACCTGGATCATCAGGTGCCATCAGCAACAAATCAAATTTATGTTTGAAGTGCAATTAATAGATTTGATTGTGGTGTTTACCATTCACAGCTCTCCCTTAGGTTGTTGGCTTTTTGTTGTTATTGCAATGGTTGTATTATTTCTTCTGATGGCTTCTATTTGCAATTGCAGAAGAGGAAAACCTGCTTGTGTTCTGTGAAAGAGAACACACTAGGCATTTCATTTCACTCTTTTGGGTGTTGGTCCTAATTTTTGCTCTTACATTGGATATAAAAGATAAAGTACCCTCTCCCAACACTGTAACACTTAGGAGGAATAACATTCTATTCATGATCAGGGTTGAAATAGTGTGTTTCAGCATAAGTAACTTTTCTGCTCTATCCAGTGGTAAAAGCTTTCCACCCAGAAGAAATAAGGTTAATTTATTCTCACACCCATCTTCAGATCCATGTTCTGCTTCTATAAATTTTTAACTTAGCTTTAAAAAAACCCCGTTCTCTCAGAAATGGTTTGTAATTATTATTGAGGAAGGAAGGTAAGCAGTTTATGAAGGGGATGTTAGGAATTGCAAAGTAATGATCTAGGATTTGAACGAATTTGTCAGGATTCTGTTGTCTTGAGGGACATTTGCAATTTATCTAAGCCGAAAAAAGATTATTAGAAGTGCTGTTCATTCTCATTGTTTTTTTTGCAAGCACTATATATTTTAAGTTTTCTGGAAGCTTGGGAACAGGTCTGCCATACAGCTGTTTGTCATACATCTGTTTCTGTTTCTAATGTGCATTTCAATTAGATTAAAGTAGCTACACAATGCTGATCCTTTCAAAATAGAAAGTATTCCATGGGCCAAGTAGTCTTCTTTACACAGTGTAAAGGGAAAAACTATTATAGATCAGATTTTGAAATATCTTCATCTTCACTTCTCTATTTAAAATAATATCAAGGATATCTGTGAGTGCTCTTACTCTAGGCTTCCCCTTCCTCTCCAAACTAGCTTTGCCACAGAGAAAAACATCTGTGGACAGAATTCTTGGTTTACCAGGAGCAGCCTGCTGGTTTCCACACACAGATCTGTTAGGCCAGTTCAGTGGCCCTTTTTTACAATTACAATTCCATGCTGCTCTTTATTTTCAGTCAATCCCATATCATAAGGAGGCCAAGCAGGTATTACAGTTGGACTCTTTGGTAAGATTTTATTCTTTCCCTTTTTAGTGCTTTGACATTTAGCAACAATTTGTGCATAAATTGTTGTTGAAATTTGAGTGAAAATAGGACTGATTTGCTGATATTAAAACATTCTTAAATGCCATTGGCAATGGTGCCTTATCAGTAGGGTAAAGCACAGGAAAAGCACGTGCAACAATTATGCTGTGTGGACTGTGCTGTTGCTGAATTTTCCTGGGCTAACAGAAGCCCTTAAGTGAATTAGAATAATGGAATAATTATTTTACTTCCTAAGAAATCTCACAGTCTGCAAAGAATAGCAAAACAGCTCATGGTTTCTCTCTGAAGGGTGGAATTCTGTTTGCCCTATTTTCTGGCCTTTTTGAGTAATCTGGTTTTGAATCTAGCTCTTAGTGATGTTTCATTAAGGGCAAACTGACTGCCTTTAATGAGAAGAAAATTTTTGAAAGTTGCTAAATAGTATTAAGTTCAAGAACCTGTAGTGTTTTTGTTGGCATTAGCTTCTCAGAAAGGAAGTGTAAAATGACAGCCTTCATGCAAAAGTTTTCAACTGCACAAAGTTTTCAATTTTTAATCTTTCATTTCCAGTGCTGTTCATTACACACTCTCATACTTGCTCCGTTCCCCACCCAAGCAGAGTCCACTGCACAGCACTGGGAAGGAAAGTTAGAAACAAGAGCTGCATTGCTTAATCAGGTGGCTTGGCAGTGAACATTTCAAGTCCACAGCCTTGGTGAGGATTAGCAGTAGATATGCCAGAGCTATCTATTAGATCCTGTATGAGGTTTCTGAGCTCTGAATCATAGTTCCTTGGCCTGACAGGAGTATTGTGACAACTGACCATCTAGTAAAACCTTTTTTTTTCCTTTTTTTTTTTTTTGTGTTCTTATACCTCTTATTCTAGTCACTTTTTTGCCAATGTATACCAAATTCTCATCTATATTTTGGGAATTGTGAAAAAAGTTACTGACTTGGATGAAAAAAAAGGTTGATTCTTTTTTTTTCCCCAAAAAAATAGTTTCTGCGAACAGAAAGGCATGTTTTAATTTTTTCAGACAGATTGGAAATCAAGATCTGTAGGATTATGAGGCAATTGGGATTTAAAAGTGGTGACTTTAATGAAGGTAGAAGACACCTTCCTGTAGTGTTAATACCTCATGGGAGCTCTGCTGTCTTCTGTGTAATACAATCCAATTGGTGTCAAATTCCTCACATTGTAGACATTTGTGGATAGAGTTTGCAAATCTGCCATTTTTCAACCCAAGTTATATTACATATTTCAGGAATCTTCTAACTTGGGCCATTCAGTTTTGTAGTAGGAAGAAACATTAACTGTTGTAAACTTCCAAGCAGATTCTAATGTCTTAATTTTGATAATGCCTATACATCTCACTTGGCAGTTTTGGCATTCACTACTTGAAACAAATTTTTCAGATCAAAGGGAGATCAATCATCAGCATTGCTTATTTTTCTGCCTTATAATTGTAGTCAGCACGCTAGAGAGGCTCCACATAGGCTCTCTATTTGTGATTTGGTAGTGGCAGTATTTTTGTGTTCAGGTGGCACTGCTGACTTTTTAGCACTGCTGACTCTCACCACCTCTTGCATTCTTTTGGCAGCGTTTGGGCTGGCACTTAAGCATTGGAGATGCTGAATTTTTTAAATTTACACTTGATACAGTAAAAAATGCAATAGGAAAGGCATAATGGGTATAAACATTCAAAAATTGCTGCTTGCCAGATGAAGAAAGACCAAGATTTTACCAAGTGCTGTCCTGTGTGACCAGAATAGTGTGTTCATTTAATCAGTGAGGAGACCACTTACTGTTGCTACCCATGGCACACTCAAAGCAGGAAACAGTAATGTACTTGCTGCCATGGACACTTATAAGCATTTTAAAGTGGCAGAATCAAAAGCAAACAGAATTGAAATGGGACATGTAATTTATATCCCTCAGACATGCTTATTTGCTGAAATTTGTAATAGCAGCTTTCCAAGCTCTGGAATTCATTGAATTTCTGAACTTATGGTTTATCTGTAATAGAGCTGTGTACTTGACTCACAGAGACTCTGTCTCAGCAAAAACATTAATTGCATCACAGCCACTAAATAAGAAAAGTGCAACCCTTATGGAGTCCTACACTTGCATATTTACTGCTCTGACTTCTCAGATTTGCTAACATCCACTTTCCTGATGTATTGTGGAAGTTTTAATTCACCTTTAACACTAGATACTGCACAGAACAACAAAGGCTGTAAGTTCCTACTTCCTATTCCACATAGTTTTCTTCTTCTTCTTCCCAGCTGTATGTTTATTACCTATTTTTAAACTTAATTTCTGTATGTGAATATCAGAGGCACTTGTTTTACTCTCTGCTGAGGTAGGAAAATTTCCTCTGTTAATGTGAGTGGAGACAACTGAGTAGAAAGGATCTGACAGAATTGTACCAGAGTGCAAAACAAATGTTTTGCAAAAAGCTTCTTCATTTTACCAACATTATAAAATGAAAACTAGGGAAAAAGTAAAATCATAGGAAATGCTTTCATTTCTTTTGAGGTGTTTTCATGTTCTAGCTTTTAGTATGCAGTTGTAAGTAACAATAAAATTGCTTTAATTTAAGTAATACAAGTCTTTAGATGATACCTTTCTGTGAAAAAAACCAACCAAACAAGAAAATTAGATTGTAATTTTGAAATTCTGAACTATAGAGTGACAAAGATGATCATGAAGACTCTAATGAGTCTGAACTATTAGAGAAATATTGTTACTGAGAGTTATGCTATCAACTCAATCGAGCTATTTTTATTAGTGTAGAGATATTCAAAATATTGGACTGACAGGGCACTTTGATCTCAGTTGCTCTTTATTTTTTGTGCTTAAATAGCAATTGGCAACTACTGACAATGTGTATAAATTACAAATAAAAAATAAAGAATGCTTGCAAGTCTTCTTCAAAATAGTTCTGAAATAAAACTTGAAATACAATACTAGAATCCATTGAACTTCAGCAGAGCTCTTGGCTTTTGTACATCTGGGGATGTATTGGTATATTTTACTGATTCTCTCTTGGTTGTTTTTTTGTTGTTGTTGTTGTTGTTTTTTTTGGGGTTTTTTTTGGTTTTTTTTTTTTTTTTTGTTGGGTAGGTAAGATTTTTTTTCTTATTTCTACTCTGTTGTTGTCATCTAGTGAAAAGCACAGTATTAACAGACATATGCTTTTTCATATTTCAAGAGGAAACTTCTACTAAGCTCTCTGTTTGGAATTTAGCAAACAGGCAAATCCATCAATTTGTTCTGTAAACTTTGGGGACCCAGGTCAGAATGTGGGTTAAATGTTGTTAAGGACATATGAAGCTCAAAGTAGCCATTTCTGTTAATTCTTATGGCTTCTCCCTCCTTTCTCTCCCAGTTTTCCTGATGAAGGGGGTATAATGAGCCTTTCCATAGCCTCTGCTCTTATGGAAGAGCAGGCAGCAATTTGCTGAGGAGATGCAGAGCTGTCAAACAATTACTTATTTTGCTTGTGCTCAGGGCTTCACCCTTCCAGAAAGAAATTCAGACTGACATCACTGTTTGAGCCCACACAACACACTAAACCTTGTGGGATGTATTTTAAAGGGCTTCATTAAAAATTGCAGGTTTGGGGACATCCAGGCTGTGCAGAACTTCTTCTACTGACTCCAACTTGATCTCTCCTCTTTGCTTTTGTCTTCTGGCAAATCCTGGTGAAGTAAAATTCTATGCTATACACCCACACTAGGTCCAAATGGTAGATAAGTTTAACATAATTCCTTTCAGCTCCATTTGTGTTGCAGTTTTGGCACCAAACGTGCACCTACACGTTACTCTTTGTCTGCTACTGGCACAGCACCAGATTCTTCATGCTGCCAGGAACAGTGGCAGCTGTTGCTTTTGCTAAAGCATAAGCCTCTTCCTGCTGGACAAGGAAGAGGAGAGTGCAAGATCTCTTAGGTTACCTCTTTTTTATAGAAAAGGCTTCACATTTCTCCCTTTCACAATACATTGCAATCTCAAACATCTTTGTTGCTGATGTGTTCTATGTAGGGTTGGAATTTTAGTGACCCTCAAATGTAAGAGTCCTATTTGCTTGCCTGTCTCCCAGCCTTCCTCAGTTCCTAGCTTCTTATCAACAGACTGCTCTGCAGTCTGGAGTCCTCTTTGGGATGAGCATAAGACAATACCTCTGGCACTACTCAGGGTTGGGCTGAGAATTGTCCTTCCTGAGAAGGAACTGCTTGTTCTTGCAGTGCTTGCCCAGGAGTGGAGCTCTAAGCCATGTTCTTGGTGCCAGATGACATTTTTGCCTGTCAAATATGATCCTATATGAGTCATAAAACTTTCAGAAGAATTGCAGTTTTTTTGCCTTGAGAACTGCTTGACAGAGTCTTTGCCACAAAAAGCGCCCTGGAGATTTCTCCAGAGTACGGGGAAAACCAGGGATTTTTCTCTCCAGAGGCAGTAAGGCCTCTGTGTTCTGAAGTGTAAATGCCAAAGAGCAAGGAAGAGCTAGATACATAGTGGTAATAAGGGCACTATTTATCAGTGCACCCAGTGAGCTTTCAAATTGGTTATTTATGTGTGCAGTACTCTCCTAATAGACGTTCTCCTTCATCTCCTTGCTGTGCATATGCAGGGACGTCGCTCTGCAGGCAAAAATGTAAATGTGCAAGTCACTCATGAAGCTCTGTAAATGAGCCCTTCTATAATGCTGTGACTGACAGGGCAGTATTATTTTTCTGATGGTTGTTGATGTCATGGAGTGGCAGTTGTTCACTGCTCTGTTTTTTAACATTATAATTGAATAAAATAGCTTCCTGTTTTGTGCCTCCAACAAGAAGAGATGTTTACCCATGGAAAATAGTGAATTACTGAAATGTTTGTTTAATAATGAAATAAGATCTAGAGCCTGGCTAATGCTGATTCCACTGTGTATGTGCGTGTGTATATCAGATTTACTGTACTCTTGTTGACAAGGGTAAGGATCAGTTTTCTCTTCCTTTTTCTTTTCATAAACTCATGCAGTGTGTGATCATATGAAGTAGCTCCTGTCCTATTCCTCCACCACTAAAAATAACAGTAAGGAATTTTTTGATAAGTATCACTGAAACTGATGGACATTTCAGATTTAAATTCAATGCAGTGGGTTCCACAGCTGAATTCACAGAAGGCAATGCTATCAGGAAAGCATATATGTCAGAAGGAGAAAAAGAATTGTTATTGTTATCGAGGTTAACTGAAGAGGATAATTAATACATGGTCTTGTAATGGACCAAACAGTCTCACTGGGAATAAAAGGACTGAGCTCTGTGCACATCACCCTGCTCTGTCCTCTCTAAAGGCTCTTGCTCACCTCTTAATTCCTGTGCTTTGTTTCCTTGATACAGGACAGTGGAAACAGAAAGAGTGGCAGTAATTTATTTTGAGGAGCAGAGAAGGGTGCTTGAGAGATTAATACAGGTTCAAAGAAAGGCTGGTTACTTGCAAGGAAAAGACATGTTGAGCGTCAGCACATAACTAGAAGCCACATCCTGCTCAGGAAAATTGCATTTGAAATTATTAAGGGCTCAGGAATCCACAGGAGGAAGAATTGTATATGGTTTTCTCTAAACATCTCCTAATAACCACTGATTAGGAGATAGGATATTGGACTAAATGGATGCTTTATCTGACAAACTATGGCCATTCTTATGCTTTATGAAATGGGAAGGTCTGAGATCACCTTTGTACCTCCAGTAATTCAACCCCTGTTCTATATAACAATGTGAAAGGGAATGGAGATGATTAATAGATAGGGTTGATTTGGACTGGCGTTGTAGTTATGTTCTGAACTTATGTTTCAAACATGACCTGTGATGGAAATAAAGCATAACCAAATACATAACTGTGACAAATTAATATTAAACAGTCCTTGTGAAAAGTGGTGGGAGTGAAATGTGTCCTTGCCTTTTTATCAGTTCATTTAGAAAAGTCTCTATAATGTTTTCTACTACAGAAGTTTCTGTGAGTCAGCACTGTACACCACCTTTTGTCTGATTCATGGTGTTCCTCTTCCGAAACTGCCTGCTGTCTGTTGCTACCAAAAGAGTGGTTTTTTTCGTTAATCCCCATTAGGAAGGTTGCCTTGGTGTTGTGGAATTGTGGAAGGAATTTAACTTAGTTTATAATGCTTGTTTCTGCAGCATGTTATTTTCATTAAAGTTGTATTGTAACATAGGAAAATAAAGCAGATGCACTATTGAATCCAAAGGTTAAGGAGAACAACGTGGTAATTCATAATTGGTCTTGAACCTGCCGCTCTCTGGTCTGCAGTACTGCCTCTTGCATGTGACCATGTTCAAATAGATTCGATTGCTAAGGGTGTAAGGTGGTGTTTTCAAGGTCTGGGCTGATGGTATCCAGCCCAACAAGAGTAAAGCAACCTTCATCATCCAGGATTTTGGTAGACAATCTTTAAGAGTGGGTGTTATGACAGCCTGCATTTGCACAGCAAGAAGTTTCAGTCTCACTCATCCCACTCAGCTCATTCACTTCCAATCTTCTCCTTTTAGAAGGAACAGTTACCCATCTTGCTGCTCTCAGAGATGCTCTGTCGACAAGCAGCCCACTCAAAATGTTCATTTAACCTGAGTGCCTGCTACCTCGGAGTTTGCAGACATCAGTGTCTGTCTGCATGTGGGCCCTCCCCCATCTCTGTTCCTTAGAGGAGAACGAACCCAACAAGTGCCTTGTTCTTTTCATGTGATTAATCAGACTCATTATTATCAGGAGTGGTTTAGTTTGTAGGATCCCCTCATGCAGTCAGACTGTCTCAAAATAGCCAAAGATGTTGTAAGGTTAATTGCCTTTCCCTTGTTTTTGACTGGTTCCTAAACAGGATATCTGCCCTTTAAGTGGAGCTGAAATTCCATGTGGCTGTATGATTGCAGGACTGTGTCACACTGCTGCTGTTAGAGCTGAAGCCCAGCCCTGTGCATTACTGACTAGTAAAATATGTTTCAGGTAGCTGAAATCTCAGCTGTATAAACTGTTAAAGCATGTTCCAAATCTTAATTGCATTCTCACCTGAGAGGTAATATGAGAGAGGGTCAGGATATATTCAGAGATTTGTCTTAATGTAGAATGGCTCGCTAACTCATTCCTGTCTTCCCTGCAATATGAGGAATATGAAGAATTCTGGGTGATTTAGAGTATGAAACTGATAGCTAAGAGCTCCTTTAGAACATCTGGAGATTTTTCTCTCAAGGAGACAAGTGAGAGTATATATTTGTACCTTGGTTAGCGATTCACAGTACTTCAATGACACTTATATCAGAATTCAGATCTTAAATATGTGCTCTCAGAAAACAAGTGTTTGATGAACTTGTTATTCCAGCAAGATTTGGTGCACACTTCAACTTGCTTTCCTTGAGAAAGCACTCTTACTGAGAGCAGTGTTGAGCATTTGACATATCTAGTGTGAAGACAGCTCTTTTGGGGTAGAACAACTGTATGTTAACTTGTAACCAAAGAATCTCTAATTCTAGCTCTATATGTTGTTGGCCCATTCATAAATCTAGACATCATAGGAGAAAGTAGGAGAACATTCCTATAAATTAAGACCTAGTTTCCTGCTCTAAATGAGAGTGTCTTTAAAATACCAGCTGCCACTGATATCACCTTGCAGAATCTAAGATGTACAGGGAAATTGGGTTGGGGCAGAGATTTAGGCCATGAGAATGTGAATGTCTGAGGCAGAGAATTGAAGTGAAGGATGCAATAGTTCCAAGCATCAAAACTCAGAGCATCTGTTTGCTTGGGCTTTCTTTGGCATTGTCTTTTCTTCCCCCATTTCCAAATTTCCTTAAAAAACAGAGAGAAATCTAACACAGTGATGACTGCAATGAGTTTGGAAAGTTCACAGCAGGAATCTGGAATTCTCATGTCTTCAAAAATAAAGCTGGTGTCACTTTGTATCTTGCTGGTCTCAGTGGGATCTGGAAGGAAGAACTGGAAGCTGTAATGCAATGTGGTAAGACATTAACTTGAGGTAAAAAAATCACTGTACATCTTGTTTTGAAAATTAGAATCATAGAACTGTAGAACAGAATTCCACTGGACCAGGTTGCCCAGTGTGCCCTTAATCACTCCCAGAGATGGGGCATCTACAACTTCTTGTGGCAACTTTTTCCAGTACCTCGGTAAAGCATTTCTTCCTAATATCTAATTTATATCTACTCTTCTCTAGTTTAAAGCCAGTACCCCTTGTTCTATTGATTACCTCTGACGTGGAGAATATTTGGACTAAAGGTGTCCAAAGGGTGTTCAGAGCAGAGCACAGGAACAGTGTGGAGCAGTGTGAAAGGTGAAAGAAGGAGGTGTTGGCACCAAGAGGTTTAAGAAATATTGGTCCATGAGTGAGAAGTCTATGCCTAAGCCTAGAGAGTGTCCTATGCTTCAGCAAGAATGTGGCTGCTGCCTGATCCAAAGATACTTTCCCTCTGCTCTTAGAATGTTTTTCTTGTTAGAGGGGTGATGCTTTTCAATTCCTGGAAGAGGATCTCTGCATAGGTGAAAGAGGTCCCAGTTTGCTGTTTTCAGATACGAATACATATTCTGTAGATAGACTCCCTTTTCAGGCTTAAGTAACAAAACCAGTTGTAGATTTACTTCCAGCCTTCCAGCATTCTGGGATAAGGGTTTGACAGCTGCACATTTCCCAAAGACACGTCCTGCCCTGAGCAAGCAGCATTTGATGGCTGATTTTCTGTCATTGCTGATACTTGTGGATAAAAGCAGCTCCTGGGTGGTGATGAAGATGTGAGCTCATCCCACAGCCTCTTTTATGACTGCCCCAATACCCAATGCAGGGCATGGGGCCCCTTTTCTCTCTCCCCCTTCTCAGCTCCCAGTGTCTGTGGCAGGCTTCTCTGGAAGCCTTTCCATAAAATTCACCCTGCAGCGATGGTGACAGACAAGGGACAGGAATTCTAAATGTGCTGCCCTTGCCTCAGTGGAGTTTAATGCTGCACTCATCAGCTGGCTGTGGGAAGGGAGGCTGGAGTGAGCCCAGAGAGGAATGCTGTGGTTTGCTGAGCCTCCTGTGTGCGAGAGGGCAGCTCTGCAGTGGGTTCACGGCTGCTGCCCCATGTGCACCAGGCTGGAGTGGACCTTGCCTCTGGGGTGGACCTCATCTCTGTGGAGTTCCCAACAAGGAGCAGGGACCAGTGGTCATAGCTGGACAAAGCCCCTTCTTCCCTGAGCTCTTCCCAAGTCACCGTGCCTCTGCTTCTGCTGGGTGGAGGGGAAAATAATACTTGATAAGAGAAGAAGCTTTTGGCATTAGCAGTTCATTGTTGCTGAGATGTTGTGATAGATGAAGGTGAGAAAACTGTGAGCAAGCTGCTGGCCCCAGTGCAGTCTCTGCTTTAGGTGCAGCCCCACTCAGCAGCTGCACCAGGCGCTGTCGGGAGATGAGGTGCCACCTCCTGCCCCTTGCAGAGGCAGTGGCCACTGGAGAACGTGGTGTGAGGGACAGGTCTCCACGAATCTGCTCTTGCCCCTTGGCATCCCTGTGATGGCCATGAGTGCTTGCTGTCCCTGCAGGCCCAGGAGTGGTCAGGAGGTGTTTGGGCTGTGGTTGCCTGTATCCAAGGATGAACATCACTTTCCTCTCCTGGGTAAGACCCTCTTGCCTTTTTTCCAAACTCAGTCATTCCTGATGTGTTTTGTGTTTATGATACCTTCTGAGAAACTCTTGCTTTAAAGTAGCCTTATTCTTAGCAAAAATAGACAGCTGCCCAGGGGGGAGGAATGTACTAAACCTTGTAATCTGGTTACCTTGGTAACATCTGTAAGAAACTATTGCTAAACCACTTTCTATTTTTTTCTTCATCTCCTTTATGCAAGTACATATTTCTGTTTACTTGACAAAAGAGCAATTTATACCATACCCATTGTGGCCATTCTCCTTACCATTATATTGACAAACAAATTCCCATCTCTAACAAGCAAGGTTAAATTACTGTAAGAACAGATATTTGACTTTATAGTAGAAACTGAGATTTGCTGTCAAGTTGTGGCAAAACAGACCTTCTGTTTCTGCCCTGAAATGCGTGGGATGGTCCTGCGGCCGCCTGAGCTCCCAAAGAACGAGACTGGACTCCTCGCTTTGCAGTCTTCAGGTTGTTTATTGTTAGTTGTCTACAAAATTTTCTTTCTGCCTAACTGGGATCTGACCAGCAAGGCAGCTAAGGGCACTCTGACCACCCACAGGGCGGTCACATCTTTTTATAGTAAAAACTACGTACGAGATATTTACCTTTTCTTCTCAATACTTATCACCCTTATTAACAAGTGCACCTTCACCACAGACCAATGTAAAAGTGCTAACATCACCACCAAAGATGGATGACAAGAAGAAGGAAGAAGAACCACGAGACACACCCTGTTTCTTCCATCTTGCTTCCATAATCCCCCTGTACTAAATTCCTAAAATTTACATTTCACCCCGTGAACATATCATCCCTGCACCATTTAAACTCTAGTGATTCCCATATCCTCATACACAGATGGCGCATCCCTAGAAGGATCAAAATCAAGCTACCAACTGCTTCTGGCAACATTCCAGGACCGACGAGCCCCCCAAGGGTTCTTTCGGTAACTCTGGACCTCCGGAGTGAGAGTTCCCACATCAAGTAACTAAGCTTTTGCAAAGAAAAGCAGAAATCTTATAAAACTTTTCTATTGTTTCAGAGTATTACAATGCTTGATCACATTTACTCAACACAGGAATTCTTTTGAGTGGTCATGTTTTAGAACAAACATAAGGTTCTTTTTTCTTCTGCATTGTAACATTCTCACACATTTGTAAGGTTTAGTTGTCAACCATATGTCATACAGGGCAACAAAAAAAGAAATTAAAGCATTATTGCTAGGCAAAACAAACAGCTGTGCTTGAGAATTGGCTGTTCCTGGACCTAGCTCTTAGCACAGCTCCCATCACTCCCATCCAGCCCTCTGTGTCCTGGTAGAGGTTCCTCTGCACTGCGTGAGCCAGGACACTGGAGTGCCAGCACACAGAAATTCCCAAGGGATCACATGTGTATGCTGCTGGATAGGCAGTGTCCCCACCTTTTCGGTGGTTCTCTGTATCCTTTAGTTACTCACTTGTTTCTGTCTTTGCTGCTGACAGCAGGGAATTTTCTGAGCCCTTCAAAGGGAAGAGGATCCCTCACTCAGTGACCCATTCAGTAGCTGATTTAATTAATTTGAAACTAACTGTCACTTTTTAAACTGTTAATCAAGAAGCCAATTATCTGTTAACAGTCCTAAACACAACAGTAATCAGTGTTTCTCTGTTAAAAATATCTGGATTTCCTTCTGTTATCTCAGAGCTTTTAAAATCAGTTGGAAGTGTGTCTATTTAAAAAGAAATAAAGACCCTATATTAGAATTCCATTTTCTATTTTGGAATAGTAAAAGTGCTTATTTATTTCTGAGAGTATGTTAGAATTTTAGCCTTTTTAAAATGTTGTGGCCTTGAAGACAAAAGTCTCAGGGCATGATATAAGGTTTATTAAGGATAAATCCTGATCTTTTTATTCACTTACATAGCTGAAATCCTCAAGCAGCATTGCTCTGTTACAAGTTTGTTTGGTATACACATTTAAAAGTCTTATTCTAGGAATGTTATGTCATTTATTGTATATGCACTGGTATTCCCAAGAGGTAATGTAAAAGTGATACATACCAAAGCACAGTTGGTTGTTTTTTATTGTAGCCATTAGTTATACAGCTGTTTTACAACAACAAAAAATGGTCCTCAAATAATTTTTTTTAAATTATGACTCTTAATTTGTATTGTTAGAAAATTCGATTCCCCCCCCCCCAGGTTTACAAAACAAACCAATTTTTAAAAAATATGTTCATACTGGATGCTCAGTCCTGTATATATTTATGGCAAATAAATATATGGAGTGCAGAAAGTAAGAGAATGATGTATGATAGCTTGTCTCTGGCTTTTCTAATTCAATTGAATTAGATCACTAGCCATTTATCCACTATTTTCTTCTCTTTTAAAAATCTCATCTGAGAGCGGTGAATACTTGTTTTTTACTATAATAATGATGGTGAGTCAACAATTTGATTAATCATGTAGTCAAAGCATGAGTATTTTCTGAGCACAATTGTTAAAGGATGTGTCCTGATGGGTTTTTTAAATTCCTCATGTGTATAAATGTGTTTGCTCCTTTGCCGTAGAAGTTGTTTAGAAGGGCCTAAAAAAGATGGTGTATTAAGGTGCTAATATATGAAGGTCCATCTCATTCCATATCTCCAATTTCAATCTGAATGCATTCCTGACTACTGACCTCCCAGTTTTGTTTCCAGCTTCATAGTCTGCAATAAGCAAATGCTTGTAGAGCCCTGGGCAGGTGTTTGCACCATTAGCAAAACCATGTAAATTGCCAGCACAGAGGTGCTTTAGAGAAGAAGAAGAGGGCAAAGTGAGTGCCAAATTCTACTGCCATTTAGCCCTTTGAAAAATAAAATGTTTTACTAGATAGCCTGTTGGCCAAAAGATTGTTTAGAAGTAAAGAAGGGCTGAGTGGTAGGACAGGTGACAAAATCCAGCGCTGACAAGAACAGGATACACCAATCCATAAGTATGTGAAGACACATATTAAAATCATACAATCCAGCTGTAAAATCTTAAGGATAACAATGACACATCCAGAGTTTCTGGATGGAGTGTTCAGGCTTATAGTTTAGTCCACTATTTATCAATATTTCAAAGTATATTATAACGCACAATGAATGAAAGAAGTGAATGGGCACCTGAACAAAATGAAGACAAGATCTTTATTTCTGGATCTTTATTTCTGGAATCAGCTCTTCTAGTGTAATCTCTGCTGCCAGCAGTGAACACATCAGATTTATTTACACTGTATCTCTGCAAAAAGATGTTTATGGGTATGACACGTGCTGTTCTGCACTTAAAACCTGAGATTCAGATTTTCTCTCCGTACCATGTGCACCTCTGATGATTTCAGAAATATGTGATAGTGCACTAATGAATGTGGTATAAGAATCTAAATAGATCCATAGCCATATGGACAGCCAGATTGATCAAGGCAGACTTTATCACTTTGTCCCTAAAAATCCTTTGTGATTATCCTTTATGTACACAATGGTGCTAAAGTGTCAGCCCAGACAATTTCCCTTTACTTAATAATATTTTTTTGATTTGCTTAAAGCTTTTACTTGAAAACATGGAGGAGTGTGTTTGCGCTTTTCACAGAAATTTACTGGTGCTACTAATAGAAAGGGCTTTGAAAAAAACATTGTGAATATATAAATTATTTTTGAACTGGACAGAGATGATTATGTGGCATGTGACTGAAAATGTATCTTTTTTAATAGATGATTCAGCTGCAGAGAGTTTTAATGGCAATGAGACCGTGGGACACAGTTCCAATGCTTCAGGGGGAACACACTGCAGGGAGATGGCAGAAACCAACAGTAATGGCAAAACAAATCTGGAGCAGGATGAGCAGCCTCTGAACCTGAGTGACAGTCCCCTCTCTGCTCAGCTGACTTCAGAATACAGACTAGATGATCACAGCAGTAATGGAAAGAACAAATACAAGACTCTCCTAATTTCTGATCTCAAGATGGAACGGGAGGCAAGAGAAAATGGAAGCAAGGTAAGATGCTTCCACATGGTCCCTATATGAAGCATGTAGTTCAGAAAAGAAAAAAATTTGTGAGGCCAAACTAAAGGTTTTTCCCAGCTAAGCAGGTAATGTGATGTGTCTAATGTTTGTCAGATCATTACTTAAATGCCATACATAGATTTTTATGCTCTGTTACACATTTATGATGCATATGTACATTAAGTGTATGTGGATGTATATGGCGAATATATATGTATAGGCAAATATATTGTGCTGACACACAGGCAAAAATGGTGTAGTTCTCCATCAGACATGAATTTTATCAATTTTATCAATTTTATAATTTATTAAGATGGTCTACATTACCAATTTGAAAAAAATTAAAGTATGTAAATTATACGATATATACATATATATATATATAAATATGTATAAAAATGGAGATATATATGTATGTATATTTACAGATGGCCATCTCATCACTTCTATTATGTATCTGTAGAATTTTCATGTTTTAAACCCAGCTGGCAACTAAGTACCTCACAGCCACTCTCTAACTCCCCTCTCTGCCTTGGTGGAGTCAGGAGGAGAATGGAAGAAAGGTAAAACCTATGGGTTGAGATAAGAATAGTTTAACAATTGAAATAAATTAAAGTATATTACTACTACTACTA
The DNA here is from genome assembly GCA_039654755.1 of Calcarius lapponicus. Lineage (NCBI taxonomy): Eukaryota > Metazoa > Chordata > Aves > Passeriformes > Fringillidae > Calcarius > Calcarius lapponicus. The sequence goes on along the minus strand of CM077464.1, from coordinate 110,918,839 downwards.
CTACTGATAATTGTAATGAAAAAGAATACAACAAAAAGTGACAGAGGAATAAAATAAAACAAACCACAAGTGATGCACAATACAGTTTCTCACCACCGACTGACCAATGCCTGGTCAGTGTCTGAGCAGTGATTGACAGTTTCTGGCCACCTTCCCCCAGTTTATATACTGGGCAGTCCTCTCTGTGGTGCAGAATATCCCTTTGGCCAGTTTGGGCCAGCTGTCCTTGGCTTGCTCCCTTCCAGCCATTTCTGCACCTGCTCACCAAGCAGAGCCTGGGAAATTGAAAAATCATTAACTTGGGATAAGCCCTGCTTATCATCAACTAAAACATCAGTATGATATCAATATTATTCTCATACTTAATCCAAAACACATCACTATACCAGCTACCAGGAAGAAAATGAACTCTTTCTCATCAAAACCTGGACAAGAATTAATCCATATGAATTTTAAGTGTGTATAGCCAAGAGAATTCCTACCAGTGAATTATCAGCATCTGAAAAGAACTGATTTGGTTTCTTCATGATTGTGTTATGCAGGCACCTAACCTGAATTAAAACTGACAAGTTTGCTTTAAGAAGCTGTAATCCCCTGAGGGCTTTTCACTGTTGTATATATTATGTGGGTAAGGAGAAGCAAGGGTGTTATTTTGTAGATAAAGACAGATCTCACAGATTAAGTTAGCTAGCTATCTATGATGGTTTTTCATGAGGGCCTACAGTAGGGAGGGTCAAGAAATAGCATATGTCATAGAATTTACCCATTGATCTTACTGGTCACAAGTTCCTTTTTTTTTTTTCTTCTTCTTCTTTTTTTTTTTTCAATTAGTATCTGATGACCAACTGGCTTACCACTTTTACAGCAGCAATAATAGGATGTGAGTCCTGGATCCAAAGACTATTAATGCTACTCACTGGCTTTCAGTAGCCTGACAACACAGATATACCTTGAATGGGCACATTTTTTTACAGGGCTTTGAAACAGGAGTGTTAAAATCCTTAAGCATACTTAGAAAGGGATAATACATAAGTGATATCTAGAGAACAACATTTAATCATACTAAGGTTTTATCACCTATTTTCATTGCCTGTGGAGTAAAAATAAAAACTTGTAATGATTTTGTAACTTTAGTGCCTAAATTTTAGTGGGTAGAATGAAGGGAGACTAAATGGGAGATTGTTAGTCTTTCTCATGGCCATTAAGCAAATCATGTATCCCAACACCTTCTCCATGAAATCTTTATGGAAAACTGTTTTTCTGTACGGAATACTTTTTTTCTCACAAACTTGCATTCTATGGAAAGTGTTCTGGCTAGCTGTAGTCTCTGCCTGTGTATGAACCCCAGTGCTGGATTTACTCAGTACTTTGAGTTGCACAGTGGGTCCCAAATTGGCTGATATGAACAGTATCGTCTTTTGCTTCAGGGCAGATTGTTCTAATGAACCTTTTATAGGCTCATCACCCAAATATTGACAGACATGCAGGCTCTTTTGCCTGAGGTGGGTTGTTGCTTGTGCCATCACTCTTGCAAATACACAAATAAGCTTGGCAAAGATGGGGAGGAGTCTTAATCTGACACTCATTTATAGCTAAGAGAAGAACATAGCCTAATGTTCACTTTTCAATTTGAATCAATTCCAACTCAGATGCAAGAAAAATGTATCAAAAAGTGTTAAAAATCTATAATGAATTTAGATGACAATCAAAGCCATCTCATTCTTTACAAATTTTGAGGCCAGAATCATCCCCCACATCAATACATTCTTTCACACTCGCTGTCATCCTGCCCACTCTATATTGCCAACAATATGCAGATTTGTCTCCTCTTTTTGTCCTAGTGAAACTCATGTTAATGCTTAGAGTTCATTTAAGTATATGATTAATTAGATATGCAGTAAAGATTATTAAATATACAGTGAAGACTTCAGGAAGAACACAATCCTGGGATAAACAAAATTTGTTAGAGATTTGTAAGATGTGTTACTGAAGAAAATATCTAGTTTCTAAATATATTTGAATTGTTGGGCTAGTACTGGAGGAAGAAATACATTATGCTTCCTCCAACTTCCTCAATGTCCCATTCAATCTGCAGAAGATATTCTCTTGGAATAGCCAAGACTGCGAAACTCAAAGGCAAAGGAATGGATCTCAGAAGATCTGTTGGCTGACATGTTCTGATAGATAACATTGTATCTCCTGCAGAATTTTGGTCAGAAGAAGCTGTTGCGATAAAAATGGTAGTTTTTCCATCATATTTTCTTTGAAAATGTGAGAGCTAAAAGGGAAATCTTTCTTGAAAATGGTTTTTTCTTTGTGGAAGTTAAATTTTCAGAATATTTATCTTGTCCATACCTATTTGAAGCAATTATATGCTTATGCTATAGAGAAGGATTGCAAAAACAATGGTATCATTCTGCAAAAAATCTTGGATGTCAAAACAGGGATACTTAACATTTTCCTAGAATCAGGCCTATGGACACAGAGGATATAATTAGTGATTTGTAAGAAATGTAGGGTTTGTTTTTTTCTTCCCTGAAAAAAACTCTGATAAATAACTGGAGATTAGATAACCCTGTGAACAACTACTGTATATTATTTAAAGAATAAGAAGAATGCTTGGTTCAGTTACTTCAGAATATGGCTTTTAAAACTGGCGTTAGTAGCCCTCTTTAAACAAGTATGTAATTTCAGTGGACAGTGCTGCTTTGAATCTTCAGTTCAGGCAGTGAGTATGTGTGGTAATCTCTTCTTTTTACAAAAGATCATGACCTGTGTGCGGTGGAGGGAGTTGGAAAATTGTAACAACCTTAAAATCTGATCCAAAATGTTTTACTATTTACTGAAAATTTGTTGTGCAAGGACAAAATAGGTTTTCATAGTTTTTAATGCATATACGTATACGTAATTATGTATACATGTTTATGTATATACATTTTATGTATATGTACTTTTATTGAGCTTATATTAGGAAACAGACCCTCTAGTGAGACCGACCTAGTTGTTCACAGCAGCAGAAATTTCTATAACCATTTAGGGCTAAATTGAAGTTTGTGAAATTTTGCATAGCTGCAAAAATACATACCTAAGTTTAACTTAACTGGTCTGGGTCTTTGTACTAGAAAACACTTCAAAAGTATTCATCAGCAAATGCTCTGCAAGTCTGGTTGTATGAATTTAAATAGTTACATGCACATATAAATTATTTTAGGTCATTACTTATGTGTGAGCCTGCTGGGTTTTTGTATGACTGTGGTGAAGTCTCTGTAGCACTGAGTTTTTTTATTGCTGATTCTTTTGTTGTTGCTGCTTCCTGTACCATATATTTTATTTAGCAAAGTTATTATATAGCTTTATCTCTTCTTCATTTTTTATTTCATTAAATCCAGCAAGCCTACTCCTTTTAAATTATTTTGTCTCTTTTGCATTTGGATAAGAATGTTATTTTAATATTGTATGGGAAAACAGGCTTTTGAGCTCACCAGTCATACTTACATTGTGCCATTATTTTACCTGGATTAATAAATGGTTTGTTATGTCTTTATTGCAAGGGGCACTCCTAATATGCAAAAACTTCATTGTGCGATTTTCCAGATCTAAATATATGCTACTGATCATAAATGCCTAGGAGAGGCATTAAAATGAGGTAACAAGGACAACACAAGTGCCCATTTTGTCCAGATACCTACTAATTGCAAACAGTTGGTTTTCTTTCTTTCTACCAGACAAAATTTCTGGTAAAAAGTTGGACACCTTGAGTCCCTCTGGATGTATGGTAGACTAAGCTAATATGCATTCTGTTTAGCTAAAGTGTGTAATTGGCTTCTTGAAGAATTGCACAAGATAAGAAATGTTTCCTTTAAGTCTGGAAAATAAAACATGATTTTAAAGGAGAGAACAGTAAATAATGATTGCTGCATACCACGACCTTTAATTATAATACTGCATTCTAATGTGCATGTCTTTGTAGCTACAGTTGTTCACCATGAGGCAGAGTTTTCATGTAGTCTCTAAAACTAAAATCTTTCTGTCTCTCCTTTAATGCTGGGCTCAACCTTTTTTCTACAGCTTGATGTAAAGAACAGTGTTATTGTCATGGGCCATTGCCAGGGGCTGTTTGCTTCCAGCAATTGCAGCTTCAAACACACATTACTGTTGTAATAGATTGGATCCACACTCTGGCAGGTTAGCCTGGCACGGTCTGCTTTTAACTCAGGCCCCTCTCTGGGAAGGTATTTAAAGGCTGTAACCTTGTATGGCATCTGAAAGCCAGAGCATGTATGAGGTCCTGGGTGAAGTTTGAAGCTCCTGCATGATACTCCAGTTAAAATTTAGTCATCTTCAGTGGTTAGTCCAGCTGTAGAATCTTGTAACATCTGTTTTGCTGGAGATCATCATTACCAAGGGAAACCAGGCATGTCTGTCCAAGCAGCCTGACCTGTGTATGCAATTATACTGTGAGCCTGTTGTCATCTGTGGTGAATCCTTCTGGTTTCCAAAAGTGCATGTGAATTTAGCCACAGATAGACACCATCTATGAGGAGCAAGGCAGAGTCTCAATGTATTTCTTCTTCACTCTTTCCTTCCAAAAGATGTGATTGCATCTTAGCAAAAGGTGGAAGGGCATTCCTTAAATCCAGTGAACATCATCATATCTGACATTGTGTTTCTGAGGCAATGGAGTCACTGCCTGTCTAGTTCCCTGTGCTTCTGTCTGCAAGTTTCCTTGGGGAAATGGCCATGACCAGAAAATAAAGGAGCATATGGCTTTTTCTAAAGCAAGTGGAATCCTTAGGAATTGCAGTCCACTTTTAATTGAGACTGATAGAGGCCTATCGAGAAACTTATGAAGTAATTTATTTTAAAAAATTGTTAATAAAATGTTAAACAGGTGTGCAGCTGCTTGAAGCAGGAGTTAAAATGAAGACTTTGGGAATTTTCATGTTATTAAGAACAGTGTCGGAGATGTTGTTTTAGTTTTTTTTTTTCTTTATTTTTTTAACTTAATAATTCAATTTTTTCTCTTTCATCATCATTGATTATTTATATTCAAGTGGAATCGACAGGTTTCAGCTGAATGGGAGCATTGTGCTGTGGTTCTTATATGAGATGATTACCTCAGCTCTAAGCAGGAGGGAAGGTGGAAAAGACAAGATAGAAGTGTCTCCTGCTCCTCTGAGGATACCATTAAACTCTCCATGTTGGCTTTTTTAGTACAAAGAAAATACCCTTTTGCTCATCTAGTTTATTTTTCCAAATTCCCAAGTTAAGATAATTAATCTGGATTGAGAGTTTAGCTTGTCAGAAAGGATCTTTTGATTCCAACTCATCTCTCAGAACTTTTAATTGTCTCCCTTGCTTGAAGTTGGATCTCACTACCTAAGTATGGCATAAGAAGAAATTAGACTTTTTTGGTTTTGTTTGTTCTAACTGGTACATTTTGTTTCATTTCCATGGTCAGACAGAAAGTGTTCAAGCAATGTCATATTTTACTGACTGCTGTTTTGTTTATGGAAATATCTTAAGAGTCCTCAGTCTAGGAGTTTGACAGCTTTATTTTATGGCTTAATTATTCAGACTAGAAAGAGACTTAGCATGAAATACTGTTTGCTACTGTCATAATAACTTATGAGGAGTGAAGCAAAGTCTTGTGAAAGGTTCAGGACATGTTACTACAAGTAGTGGCATTCTAGATTTTGAGCAAACAACAACAGGTTTGAGGCAGAAAGCAAAGCCAGCATTATAAACATTCTGGAGCAAGGAGATACCAGCACAAAATGAGTCTGCAGCTCCACTAGGGTCCAGTCTGTTTTCACCATTCCAATCGTAGCAGTGAGGTGAGGATGGTAACATATTCCAGCTTTGCCTTAATTGCTACCCAATCATTGGTTCCATCACTGCTGCTTTACACTGAATCTGTGGAAATAGTTTGTGCTAGATTTAAAATTAAAGATGATAAAATAAGTGAACTGAAGGCAGATTCCACCCCTGCCACCATCATGTGTAGGTCATACAAGGCCACATCTTTATTCTTGCATCTCACAACTTTGGTGTACGAAGGCAGGCTCATGGGTTCTGTTGAAGTGTGTATCTTCTTTCTCTGCTATGCTCAAGTTTGTGCTAAGGTAACTGGCATGTCAGTGCTTTTCTCTTCTTGGGAGATGGATACACTACAGTAGAAGATAAGCCTGTTCTATTCTCATGTGCATGGAGAACTTCAATGAAAGGAGAGCAAAAAGTGTATGCAAGCAGTTTTGTGATTTCCTAATTTTTTTTTCTGCCCATTCACCTACAAACTAGCCTCTTTTTTTCTCTTTCCCAATGAATTTCTGCTTCGTGCATAGGTGTTTTAGAAGTTGCTGTCATAAAGTCCGAGTCCTTTATGTTTTACGCTACCATTTTATCTGACACCTTGATTTTAGTATTCTCTACTTTTAGAAAACAAGAAAACTGAGAAAATCACAGTTTTCTGACTCTAAAAGTCAATTTATTTGTTTTTTGGATAAAGCACGTTTCTTCTATGAAGAAAAGAAAGTTCTTTTTTTTTTGCTGCTCTTTCGTAGGAAGTTGTTAGAGGGCACTGAGAAGCTTTAGTACCAAAAAACTTTTGATTTTAGTTTAGTGGTTTAATAAGCACTGTTTAAGCACTGTTCAAGTTTAACAACTACACTTTTACAGAGCACTGTTTTTTCCAGGCTTGAGTCTTCTGATTTTGGGGGTTACCCATAATAAATGGCTAAATATGTCATTGTTTTGAAGAGCATGTGTTTCATGGCACTGCAGCTGCATGAAAAAAAAAATTAAAAAATCAATTGTCTTTGTCAGAAAATATGAATTCTGTAGCATTCTCTAATAGTCACATTCATCAAAGTCCTTTGTCTATGATACCATCAGTTCTGTGTCTAATTCTTCCCATTGGAAGTACATTTAGTAGCAGGTTTTCATGTTCACTCAAAGCTCTTGAAAGTGAAATTGATTTCCTGCAGGGCATTCATTACAATGATGTAACTACAGGTCAATTAAATGAAAACTGATGATGCCACTCCAGATTTACATACCTGTAATGGAGAACACAATCTGGCTCCATATGTGTATGAAATCCCAGCTAATGTAAAGCTGGCAGGGAAGAGAATAAGCTTTGATGCAACCTTTAGAAATTTTCTCAGAGGTTTCTTTTTAAAGGAGGAAGAGCACATGGGTCAAGTAGCAGAAAGTGGTGCTCTTGATTCCAGATTGAATGTGTTACTCACAGATCCAGCTGTCTATCCTCAAACACTTTTACCTTTGGAGTCTCTTGTCACTTATATTGAACGAGAAGCACTTGTACGTGAAGGAGATGCAGGACTTTCTCCAACCTGCTTTTAGAGGCTGGACATCTGTTCAGACAAGCCAGAAAGCTATCAAGTGCCTCTGCAATCAAAGAGGTAAGGTCTGAAATTACTTCCCTCCCTGTTTACAGCCAAGAATGTTTTATAACTTATCAGTCTGGGAGCCCATGTCTGTACCTTTCAGGCAAATTCTTGTTCACTTCAGCCGAGATTTGTTCCTGATAGACACCTTCAAGGCTGGACCTTGTTAAAATCCCTAACTCTTTTTTTGTGGTTTGTTGTGGTTTTTTTCCCCATTAGGAAGGAAATTGTATTTGTGTTGAAGTCTTACCACATTAAACGATTTGCTGCTCCTTTTTCTTCTTCAGTTATCACATATGCAGCTTCTCTGCCACCTAGAAAAAGACTGAGAGCAAATCTTGCTCTTGGAAGATTAAACACTATTTGATGGTAAATTGAGCAAGATATAATGGGGCAGCAATAATTGCTACCTATTGTGATTGTGTTTAGTGTTAATATTATTTACACTTAATGAACTGTCATTTTTTAATTTTTCAGGTTGAAGAGCTGATCCTCAAAACTAATCTGTGATGAATGGCTTCCTATTTGGCTACTTTCTACATATTCAACTCCTTCAAAACTATATTGTTATTCAACAAGTTGATAATCATGAATGTTACTCCTAATTTTTTTTTTCTGGTATTGAATTCTTTTCTACATGCCAAGACAAGTCCTGAGAAAAGAGAGGAAAGAAACCAAAGATTTTTCATCTTTAATGACATTTATAACAATATATTGATGAGATTTTAAAATAAATATAATTTTTATTAGTTGTCTTACAGATATCTCATTTGCTAATCTTTTTGTCTTGTTGAATGAATGCCAGTAGCCAAATGTCTTGCTGAATGCTTGATACACTTTCAAGCTGTGCTTTTGCCTGCTCTCCATAACAATTGCTGGGAATAATTAATTACATTAGAACACTGAATACTTTTTTTGGATACTTATTCAAGCAGCTGGATTTGTTGGGTGATGTGAGAGAAGTGACTAGGTCAATTTTTTAGTAGAGGAAAGAGGGAAAGAAAAGTAGAATTCAACTTTAAAACTATTTAACTATTTTGTTCTCTTTCATCTTTCCTTTTGTTCCTTGCCATTTTCTGCTTCATTTTTTCCGGTCGTTCTCCTGCATCTGCTTCTGAAGGCTCATGGAAGTCTTAAATTTGGTTTTTATGAAAAAAATAAGAGATAAAGATAACAGTATTACTTTACCAGAATACAGGACTGTGAGGTATTAACTTTAATTACTGAGTCTAGTTCTCTGTAAAGGGGAACCTAGATGATAGACATTTGCTCCAAGAAGATATGCAAGAATTCAATTCACATTGTCCAAGAGTTCTGATTAATAACTTTCAGCCTTATAGAAAACAACAGTGCTGCAGCTGCAATATGCCACGGAAAACAGTGAGGAACTGGAATCATGGTTGATGTCCTAGATCCCTACAACAACAAGGGATTTGCTAGATGGATTTCCCAGATGGTCTCTAGCAGCATCTTATTCCCCGCAGAATGGGGAGTGAAAAAGAACAACTGCCAATAATCCCTATCAGTCTGCTTGAGGTTTTGTCTGCCATATGTTTCATCAAAACATCCTGCTTTGTATTTCATCTCTAACACTGACTGATTTTGAATACTTGAAAGAAGCAATTAAAAAACAGCATCTACATTAGTTCTTGAGGCAGGGAGGGGATAGTGGTGTAGGTAGGCATTGAAAGCTGTGAAATGTTTGTTATGTTTATTAAACACAATCAAAAGACAGCAATCAAAAAATTTCGCAAAATGCGTGGTAAGGAATAAGACATTGATGGTTACAAATATTACAGAATAGTATTATTACACAATCAGTAACAGATCCTGGAAACTGGTATTTGAGAGCTGTGTAAACAGTCAACATTTGTGTTTCACTGGGAACTGATGAAAGGGTATAAAAATATACAGCCAAAGGTAGGAATCTGTAACTGATGTGAGTTTCCATTTCACCCATGTAAGTGTGGCATGCCATGAAACATTTTAATACTGGATGAATTCCATATGCATCTCTAGAGTTTTCCCTAAGCTGCTGCTTCTTGGAGCTCACAGTGTTTCTGTGAAATACTGCAGCTGTTGCCTGGATCTTGGTGTGGTACAACTGAATATTTCCCATAGAGATGCTTCTTATCAGCTTTGGTCAGAGTGTCATTCTCAGTGTCCCTTCACACCTATTCAGTCTGTGGTCTCCAACTCTTCTCATCATGAATATGCCATGAGCTACTCCCAGATCTGATGGGAAATCCTACATGCTGTTCTCTTCATATACCTGCACACACACACAATATATATACACATATATATTCATATATTTTTCCCTTTATCTGATGAGAACAGTCATATCCAGTGGCCATGAACCAAAGTATGGAATCATACAGATGATCCAGGAGCATACAAAGAGCTCATGTTGTTAAGGCACCTGCAATACAAACATAAACTTTGTGTAGAGGTGCTCTAGCAGACAAGAGTGTGATTTTTTTTATATGTGTTTTAATTAATATTGGGATGAAATCTTGTATCTTGCTTCTGACTCCATTTTATATTTTGGTAGAGGTCACGGAGTAATGTGTTTCCTCCTCTTGTGTTTCCCATGGCATTTGGGAATTGTCTGACTCCACCAGGAAGATCCCTTTCAGAACTATTCAGAATTTCTTTTCTCTACCATCTACTGTTGAACTCCTGGGCTGCACCCTCTTAGGATTAATAAAAGAAAAGCAGGGAAAGGTGAGTTGATTTCCTTAGGGGTTACCATGAATGGCCTCAATACAGTCTGTCCTCAGTCCACAGCATTACACTGTGAGCTGTGTATTGGCTCTCAGAAGGACACATGGATATTCTTTGGGCCCTATTACTTAATCAGTGATATATGTTTTTTTGGACCCCCTTTGAATGAATTTATCCTTGTCTCACTTTGTACAGTTAGTCATATGCTCTTAAAAAATCTTTTGCAGATGGAGCCCCGTGGGACTGGACCTGTTTCAAAAGCTGTATTAAATGACTAAAATAAAGGTTTTGAAAATTCCTGTTTCTCTCAGTGTGTTGCTTAGCAAGAATAGCTGTGTTTAGTGGAAAAGAAGTTAGATGAGTCTGTGGCATGTGTGCTATCTCACACCCTCTTGGCTCAGCTGGGAGATGGACACATGAAGGAATGACAGGCATGTTTTGGAATATGCTGCTTGCGTCAGTTTCACCTTAAAGATAAGACTCACAAGGTTGATGCTTCTCTATGCTTCATTAGAAGCTTTATAAAATCCACCTCTATTCATTCAACTAAGTGTCCACCCTACCTTCAGAAAACACATAATATACAGGTTTATGTAATACTGGAAAAAGATGTTGGAGTTCCTAAGGGATCTAAATGAGTGACAAAACACTGAAGAGCTGAAAAATTTGCTGCATAAAGATGGAATTACATTATTACAGATAAAGCAGGCATGACTTCATCACAGATCTCAGTGGTTATTGCCAATTAATAGGTTGTTGTCTCTGGAAGGCGCATTTATCAAAAGACTCAGCAGATAAAACGTCTTGTTATTGGTTAGGTTGGAATTAAGATAAAATATTTTTGCAATGATTGTAACAAACCATTCATATGAAACTAGTCAATCATTACACAAAAATGTCTATGTAAGGTAGGTGTTCATTTTATAAATATATGTACTACTGAATCTGAAAGTATATGAGGCATGATTGTGTCATTTAGGAAAATGGTGACAACTATTTTCTTCTGTTCAAGAGTGGTCATGTTCTATGGTTCTGTGAATTGGTAGGAGTGTCTTGAATGCTTAAAGAGCCAAAAAGGCTTTTAGCATCTCACATTGCCAGTTGCCTGGCCTAAGCTTTTGAGAAACCTGGCCTAAATATCTGTATTTCATAATCTTAAGTACTAGCCCTGCATACTTCTGGTTTGAGATACAAACTCGAGGACAATACTTATTTTTACTGCACTCACTATGCCAATTCAAGATCATTCTATTTAGTATAAGAGGTAAGTAGTTTTTAAGGCTATATCTAAGCTCTGCAGAGATAATTCTTTATCTTCTTTTTTTTTTTTTAGTATTAAATTGATAGGGAGTATACTGGCTTGCTTTTAGCCTGTTTCTCCATTCCTGTGTTTAGATTTTGATTTTACATGATTTTTCCATATTTAATGTTTACTTTATAGCAATGTTTACAGTACCTAGAACTTATATGTTGGGCTACTTACGTGAAATAGTAAACCAAAAAAAAAAAAATAATAGACTGTGTAAGTCTACTGTTAACTGTGAGATAGTAGAACTTTCCTCTCCATGTAGTGTAGGCAGTGGGAGTCGTGACAGCATCTTCAAAACTTTTGCTTCACTTTTTATTATTTTTTTCGTATTTGAAATTTTTATCCTTGAAATATATAGGATACTACTGTGTTAATTTTTACATTTGTCATTTAACATCTATAATTTATGTAGGTAATACAAATTTTAGGTTATTCTGTTTCTAATAAGATAATTCTGCATAATGACTTTATACAACATGAATAAGTTTTTTATACCTTCATCAATATTTTAATTGCCAGAGGTTCCTGTATCTAAATTCTTTAGATTTACATAGCACGCTTGGGATTCTGAAGACATCAATAAAAATAAATCAGCTTAACATTGGTCTAGTGAGGCAAACATGTCTACTGGTTGGTAAATACAGGCATGGCATAATTCCTTTCTCAAAACAAATCAGTCAATTTCTCCAAAAAAGCTGGAGAAGCCATTTGTATCTTCTGTGTTATAGCTGAACATTAATCAGAGTATGAATCCTTATCTTCAGACATTCCTGTTCCGTTAAGATAAAGATCCAGAGTCAGCTTCAACTGAGTAGCCATTGGAAAGTTTCCTCTGTTGGTCTTGATAAATCTTTCCAGACCTCATCATAAAAACATGTTTATGTATGCCCAAGAGAACCTATGGACTACATTATTAGTATTTGTGTGATTAAACCTTAACTGACCTAAAGTTGAATGCTTTACTAAGATTCAGTCATACAGCTTACTTGTATAGTGCATTTACATATTGAACTGAGTATGTGGCCCAAAGTGAGAGAACTGCAGGAGGAAGAGTCTGTAGAAGTGTTAGAATATTCTAATTTTCTGTAGCTATTTAGTGTGGGTTTTTTTTCTTTTTAATTATGAAAAAAAAGAGTCAAAATAAAAATCATAGTCAAGGCCACTGAAGCATGGGACTTCAAATCTATGTTTTCAATTTATTGTATGAAATATGAGTATGTCTGTGCATCTGTGTAGCTGTAGAAAGCAAATTGTTTTAATTCCTCCTTAAATGTTGCTTCTTACCATACAATCTTTATTTCACAATGCTCTATTTATTTCATAAAGCTTGCTTGGCTGAGTGCTCTCCTGATTGCTAAATCCTTCTGCTGCAGGTCAGAGGCAGGGTAAGGTGCAATAGCCTCCTTCTTCCTTCCTTTTTCTTTGAAAGGGCTTTGTCGCCAGCACAGAACATTTTCACTGCCATGCAGCCATTTTAGGCCTTCACTTCAGCTGCCTGTTCCTCCCAATTGGCACAAATGACTTAATATTACTCAATTACCCCTGTCTCCTGTGGTGTTGTGAACTCCAGTTTAATCACCCTTACATGTTAATCCAAATCACCTATACTGTGCTTTGCTACATAATTATTTATTGAGAGAGTTAAGCTCGAAAAGTGGATCTACTCTGTATGGTGATCTTCTCTTTATACAGGATTATCCCAACAGATGATCTCATGACTTTCAATACCTCTTCTTACACTTCTGCTACAATATATGAAGAGAACAGCTAATAGAGGAGTCAGAAAAGCTGCCCATTCAAAATTCAGTTCATGGCCTGAGTTTTATGTTACCACCACCTTAGCTCAGTGACCTTTTCTTGTAATTGGTCATTTCAGGGAAAAAAAAAAAAACAAACCACTCAGAAAGACAATTTATTGATTAGAACAAGTGGTGAGATTGGCAGGAATAGAAGATATTTCCTATCTGATCTTCTAAGCATGCGCAGGTCACTGCTTTACCTTTGATAAAGTATCAGAGGGAGGAAACATTCCGAAACTGAGGAAAAAACATTATGCAGACTTGATGTAGCAAATGGCAGGGCAGGGCTGCCGGCAACAGCAGGTCCCAATGACCAGCAGAGAAGCAGACGGGGGTGTGCAGGTCACAGCTCAGTGCAGGAACGGCAGGGAACAAGCCAGCAGCAGCCTGGGACATTCTTGGCCCCCACTTGCTCATGGTAGAGCTCAGCTTCAGGGGCGCTCCTGGGAAGGGGCACAGAGATGGGGGTCTCAGGAGAAGTGGCCAGAAAAAAATAAGGTGCAATAGTGCAAGGTCCTGATGAGGGTGTGGATTAATGACAGAAAAAATAAAGAAGGTCCTGATGAGGGTGTGGATTAATGGCAGAAAGTGTAAGAGCTTTTTAAGTGGCATTGTTACAAAATGAAATGTTAACCTCAGAGCCCATACCTCTCTCACAGGGGAGAACTTGTGTTTACTCTGCAAGGGCAAATTTCCATGGGCTGTGCTCAGGCCACAGCTGGCTATCTTACAAAGTAGGGATGTTTTCTTTTGACTTTGGTGGAAAGGCAGATACAGGCAAGCAAAAGGATGGCATTTAATTTCCAAAATTAATGGGCCTCACTAATCCTACCCTAAAGCCTTTCATCCTACCAGGAAAAAAAAAAAAGCAGACAACATCTTACCTTGAATTAGTTAATTGAGGGCAGTGCAGTTTTCAGTGATTGGATCAAGTGAAGGACCAACCATTTTTCATGTGCAAAGTTAAAATGTAAATAGTGTTTCCAAGTAGCTCCAATTATTTAAAGCCTATGAAATATGATCGCTGAAAAACATAAGGCAGAAAGCTTAAATTTGGGTCCTATGATGGGTTGTGTATCTTTCCCCTTGACTTTTGAAAGACTGAATGGTAAATAGGAAATTTTTTAAATTTCAGTTTATGAACCTGGGGGTTTGCAGTTTTAATAACAGCTGGGATCGTCCTAAAATTCATGAGGAACTTTGATTAAGCATGTAATGCAGAATTTATTAGCAATTAAAAACTACTGGATGGTCCATTTGTCATCCGTGTCTTAGAACAGGACCTTGGAAGGCAGTGCATTAAAAGAAATATGTCTATGCACAGACATTCTGTTCTTATGTTAGTTAATCTATTAGTCTCATGGGTTTATTTAATAGAAGCAGGTACTTGGAAAGTTAAATCTTTTGAAGAGCATCACCTTTTCAGAAGTTTTTTTGTGAAAGTGATTTCATACTTTTAACAGGTTTTGTATAATCATCAATTTATATTTTTTGCTTTCAGTCAAGCTGTGAGGTTAAATTATGTTAAATAAATAAAAAAATGATCTCCCATACTTTATTCAATGCTTTGAACTTCTTAACAATTCCAGTTGTACATATATCCAGAAAATGAATAGTATTAGAGCACATAATGCTGTGGAAGTGGCTAATAAATATGGGATTGTTCTCTGTATGGATACCTCCCACACACCCCTTTGAAATTCATGCTACTTAGAGCCATAATTTGCAAGGTATTTGTTAGATCTTTTTAAAATATAACTTTCCATAAAAATATATTTAGATGCAAAGTGTTATTTAGAGATATATGTCAGACTGTTCCTGTTTTACTTATGTCCCAGGTAAAAAATGTTTTTTAAAATCTTATCTGCCAGGAAAGTTTTATACAAAAAAGTGCTGTTATGCTATCCATATGGTGAATTTTATTCTATCAATGTGAGAAGGTGTTTTTGCTATTTGTTGTCTTGTTTTTGTTGTTTTTTTTTTTTTTTCAAAGGGGGTGCTTTATGCTCTGTCAGTTTTTCTGTCCCTGAATAACCTTTGAATCTAATTTCGCAAGGTAGTTATCTTGACAATGTTGAGTTTCTATGAGCTGTGAAAATCTGCATTTGGCTCAAGTAGAAAGACTTGCTTTCATGAGGAAATTGGATTTTTGAGAGGCAGATACTGCATGTGCAATGAGTCCTCAACAACCCACAAAGTCCTGCCCTCTTAAGAGTGAGAGAGATGTGGAGTGAAATGAAGAATGCATACTGGTGAGATTTGGGGATTTAGGACATACATCTTTCGGATGTCAGGTTTCTTCAGTTCTACTTTTTGAAGATAAACTGGTTTAAATATAATACAGTGGATATCTCGCGTAGGAATCAGTGAGTAGATATTAAAGCTACTCCTTTACAGGACTTGTAGAGATAAGCTGTGACTGCCAGCACAAGTCATCTCTCTGTATTTTGTTTGTTTCTTATGGCACTGTTGGAAGCATATACTACATAGAAAAATTCAGTGGCTTGAACCCATATCATCACATTAGTCTGAAAACACTACTACTGGAGTAGCAAAATTTCTTGAGAAAGCCAAAAAGAAAATCAGTTTCTAAATGCTTCCGCTGCTTGTGTGTTACTTTTTAATAATGGAAAACAAAGCTATTAGCATCCTATGCCACATGTCAACACATCTTTGTGTTCCAATAGAGCCCTACTACAGGTACACACTAAGAAAGAGGAACTTTACCTAAGTTATCCTTGCCTTTCTGTTTTTAAAATTGATTCCTGCTCGGGCATTAATAAAACCTGCTCAGGTTTTCTGATCTGTAATGTGGCCACACAACAGAGCAGAACCAATGCCAATTCCAGTGACAGTGGTGGGGGATGTTCACAGAAAACTCCTCTATGCCTCTTGTATTTAAGTTTAGTAAAATGCAACAGGTGAGAGTTCCATTCTATATTCCAGAAGGATCTCAGTCTGTAGATCCCAGCACTGCATGCCTTGAGCTCAGGTAGGGCTCTGTGAAAAAGGAGACTCGAGCACCCAGCGTAGGCAGTTGCACCATGAGAGGGGACTCACTTTCTAAAAATAGATATATAGATGAGTTCCTTTAATTTTAAAAAATGTATTCTATATTTTGGTTTCCTCTTTCTTCTTTAAATTTCATCTGTGGAAGCTAAGGGTACAATAGTAGTCACACAAAATAAGAAAACAAGTAGAAAGGGACAACAACCTATAAAACTTTAGTCCAGCTCAGATCCGGATCTGAAGTTTTCAGCTAGTTCTCTTCATATGATAAGCTGACTTATCATAAGATCAAATCCCTTTTGCCTGAATTTAGTGGGAGGATGTGGAAGATTAAATAATTTGGGTTGGAGAATGATACAAAGCAGTTTTTATAGCTGTTCAGTTCTCCATAGTCAGGTACTGAGTTATGATATCAATATGAGAAAATGCACTGTATGCTCTGATTTATTTATTTTTATGGCATAATTCTAGCTGGTTTTCCTCACAGAATTCTTTCTTTACAAGAAGGTGGATTGAATGTGGTCTTTGGTCAAGGTGGAGTTTTGCAAAATAGGATTTTATACTCAACTTTATACTCTGATAGGGGAATTCTCCATGGCAGGGTGGTGATTTGTTTAGCTAAAGTGAATGCATGTAACTAAGTGGTCCCAGTATTCACAACTCAAGTTATCTTTCCTAATAGAAGGTAAATATTTTTATTGTAAATGAGTTTGAGCCTTTGCAGACCAGGTCTATTAGATCATCTTGGAAATTTCAGTGCTGCTTGACGGCTATATGGTTCCATCTAACTGAGCTCCAGGTACCAAGTGACAGAACCATTTTGCAGTAAACAAAGTTATTCCACTACAAGAAATCACAGAGAGTACTGGGGCATGGAATCAAGTTGGTAAGTGCAATTTCCTTTCTAAGCAGCAGCTGTTCTGGGAGCTTACAGTATGCCATGCTATCCTGGAGGAACCTGGCTGATTCTCTTCTCACAAGCTTGAGAGTTTAACAGGCAGCATATAAAATCTCAGGGCTAATTTATGGCCAGACCAACCCAACCAGCTCACTTTTGTATCAAGTGTATACTAATGTTTGTACAAACTGGAAAGTCCTGTATGACTTTGGGCAGGTAAAATTATGGCTTACAAGGACAGTTTCTGGTTTCTTCAGGATGCTACCATGAAAGCTACCATCCAATACAGATATTGAGTGATATTTGTAGGGACCTGTCTGACTCTTCTGGAGAAGAGCATTTGCTCTTCAACACATCTGTGTTGCTTGCTAGAATTGGCTGCCTGAGGAGTTTGAGCAGCAATTGTTGGGCAGCCTCCTCTGGGAGTCAGGTTTAATGCTTTTCATAATATTATCCTCCATCCCCCACCCCAAAATGTCAGACCATGTCTTTAACAGAAGCACAGTCAGCATAGATTTAGAACAGAAAGATTCTTTTGTTGTTTCTGTTTCTTTCTGGTCTTTTTCCATCAGTCCTAAGGATACATTGAACTGGAGAACTAATAGGCAGAAACTGCCTTTATAAGGAATTCTCCTGCAACATTCTCATGATTGCTGTCCTGTGGTAACCTCATGCAATGCCTCTGGCTTACTCTTATGATAAATGTTTTATTTATCCTTTCCTAAACAGGGAGGGTGAAATTAGATGCATTTCTTACAAGATTTACTTGATTTACGAGATGCATTTCTTTAAGATTTATTTGTGGCAGATAAGTAGGGAACTAATCAGTAATCTATTCCATCAGCTTCAGCTACAGACATCTCAGCTGCTCCTCTCTTACTCAGCTATTGCAGGCTAGGAACAGGCCTCCCCCTTCTCTCAGGAGTCCTGCCTTCATCTGTCCCTTCCTGATTGGTCTCAAGTTCTAAATCTTCCCACCTGGTCCTTAAGCAATAATTAGGGCCATTAACCTCTGTCTCTCAGGGGTACTCACTGGGACAATCCAGCTGATTTACCTCCAGTGAATTTTTTAAAGCTTGCTAAAGATTGCTGCTATAAGCAGACAGAGGTAAAAGGCTAAAAGGAAAAGCAAGAACAAGCATTCTCAAATTGTACCCTATACTTCTCACTAGGCAATATGCTCCTCTCTTGCATATGCAAAAAATTTGTGTTGTGTTCCTGTTGTGTTCCTTGCTTCCCCCTAGAAGAGTAAATCTTTAATATGTTGTCTTATTACCATAATCGGTTGTAAATGGCTGTTCAGTACTGTGCAGATTCTTTTGGGTTACACTCCTGACATTTATCAATTGCTTTGCTTTTTTTCCTGAGTCCGTCTCTCAGTATGTTACTCTTACTGGGGTTTTTTGTGGGTTTTTTTGTTTATTTGTTTGTTTGTTTGTTTTGTGTGGGTTTTTTTGTTTGTTTTTTGTTGTTGTTGGGTTTTTTGGGTTTTTTTTTGTTTTTTCCTTTAAGCTGTGCTTCTGAGGATATAAATGATTGGTCAAAAGAGAAAGAGTGACAGGACTATCTCCTCTCACCTATTCTGCCATAGGACTGTCGTGACTGAGCAACACAGACTGTAGGAGGGAGGGCCTAAAATTTTCCTAAATGGTGGAGACAGAGGAGTTGGGAGCTCCCTTTTCCACTGCTTCCATCAATTGATTTTAATCTCTTTATTATGGAAAGGAGAAAGGTGTGAGAAATTATGAAATGCCATTGTGTAGGAATGAACTAGGAAGAGGGAATCAGCTCAGGGAAGAACTTATGATGAATTAAGAAAGCACACTGAGAAAGGTCCATTGTTAAACCATTTTCCTCTCTCATCCCAATCATCACTTCTAGTACCTTGTTTTTTCCAACTTTTGTTGTGTGCACTGTGTTCTTCCTTCTCATATGAGTTAGGATACAAAATGCTGTATGTCCTTCTGTATTAGAAAATAGAGGTGCACAGTTCAGCATATAACTATGTGTTTATTTTATTATGTTATGTTATGTGTTAAGTCCAGCTGCTTCATGGCCTCAGGCAGACATTATAGGGAGTTGCTGAGTTCCTGGATGTCAAATAGCACTCTTTTGCCAGAGTCTTGACAAGGATGGGACAGAGGCACCCTTTGTCTTCATTGCTTTCTTTCTCTTTACCTAGTGAAAACAAGTGATCCTCTTGTCTGCTGTGCTTAGAGCACACAAACCCTGAAGTTGTGTTATTATTTCTGCATCTGCCTCTGCTGTCAGTCTCTAGAAGTGTCTTTTGAAATTTTGTACAACCTGGAAGCCTCTTGTGCACTTTCCATCTCTAGATTTTTTAGGATACAATAGGAACAGGGTAACAAGGTGAGTGTCAACAACCAAAAATCAGTCTTTTTGTTCTGGATTCCTGATATAGTTCAAACTCTTTCATTTGCAAATGTATTTGCCCCCTGGGAACTTTTTGTTGCATGAAAGGAGTATAAACTGCCATGGTAAGGACTGTGAGGAAGAAAAAGACAGTGAATTAAAGGGGCAGATAGAAAATCTACATTCTCTGTGGTCACAGTTCTCTTAGCAAGACTTCACCTGTAGTCATGGATTCAAGGGGTGTTGTTTATAAATAAACACATAGTTTCCAAGTGTAGATTCTTTGGGACTTGAGGAGATAGCCCTATATTTTGTAGAATCATGGAATGATTTGGCTTGGAAGGAACCTTGAAGATCATCTACTTTCAACCCCCCTGCTGTGGACCTGAGCATCTTTTACTTGACCAGTCAGAACTGCATCATTCCTGGCCTTGAACGATTCCAGGGATGGGGCATAGACAACTTCTCTGGGAAACATTTTCCAGTGTCTCACCAGCCTCACAGAATTTTTTCCCAATACCTAATCTAATCCTATTTTCTTTCCGTTTGAAGCCATTCTCCCAAGGTCCTGTCACTACATGCCCTTGTAGATAGTTTTTCTCAATCTTTCTTGTAGGCTTCCTTCAGGTACAGGAAGGCCATGAGTGGGTCACCCCAAAGCCTTTGCTTTTCCAGGCTGAAAAAACCCAATTTTCTCAGTGTTTCCTCATTTGAGAAGTGCTCCATCCCTGTGATCAACTTGGTGTCCCTCTTCTGGACTCTCTCCAACAGGTCTATGTCTTTTTTGGGACTGAAGAAGAAAACAGATTATGGAACTGTTTTGATATCACAGCTTAAATTTATGGCAAGAGGAAGGAGAGAGAAATTTAGGGAGGAAGAAATGAAGGGAATATTGTCAGAGACAAGAGAAGAAATCAAGAAAAGACTGAAGCAAAAAGAAACTAAAGGCATAATGAGTTCAAAGATAAAGAATGAAAATATTTAGGAGAAAACAACTTGGAAAAAAAATGGCTGAAACTGAATGAAAGGGCATGGATATAAAGAATGGCACAAAAGAAAAAAAAATATTATGACAGTTTTCTAGTTAATTGTAGATGTCTGACAAGTGGCCTATGACTAAACCAGTGAATTGCATGTGCTCTGCATTCCCTGGTTTTATTCCTCACTGTTAAAGTGAGGAAAGGGATTCTTCTTCCATTTTCCAGCAGCAATATGCTCAAGATTAAAACAGACCATTCAGTGATGCTGCATTGATAAGAAATCCTGCTCTTCTGTATTTATGACAACATCATTTCCCTACATACAGATACCCATAAGAAATTAAAATCATAGAAATAAAACAATAAGCTTAGCACATTTAAGCTACTGCTCAAGAAATTGTGTCACTCCTGTATCTTCTGGTTTTGGCTGACATTATCTTCTTACCTAACTAAGACTTCAGAGGACATTGCAGTATTCAGTAACTGGTTCTGCTTTGAAGTAGTTTGAGATATTTTCAAACAGCAGAGGTAGCACTGTTGGTGTGTAAGTGGGATCCTTTAATGGATAGACTGGGTTTCATCAGGGAATCTGCTGTTTTCTCACTGGGGAGTTGGAGCTTGCCTGTTTTATCCTTGTTGACATGTTTATATCTTAAACCTCTGTTGACATGTTTATATCTTAAACCTCTGTCAATTACATTAGGACAAGCTGCAAAGAGGGGATTGAAAGTCTTGGGACCTACCTTGTAAATGTCATTGTGATATTCAGGTCTTAAAAATGTTCTCTATTTTAGTTACTTCCTGAATGTTTTGCCTGCATTTGAGGTTTCATTCTCAATTTAAATAGAATGACAAGAAATTAATAGTCCAGTGTTTTTACAAAATATTTTGTAGCACTTACCAGCTAGTTGTCTAACAATTAACCAAAGAATTGCTGGTCAAAAAGGCTGATTACCTGACTGTAATGTGAACCATAGTAGTCACTGAAATATATTCCATAAGAAAAATGTTCACTATTCCTCATACAAATGGCTGCTATTTCATTTTAAAAGGAAAATAAAACGCCCCAAACCCTGACAAAGGGAAAACTGGAATCTGGATGGAAACTGTAAAGAGTTTTGGCAAAAGGCCAAAATTTCACCAAAACTTGGAAATGATAGTTTTTCTATAGAAGTTTTAGGTTGATGGATTTTGCCAAAAGCCCAAAAACTATATGGGGCTCTCTCAGGCTCTTGGCTTCACTGAGCTATGGTACTACCTGCAAAGTATGCTATTATTGTCCTTGGAAACTCACTCATGAAGTGTTCCTGACTTTGATAATAAAGTAAGGTTTGTTTTTTTTTTTTTTTTTCTTTTTTTTTGCAATGTAAGATCTTTAAAGAGTGTAGATTAATTCAGATCTTCTGGTTTGATTTTGGGTGTACTATCAAAAAGGTTTGAATACTCTGTTGGCACACAGTTTGTAGAAATCCAGAAGTTTGTGATGAAGCTTTCCTATGTGGCAACCTGTGTTTCTCAAATTCTCAGAAACGCTGTCAGATCCTTTTAGAGCTTCAAAATAGCAGTATATGTTGCAAAAAATAATTTAATCTTTTATTTGAGTCTGTCACCCTTTCAGTTTGATTTTTTAACTCCCACAAAGGACATTGTATTTTTTTCAAAAGACACAGCAGCCCCATTTTGCAATGTGACTAGTTATTGGTAGTTATATTAATATGTTCTTTTAGTATTGGTTGAAAAAGACAGGTTGAAAAAGCATGTCTTCCTACATCAGTTACAGGAGTTCTTGAAGTTCATTGATAAAACAATTTTGTAAAATAAAAGCTATTTAGTAGCTAAGAAGTAGGCAAGTCTTCTGTTCTGTTAAATCAGCTCTGCTCTGGTACTCTCAATACTGGTGTACTAGGGTGATTTGTAGATACTTATTCTGATTCCCCCAATAATTCTCCTCCTCTAAAATGGCTGGAGAAGGAGCAGGAGATTTCCTGGAGATGCCCAATCCGGTAATAAAACATTGGTTGTGGAAAAATTGGAAAGAAGCTCTTTAAACTATAGCCTGTAAATACACTTTATTCTTCTATTTGAGTGAGAATTCTCAGTTGCCTCTCTGTTTTTATTCTCTATTTAACTTTTGAGGTTATTTCTAGTAGGGTAAAGTGCTGTATTTTGATGTTGGTCAATACCAGTGGGGAGAGGCCTAGGAGAGACTGTATTTTAGCTAAAAGGAGAAAATAGCATAGGAAGATAAGTGTTTCAGGTGGTCTTTCAATTATTTCTTATCTTTCAGTTATCCAAACGTCTATTTATCCAGGTAAACCCACTGGAGTGAAAGTGTCTGGGTAATTTATAGTTTCCTTATGGCTAATAAATGTGCTTCTGTTGAAAGGAATATTATAAGCAAACATAATATGGCATAGATTGGAAAATTACTGAGAAAGGACGAGAAGATAGTCTTAGAAACAGTCAGTATTCTCTCCAGGACGACTGTAAAAACAGTGACTCTGGGGAGAAGATCATGCCACGGATAATTTGGGAGCAAAATCTTTTTATTTCTTAGTTCCTGTTGTAAAGAACTGAACAGCTTGTTTCTGGAAGTCACATTGTTAACACAGAGCAAAGAAAGATCTTGTAATATTTCAGTGTAATACAAGTTTTGTGTAAAAACGTCCATTACAACTTAACAGTTCACATGTTAGATAACACTTTTTTAGAGTCAAACCTATGAAAATCTAGCTTTCAGCTGTCCATTCTTCCCATAAAAATGCTCTTGTCCTCATGCTCCAAATAGCAGAATTGCACACAAGGATGCCTTCCCATTATCAAGGGTGAAATTTTACAAAGGAGCTGGAAAGGCCAATTATTGTGTAACAAGGGGAGCAAACTGGTCATAGTCAGTTACAAAGATATGGGTAAGATGAACAAATATGTTCATCTTACATATATGAGGATTTTATAAAAAGGAGGTTAATTGGATCTTGAAATAAATGGTGAGATGCTGGAATTGTATTTGGGAATTCAGTCTTCCCTGAAAGGAGAAAAGAAGAGATGGACGGTAAAGTTCCACACATGTGATGATATGGAGGTTTAAAGGGGCCATGAGAAAGGATAACAACAGTCTGGAATAAATAAAGTCTGGAAGACAGAAAAGCATAGGATTTAAGAGAGGTTGTGGAAAGAAAATGGCTTAGTAATGAAAATAATAGAGAGTTGGACTTCTGTCTGTAAAAGCTGATAGCAACTTCCTTAGGATAATAGCTGAACCTGAGTATTCAGTTATGCCTCCTGCCTTCTATGTGAATTGAGGAGAAAAAATTAGGATTTTTTTTTTGTTTTCAAGTATTTCAGTAACAAAAGAGCTTGCATATGCCAAAAATATTGAATGTTTTCTAATGTGTTATTTATATTACAAGTATTATAGATTTAATGAAAAAAATAAAACCAAAGTGAAACACAACTACCTCCTGTAGGCAAGTTTCCTGCTATATGGAGAACTCACAGTTTGCACAGGAATGAAGTGAAACTCTAACAATGCAATATTAATTTCAGATATATTTTTAAGGGAAAGTTATAGGATGTGAATTTTCCCTTAACCTTTCAGGCTTAACTTTAAAAATTCTTTTATATGTCAAATAAAAGGCATGCTTCTCACTCATATCAGTTTACCAAAAGCTAGTTTTTATGAATTTTGCAAAAACTTTTTCATATGTAGAATCAGTTAAAAATGTAAATGTGAAAAAATATAATGTTTTAATTTAATTGGTAATTTAAAAAAAAAGCAATCAAATCTGTTGTCATCAGAATGTTCTAATCCCTTTCTGTTTCATAGGAATAGTTTCTATGAAAATATTTTTGCTACACAATAGCACATGGGAAAGTATACAGAAAAGCACATGTAATTTGCAAGAGTAGTTGCTGAAATTGTAGATTTTTGTGTATTCAGTGGTAGAGAGGGAAAAACTGAAATGTAGGAAAAAGAAGAAAGGGCTGGATGTACAACTGGAAACAAACAGAATTCTGTCAGCTTTAGAATAGGGTTTTATGTATTCATTAAAAAGATTTAGTAACTTTTACCAATGTGGAGGCAGATTTCTAGAAGAGAATCATGCAGAGCCAGTAAAGTGTTTTCATCTCTGCCTGCCTCCTAACCCCTTTCCTTTCCATGCAGCATGGAGACCTCTGCTGCTGTTTTGCCAGCTCTTCAAATGCTCAAGTCTCTCTTGCTCACAGGAGTTTTGTGGTTTATAAGTGTCTGATGTAACTAACTGAAAGAATTACACACTACTCAAATAGATGTAAAAGTCTCTATCAAAATGTAATGTAAATGTGAAAAATAAAGCTTCATTTTTAAAAAAATGAATTGCCACACTTCCATCAGAGACATTTTTTCCTGAAAAGGTGGTGTCTTTTGTTCCATGTTGGCATTTTTAAAGTCACAAAGACATGATTTTTCCAGTTTTTGGTTATTACAAATAGTCACCCTCAGTAAGGGGTGACTACCTTCCTTACCTTTCCATCACTGAATTAGTTTTGGTTGGGTAATCAAGTGCCATCTTTGTACACTCACCAGGGTAGCCAAGAGTCTCTGCTGGGAGAAGCTTCCTGCTGTGAGTTCATGTGGTATCATCCTCCAAACTCTGTCCAATGTCTATACACCAGTGTTGAACCCCAGCAGGCACTGAAGCACTGTGGTAGACTTTATATTTTTAAATGTTACAGATTACTTCTGCTTTAGTCCTCATAAAATAACAGCACGATTTCTGTTGGCAACTGTGGGGTTTCTGCACTGCTGTCTTTTGCATCTTTGGGGTATTCTTCTACAAATAGAAGAATAAGGGATAAGGTTTTTCTGCTGTAAGCATGCTAGAAATTGATAAAAAATACATTTTTTTATATCAAAGAAATAGATTTTTCATAGAAAGGCAGAAAATGGAATACATTTTAGAGTTTTGGGAGTTGCTTTTTGAGAAAGTTTCAAATCAAATGGAAAACATCCATTAAAAACATGGGTTTCATAGCATAAATGAATTTATTGGGAAGAGAAGATTGAGGGGAAGGGACATGATACCAGTCCTCAGTTGTTGGAAAGAGTCTCATGAAGAGGGAAGAGAATGCTCTCTTCTCCCAAAACCACACCTTTCCTCCATTGCAATCTGTGGTAGACACATGAAAAAGAAATAGGCTTAATACATTTATGAAAGTCAGAGTTTGGTCTTAAAAATGTTTTAATGGTTCTGAAGACAGTGAAACACTGGTGTCTGGGGGATGCATGACATCTCTGGCACTGGAAGTCTTAGATAAAAACTGGGAAACAGTGGTCAGGATTGACCATCTGACCTTGTTCTGGTGCAGCCAGATAAAATAGATGATACAGTGATGTCCTCCCAGATCTCCTCTTCTATGATTTGACTTCAGGTGAATGTTGTTGCTGACTTATAATGTCTTAGAAAGAGGTTGGTAATTCATGTTACAGCCTCCTAAAAACAGGTCTTTAGGCATGAACCTTTACTTTCACTTTGATAAAGCAGTACTGCCTAGTACTTATTATTGCAAGGAAGAAATTAAAATAATGAACTCTGAACCTTCAAGAAGGGGTAAGGACAAAGTGGTCACAATATAAATAG
Source organism: Calcarius lapponicus (assembly GCA_039654755.1). NCBI lineage: Eukaryota > Metazoa > Chordata > Aves > Passeriformes > Fringillidae > Calcarius > Calcarius lapponicus. The sequence goes on along the minus strand of CM077464.1, from coordinate 110,892,714 downwards.
CAGCATCTCAGTATTTTTAAGACCTCTCAATAACCATCTAAATGTTTGGGGAAGGAAATAATCTTGTCTTTGGCCTTGGCTAAGTTCCCACTGAATAATTTCTGATTGGTGTCACTTTTTTCTCCAACCCTCAGTTTTTAAGCACAAAGCATTCACCTGTGAAACCTCTTACCTCTACTAATGCTTCGACTCCACCAAGATTTAATTTTTCATTGCTGTCAACAGAGATGCGTATGCTTCCCTCCATGCTCATACTTTCGTGTCAGCACAAAGGTTTTTGTTTCAGGTGGTGAACTGAAACCAAGAACTGATTCTTGTCTTAAGCAGACTGGCAAATATTAGAAAAAAACAAATCCACAAACAAACAAGCAAAACCAAAACTTTCTTCAGTCTTGTTTACTGTAGGACCATAAAATGTATTTGTCAGGGTCTGTGGAGGAATTTGAATGAGTGTGTTCCTGTCTGTCAAAGGTGGGAGCAGCCTTTTGAAAGGACAGTGCAATACCTAAAACTGGGTATTGTGTATGAACTATGAGTTGTCCTCTGCTCTCCCACCCCTTGTTTAGCACTGCAGCTACTTAATAGAGTAGCAAAAGGAAATTCTTATTGGCTTTTGCACAACTGCAGAGGCAACACAAATGAGAGATGTCTCTTCCTTCTCTGAATCAGTATTCATCTGTGTAGAAATACAGAAAGGTAAAAATTTTGTTCTTAACTGAGCTTTTGCAAACTCAAAGTGAGCTTTTTTCTTCCTCGGTTTGCTAATGAAACAGCTAGGAGAAAAACACCTCTTTTTCCTGGTACTGTTCACAGTCTTCCAATTCACAGTGAATAAATATGGATTCCTGCCATGCAACTTTCTCAGACTGTTTTTCCCCATAGTTCATTTAAGATGCTAAAGTTGTTGTTTAAATAAAAACTTTAGAGAAGATGTTGGGCAGGGCTCTCTATGCCATAATTTCTTTAAAAACCAAACAAAACATAACAGAGCTGAAAACAAAATCCTGACTGTTGCATTTTTGAGAGATAGACTTAAGCCATTTTGACCTGAATTTATTTCCTTCACAAAAGGAAATCTCAATGCTGGTGCATAATTTATCATCTTGGCATCCAGCCGAAACATATGTACACATACTGAAATCAGTTTTGCATCTGTTTAACTTTGTGCACATGAGTAGTCTGATTGGATTTAGTCTGATGAAATGACACATGTGAGATCAAGTGTCTGCACAACAAGGATTTCAGTTAGTAGGTTTCTTTAGGGCAGCAGCTTCTATGCTTTGTGTGGTGCCTAGCACATGAAATGGCTTTTTGATTATCTCAAAGCCTTCTGCATGCTATACAGCTGTAGTGATGGCTGAAACAAAGAACCACAGAAGAACAAGTCTTGCAGCATAGGTCAGGTCTGCTACTGCATAGCACTGTACAAAAGTAGCAATTAATTTATTGTAACTTTCTTTTTTTAAAAAATGTCTTTTGATAATCTCTTTAGGTTTAAGGGAGATCACTCTTTCCTTTCTTACAGGCTACCTGGCTGCAGCTGTTGGCCTTCTGGTAGCCATTGGCCAGATTAAACATTTTTGCTTACACATGCTAAACACTCTGATAAAACACAGCCATCACCTCCTTTAGGATGGAACCTGAACTTATCTGACTGGGCAGCAATGTTGATACTCACCGTCTTCACAAGACAAACTATCAGTGTATCAAGAACTGGAGTTTTGTTTTTTGCTGCTCTTGCAAGCCTTATCTTCCCATGCCATCTTGCCTCTGCCATCTCGAACCCTGGCTAATTTCTTGCCCCAGAAGGGGTGGTGCTGAGCTTGCTACTTGTTGAAGCTGTTTTTATCCCCAGGCCAGCTCTTCTGGTTTGTTTTCCTGTTTTCTCACTCTTCCTACATCTGCTATAAGGGTCTAGGGAATGAAGAGTGGTCTAGAGAGTGAGAGAGACTTCAAATTCTGATATTAGGAGCATTAGGGATTAAAAACTGGAACTCCAGGGGATGTCTGGGAGGATATAGAAAAAAGGAAGGCTTGGAATATGAGTGTTGTTAAGGAAGGTAAGTGACTCTAAAACACTCTGTACACTCTAAAACACTCTGTACACTCTGATGGTGTACAGAGGACCAAAGATGGAAATGAAAACAGGAAAAGGGAAAAAAAGAAGCTGAAGTAGGACTACAAGGCAAAAAAATATACCTTACAGATGAATGGTTTTGTTTTTCTTTCCCTTCTACCTCACTGTCCAGATTAATTCTCTGGCTGGTGAAATACTCTGAAATAAAGATAATTTTAGGAAGCTTGGAATGTGGTTCAAGACATGCCATTTGAAATGTATTTTTATTTGAAGGCTTATGCTGCTGACTTTTGCTGACATAAGGGGAGGAGGCATCTAAAAAAAGTGTGTGTGTGTGAAATTTGTCATGTGGCACCTGATTCAGACTACATAATGCTTTGAAGCAAGAGAGGAAAATATTGAAATATTACAGCATTAAGATATAGAAATAAAATTTTGCTCTGATTGACCTAAATGTGAATCTGATGACTCTGGTGGAGATACTCTCTGATATGTTTGTGTGGCTGGGGAAAAGCTTTGATCTTTGTTTTATGTTGTAGAATGATAAGCTGTGAAAGGCTTGCTGTTTCTGATGCCTTTTTATGGTCTGCAGTTTGAAGTGTATGCAGTGGGAACAGTCAGCTGAGGACTTGATATTGCAAGAGAAAATGCACTGTATTAACTTTTGGTAATTGGAAACTTTTTGGTCCTACAAGTGGATGTGCTTTATTGAGATGGTCATCTGTTTTATCCAACAAAATGAATTTCTGCTCAGGGGAAAGTTCTGAATGCTGATTTTCAAAGAGGAAATGGTTTTACTACATGATTCTCAGAGAGCATTCAAAATGTAAACCTACACATCTCTAATTCATTCCGGGGTTTTGCAAGTGAAACTAGAACATAATCATATCCTTATTTTGAATAAATTTTTGCATCTCTTGATAATATTTAATATTCATTGGATGAATAACAGTGTTTCCTACATAAATCCTCTTTGCCTTGAGATGTTTAAATTTTAATTCTTTGGAGTTTTGTTCAAATCAGCTATCTCTTATTTACATCTTGATTAATACAAAAAAGTTAGTATTTAAAGAAACTTCTTCTTTGCCATACAGCCTTATGTAAGTAGGTAGTACTTACACAAGGCTGTATGGCAAAGATTTCATGTTAACTGTAGTCATCATGGGTAATTAATTTGTTAACAGATTTACTGAATTTGCAGTTGGTCACATTTTTTTAAAGCACTGAAATGAATATAATTGTGCATTGTTTACTCTTGGAAAGATTAGGAGCACTTTATGTTGAACAAAGTATAAAAAGAATTCCTGGAATTCTTGAAATATTTACTGAGCATTTTTTATAAGTAAGACCTTATTTTTGCTGAGAATTTTTACAAGCATATTCTTTTTCTATATTTTCAGTCCCCTGCACATAGCTATTCAAGCTATGACTCTGGCAAGAACGAGAGTGTAGGCAGAGGTGCTGAAGATCTGTCTCTGAATCGAGGAGATGAGGATGAGGATGACCATGATGAGCAAGAAGATCCTGAGAAGGTTAATGAATCAGATGGGGTAGAAGCTGAGCGACTGAAAGCTTTTAACGTAAGCCCTCTTGCACTCACCTTGTTTACTTCTTCTGTTCCTTTTGCATTGTTGCTTTTGGGTAAGTCTGACAATATTAAAGGCACCCTAATTTGTGGGATTTATTTCAATTATTATTTTAATGCACATTAAACTCTTGCCAACAGACGACAGATTTGCTGTGTTTCATTTAGAATTTTGAGGCAGAGTGCCATCTTTACCAGTGAGGAAAACAAAGCTTTGTTCTCTATGTGCATGTGTGACCATGTGTGTGGCTGTGTGGATGTGCATGTTCACCCACTGAATGGAAAGAGGCTGTAGCTAGTTTTGTCAGGAGACCATTCTGGTGGTCAGCTGTTCTCTATTGCTTTCTCAATGTATATAATTATGCATGAAAACACAAGCAATTGTTCAAACAAAGAAAAAAAATGTGAGTCAGTTCAATAAAATGATTAGCAATCACAGTTTATTGTTAATAATGAAACTTAAGTAGTGCCTATTTTCACAGTCTGTTCTGGTTTATCTCACAAGTTCTGTATCCTATAGACTTTTCTTTTCTTGTCTATTTTTTTAAACCCAACCCACCCCCACCCCAAATAACCCTTTAAAGAACTGTTTGCTTTATATTTCTGGCTTCCCGTTACGAAGCTCTTCAGTGGATAGAAAACAAAAACTGTCTTCCTATCAGTAATCAAGCCAGGAAGCTAGGAAGAGAAGAGAGCTGCCCTCCAAACCCATCTCCTCTGTCTCCCTCTTGCCAACAGATGTTTGTCAGGCTGTTTGTAGATGAAAACTTGGACCGAATGGTCCCAATCTCTAAGCAGCCCAAAGAAAAGATCCAGGCTATCATTGACTCATGCAGGCGACAATTCCCTGAGTATCAAGAGCGTGCCAGAAAACGCATACGTACTTACCTCAAGTCCTGCAGGCGGATGAAAAGAAGTGGTTTTGAGATGGTGAGTTTTGACTTAAAACCCAGCCCTAGTTTCCATCAAAACCCCATATGTAAATCCATGGCACTATTTTGTTTTCATCTTAGCGTCTTTATTTTTTGTTTGGGTTTTTTTTTTTTTTTTGTTTTTTTTGGTAATACCAGGTCAGAGATTTCTTTTTCCCTCCTTCATTCTTCCTGAATTTATTCCCCTCAATTTAAACGTGCTATAAGACAGTAGAGTTCACAAAATGAACTAATATGGATCTGTAGGAAAAGAAGAGCAAAGCAAGGCATAAGGAGGGAAACGGAACTATCGACTATAGAGTGACTTATTTCTTACTTTAAGTTACAGTTACAGATTTTTGCCTGGCAAAGTCTTGCTGTAAGATGGATTTTTCTCTAAAATGCCTATGCTAGCTGGTTTCCAGTGAGCTCTGTAAAACTGAACCTCAAGAAAATGCCCAGTGTAGTAACATCATAGTGGCAATGGCTTTGGCTTTGAGTGTTTTCTTGTATACCTTAGCCAATTGTTTATCAGTGAAAGTGAGTCCTTTGAAATCTTTCAGCAGATATATAGGTGTGCAAAACATGTTTAATGGTTGTAAGCCAGACATGTTTGGCCAAAGTTACAATTTTGAGCATCCCAATGGTTTAGTAGTTATAATTAAACCGAATCTCATTAAGATTATAATGGCATACAACTGACAGTGTTTTCAGACATTGTTATTTTAATGTCAATCAGTAGCACAAAAATGGGTAAATAAAGTCTCATTAACTGGCAGCTTCATTATCTCTAGAAAACTTCTGTATTTCCAAAATGGAGGAAAGTCAGAAGAAACTAGATAGCTACACACCTTGTGTTTAATGTCTTAGCTATCTCTCTGGCCTTAAGATGACAACAAAAACATCTCATTATTAAAAATAGATATCATTTAGTGATTAAACATACCATTTTTTTAAATTAATCATCTGCAAACCCATTGATTACATTAAAATAATTGGAGATGATTGCATTTTACTGTTTTTCTCTTTCTCTCCGTCTTTCTCTTTCCTGCAGTTTTTTGCGGAATATTTATGAGTACCATATGTTGTTTAAGATGGTAGCTGACAGTTTTAGGAACAAAATATCATGCTTATTTGTAGGGTAAGACCACTATTTGATAACATCAAAAGCAAGGACAGAAACTAAATTTTTGTGTGTGTTTTGGATTCAAATCAACAGCGTGGTTTTATTATTTGAAACATTGGGATAACACTGTTTCTGAACAATGGAAGCTCAGATGAAGAAAGACAGGTAGATAAAGGACATCTGTACAGCCAGCACTGCCAAAGATTGACTGGTGGCGTACATGGCAGATTGTTTAGCCCTAACAAAAAAACAAAAAAAACCCCAAAAAACCAAAAAAAAACCCAAAAAAAACCCCAAGGCAAACCAACAAAAAAGGACAGATAGAAAATAAATATTTCCTACAATATACTAAGTAGCATTAAATTGTATCTACTCACTGACAGTAATTCATCAACATAAATTTCAGCTTTCATGAAGCCAAATACTTTATTTTGCTGTACTTTCAATTGAAAATACTTACAAAATTAGCCAATGCTAGCAAGTCTCCTCACTGTTCCAATTTATGGCCTTATTGTCATCATTTTTCATGCTGATTAGCAGTTATGTAAACTGGCTCTGTTTTGTCATCTGAAAGACTTGTGCTACTGTTTTGCAATATGAAGGGGCCACGGTCTGATCCATGAGACCTGGGTTGGTTTTACCTCAGTGCACATTTGCAAATGTTACTTTCATATGAATAAAGGTTGCAGGATCAAATTTTTCCTGGAAGGGGAAAAGGAGCAGAGATTATCGGGAATATGATCCAAATAGGCAGTCTTTATAGCTCAGAAAGATTTCCTGGTTTTATAATAGCAGTTTATGATGGGCTTTATGTCCTTTTAAACAAACAAATCACCCTTTAAAACATTGACTTTTTGCCCATGAATGGAAGTGACAAGGCACTGGATCTCATGCCAAAGACTGCAGCCCTCTTGGGCCTCAAGGGATATTTGTCCTGTGTCCCTGTTTGCAGGTAGGAATACAAGCCAAAGACTGTCCAAAGTCTCTGGAGGAGCTCCCATCAGCTTCCTGAGAGAATAAGCAGCATTTTATGTGTATGTCTTGAATAATTCTGAAATTTAGTGTGTATCCCTTTGGGGTTTTAAATTATTTTCTGATTTCTAAGTTACTGTATCATCAACTCTTGATTACAGGCATTTTTAAAAATGCTACCATGGACAGAGGCATTTGACTACTTGATTGTTTTAAACGTCCTTACCATCTTGGTAATGGAGAAGAATCATCTTTTCTGGATAATAACATTAGTTCAAAACAATCATGAAGGGTCACAATGGTGTTGTTTTGAATAAGGGGCTACCCTCAAATACAGCAAACCAGAATAATTATTTGCTCAGCAGCAGTACCAGTACCATTGTTATATGAAATAGGGTGTCAGATAATAACCTCCACTGGAGATGTCTTTTGTTATATACATGTTAAATACAAGGTTTTTATTTTGTTCAGGTTCAAAAATGCTACATTTTGACCACTTAGTTGCATGAGAAAAAGAGAGTATTCTCTTTTATGGCATACGACAGTTCAGACTGGGTGTGGAATTGTGCAGTTATCTAGAGCGTCATACTGGAAAGTGAAGAGAAAATGTAAACACTGTGTTAAATTAGTGTAAAACTGCATGAAAAAGATGAAAAAGCAAGCCTGGAGCCTGATTCTGTCAGTTATTTGCCGCCTGTAATCCCAATGACAGTTCTTGCTGCATAACAGGCCAGTTCTAGCTTTGAGGCAATAAAAAAGGCTCAGTCTCATGAGTGTTCATATTGTTAATTAACATGATTCTTAGTATTATTATGTTTAAGAGATTACTTATAGTTATTCTGCTTCTCCTTGTGACAGATAGCTGTCCGTGGGCTCCTTGCAGCTGCATAGCTTCAAATATGCCTTTGAGAAGCTCCCTTTCTGCACTGGAAAAGCTCTGCCCATTTGACTGTGCAGATGTAGTTGTGCGGTTTTCGTCCTGACACAAGTACATACCTCAATAAGGCTCTCAGCTTTTCTCATGAATCATATGATTGTTTTCCTCCTCCCGCTGTCTCTTGCTAATGGACTGATGAGAATGTTCTCTTACTAAATTCTACAATCTTGCTCAGAGTCTTTCCTTGGGAGAGAAGTCTGTCAAATACCAAAATCACTGGCTTTTTGGATGGGATTTCTAGGTTGTGCTTCTGCCTGCATTGTGCTGTATTGCTTTGAGAACTTAAAAGTTTTTTATATTCTTAAAGAAATTATTTATTTTTCTCTTCATTAGCCCAAAAACAAAAGAAAAAAATTACTTCCTAATTTTCAATGACTGATATCAACAAGAATTCCTGTATATACGTTAGGTGTTTTGCGACCTCTATAATGTATGCAAGAGAAATTTTCTCCCTGAAATATTCAGATGGCCTGTTTCACTGTTTTCAAATCCTTTGTTTAGACTTGTCCCAGCCTCTGTGTAAACGAACTGCCAATTAAGAAGGGTTAGTAGACAGATGCTGGAGATAGGTGGTATGCATTTATTTATTTATAGTCCAGAAAAACTTTAGATATTAGAAATAATCAAATGAGGTTCAATTGTCTTAACAGTTACATGTTCTTACTAATCTCTGCTTCCTCCCATCTTCACAATCCCCTATGATCAATCTCACTGCATTCAATTTGAAATTGCATCTTACAGTATCTCTTTCACAGATAGGCCTTTTTTTCTGTGAGCATCCCAATGCAAGAACAAGATTTTGTCATTCACTAATAGATCCTTCCTCTATTCTTAAGAAAAAGGAAACCCTCCTTCTAAATACTACTGTAATACAAAAATAGTATCAAAGAGCAAAGTGTTCTGTGCTGGAGAGAAAAGGCTAGTCATAAATGCTTTTCATTGTCCAAAGACAAGTCTGCATGTGTGGGAGAAGAGTCACACTGTGCCCAAAGACAGTTCCTGATCCAGGTCCGTGTTGCTCATCCCAGCTCCTTCAATCCTTACGCCAGCCTCAAGAACAAATAACAAAGCTCTGTATCTTTCACTGCTGCTGTCACTGGGTTGTGCCAGTTGGCTGAAGGAGGTGTGTTAACAATTTGCAGCTGTGTCGTGTTAAGGTGTTTTGAATGTGTCTAGTGGCTTGTCATATGTCTGTACTGAGACTGAGCAACTTCAGTGGCAACTGGTTTCCAGAAGGGGAATGTTTTCTGAAATCTGCCTCATTAAAGTTACTTAGGTTAGGTGTCTAGGTTCTGCTTTTTAGTTTTAGAAAGAGGAATCTTTCAATATTTACTGAATTTAGTGCTGAAAAGTCCAGCTGCCCTTGCAGTCACATGCAAAAAGGCTCCAGGCTTTTATGTCTGGAAAGGTCATAAACATTTTCAGGAAAATGAGGATCTGTGGATTCAGGGATGCATATCTAATTGATTAACAAGCTGAGAAGCATTAAAAAAAATATCAAAACAACAGTTACATGAAGTTACAAATACTAATAGAGTTGTTGCTTTGTATTATACCCCAAACTCTGTCAGTTGGGCACTTCCCTTTCTAAGCATCTCTCCCTTTTTGGTAGTGGCTAACATATTTAAGTCTGATGGGCAACTGGTTTGAAGTAGGCCAAAGCTACTCTCTAATAAAATTTGACTTTTACCATTAGATCTCATATAGTCTTGAAAAAATATTCTAGGATCAGTTTTTCTAAGGCTCTTAGATATGCTGTTCTTTTTTTTTCACCCCAGAACAGTTAAGAACTACCTCCTAAATCTTCCCCAGATAACTTTTGCTTTTTAATGACTTTTCAAAGCATAGGCAATTTTGGAAAAGTGAGCAGTTGAAGAAGTAACACTTTTTCCATTAGCCTTGCAAAATGTGAAGAAGTTAACTTTAAAAAAGGCATGGTATTTGGAAAAATAGAATTAAAACTAAAAGTGAAAAATACCTGCTAACCTGATAGGACTTAGTCTTCTACATCCTGTGAAAAATACAGAAACAAATTTTGACATGTGTTTCAATTTTTTGTTTAATTTAGAATAAAAGTAATTCCCTCTGAAGTAGCAGTAAGCTCTGATGTAGAACAAAATCTCTTTTTTTTTTTTTTTTTTTTTAAAGCATAGGTTAAATGAATGTTTACTCTGTCTGCCTGTAAGCTTGAAATCAGGAAAAAAAATAGCAAATATCTCAGTGGTTTTGACGCTGTGATTCTGACTTAGATTGAGAGCTCTTGCTGCAGTGTTACTTGATTAACTGGCCTGTGCCAATTTAAGGATAGGAAGCCAATTCAGTGCATTATTTTAGGGGAAAGAGTAAATCATGTTAAATCATACTCAGTTTTCCTGAGTCCTCTGGAGTTTTGCTAGTAAAGTGCTATCAGTGTTCAATACAATCCTCACCTGACTCTGAAGGAGTTTGGTCAGCAGGATGATTCCTGGAGTTCTCTCTCATTGCAGAATACCAGATAAATCTTAGATAGAGATAATTGTGCCTAGGTTTGCTAGAGAAATTAGTTGACTTTGGCTCCTTCAGCAGTCAGTGAAGCGCTTAGATGAATCAGTCTGGAGAGGTTCATCCCCAATTGTCTCGTTAGTCAACAATGAAACAAAAAAGAAGCCTGGGTGACTACTCTTGACGAAATACTTCATTTTTATCAGATGGATATTCTTGCTGTTGTTCATGTAAGTAATTTAAAATTTCCACTATCCCTGTTGAAATTGCTCAAATAGGCAGAGCCAGACTTGGTCCCATATGTAGGCATAGCAGCAGCAACAGCAGCATGGTGGTTGATTGGAAAGAGTCATTTGCTAAACTTTTAGAGAGAAATATTGATATGTAAAGATGTACTTGGATTTATTTAGTCGCCATCATAATCAAGGTGCAGTGTTTCAATTCAATGTATTTAAAAGCTGAAAACTTAAAAAAGTGATTTGAGCATCATTAGATGTTTCAAAGAGCCTCTTCTGCCATTTAAGAAAAGATTTCTAGCTATTTCATTGAATCTTCTAACAATTGGGTACTTATCACAAGACCACAAGACCAAGCAAAATATATCAAACCCAACTGAACTGCAGGGCTACAGGCATTAAAATGCCAGTCCAGTTGTTCATATTCCACTATTCTGTACTAACAAATCATAGAATTACAAAATGGTTTGGGGTTGGAAGTGACTTTACAATTCATCTAGTTCCAACGCCTCTTCCATGGGCAGGGACACCTTTCTTTCACTAGAGGAGGTTGCTCAAAGCCCCACCCAACCTGGCCTTGAACACTTCCAGGAATGGAGCATCCACAGCTTTTTTAGGCAACCCAATCCAGTGCCTCACCCCCCTCACAGCAAGGAATTTCTTCCCAATATCTTATCTAAATCTACCCTCTTCCAGTTTGTGACCACTATAAAAGTACATCTAATATAGTGCAGTGCTGTACTTCATTCAGTCTTTAAATTCAAAAATACTCTTTAGAGGGGTTTCTGAGTCCTTTGTTATTGTGCTGTGCAGGACAGTTCTGTTATACATTTCACTGCATTGTTCTGATTAAAAACTCTTATTTGAAGATCATGTCTTCCCTGTCTTGTAATCTATTTTGCATGTTTTCTATGAAAAAGTGCTGTTTAGATATTGCACACTGTTACAAATATGTTGGGCATTTTAGGACATGGTGTTAGATCTTAATAATTTATTATGAAAGAGTTGTGGCATATTTGCAGTATTTAATTTTGGGAATGAATTGGTCTTGCAATAACTGAGGAAAAAGCTGACATGAAGGAGAGCACTAAGGAGTATCTAATTTTTGGGAGCCCAGTATGCAAAGAAGTGCCTGGTGGTACCTTTGGAAAAATGTAGTTATTGTCAGTGAGGCATCTTAGGTATTCATCTTCATTTTTGGATGCCAAATCACTTTGGAAAATTTTAAACCATTCCCCCCCCCCCCCCCCCCAAGTTTGAATAATACTTAAAATACTTCCTCGTTCTCACATTTATATTAATCTCCCAAGTAGCAAGCAATGGGAGTAGGGGAAATGGTCTCACCTTGTCCCAGGGAAGATTAGATAGATTGGCTGTTAGGAAAAATTCCTTCATTTGAAGGTGAAACATTGGAATAGACTGTCCAGGGAAGTGGTGGAGTTGCTGTCCCTGGAGATGTTTAAAAGAAGTGTGGATGCAGCACTTGGGGAGAATTGGGAGTGTTGTTTTAATGGTTGGACTCAATGATCTTACAGGTCTTTTCCAACCTAAATGATTCTGTGACTCTATGATTTATTTTAGAGGTAATATTATTATATTGTGTCTATGAAGAAAATGAAGTAGCTTGCATGTTTATGTGTTTCCAACTGTGTTACACTGAAAGATGTAATTTTCAGTGTTAATTTGCCTAAACTAGAAGGTAGTATTTATGCACACATCAGCTTATGGTATTTGGCATTTCAGCAGGTGTACATGTGTGCCCATTATCTGACTAAACAGATAGCTGTGTTTTTTCAGAACTGAGCCAGACTGATGTAAAGTGTGAAAGTATGTAGACCAAACTTTTGTATGACAGCTTTGGCTTTTATTTGTACTGGATCTCAAACACATGCCAAGGTAGTAACTTTAGAGACAACGGATCTCTAACCATGGGTGGACAGCATGCACAGTAAATTGCAAAATTCTTGTTAGTGAGTATACTGCTCCCAGTGGTTTAGACTGAAATACAATCAGTTATGTAGTATATCAATCATTGGTAAATTTATGCCAAAAATGGACATAAGAAATGAAAACATAGAAGTTTTTTTAGATTCTGTGTAGAAATATAGGAATTGTGTGACTATGCCAGAAAAAAAATTTGGTGTTTCACATGAAGATACTGCAATAGTACCTCACTTTTAACAGCAGACTTCATGATGCTGCATACAGTTGTTTTATAAAAATGCATATTTTACAGCATATTGAACGTTAGTCTCTCCTTTATTAAAGAGTCAGGGATTTTACCAAGAGAGCTAATTTCTAGATGAACTAGGCCAAGGATTTCAGATTTCAACTACTAAAAATCAGCAACCTTGCAGGACTACTCTGTAACTCCAGAAAGGCATGTTGTAAGATGTTTTGATTGTTGATATCCAGATCTAAGGAGCATCAGTCATGAAAGGGTCTTCATTAGGTTTAACACACTTTAAGGCAAAACAGCACTTATTAGACTAGAAGGAAATACTGGCTAATCTGATTTTCCATTAAGCAGCTTGCAAAAGTATATCTGTCAATGATTTATAAACTTTTCAGAAAGAGAAAAATGGATGAGTGTATAAAAAGTTCAAACCAATTTGAACAAAAAAAATTATTTTCCATAAATGCATGCAAAAGTGCATATCCAATAAGGTGGTTAAGTGTGCATGTTGCTCTGTTGTCATTATTGTCATCTACAGGCTCTGTGGTGGTCTCAAAATAGTTTCAAATATGGGAGGACTGAAGGTGGTTGGTCATCTCCCATGGGTTACTGTGGGAATTCCAACCATTTCCTAAATGTCAGTCACTTCAGAAATTGTTATAAAGAAAGGCATCCGTGTGCACAAGCAATCTAGCAGGTTTTCCTTACATCATTTATCAAAATGTCTTCACCTCCATTGTGTTAAAGGCTGGATGTAAGCTGTGTGTCAGCTGAGGAGATGTAAAAACCAAAACCGGATGTGTGTTCAAAATGTGACTCCTGTCTTAGTGCAGTCACGAGCAGTATCATGCTTCCGAGTAAATACAAAGCAATTCTGTATACTGCTTTTTTGTGATAGGCATACAGTCTTCTCAGAAGGTCTGTATTACACTGTTCACCAGATTCCTTGTAAGTTTTATTCATCTCTTCACCTGAGAGTTACTATTAAAATTTTCATGTCTTTTCTATCTGTCCTCGGTTCAAAATGTCAAAAATGTTATCCTGCCTTGTGATTTGCTACTTCTGGTAGATTAATTTGCAGGATTTCTTCTTTTCTTTTGTTTTACACATGGGTAGTTCCAGAATAGTTATTTCCTGCTTTCCATCACTGTGAAGTGAGAGAAATACCAGACTGAAGCTGTGAAGGTTATGCCTCAGACAACATTAAGCACATTCCAAACCAGCTAAATCTGGTTGGGAATTTTTTGGTAATGCCCTTTTTTTTCCCCCTTCAAGAAATGTTAGTTTGTCAAGGGTTTTCTATTTTGACATAAAATGAAATCTGGTTTTCTGCTAGTTCAGTGGGCAGGTTGTGGATCCAGGGATTGTGGGGGCAGCCTGGGAGCCCTTGGAAAAAGTTCTCCTTGGCTCCCACATTTCCTGCTGTAGTTCCAAAGTTGTAGGAATGAGAACTCAGCTCTCAGCTCTGCAGAGGGTGGCTTGGGAACCTGCAAAATGTCCTTTTGGCTGAGATCCGCAGGCTTCCTTCTGCAAAATTGAACGATATCACTTTTGCCATGTTTTTCCAGGCCTTTGAATCTCACCCCAGCTTGAGAATTGAGAGATGTTCAGAACCCAACAGGGAGGTTTGAGCTTCTTACAGAATTGGTTTTACAGCTGTAGTTATGAGAGGGATCATGAATAATCAGAAGTAGAGAGGAAAAGGAAGCTGAGTTAAGCCAGAAAGGGGCTTCTGAGCTGAGAAGATGAAGATATTAATTCAGTTTATTTAAAACCAATTTTTTGAAGTGGTTATTTCAAAGTAATTTTTCCTCTCAGGCGAGGCTTTTCAAAATTGATCTTTCTGAGACTTTACAGATATGGAATTTTGTGAAGCAGAAAAATCTTCTTTTTGAACAGCTCTGCTCCTGGTGACAGGACTGTGTTCATCTTCTCAGTCAATGCCATACTAGAGCTCTGTTGATGGAGCCTGAACACTGAGCAGATGATTTTTCTCCTGTGCTCTGTTACAATACTTTACTCCCCAGGTGACTGAGCCATGTATTCTTCACATTTTCCCTAAGGTTCACTCTGACATGAACATATCAACAGCCAGCTGCAGTGATGATTAACAGAAATTATGGGTTAACACATATTTCGAGAGGAAGATACTCCAGTACCCAGAGATTTCCTCTTTTTTGCAGGTGCTAACTTCAGTTCAATAGTGAGCACATGACACTACACTCCTTTTCAAAGATAACTGCTTGATTTTTACAATAACTCTTTATTTTTTGTTTTATGAAACACTTCAAAAAGCTTATTCTCTCCCATAAATAAATAAACCGGGAGAACTGATGTTCAATTGACTTTTTGGTCAGAACATTAGGTTTTCTGGCTCACATATCACCTTCTAAAAATCTACTGATGGGTAGGTATAGTTACAGGTTTAGCTAAAGACCTGAGCTGGAGGAATTAACCAGGTATTTGCTCACCATTTTTCAAGAATATCATTGTATGAACATCACTGTTACAGGACCACAGTGAGGCTTCCATACAGCCAACAGAGTCAGTGCGCCTTGAACATACATAAACCAGTGGCACGTACAGTGGTACTTGGCCAGCAAATACAGAGAGGGATCTAGTGGGATGAATAACAAATTCAGAGTAACATCACCATTCCAGGGAGGCAGTTTGTTAAATATGGTGCTTTTTCAGTGAAACTCTTCTGCAAAGACTTACTTTGTTCTCTGGTGCTCTGAGTAGGGTGTCTGCCTGTACTGCATGTAATGTTAACCCCTGTCATGACACTGGGGGTTACATCGGTGTCCCTCATCTCTTGGATTGAATTATTTTCAAACTGGAAACAAGTTCGATACTTTGTTCTGTCAAATCAATCCAAGTGTAATTTATTGCAGTACTGCAGCCTCTGGCTGCCTTTCTTGCAGCGCTGCTTTGCTGATGCCAGAGAGCTTGTTCTCATGTAAGTGGGGAGAAATAAGCCTATTGCACTAGTGAGGAATACCCATAAATCCCTGTCTATTTCTGAAAGCTAGTTCATCTTCCAGTCCCAGACAGACTGTGGTCACATCCTTTAGAGATAATAGAGTGTCACATTAAAAACTGGCATTCTGCAGTCAATAAATGGACTTTAATCTTTAAAGGTAAAAATCTAATACTGATAATGGCTGGCTCTTCAGTTTCTGGAATGTTATGAAAACTATAAAATCAGTTAGGCCTGTACAATTAACCTGATTTAAGGTTGTTGTTTAGGAACTGAATGGGAATAACTTCCAAATTTTCTCCCAAAATTAACTGACATTTCATAGCAGGTTCATATCCATGATTTTGGGAGTAAGAAGGTAAAACTCTTCTAAAACCAAACCAAACCAAACAAACAAACAAAAAAAAAAAAAAAACAAAAACCCAAAACCAACCAATCAACCAAAAAAAAAAAAAAACAACAAGCAAAAAACCACACCCAAACCCCCTTGCACATGGCCATAGCCTCAATAGGTAAAAATTTACATAGTAAATGTAAATTTGAGTTCACTGAAGCTTTGAAAATTTGTGGAAGTTCAGAACTGGGCTCAGTAAATTGCAGTCTCTGTAATGGGCTTATATGTGCATCCGTATCTCTGCTATTATCCCCACTTTGTTTATTTTCTTGGTAATTCTGATATGTCTTTGTATATTAATGAAGAAGATTATTATCAGCTTAATCTTTCAGGAAGATTGTTTTGTATGTAATCAGGAAAAAAAAGCTGTGTAAATATTCTTCCTAATGAAATGGTAGGCAAGATCATACTGGAGTTCATAATCAACAATGACGCTAAAAAGATTCTATCTTTCCCTTTTTTGGGGGGATTCATGGCACCTTTAACCTTAAATGTGTAAATGCTATGAAATTAGTAATGACAGGTTTTGAATCAGAAAAATAAACCGTATCTAGTTGAACAACAAAATATCTGAAGTGTTGGAAGGCTGGCATTATCGAAAGAAAAACAGATTTTTTTTTTTTTTTTAAGTCATTTTAATCACATCAGTCATGTTGCAGCAAGGAATGCAAATATTCATATACTACAGATTGAGGCTGCTCTGAAATGTTCTGACAATCTGTTAGGTTTTGAGTGATGTTTCAACCCTATCACTTGGGTTTTTTTGTTTTGTTTGGTTTTGTTTTTTGGGTTTTTCTTGTTGTTTTTTTTTTTATGACTATAAAAAAACACTACTCATCTCTGTCACATGCTGCACAGGATAAAAAGCCTTTCAGTTTTCCTAACAAGAATCAGACGGCCAGGGTGCTGCTGGAACGCAGAGAATATGCCACTGTCTGTTCAAAGTACAGCTTAATGAGCCAGACTAAACACAGTGGACAATAGAGCTGTGGGGGGAAAAGGGCTTCTCGTGGATCTGTGGATCAGCTGCAGCTTTAACATCTAACTAGTTTCATTTTTCATCTTTGCAAGTTCCATTTCCCTGTTTTGTTGGTATAAACTGCATTTCAATGAGCGGACTTTCCTGCCTAGGTGATGGTATGGTGTGCTTTCAACAAGGATGTCGTGGATTACGCTGGGAATAATTCCTGTGTTTCTTTTTCTCTTCCATAGTCACGACCTATTCCCTCACACCTTACTTCAGCAGTTGCAGAGAGTATCCTGGCTTCTGCCTGTGAGAGTGAAAGCAGAAATGCTGCAAAAAGGATGCGCTTGGATAGACAGCAGGTACTGTGCTCTTTGGGGGTCTGCCACATCCATATTTATCAATGCACTGGACTCATTTACATAGGGTGCCATGCAGAAGGGTGGTGCAGTGCCTTGTATGCTTCTTGCTAGCAAGGTTAATTAAAATACAAAAGCTGTAGGTTTTTTTAATGAATACACAAGCATGTCTTTGTCTATATTTACATAAGCTGTGTCAGGGTGTCTAATATGTTTGTAATGTCCAGCTGGATAAAGCTATATATTTACTTTTTGATGGCTGTAGATTTTCGGAGCATAATGTGTAATCCCTGCACTAGAATTAAAAAGAACTGAACATAGAGTGGATATAATGTACATAAATAACAGAAATGGTGCATGTATCCATGAATCAGTGTATTTATTTGTGCACATATTCTCTTTGAAAAAGTGTATGCATTTTAAATAGAAGGTGAAATATTATTACTGACTGAAAATAGCTATTTGCCTGAAACAGAGAAGTTGCAATGCTGTATAACAAAATGCTGTCAATTAACTTATTAGTGAGTTTTTTAAAGCTCATATTCTTTTTCTTGTGTGATTATTCACCTTTTGTTGTGCATGTTACAATTTTATTACCTTTAATTTTTCTCGAAATTGCTTATTTTCTTTCAGTTTTTTAAAATCTAACTGGTAGTTCATTCCAGGCTTTGATTATTTACTCACTCCACAGATACAGTGAATGTCTAACATTCATATTACAAAGACTATTATGCTTTATTTCTCTTCATGATTGTAACAAAGTGAAAATCTTAGTGATATCTCATGTGTTCCAAAATGGGCTTCTGTCATAGCAGATGGATTTTTATTTTGTGGAATAGAACATTTTTAAAAGAACATTTTCCTTTTATGCATAGTCCATTGAGTTCTTTCAGGTCATGCCCTAACTGTATAAAGGATTAGTACTGCTGTACTTATTAAATGGATAGTTTAGAATCTGAGAGTGTATGTTGCTATTCCTTTCTGCTGTGATATTTTTTGCTAGTATTTTCATTATTGTGCTACATTTGCCTTAAGATTTACAAATCACATCAGAAGTCAAAGCACTGTAATATTAAATATAATTTAGTTTAGAAGGAGTGCTCATTCAGATTGGGCAGGTTTTATATTCTCTCATTTTCTCTCTGATTTTTCAGTAATAATAAAAAGAAAAGCTACAAAGTCAATGTGCTGTTAGCCCAAAGGGAACTAGAAATGACTTGCACAAACAACAGTTACTTTTATTGCACAAAACTACTGGCTCAATCACTTGGTCCAGCCAGGGTGAGGCAGAGCTTAAGTGATTTGAGTGACAATCCCATAATGCTCTTCAGAGAGCCAGAGACCTGTTCAAACAAAAATCAATATTTAAATGGTAGTCAGAACTAAAAAACCCCATATTAATAGGATTTTATTTCTTTTATTTGTAGTATTACTATTGCACAAGGACTTGATAACCTCTTTGTAGGGAGAGGCATATCTTTACTTTTCATTACAGAATTAAAAATCTGTAGTCAGAAAATCTCCCAACTGATTGCCTTAATTGCAACTGTGATGTTAAAGCAGCAAAGCTGCCTATGAACAATGGGTGTTGGGTTCTGCTTCCTTCAGCTCTTCCCCCTTTTTGCCAGTGAGTTCTGGGAACACAGTGGAATTGCAAATAGTGCCAGCCATTTGATTCAGCAAGTAGTAAATTATCTGAGCTGGTGTAACTTTGGTGCTTGCAAAACTACTTGTGAATTCAGGACAGATATGCTGAGTAGATATGCTGAACATGCTGCAAAAATATATGGCAGTGTGTGTTAGGTGACTTCATAAAATTTAGTAAGAAATTTAACCTTCAGGGTGGAATAGATAAGTCATTAGAGAAGTAGAAAACCTTGGGTTTAGCCCCAGTTCCATTGAAATTTAATTATTTATTCTGAGGATGGGAAATTGATGAAGTAGACTGAGAGCACAGCATTCCAGAGTATTTCTGAGTGTGGTATTTAATGGACAATAGTGTGCTCAGTTCATCTGCTGAGATGAGAACTGGATCTGTATCCTCACATGCAGCGAGTGTGACTAATAGGTAAAATGGTTCTATTTTGCCTGTCTTCCTATTTTTTTCCTCTTAACTTACTATTAAATTTCCTTCACTTTTCTTACATTTATCTAAAATGTTATATTTTCATTAGACTTTTTCCTTAAATAGAGAAAGATTGGAAAAGTTCAGTTCATCATGTTGTTTTGTAATTCCATAGCTCTTAAAAAAAAAAGGTGCCTTGTTTTCAGACAGGCTTTGAGGACGCCAGTGAAAATTTGGGAGGGAGAAGGGAAATAAGATAAATAAGATTTTGATGATGAAAATTACCGCTTCAAAAATTATATAAGGAGATTTTCAAATTGAAGACAAGCATTAGACAATCCTGGAAAGTAGATTGTCAAGAGGATCTGGAAAGGGCACCCATTCAGCACTTCCCCTCAGAGCTGAATGGAAGCACTGCATTAAGGCTGCTTTAATCTTGCATACAGTACAGTGAAATTCTGCCTTTTGTGTTCCAGACAGGTGATGTGCCTCAAAGTGAGATGTGGCACTCAGTGCCATGGTCTAATTGATGTGGTGATGTTCTTGTGATAGGTTGGACTTGATGATGTCAGAAGGCTCTTCCAACCTAATTGATTTTGTGGTTCTGTAATTTATATCCCCCCCACCACCTTTTTCAAAATATTACCCATAAACCATGAATTAATTAAGAACACAGTGAGTGTTATGCCCATTCCTGAAGCTAAGGTAAAACCTTGCAGCCTCCTGAACTCCTTTTCTTGTCTTGTTTATGCCCTTTCCTTTTGTTCTTCAGTTTTCCTTCTCTCCCTGACACAACACAGGTCTTGAGCAGGAAGTTCTGAGTATCTTGCATGTATGTCCCTTATGGAAGTCTTTATTTGTTAAAATGACATGAATTTCCAAATTAATTTTTTTTTTTGCCTACAGTGTTAATTTTAGCACTGTTTTAATGAAGAACCATCTCATCTCAGCAGAAAGAAGCAGCTTAAAATTCAAAACTAGGGATGTTTTAAGACCTCATTTCTTTTTAACAGATAGTGTAGGCCATGCTCATGAGTATTTTCTGTTTCTTTCACAAGTATTAAATGTGAAGGACCGGCTTTATATACCTACAATCCCATGCACCCATTCGTTTTCTCTTCAGAAGAAACCTCTCCTTGTGTGTATGTGTCTCTACACACACAAATATTTCATCATATGGATTAATTTCCATAAGTATTTCTAATAGCTGCAATGATCTGGGGACAGTGTTAAGAGTGATAAAGTTAAGTCTGAATAAGGAAGAAACCATCCTTCAACGTGTGTCTTAAGTTCCACCTCTATGATCTTTGTATTTCCTAACTCAAGGCTGAACATTTCTGCAAGCAAAAATCCAATTTTAAAAATAAGTTAATGAAATCTAGTTTCACTGGCATCACTAACTTATTTTCAACATTGGTTTTTTTTCATGCCAGCAATTTATTTCTTAATGGGAAAATAAATGCTTTCTTATCTTTCAGGAAACTAGTAATTTCCCGATACTGCAACAATAATTTCCCAACTGCAACAATAAAAGCATTGTCAGTTTGTGAGACTTCTTTTTAAAACATCAATGTATTTACTAAGCTGTGGTAGCTCAGACTGTAATGCTCTGGCTGTCTGACTGTGTTAGATGTTACTCAAGTGCTCTCTTAAGCTCCAGTGCATTTTCATTATCTTGAGATCAAGCACTGTTTGGCTGGCCAGAAGCTTTAGTGTTGAGAAGTTATATACTTGATACCTATTACCCAACTGAAGAGTCCTGTCCTTTCCACCTTTAAATTCTGCCCAGTACCAAAAATAATTTATTCTGTCACACAATTTTTATAGATTTATATGTTGAAATTGTGAAGGTTTACTGGTAGTACTGCTGAACAGTGAAATGCTTTTGACACAGGGTTAAATTTAGTTGATCTTTCACAGTCCAGATGAGGAAGATGGTGCAGAGGCAATTAAGAACTTTTGTGTCTCACTACAAATCACCTCTGTTGAGTCTGGATACTGAAAAAGAGTAACTCATTTGAATTTTAAAGACAGTTTTAATCACAGTTGATGAAAAATTCAGAAACAATAATTGAATCAATGTTACATGATTTGCTTCAGTTAGAGATAGAAGAGGCATTATCTGAATCCTTAAGGTTTTCTGTGCTACTTTGGATATTCTCCTGGGATAATCCTTCAAGATCCTTATTACATGCCTTGCAATATTTGGTATGAAGCAGTTGCATTAAGTGGAGGTTCTGAACTACAATGAACAAGGGAGTCATGAAACAAAATAAGTAGAGCTAAAATACAGCCCTTTTCACTTGGATTCATTGCATATGGTGAACAATATAACCATTCTTCTTTTGCCATGCTCTTCACTTTACAAACCAAATTGTGTCTTAGTTGGGCAAAAGAAGAATGGCTAAATAAATATAAAAATCTGGAGAAGGCCATCCTGTAATTATGTCCTGGGCACTGAGCAGAGGGGCAGGATGCCTCCTTTATGCACTCCAGAGGCCTTGGTCATGCGGCTCAATTTGTTGTTGATCACACAAAAATGGAAGTTTTATTCTAAGAGCTGAACCATTGACAGTCTCTGCTTCTTCCAAACAGATGTGAGTGTGTGCTGTACTTTTTGTAAAACCCCAACATGAAACAGTGTGGAGCAGGACTGGGCTGTGGGACTCTGGAGAAAGTGGAGATGGGCTAGTGTTGCTATTGTTCTGTCTGAAATTAAAAAAAAAAACAAACCACCAAAAACCAATGAAAAGTCTTCAAGGGAAGATGTAAGAGTAAATAGTAATTTATATACAGTATGCAAGAGGACCTGCCTCTTTATTTTCCCTAAAGAAGATGAACTGGTGGCATCTATCTATGGAAAAGCACATAAGAATGATAGTAGGAAAAATGCCTTCCTCTTCATTTGTACACAAGTGTTTTTTGTAACAGCTGCATTTTGTTGTTTTTTTGTTTAGAAGTTATACTTTTTGTGTGCTGTCATGTTGCAAAATTTATGAATAAGCGTTTTTCTCTAATTGAAAGAAGTAGTTTTTGGCAATCAAGACAAAATGTCAGCACTTGGGAATGAGGAGGGAGGATGAATATAGGAAAGCAGGAAAAGAACTGAATCATAGAGTAATATGACTGTAGAAGTATATGAACCTTTTTATGGACATGTCATGTATAGTTAGCCAGATCATTTAGAAAATTGATGTTGCTTCATTCACAACATGTTGATTTGTACCAGTTAGGAAGCTGGACCTTCGAGAATACATTGTTATATTTGCAGATACAATAGTGGTCACATATGACTGCAAAGCCAGTGGCCTGGATGCTCTCCTGGATTCAATCCATGTCATTTTAGCCATTTGACTCCACTTCAGTGACTAATGTAATGGAAAAACTGCAATAGCATGCACAGTTTTTTGATCAGCCAAAGGAGGGAGCTACATACACTTCTTTCATCCTTATGCCCCAAGTAATTGGACATGCAATGTGTGATTCTATTGCAGATACACAGCAAACGACAAGTTGAGCCCAAGAAAAACTTAAGCTCAGAGGAAAATGAAAGTTATTGTTATCTTACATATTTCCCATCCTAAAAAGGGCATTTCTCAGTCAGGGCTGGTGCTCTTTAAATTAGTAGTCTCTTCATGGAATGCTTGTCTGTAAATATTTTATAGAATATACATGATAAGAAAAAGTTGTTCTGCATTTAAGTTTTTAAAAAATATGAGTTTAAAAGGTACACTTTCCTTTCATTCCAGAGACTACATGAAAATAGCAGTAGTCAAACAACTTCATAGTCTGATAAAGGTGTTGTCCTCACAATACAACTCACTTGATGTGCTAGCCTCAGTTAAAAAAAAAAAAAAAGACTTTGTTTATTTGAGCTTTTCAAGTTGACAAGGGCAAGTCTATGTTCACAGAGTATTATGCACTATGATGCTATGAAACAGTTCTTTGTGATAAACACTGAATGCATTTTTTTTAAAATCTCTCTTCGAGATGACAGCTGTAATTTTTTTACTATGCTGTGACTTGTAACCAGACAAATTAAATATCAGTAATCATTGTGGTGGAGGAAGAGATAATTTAATGATCCTAAACTGTATGAGGAGCAGCTGAGGTTACTTGTTCAGCCTGGAAGAGGGGACTGAAGGGAGATCTCACTGCACTTACAACTCCCCTACAAGAGCAAGAACAGGGGCAAGCGCTGATTTCTTCTCTGTGGTGATCAGTGGCAGGACCAGAGGGAATGACCTGAAGTTGTGTCAGGGGAGGTTTAGGTTGGGTATCAGAAAAAGGTTCTTCACCCAGAGGGTGTTTGGGCGCTGGAACAGGCTCCCCAGGGAAGTGGTCTCAGCACCAAGCCTGACAAAGCTAAAGTGTTTGGACAATGCTCTCAGGTACGTGGTGAGACTCTTGGACTCTTAGAGAGTGTGCAGGGCCAGGAGTTTAACTCGATGATCCTGGTGGGTTCCTTGTAATTCAGCTTATTCTGTGATTTTGTGGTAAGTTTGCAAATAGACACTTCAAACACGTCCTTCTCAGCTGTTTTTGTTTTGGGGAATAAAAGCAAGGAAAATCTAGAGTTTTCAGTGAATAGGCTGTTAAGGATATTGTAATATTTTGTCATTTTAACAATATTGCTTTTATCTGTTAGAGGAGTAGGAATATGTGGCTATTAGGTTTCTGACAAATGAATTATGGCCTAGACACATGTGCTGGGAGCTGACCTAACATTTGACTCTGGATAGTTGTCATAGCAGCAACCTGAATAGAGCAGATTGGTACAAGTGCTGGTTGCAGAACTGGATACATGTTCTGTGCTAATGCAATACATCTGAATATTAATAAAAGTGCACATGTACTGCCACTAGGAAATCACTGCTATGGTGTGTCCTTCTGTTTATATCTAATTCCTACATTTTTTTAAAAATTGAGGTTTGTGAGGAGATGTTACTGATCTGCATCCACCAATTTCTGGTGCTGTTTTGCTGCATGTAATAGGGGGTTGACATAAAGAAAGATTCTTCAAGCACCATTTTATTAACAAAAATAACATCTGGCTACTGCAGACCAGGAGCAGTTTGTGTTTTGATTAAGAAGAAAGGAAATTACTGGTGGACAAATTACAAGTAATTGTGAAACTGCTTTGGTAGAAATGAATTAAAAATCTAAATTGTAGTGAGGGCATGGACCTCTAATGCAAGATCACTGTATCTGGCTTTCAGCAGTGACTGGTAAGAGACTGTTAAACCTTCGTATTTGGAGGACAGAGAGAATTTTGCAATTAATGCCCAGCTTCCAAATCTTGACACTGAGGAGTTTTCTTATGTATTACCTTTCAGAGAGCAGGAAAGAAGGAAGAAAGATATACATTTGTGGCCTTGATTGTGTGTTGTTCTCTTTCCTGATCAATACGCTTCCCAGGAGGAAGGAAAAAATTGTATGGTTTTAAATTAAATATTCTGTTATTTATATTATAGTGGCAATATAGGGCAATATATTGTATGGGGCAGATTTGGACAACACTGGTCACAGAAAAGGGAGTTATGGAAAAATATCTCCCAGCTGATGCTGGAGGATGCCCTGCTGAGGCAGTGCTTCTGTGGCAGAAATCTGCAAATGCTGAGGGAGCACAAAGAAGAGGTTTTGGGTCAGGGTGATGGAGTCCTTGTCACACCTATTCAGTATGCAGGGAGAGTACATCAACTGTACATCCTTGTAAAAGGTGGAGGAGAAAGCATCAGGTGTTCCCTTCCTTTTGGGTTTCACAGAGCCTAATTTGCCCTAGAGGATGGAAGAAAAAAGGCACTTGATCTAAGTGGCAGCTGTGCAGAGGGATAGGGCCATGTCCTACCTCTGCTGTGTATTTACGTAAGACCTGAAAAATTCCAGCTCAAAGTGATTTTTGCTTCAGAATGGGAGGTTTCTGGAGTCTTAGAAAAGAGCAAAAGGAAGCAGATGGTTCACTTAACATAAAGCAAACAAATAGAAATTGGAATCCCAAAATCCACAAGAGGCAAATGTTACTTTACTTGTAAAGAGCTCAATGCCTCTTACACTACAGAAGATTGATTAGTAATAGCTTTTTGTGCTCAGACATCTCTTTGTGATTTACTATTTAACAGGGATGAGAAGGACTTCTGTACTTCAGTACTTTATCCTTTTTTATCTGCATTCAAAATGATCACTAAGATGACTGTAATGCCCTTGGATACCCACACTCCAATTTGCATTTCAGGTCTTGTTCACTTCCATAATTTCCCCACCTAGCCATTATTTAACTTCTAGGCTGGTCTTTGGTTTGTTTTTGTGGTTCCAAATGATATGCCTTAACCACTGAGGCAAAAAATGTTATGCAGGCACCGTTTAGCTGCATGTGGATTATTGTCAGGAGATCAAATTATGTACAAGTATGGGGAAGCTTAGCTTCCTACCCAGAATGCACTGGCCATATTGTCAAGGGAAAGAAAATAAGTGGTATGCATTGTAATTTTAAATCCTGCTGCCTTTCAAGTCAGTGGCAAAATTCCTGGTTTTAGCAGTGCTGGATAGGGCTCTGTCATTAGCAGATGCAGCTGGAGAGGATGCCAAGTATCACAGGGCAGCCCCCCTCCCTCCACACTCCAGACCAACCTACATTAAATTTGCTACATGCAATGGAAAGCAATAATGTGCAAGGCATGCAATTGCAAATAATTTCATGCCTTGGATTTTCAGTGAGGCCCTAAGGTGAACAGCTAATTTTTCACCTCAACACAGAGATCATGAAATTAGAAAATGCTGTATTTTTCCAGGCTCTTTGTGCTGAGTGTGTGTAGTTGAATTTCAAGCTGCTGATTTCAGAGTATACTTTAAGGCACCCTGAGCTGCAATAAGATCTTGAATGTGAAGTAAAATTGATGTCAATGTAAGTTTTCTGTTCTGGAGGTTGATAAAGCTGAAGGCTCAAAAATTGAATATTGTGTTGTTTGTTGGACAGGAACTTTTAAGCAATCTTATCCCCCTTCCTATCATAGGTGGAATGAAAATGAACAGGGTTGGGAACAACTTTCCTTCCAGGTGTCTTTAACATTGATTTTATGTCAAGGAGGCAGAAAAGGAATGGCCAGTGGACATGTAGATATAAGAGTTCTCTATTCCGGTCTGAAGATGGAGGGTTTAGAGTCAGGACTTCTGTTCTTCCTGCTCCAGCCTTAAAAGCCAGAAATAGAGAACCTTTTTACTTATCCCTTCCTTTCATATGGCAAGAAGATATTAAATGTGAAGCATTTTCTTGCCTGTCAGATGTTTCTATCATAGACGCAAGTATGTATTTCTTCTCATTAGTATGAGAAGAAATTAGTCATTAGTATGTGTTTAGCTAATGACTTCATTGCACACACCCTCCTGCCCACAGCACAGGCAGGGAATAATGTTTCTGGTGGGTAAATCGCCATTATCACCCAGAGTTTGGGCCAGTTTAATGACATCAACGCAAAGCCAGTGTGCATGAGCAAAACCTTATTTTTCAGGAGAGGCAAATTCTGGTTTGGTTATTGAATTAGTAAGATTTAGGAGGTTTTAGAGAGACATAAATTAATCCTAAATTGCAAACATCAGTTGCACAATGGATTCAGAAGTGTTCCTCAATTAGAAAATGCAGTTCTGCCCACAGAAAATACATGTACAAGTGAATGCACAGACTGCTTATGTTTGGTAGCAGGAAAATGTCTGTGATTCAACAACTGGCTTAATGTCCTAAGCTAAATTTAGAAACATATTTTTCTAAGAAAAAAATTAAACCTATAATAAGCTGTGGGAGCAGGAGCTGAATGCAGTGTCTGAGAGCAGCACCAGCTGCTAAAGAGGCTAGGCACAGGACAAGGCAGCCAAGCAGGCTGTGGCCAGCAGCCCAGGCATTGTGCCAAAAGAATTCTCCCCTGAAATAAGACTATTTGGGGAACAGATTTGCACTGCAGTACACATATTTCATGCTTATTACTCATGGTATTTCATATTAAGCTTCAGTTTTACTGTCTCCATTAATAAAGCAAATCAGAAAGTGCATCCTCCAAAGGCCAGTCAAAGTTCATTTCTTTGTTTCTTCCAATGGCATATGCTACTTTGGTTTGATGATTATGGAGCCAAAAGGCCATGCCCCAAACATCACTTCTTATTTACTTAATGTTTTAAAATACAGAAGCCTCACAGTACTGAAGTTGAAGGATTATAAAGTTCTATAAAAAAAATTAGAGCAAGTCTTGTTCAGTAGCAAAACATTTTACTAAATAGTTGAAGACAGGATGTGGAGGTCAGGTTTGTTTGGGTTTTTTAATACATTTCTTTTTAAAATATTTTTTTTAACTGTAAGAGTTAAGTTTTGCCTGAGACGGTGTTCATTTACCCTGCATTGAATTCATAGAGAGAATTTTGTTTTCCACAAACATGCTGTTCAGGTTTTAATGTAGATTTGAAATAAAATAATTAGCATTCAAATTTTTCAAACACACGGTAAAATATCTTTAAAATATCTGAACCTACCTTTGAAAAGAAGAACCAATCATTAAGTGAATGCAAAAAAGCAATTGCTCACTCTCTAACAGACAAGAAAACTGGAGTTTGTTTTTGTTTGGTTTTTTGGTTTTGTTTGGTTGGTTGGTTTTTGTTTGTTTGTTTGTTATGGGGCTTTGGGGTTTTTTTGATTGGTTTTTTTTTTTTTTTTGGTAGAAGATCCATAACTTCAGCTATAATTTACCTGTGGAAGCAAAATGGTGGAATCTCCAGCAGGCTTACTTTTCTTCCTTTCCAAAGTGGAGCACACAGACATTTTTAATTAGTTGAAAATGAGGAAGTTAATTCAGCATTGACCTCAAATGCTTCAAGTCTAGGCCATCATCTGTTTCTAAATGAAGAAGAATTTAATTTGGAATTGAACATAAAGTGCTTTGGTCCATTCCTCCTGACACACACTCCATGATGTGTAATAATAAAAGGAAGTCTGGAGTAGAAGAGAAATAGGAAGAATCACTCAAAATCCAAATCGTACATAGTTTTCCATAGAGCCTTTTTCAGTGGTTGCATCTCAATATCCCAGATCTGTCAGGAGTATGGAAAACTGTTTTGTGTCAACAAAATAGGCTGGCAGTGGTGGGAGTGAAGTGCAGTAGACGAAGAGACCTACAGTGGGAGGTTTAATTATGGTGACCATGATGATATTGTAGTAATAAATCTGCAAAGCTGGCACAAGCATTGCTCCAGCACTCCCACACACTGTTCCTTGTGTGCTTCCTAAACATTTGATTCATAAGTTTAAAGATTTTCTCTGTTGGTGCCCTGGTGCCACAGTCTTTCTGCACTGAATGGAGTAATGCTGATCTATCCCAGCTGAAAATGTTGCCCATCACAGTCACTGAAAAATGGCTTTTTGGCAAGGGGGAAAGAAACCCTTGCAGGAGTACTTTACTGAGATAATTTCTTTAGGACTGTACACACAGGCGTGAAAAGTACTGAGTAAAATGCTTGATTGTTATCATAAAAGTAGAGCTGCCTGAGGCATAGCATGGCTTGTTCTGAATGAGAGGATTACACTCTCAAAGGAAAGGAGGAATTCCTCTTGCTTTGCATATTTCTGGTTTAGCAGTAAGTACTGCTATGCCTTTGTCATCACACATCAGTTCCAGTAATACATTGATTCATTCGCCACCGTTACCTGCAGGCAAAACCACTCTTGGGATGGCAAAAGGGGACATTGTTTCCTTGCAGTTTATGTTATTTCTCTTTTGGAAGAAAAGTCAGATATTCAGACTCCTCCATTAGTACTGCCTGTCAACAAAGAAGCAGCAAAAATGATCAGTAGCTATGATTTCTGCAAGGTGCTGGCCTCTGCAAAGAAATTGGCTTTGAGAGGGTTTATGTAGCAAGATGAGAATAAACATGACATAACCCCTACTTCATTTCCCCTGAATTTTTACCTTTATTTTCTTCAGATTTTTAGCTACTCTGATTCTGACAGGGGCATCCTAGGCCCTGCAGTTCATTATACAAGGTTTGACTTTTGGTATCAGGCATATACAAAATGAATTCTCTTAGGAAAGAGCAGGTTTAGCAAATCTGTGCCCATGGTCCTGTGTCCTGAGTGACCTTAGGCTGAGAGCTCTGTGGAGGTGACAGAGGGAAGGAAAAGATCCTTTCATATTCTCCTGTCAGTGGCTGAAGGAGTTGGGGTAGTCTTCCAAGGGAAACTTCCTTTCCTTTAATGGGAAATAGTGGCTGGGAGGGGATGGGGAGGTGTAAATAGAGGAGATGGGGATTGTCAAGGTTGGCTACTTAAAAACAAAGCCTCAGTCAATAACTTGTCATAAGGTCCAAGGCAAGGATCATGCTGTGCTGTTCTTTAGGTCAGAGTAAAAGTCTGCCTTTGTTTTCTGCCTATCCTAAGAGGAAGAAATTCTGTGTGAGGCCTGGGCCCTGACAATTCTCTTCCCTTTGGTGGTACAAAAGGGAAGAAAAAATTTCCACCTGCTCTCTCTCCTGTTGTCCTCCTCTGCAAGGCAGAAAATGATGGCTGAAGTTTCTCTGCTCTTCACATGACACTTTTGTCTGGATTTGTACTGCTTGTACTGCATAGGAAATGTCATGTGTATTTTGTGAAATACACTATCAGCCACAGGAGTTTTTGGCAAACTCAAAGGTATTGGCACGATTCCCATATTCAGCCAGACCCAGTACTAACTTTTACATGTCTGAAGCTGCTTGTAACCTCGTGCCAGCCATTGTTGGACATGGGATTTAAATTTGCACAGAGGAAGTCCCTGCTGTGCACACATTGTGGTGCATTGTGCAGTCTTGCACTGGGCATCTGTCTTGTATATTGAGACAACTTTCAGTGAGTAGTGGTGGAATACCTAGCTATCTAAGTGATTTCATATATTAAAATTCTCTAGAAAAATAAAGAGCATGACCAGTATAACTTATGAAATAGTTTATGAATGGTGATATGAAAGTTATGGTAGTGCAACCTAAGAAAAGAACAGCAAGAGCTATAGAGAAAATTAACTTGCAAGGATACTTTCTACCGTTAGTCCACCTAAAATGGGATTGCGACATTGAATCATTAAGCTTTTTAATATTCCTTTATTCCTGATGGGAAAAAAGCCACACCAAGGAGAGCACATTCAAAAATGAACTATCTAGAACCTCACTAAAGATAAGGCCCTTATCTTAAGGGCCACAGGAAAAGATAAATGCTATCCCTTTCCATTTGGGCAGAGAAATACAGTCCTTTAGTAGAATACTGTTTCTCTTTCCCCAGGGACTGAGCATCCCAGGTAACTAAACTGTAGAAGTAGCTCATCCATGTGTCCATGCTCAACCAGCAGCAGTGGTGACCTCTGAAAGCTCCTGTTGCACTTCTGCTGCCGCAGTGGATAATGAACTGAAAAGCTGACAGACTGTGAACAGTGAGGGTCTGCTTGAGTACTGCTCCAGCAAAAGTGGTTCTCCAACAGCTCCTTGCAACAGCCACACAATTTCTTTTCCCAAAGGATGTTTTCTGTACTGCAGGTGATGTGGCAGTGGTGAAAAAACAAGACTCAAATGCTGCAATGTGAAAACACCAACCTTTTATTTAAGGTTAACATACCCATTCCAGTTTATAGATGATGTGTCATTCTATCAGAAATGCAGCAGTCTGGGGTTCATTTATCTCTCTTCTACACAATAGCACCTTTTTATTTTGATCTTCTTTTTACATGTCAGTCTCATGCTTTCCTTTCTTGTTGAGCACTGGCTGATGTAATTTTTGATGCCTGGTGACAACACTGATGGTGACAGTTCATTTGAGAGTTAATAATCTGAGAGCAAAAGGAACCTATGCCATTCTAATCTGAAACTGAAGCATGGCTTTCTTTTCTTGGCTCTATATCCTGTGTCAGGAGGACAGTTTGGAGATCCTTGAAGTGCTGGCAGCTAACTTAACATTTTGATAGGTACTCTTCCACGTAAGTTTCCACGTAACTGTCGGTATTTCAGGCAGTTTAGATTCCTAACTGGACTCTGTACTACACTCAATTTTACTCAATTAGACTGTATCAATATTTCACCACCATTCTAGTTACATTTTTTTATCAGAAGTATGAAAAAAAAATTATACTGGACTTCAAAGCAAAATCATCATTAGTACCTAGACTCTGGCAGTGACATGTTCATTATGGTTGCCTCTGCAGGCTAGGAGCATTTTTTCATGTAATCTCAGGTTTTCAGGCCAGAAAAATCTACTCTGAGACTGATGTGCTCTCCATGTAATGATGAGTTGATAGACTCACAGCTAAAGCATGAGTGTTCAGCTTGGCTGGAATACCCAGCTCCAACTGAGCTACAAATTGAGTA
Source organism: Calcarius lapponicus (assembly GCA_039654755.1). Taxonomy (NCBI): domain Eukaryota; kingdom Metazoa; phylum Chordata; class Aves; order Passeriformes; family Fringillidae; genus Calcarius; species Calcarius lapponicus. The sequence goes on along the minus strand of CM077464.1, from coordinate 110,861,091 downwards.
GTATGTCACACAAGAATGGGCTTTCTCATTTTTTATACATACTTGATTTAAGTAAGTAAAAGTGAAGAAAATAATGCAGAGAGAGTGGCAGAGAAAAACACAGTCTAGATCTGATAACAGAGAGTGGAAAACAATTTAGCAATCCCCCAGCTGCTCCTTACAAGAAGAGAAATAGTGTGCAAACCCAAGAACAGCAATTATGTCCCACTTGATTTTACTGCTAAGTCTACTCCTGAATTATCAAAACATTTCCCAGTCTAAGGAATATCTGGCATGAGTTCTGTGATTTTATTTGAACTGTACTTCATGTTTTATTTTAGCCAGCTTGCTCAAATTTGCATTAAGTACTTCTGGATAAAGTCTCAGGGGTCTTTCTGCTGGCTGTAAGTAGACCACATCCATAAATCTAGTGCCTTTTCCTGCAATGCCGTTTTGGAGGATAACTAAACTTAAAGGGGAAGGAATCTGTCTGAAGATGCAATTATTTTGTTATATCTATCTGTACTGATGGTTTTGGACACCAGATTATGGGACTGTCAATAGATGCATCATTTTAAGGAATACTGTGAATAGCCTGGGAGGTAGAGAAATATCTGTGGAGAGATATTATGTGACAAATATAAATATAAATATATGTATAAGTCTTGAAAGGTTATCATAGAAGAACTCTTCCCTTTCAATAAAATATTGCTGTGTTATAGTTTGAGTACTTTCCTTAAGAGACTGTAAGATTCTAGCACTCATTTTTCAGGTTTCAGCAATGGGTCCAGTACAGCAAGTTGAAATTTTAAGTTGATATTAATTTTCTGTTAATAATCCCTTAACATAAGGACTGGAAATTTTGTAGAACTTTATTCAAAATAGTTTGGAGGTAGGAAGACATGATGCCACATGGCAAACAGGTCACAAAAGTAAAGCAAATGCTTTACTTTTTTTACTGTGAATACTGAAACTCTGCTGACTTAACTGAAAATCTGGCTTTTGTTCATTCCCCTGTAAGAGGAATAAGGCCTTCTGGGGAAGATAGTATCTTTTCTTAGATAAGCTTTTGGGCAGAGAAGTTCTCCTGGTCTTGCCTCACACTGTCTCCATGCTGAGCTTACAGCTGTAAGAGCACATCCTACAATAATAAAAAAAGTCCTTTTACAGGACTATAAATATTCAGTACTTTAGATGTGAAGGTCAGCCAATGCAAAGGACTACTGTGTAGCTTCACTTGGATTTCAAACTTAGGAAATTATGTAGGTCTATGAAACTATGAATTATGCAGGTATATTTTCTTTTTTTTTCAAGCCTCCCTAGTCTTGAACAGGCTTTATTTAGTGTAGTTTATTTAGTAGTAATCCCAACACAAACCTTAGGAACTGGAGAGGGGAGAAAGAATGTGCAATGGAAACCAAAACTGTTGAAAACTCACATCCATCATTTGCAGAAATACCATTTCCACTACTGCTAAGCACACTGAGTCAACAGCCTTACTGCAGAATTAAGGGAAAATTTAGCCTACTATGATATGCCAAAGTAATGTTTAGCTGTCCAGGCTTCCAGGATATTAGCTATAAAATTAAAAGCTGGGTTAAACACTAGAGAGTTACTTTAATGTAATTAAAGCTAATAAAAGATCCAGTATTCTGTCAGAACAATGTGTGTCATCCAAGCAGTTAGTAGAATCATCACTTATTAAGATTGCCTGACATTTCCCATTACAATACTAGGTGTGCAGTTCAATGATAACTTCATGACCTTCAGCCCGCAGGGATTACATTTACTCTTCTCTATGTCTTCCATCTGTTGAACTCTTTCAGAGATAATTACAGCCTTTTTCAAGAACGAGGAAAAATTTATCCTCTAAGGGTAGTTTGATCCTTAAGTATATTTACCATTGCTTAAAAAAAAAAAAGGCTCTGTGTTTGCTCTTGACAACATGATGTCATTTATACCAAGGATGCTACACTGGATACACATGTTTACACAATCAAAAGTATTTTATTTGCTAAATTCTGATCTCAGTGCAGAAGGGAGGGGAAAAGTGTTGGGGCTGGAGCCTGGTGAGTGTTGACAGGAGCAGTGAAAGCAAGGGACAAAGGGAAAGTGACATTATGACAACTTGAGTGAGCTGAGGCTGGCAGTGTGATGGAAACTGGCCGGGTGGATTAAAGAACTAGCGGTGAAAGAGGATCAGATACTACTAATGAGAAATAATGTGAGTTGAAACCACGAGCTGCTCTGGCTAATTATGGAACCTGGCTTTGCTCCCTGTGGGACAAGATTTTTGGGATTAGGATACTGATAGGAGTCTGAGCATAGAGAGAAAATCTCAAATGGAACCGTCAGTGGGTGTAACACTGATTAAATACAAACCAGGAAACAAAAGGCCTTGAGTTGTTGAAGCTGCTCAGGTACCTGGAATCAAGAGACTTGCTTAGAAAAGAGAGATTAGGATTTGCTAGGCAAGAATATTGAAACTGAGATGAAGGATAGAAGACAAGATTGGAGAAGCAAAATCCTCAGGGATTTTGCAAAGGCAGAGCACAAGGTGTACACAATCTGGTCCTGGCAACAGCAGATGGGTGTCTAAGAAGGGGCCAGATTCTGGGCCCTTCAGTGGGAGCCAGGTTTCCTGTGGTTTATCCTCCTTTAAATACCTTGCTCCATGCAGATGGTGATGGCTGCTTACCCTGGCAGCCTCCTCTCTGCGCAAAAGCTGAGATGGGCAGAGAACTCCCAGCCCCACAGTCCTCTGTGGATATAGCAGGGTGTCTCATGATATAACTTCTGAGTTTGTTCCCAGTTAAAAACTTCAGAGTTTTCAAAAATTAATTTACACAAAGAGAAGCTCATTATGTTGCTACAGTTGCAGAACTCAAGTACTTTACATATTAGGTAGTTCTAGCTTAAGGTTGCCTTTGTTGCAGAATCTCACCATCTGAAAAGCGCTGATAAAAGTCCTATCTATCAAGAGTATTGTAAGGATTAATAGGGTATGCTTTGAAAAGTGTTATGTGGTTTTATCACATGTTTCTATTTATTTTACTTTTGATTGTAGAATTAAATTAGTGGGATTCAAATGAGAAAAATATATGAAACTTTTATCTCCTTTCTTCTAAAGCCATATTACAAGCTACTGAAACCTAAAAAAAAATGTAAAGCCTGCTTTGTTTTTACAAGTGAATGATTTTTTTTTCCTATGCAGAAAAACTGAAGACCATATGCAAATATGCTTGCCTATTTGTTTGAAGACTTATCTGTATTTGAGTTTTCCTAACCTCAAAGCGGTATTCTAAAAGAAGCATTTATTGACAAGAACAACAAGCAATCCACATTTTTCAGTTTAACTTACTAAAAAAGGCAGTATCAAGAAATATGAAGTGAAAATGTGTTTGCCTTTCTGTCTCTTCTCTAATTCATGGGGAAAAAATCACACTGACATAGGGGCAGTTAAAAGCTGCTATTCTCAGAGCTGTTGATTTGTCAGTCTGGCAAGTACTGCATTATTGAAAGCAGGAGCTCTATGCATGTCACCAGCTTTGCATTTTTTGAATATTATTACTTACACTCCTTTTGCAGAAGTTTTGTTAGCCCTGTGGTGAGCTGGCACTGGCCATGTGAGTTGATCTGGACACACACTCCCTTTCAGGATTTCCATTTACAAGTTTGCAATGCCTGTTGCTAGCAGGGAAGCCAAGGCAATAGTACTGCTCTCTCTTAACTGGACTACACTGAATTTCTGACACTTGTGTGTACAAGGGATCAAAACTCAGTGTAGCACAGATTTGCCAGGGCTCTCTATTTTCACAAATTACTACTTTTTTTGTGTTATTTTGGAGGTGGTAAAGGAGATGGAGAACAGAAGGGATCAGTGACACTGCTAGAGATGCTTCTGTGAAGACTGTTTTAAGAGTTGTGTGTCCTGTCCCTCTGGTGGCAGGGGAACAAGAGGCTGGGAAGTGCCAGTGAGCCTTGCTCTTTGTACCACAGTCCTGACAATCTGCACCAACATCGTGTTGCTGTGGATAGTGATTCCTCTGTAAACTATTCATTTGCTGCTCAGAGCATCGGTCAGAGCAAAGAAGGGTTTCTTCAATATACAGGTTATGTAACAGCTAATGGAAAATTTTGTTAGGATGTACTGTCCTTAGAGGGTTACTAAATTGCTTCTCTGATTAAAAATAAAATAAAATCTATTTTTCTATCTCTTCTTTTGTGGGAAAAAAAAAGTGTTCTCCCAGTACAGACCTTGACATAAAACTGAGACACAAATATCTCTGATATATATCTAGTTGAGGATCACAGTAAGGACCTCATGCTTCCTCTTTTCAAACCAACAGATCAGTTTTTATTTTAGTATGCTTTTGTACCTACAAATTATTTTTCCATATTCCGATTTCAATCATTTTGCAGGTAATGTGCTCAAACTTAAATGGCTTTTCCTCGAAAATAAATACAGAAGAGAAATATTGTTAGAGGGATGATTTCTTTCCTTTGGCATATACTAAATTAAGATAGTATGAGTGAAATTCTAGATGATCAGGTGTTTTATCTGAACCTTGGTCCTACTTCTTATTAAAGGTAGATTATAAATAGTTTTAATATGGTTAGTTAATATGTCAAAAATTTAGTATATTGTTATGATGACAACAGTATATGTTCCAGGTAGTTAGGTCAAACATGTCCCTAAATGGTTAGTTAATTTCTAATGATTGTCTTGAAATCAAAGTATTTTTTAAATAAAATTGTAAATAAATAAGCAACTTCAGTGTAAACATTATATAGGGAGAAACAGGAGGTGCTGAATAACTAACAGAGTATTTCAAACATCTCTGTTTTCAGTGGAACAGCAATATATTTAATTTTTACATTACTTTAAAATCAAAGGCATTTCAGGTGAAACAAATGAAGAGAATGAACTTATTAAGAATTAATCTCAGGTATACAAAATAAATATGATATTCATATACTCCATCCCCAAGAAAAAGAGAGACTGGCTTATTTATCCTTGGTATGGCTGCAAGAGAAAATGGCACAGCTTTGCCATTTGAACATTTCAAAAAAACCCAAACCATTTCCAAAAAAAAGCTTAATTCCCAGGGGAATGTATGAGAAGCAACACCTCTGGGACCAGGCTCATGGTTCATAGTCCTACCAGTAGAGCTGATACCTGAGCCTGCTCAGATAAAGCTTGACAAAATCCTGCCCTATTTCTGCGTGTAGTTATCATGAAGACTGAGTAAACACTTAATTGCGGATCAGATTTAATGTCTGAAGTATATGGCAACTTCTTCCTCATTTAGTGACAGGTGATCAGTGTGCTCTTTAAGGAGATGTGTAATATTTAGAGGAAGCCTCATTTTGCACAGTCGTCAAGAGATTAGAGTTCATATGCAGAACCAGGAGTCCTGGTCACAGCATCATCCGCAACTCCTTTAGCCTGCCTGAGAATTCCTTCCCCACTGGAGTGCCCAGACTCCACATCAAGCCCCATCCCTTGGCACATCACAGTGTTTTTTATTATTTTAGGGCTATGATTAGTTCTGGACAAAGATCCCCTTCAGTAGCACAGCTCCAACCTTGGCTTTCTGACTTCAAAGCTGCCTGTGGATTTTAGGGAGGAGCTGGAAGGGAGGCTCCCAGGGCAGCGCTTCTGAGAGGGACCTGAGTCACGCTCCTCTCTGCGTGCATTCTCTGTAGCGCTGGGAATTGTGCCTTCCTTCCCGCGCAGTGGCACAGCTTCAGCGACGACTCCCACCGCAGCTTTGCTCGGAGCCTGGTTGCTAGGAGATGGCAGCTCTGAGTTCAGGGCCCTCCTCAGCACAGCCAGCAGAGACCCTGCATCCCAATTTCTCCGCCTCTTCACCGCGCACGGCGACAAGTGGCCAGAGCTCTGGTCTCCCACTTGCTGGCCGTGTGCTCCGAAACGCGTGGGCTGGTGCGCACCGGGGCGCGCCGAGCTCCCTGCTGCCTCCTCCAGCCAGATCTGCCTTCTGGGCTTTGCCAGGAGCTCTGTGCATCTGCTCCGCAAGACACTTCCAGTTAGGGCTTCAGTGCCGTGACTAGAGGGGCTCTGGAGGACGTGTAAATCCAGGGACAGCAAATCTGTGGGTTCCAGACAGCGAGGATAAGGACACCAATCCTGAGACACTCTGCTCAGCTGTAGGAGTTAGTCCTGTTTGCACTGTGCCCCTTGAACACAGCTTAGTCCTTGATGGTTTTGCTGAAGTTCTGCTGTCGAGCTCTGTGAAAAAAAATGAGGCTCTGAGTGAATCCATGGCAGGAAGTATCATTTAGTTTTAGACATAAGGAAGCAGAACATCTGAGTCTTGAGTGTTAAAATTTTGGACGATGAATTAAGCTATGTTGCCAAGATATAACTTTACTGTATAGCTTATGAATATTCTCTGAGAAAATAATATATTTTCTCTCATAAGAGACATCAATGACCTTTGGAGATAAAAAATAAGTGATATTAAAGTTGAATTCCTGGCAAAATTACATTGCAATTCTGGCCGTTTGTTTAAGATTATTATTACTTAAGAAAATGCTTAGGAGACCTCTTTGGCCAACTCTCTTAAAAATGTAAAGTTTTGCCTTAGCTCATAATACGCCCAAGAGGCCCCATTCTTATTGTTTATGGTATTAATTGTCTGATGGTCCAGCATTCCATATTAAATGTTAGAATTTCTGTTAATAACATATATCCCTTCTCCTGAGTTATTTCAGTTGTGCTTCAGGTGAAAGTCTCTTTCACCAATAAATGCCTGCAAGACAGGGATGTCCTCATCTAAGAAAAGCTGATAGTGTCCTCTTGAGAAGCGAAACCAGCAATTGCTCTTAATGCATACAGGATTCACAGCCCTTTTTGCTTCAACACAGAGACTGAACACTGCTTGAACTATTTGATCTAAGTAAAAACTATAAAAAAGGTTTCAAAATTTTGTAGAATTCTTAAATTTGGTATATTTATGAACCATAAAAGAATTGTGCAGCGGAGATATGCATACAAAAAATCCTACACAAAGGGGAGGTAATTTTAGTAGATCCTTTTTTTTTCAGTTAGCTATGCTAAAAAGGTCCTTTAAAAACAAAATTTCCATAGATCCATTTTATTTGAAAACACTGAAATATGTTTTCATCAGATGAGAGTATAAAATCAAACCCATGAAAAAAGTCAAGAAACAAAGAAAATTTTCAAATACATACAGACTAAATCATATTTTGTGTCACTGCAGTCCCTGTGGCAGGATGAACAGTCACACAGTGATAGTTTTCCTTGTTTCCAGCTACTAAAATGCATTAAATCTTCTCTCAATGCTTTTCTTTATTTCACCTGTGCCATTAATAAAGTTGCTGCTGTAGCATTCTGTGATCGTGAATGGAGGTGAGGGTGAGGTACTCTAAACAGTAGATACAGTAAGTACAGATGGGGAATAATACACTTTCACCTGAAGCATCTCCTTTCAGGGAAAACTGAAGGGCTGTTTTGCTAAATTCTGTTAAATATTGCACCATCATCAAAGAGGCAAACAGAAAGCACTGAGGAAAGCTCATGGTGTACAAACAGACGCTGCTGTTACACAGATAACCACAGTATTCAAGTCACTTTTGTGAAGGTATCCCTACTTTATGGCCTTTGTGTGGAAGGACACTCACTCAAACTTCTCCGAACATAAGAATGCAGTTTTATTCCATTCCTCTATTCCTTCTGTCATTTCTGAGACTGATATATCAAAATAAGTAGATGATGCATTCTGTATTGGTTTATTTTATCAAGAAATATATGATTCTCTGACTTGTGAGAGTCACTGCAGTACTCAGGAAATGGCTGTTTCATGTCCTTTCCCACTATTCTGGACAGAGTTGGGTTTTGAAGAAGAGCTCTTCAGGGTGAGAGGGTACATGTTTTCCTTTGAGAATCAGTTATGGCTGGTTTGTGGAGCACAAATAAATGAATATTCTCAGATTTTTAGGAAACCTGTGTTCTTGCTAATTTCCATTGTTTCTTTTATGCTCATATTTGGTAAATCAGAAACATATCCGTGCTTGTTTAACATGCATTATAATTTTGTGAAAGCAATAGATGTAGAATCTTAACAATGGAAAAGACCTTCACATGCAAGGTGAAATGTGACCATAATTCCAAACCTTTTCTTGTTTTTTGCAGGATGAGGCTGCTCCAGCTGACAAGCAGTGCAAACAGGAGCCAGCCCAGGTCACTTACTCAACATCAGCTGTTTCCAGCACGCAGGAGGTGTTGTACATCAACGGCAATGGGACCTACAGTTACCATAGCTACAGAGGGCTCGGGGGTGGGCTGCTAAATCTCAATGATGCTTCTAGTAGTGGTGAGTTTCCTCACAAATTGTGGCTGTATGTATATGTGCTGATGTGTGTTTCCCCCTGCTGTACAGAAAGCCAGTCCATGGGGTTCAATAGCCACAGGCTATTATCACATAATAAGCAGGAGCACAATCCTGCAAACAGCAACTGCTGAGCAAAATACTTGCTCCCTGCATGCTAGTCTCTTTCCAGCTTCAAGGGACTAATACACAATAGGGCAAGACCAAACCATAAGCCTCTAACAAAGCTGAGTAAAAAATGCCAGGTTAGATCTTCAATCTGCTTGCATAACTTTATAGGACCTTATCATTACTGTCCTCTCCTACACTGATCACAAAAGGAGGCCATTAGTATATTTTGGCTCAAGATTCAAAACACTCAACTCCATATTGTGTAACACAAATGAATTGACATAGATTTGTTGCATTGTCCCACCAGCTACTTTAATTTAATGCAGACAAGGATCTGGCATAACAAGTGTTAAATGAGAAATCAGCATATTCATTTGTACCCTACACTAAAAATGATAAGGTAAATATGTGTCACCATGAGGTTGTATGTCCCTCTGAAAAAAACAAGTGGTGTCATTTATTTAGACAACATTCCTTTCTTCCTACATTGGCATGCTTTTGTACCATAAAAATGTAAGCAAATTGTAGTATTTGTTTGAAATTATCCCTCATATCGATCTTGTACAAATGCAGAGCAATACCCTTCTGATAAAAAGGGTGTTGTCTCTCTGTCAGAGAAATGCAATTTCTCTGGAAGCCTGAGGTTTTATCAACTCCCAGGACTGTATTTAAAGAAAAGTCTCAGAGGATGGAGAAATCCCTGGGGTTTTGCCCTGGCTGATCCCTGTCTGGCAGGCGAGAGTGCCAGTTCAGGTAGAGCAGCTGACTTAGATGATATTTGCTCAGCTACAGCCTCTACATTCAGCATGCTCAGCAATTTTCCAAGTGCTACCAGGGCTGCAGCCTGCAAGGAGTTATTGGAATGTGGTGTACTGAGGACCTTCAGTCACATCTTCTTCCTCACCCCCTGCCTGCAAAATTCTCAAAGGTCTGTGGATGATTTGTGCTAAGTTTTCAAAAGTCTTTAAATAGGTAATACTTTAGTTGTCAAAAGTCTTTGACTCAGTGTGAATGATGATTACAATTGTTTCCATACTCATGAAGAGCACATCTGAGGCACTGAATATGGTCTCTGATCAAATATTTTCATAATAGTAAGACAAGCTGTGGAAATCTGGGTTTGTTTGTAAAAATGCACAAGAACTCTAAAATTGTCTTTTATATTGTGCCCAGAGAGGATCTGCACCAGTTCCCACTGAAACAGTTGGCTTTTGCTCTTTTGCCCAGCTAAGAGGAGGATTAAGCTCCCCATGTGTTATTTGTCAGCAAAAGCCATCAATATTGCCCTGGCTTATATAATCTTAAACTGTGAGGAATCACAACTGTTTTGTGTAGTTGTTTTTCCCTTCAAACTTCTTGTAATAGGATCCATTTTCATAACTCCCATTTTGCAGTGACTTGTGGGGTTTAGGCAAGAGTATTCTGTGTCGCTCAGTGTGCAATTTTAAAAAACGATGTACAAATAAATTAAATGCCATCTGTAGCATGACAGGAGAGGTTTGTTGGGAACAGATAATAGGTAGCAGCACCCACCATCCAACCACCTGCATTTTTAGCCATCAATTCATTGGGCCTTCTGATTAGAAGCCACATCTTTGTGCCTTTAACACAGAGGACTCCAGTATTTTTTTCACAATTAAAGCTCAAGACAAGTTTGTATCCAGACATATGCTCAAACATTTCTTCTTCCTTGTCTTTCCCTACTTTCACTGGACAATTTTGTTTGTATGTCCTTTTACTTTGAAAAACCAGTAAGCCATTGTACTTCTCCCATATGGTTGCACAGTTGGAAAGTTGTGCAAAGGTGCCCATCTTTTCCACAGGGATCCTACACGAGTCAAAGTACGTAAGCTCCGGGAACCAACGGTCTTTGTGTGCCAGGACTTGGAAACCAGTTGTTGATGCTGACAGTCTAGTTAGGTTGGTGATTTGTGATCCACTTGCCATATCAGGAAGATCATTAGGAAAGTTGTGGAAAGGCAACTCCGTCCATTCCTCAGTCTCATTGATGCAAAACCAACAAGGAGCCAACCGAACTATCTCTCGGATATTAAGGGTAAATTGCTCTGGCTCTGGCATCTGGTTTCCCCACAGGAGAAGTGGGAGGACTTGGAGGCCAGTGAGATCTGTCAGCCCTCTCTGATGTGTCCATTGGTAGACAAGAGGAGTGGTTGGAGTTGCAGTTGACAGGGGTAACCATTGCCCTCCTGACAGACCTCACAGGACCCTTGGTAGCAGTCATTGCACTGTTTCAAGGACTCTTCTTCCAAACATATGCAAGGCGGTTAAAATGGTTAATGAGAAACTTCTCTGGAGAACAGGATACTTACTTGTGAATTGTTTTCAGGAGCGAAGAACTAATTTAAAAATGCAATTCCTTTTCAATATAGTAACCTATCAAATGTTCTTGTCACGTTTACAGATGTTCTCCTAGTGTAAAAACAAATAGGCACCTCAGTCAGAATGCGTGTATAAACAAGTAAGGTCTGTTTTTCTTGCTTCTGCTAAAACAGAAAAAAAATAAGTTGCAATAGCTATCAAAAACTCAATGCTTGATTACCTATTTCTGGACCTTCCCCCACAGTAAGATAGTAATTAATGTCCAATTAACTCTCTGTCTAGTAGTCCAGCTGATGTATGTATTTTGTATTCTGTGACTCATTTAATTTGGCTATTTCCTCCATATAAAGTTCACCCCTACTCTGACCTTACAGACTTAGCTGTCTGTTCGCCCAACTGTTTGGTGGCTCTGGCTCAGGGACCTCTCTCTGCCTGCTGTTGCAGTGCTTCCCTCCCCATGGGGAGGTCAGTCCTTCCACATGGCTAATTACAGAGCCATAATTAGCTCCTCACACAACTGCACGGGGCAAGCCTTCATGAAACTGCTCAATATGAGCAAACAGAATGTAGCAGCTTGTGCAATGACCCCTCCTTATTATATGGGCTGGCAAAAAAGCACAGAAGGAAAAGGCTTGGTCTTACAGCCCCAAGATGTCCTTTACCCCTCCTTTTAAACATTTTAGGCCAATCCAGCTTGGCTGGAAACATTCACCAAGCAATCTGTGGGTTGACAGAGTCTCTGTCAGACTGTACATGGGCTGGGAGAAGCCTTTGGTCATGTTGTATTTGATTTGTTTAGATGATAAAGGAGAACTACTCTTTGAGAAGGGTGGATTTCCACAGCTCCCCTTTTTTAAGGCTTATGCAGTTCCTGTTACAGAACTGAATGGAGAATCTCCAAGGTGCAATAGCTCTGTGAATGCAGAGTTTGTCTGCCAGCTCTTAGCCAGCCACAAAGGCTTCAGCTGTCCCCCTTCTATCATTCCTGGACTGAGCACAGAAAAATGTCCAGCTTGAGGGCAAGAGGGTGAGGACAGGAGATAATGTTGGGAGAAAAAGCCCTTGATACCACCAGGAGTTGTTGAAGTCCCTGCATGTAGCCTGGGCATCTCCTGAGGCAGTGGGATTGGCTTGTCTCCCCATATATTTCAGGCCAGTGGCTTGGTGTCTGCCCTCTCCTGATAACTGTCAGCACTCTCTGAAATCATGTTGGGCTCCTTGGAGTCATGGTCTTTGCAGTTGCTTCATTTCCTGAAGTCCATTTTCTCTAGGAGTTGTGGGATGTGTTTCTGCTGCCATAGCGGGGTTGCCTGGAGGTGATTTGGGACTGTTTCTTCTGCATCATTGTCTGGTTTTCTAGCCAGAAATGTCAATCAGTTCCTTTTGTGTGTGTGTAAAAAGAAGGTATTTCAGACTCAGTGTTGGGCTGGCCATGCAGGATATGCCCTCATGCCACAGTAAGACAAAGTGTTGTGTCTCCATTTCTCTCCACAGATCTGCAGCCTACCTCCACCACAGCCACAACTCAGCACTGCATCCCAGGCACCACGAACGTCCAGTCCCCTTCCAGCTCAGGTGAGTTCTTCGGCTGAATGCCATTATGTTCACACCACGGCAGATCCTGGCCCTGGCAGGCTTCTCTTTCAGCCTCCTCTCCCAAGGACAGGCCTGCAGACCATGATGGCCTCCTGGCCCAGCTGGTGGCTCAGGGACTTCCCCACACTGCTCACCCCTCCCTGCTGTCTTTCCAGGGGCTGTGCCCTCCCAGCTCTTCCCTGCTTTAGCCAGGCCTCCTACCCATGTGCCAGTCAGCCTTCCTGGTCCTTTGCATCCTGGTCCTGCAGATGCTGCAGCCCTGCTGAAACAGCGAGGTAGCTGGGGGAGCATCCCAGGGCAGGTGCTGCTGACCTCAAAGGATCAGCACAACCGTGCTGATCTGTGGCAGGGAGAGGAGTACTGAGTGCTCTTGTCCACTTGTTCATGAGATAGCAGGGAAGGAAGGCACCTCCTTTCCACATCCAAAAATTTCTTCAAGTTGTAACCTTCTGTAAAATCTTGGCACTTGCATGATTGATGGCGATGATAAACTCGGTGATATTCTTGGTGGCAAACTAGGAGGAAAAAAGCCCCAGCAGATGAGAATACCCAAGATGTAGCTAGTTTTTAAAGTGCTCAGTGGGTTATTCACAGGTTGGCTTGCCAGGATGTAGTAGTTAAATGGGGTTTTTCCTGTGGTTCCTCTCTCCAGGTCTTCTTTATACCATACTCTTGCACAGTCTTTTGTGTTCTCAGTGCTACCCTGATGACATCAAAATGGAGAGAAGGGAAAGAGAACACAGCTTGTCTCTAACACAGAGCCTGGAGCATGAGGAAACAGATCAAGAGTGATAGATACAGGAACCTGGGACAGTGTGCTTAATCCCATTTGAAAACCCAGAAGGTGGGGTTGGGAGAAGTTAAATGGTTTGACCTGTATTTTGGCAAAGGGGAGCTTCTTGATGGAGAATGCTGCCTGAATTTTCTGTTAAGACCTTCCCCACATTCCTCTTTCTCCTTCCTCATCCTCTTCAAATTGTCAGACACGTGGCACAGGCAAGTACTACTCTGTTCCCACTTCAGGGATGGAAATGGAATGTACTGGGCAGAACCCGACTTTCCTACCTCTGTGCAAAGCTGAGGTGACAACACAGTATACACCACTTGATTAATCTCCTGTGGTGGATAGGGAGGATCTCATATAATCATTTAATCGCAGACCACTGTGTTTCCTGATCACTGCAAATGCACGATGGCTGTAGGCAGTTCTGTGTTTTTCATATCACTTTCCTCAGGCAAGACAGCATTTTTTCCCTGCTGTCTAAAGTAGCAGAAGATGTGTCTTCCAGAGGGAGAGGTGTAGAACTGAGAAAGGAGCTTAAAAGCTCCAATTCATCAGTCCCTGTTTTCTTGATTTCTCCTGGCACTTGAAACAATACTTTTAGGCACATCTGCTCTGTGTTGGAAGGCAGGAGGAAAAGAAGCATTGACAGATACATAATATCAAAATAAAGCATTCTTATTACAATAAATACGTCTGATTTGGAAAGAAAAGGTAGCATACTTTGATAAGTTTTTTTTTCTATTTTGTTTTATTGCAGTATATAAGGTTTGCAGTCAAACCTCTCCCCTAAAGCCATTCATGGGGAAAAATTGAAGAGCAGAATAGGTGCTATCTATAGAAAGAGATTTCAAATTATGGGCAAATGTATTTTTCTCTAAATAAGTGTCGCTGCTTTCTGCATTATCACTGCTGAAAAAAGGTTGCTTAACTATTAATGAACATAGAGATGCTTAAGCACAAAAAGCTTTTAAAATTATTTTTTATTCTACATTATTATCTACAATAGTGATAACCATTTTGAGAGTCACTGACACATTTATTATGCTTTCAGTAGTTGTTAATTATAAGATTAGTAGCTACCCAGTGACAGCATACAATTCTTAAGGGAATTTTGCTGAGACAGTTGATAGTGTCTAAGCAATCAGTATCAACACATCTACATCTGACCCATATTTTGGAATTTGATATAAATCACATTGGTAATGAGTAGTGCATGAGGCAGTAACTAGTTCATTAAATTCTTGTAATTTACAGAAAAAGCCACTTGTTCCACAGTGTATTTAGTGGCAGACATTTCTAGCAGCTAATTTGATGAATGTTTGTCTAGCACATGAAGAGTGGGTTTTTAGAGTTTTCATATTCAGCCTGATGTGGTTCCAACAAGAACGATTGCACCTCACAGGGGAAATTAGGTCAATGTAACTGGACAGAGATAGTAAATCAAAAATATTCCCATGTTAAAGTGTCAATCAGGTGGCCTAAAAAAGAAGTAGATGAACAATACTTTAGTCTTCTGAGAGAGTACAAAAGAAAGGGTTTGTCTCAGCAATTTATTTAATCCACTGCTTGTGAGAATGTTGTACTGTTATAGAAGGTGAAAATTTCATGTTATGGCAATATGCACTAAGAAAAAATGGAAATAAGTCTCGTGTCTTAATCTCTGTGATATATGCTTAATCTTTGCTTGCTCAGCAGACATTGTGGAACCTGATAACAATGTTTGCAATCAAGATTTTTAATAGTCCTGAAGTACGCCAGAACAGGAAGCAGTATGCTAAAATGTACAGTAACATCTTGGAGGAACCTGACACTGCAAAATTCATTGCAAAAATACTCAGATTTCTGTCTTTACAAATATACACTTTCTCATTCCTGTGACAACTGGCAGCTTAATAAATTATGTTAAATAGACTAAAGAAATAGTAAAGATAGTTATTAAAAGACATAGTGGTGAAGCTGTTCAGCTTTTTCCAGATTTAGTAACCTGTCATGATGGCTTCTGGAGATAGATATACATAAATTGTCCTTAACCAGCTATTTTAAGCCTTCAAAATAGCTGTGATTTATTTTTCTGATTAAAGAGATATGGTAGGTATGAATAAGGTTTAGGTTTCCATGCTTCAGTAGCTGATTTGCATAAAATTACATGGGAAAAATCTACAGTACAAGAATGCTCTTATAGGTTGCACTTATTCCTTAGTTTTTAAATGACCAGGTATGACTGATGAAGCTACAAATAAGTTCCAATATTTTAGTACTTAGCAGCCTGGCCCACCTTTGAGAATCTCTATTACCGCCAGTGAGTGTCTATCATAGCTATTAAGCTGAGACCAATATAACACATCCTGGGACTAATCTCTGAGTGAGGTGTTCTCCCAGATATAGAGCTTGGGCTGTCATAGGTAAGCTTTAGAGGTGAGATGTAGGGGTCACATAACATAATTAAAAGAGCTAAAAGCCTTATCTCCACATGAAGCATTAGCTTTTTTTTTTTTTTTTTTTTTTTCTGTTAAATTCTCTGGCAGCTTCCTTTCCTGAAAAGGCATGGGTGTTCTCAGTGTCCCAAAATCATAGCTATGAAACTTTTCTCTGTGTGTGTATTCCTTTGGTTTTTTCCTCAGAGTGGTTTTCTTTGAGGGGGAAGGAGGACAGCACTGTGAGTTGTTAAGTACAAGGCAGGAGTTGGGGAGTGAAGTAAAATCACGTTTTCCGAATAAAGTAAAAAAAACCCAAACAAACAAACAAAAAAACCACCACCAAGTAATTTGAAGGAGCTAGGTACATTGCAAGTTGAGATATCTTATTTTCTTTGTATATAAGAGCTCTGACACAACAGAAATCTCCCAGACCAAGAGGATTTTTGGGCTGTGATTGTTCCTTGTGTATGCAGACTGCCATCCGGCTTTTTCCAGTACCTTCAGGATGCAAAGAAAAAATATTCTGAAGAATTAAAGAACTTTCTTAATGAAAGTTAATCCAGTCATCTAGGAATACAGAGCCAGCCAGATCTTCAGACTATGTAAATAACTGCGACCCTATAGACTTGTGAGGATTTATACACTGAGTATTCTCCTAGTTTTCCTTTCAGAGCAGTGCACCATCAGTTTGTGTAAGGAAAACCTGAGAGGTATGACCAAGCACATTTCCATGTGCATTTTACTTATGAGTGACATAAACTGATATCCTATTCTGTCACTTAAAATCTGGATTACCAATGAGAAAAGCCCTTCAGTTGCATTTCATGAAATGAAATGATCTGCTGCAGAAGCTCTGTTCTGCCAGGTATTGTATATGTGTGTGTGTGTGTGTTTGGCAGTGACATGAATGAAAGTCAAGGAAAGAACATAAAAGTTAAAGTAGGTTAATATGGTGCACAATGGCCTCAATATGTCAGTGGCAGCTTTTTCACTACTGCCTCAATAAATATAGGGGTCTTTAATGGCTCTTTACAGCCATTCAGCCATTATGGTGGTATACCATGGCATTATGATTGGTATACCATTCTTCCTGTGCTGGGTTAAGATTTTATTTAAAAACATCTTCTGAGCTTCTTCACAGTCATGATTTTCCTGCAGCATGTGGTCACACCAAACAAATTCACAGAGCTAATTATGCTTAATTTATCCTCTGTACACTGGAAGTAATTTAAAAGTCAGTTCATTTATACTGGTGTAAAACCAGATAATACAAGTTGTAAGGCTATGTCCTGCTCATGCTAGTTGTGTAGTAGGAAATCAGATCTAATAGGATCCTCTCTGTTTGAGTAGTTTCTTTTCATAGTCCCAACTCTGCTTTTATTCACTCAAGGGGAGATTTTTTGTTAACTTCAGTTTTTGTAGGGACATGGCAATCTCCACATTTTTTTGGGGTCTCACATGTACTTCTGCACAGATATATAAGAAAAAAAATTAAATAAGGTTTATGACCAGATCTTCAGCTTCTGAAAATCAGACATCTCTTGCCGTTAGTGCTTATGATTGCAAGTCTGTGTTTTTGAATTTTATAAATTTTGTGGGATTATCTAGGAGAACCTCCACAGTATGAATTAGTGTGTTCTGTGTTCTACAGTTGAATATGCTAAATTTTAAAATTATTCCAGTCTTTGCTGGAAAATCTTGGCATTGACATATATTGTACTAATCAAATTGAAGAGTGACATTTTTCTCCTAGGAAAGCAAGATACATTGCTTTGGATATCTTGATCCCAATTTCCAGGAGAGTATTAAGATTAGGGTCAGGCTAGTCTGATCTTCTGCCTGCTGGAAGTACAGATTTGCTACAATGCCAAGATGAGAGAGCAATATTTCCCAGATTTGCACAAAGTATATTGTTTAATAGGTATAGTTGCCATCTATATCCTTCTATATATGTTTGAAAAAGTCCTCAGTCCAATTCTACCTGTCCAAATTTACACTCCAGGAAGAAAAAAAAAAGTGTTAAATGGAAATTATAAACACTTCATTAAAGCACCATGCGTCTTAGCTGGTTAATAACTGATCAAACAGCCAGGGAAATTCCACACAAAGACAAAGTTCATGATGGCAGATGTTTTGCCAGTCACAGTAACCTGCAGACTGCCCTCAGAAATGCTGTCTTCCATATGAAGTATTCATGGTCTTGAGAATATTTTTTGAAGAAAAGTGCTAAGCATATTGCTGTGAGCTGCCAATACAACAGCATGGTGATTGCTGCAGATTCTCTTGTCAGTGTTCTGGCCTTACAAGATCCTTGCAATGTGTTGCCAGCTGTATGCAGCCCTCACAGATGATAGTGTGCTCCTCACTGTGGCAGCCAGATTGTCACCAGCCTAATCTCATTCATGAGCAGCTATTTATGTAAGTGATCAGACAGCATCAGGCAAGTCATGTGGATGACCATTTATCTACGTCTGCAAGGGTTTCAATCTGGCCACATGCTGATTGAAGCATAAAATGTGAAAATAGCTGTCTAGAGAACATAAGTTGGATTTTCTGTGATAAAAATTGCAAGTGTGCATATTGCCATGTAGTCCACCATGGCAGCTGGAGCTGGGGGAGGCACAGGAGATGAACCTTCTGCCTGATCACCATTGTCAGATCCCAGGGCAGGGTTTGGGGTGCAAGTGGCTCACACGTTTGGAATATGCCCCTGGAGGGTAATTTTCTGCTGGCAGTGGACTTGCCCCTCATGTTCTGTAAGTGGGGTCTCTGATACATAAATATAAAATGCTGTTGTTCCTGTCAAGGCGACTAGTAACAGAACAATTATTGCTTTTTCCTGCTGCTTGCACTCAGCTGGGAGCAGGTCCTACTGCTCTGCATTTGTATCTACAAACCTGTGAAACGTCTCTGGCAGCTGATCTGAAGCTTCTTTTCTTTCCCTTTGCTGTCTGCAGGTCCAACAGATCTCAGTATGAAGAGGCAGTTAGGAAGCAGCTCTGGATCCTCCAGTAGTTCCAGCTCCAGACCCCAGCTGAGTCCCACTGAGATAAACGCAGTGAGGCAGCTCGTGGCAGGGTACCGGGAATCAGCCGCGTTTTTATTGCGCTCTGCAGATGAACTGGAAAACCTTATTTTGCAGCAGAACTGAGTCATGTGACCTTCACACCGGCCTGGTCTTATCTCAGAATTTCCACTAATGACATTTTGATTTCCCAGAGCACACACTTCAGTTACTGCACAGTCTTTTAGGAGAGTTAATTACCATAATGCCACACTGTTCTTGATCCATAAAGTGATGTGTTAAGGTGCTTCAAGTGAACTTCGACCTCTGGTGTTTCCGAGGTACTTTACTGTGTTCAGGCTATTGCTTTTGTTTTAGTGTGTCAGCATAAATATCGAAAAAGTGGCTAGAAATTAACTCATTCTAACAAGTGGAGGAAACAGAAGATGCTGTGATGGTTTTTTAAAACAAGTGGTTCAAGATCCAAGTGCAATATTAGTGGAATGTGATACTGACTCATTGGACTTAAAGCTGCAGTATATGGCAAAACATTGCCAAATGTCCTGTTGCTACAGGGCACAATTGCAATTAAAAGGATCTTGTATTTTAAAAAAATGTAATTTTTATAAAAAACGAAACAAAAGATTTTTGTTTTCATTCAAGATTTTTCATTTTTACTTTGGTAAACTTTTTCACTGGTCCTGAAAATGTTTTGAGGAGCTATTTTAAGTCCCCCCTTCCTCTCTTGAATCCCTGGCTGTGCCCTTCTCCCCAACTTCATATTCTTTCTACAACGAGTAACTCTTGATGCTGGATAATTTCCTCCCCCGTGTACTGTAAATTGTCATCTATGGAATACCTTCCAAAGGAAGTACGCATTTCCTGCATTCATGCCATTCTCAACTCCATTCTGTAATATATTGCAGCTTTATTAGCAATTAATAAAGAGTTGAGCGTTTTTTAAAAAAGACATATCGTTGAGAAAAAAAAATTATTTGATTTCTTACGGTGAGCTCATCTGACTCCATGATCACTGCTGCTGTCTTATACACGTCCCTCTAGTTGTGATTGGATGTAGATGATGAATGTTAAGAGGTTGCAAGTGACAATCTGAAAATTTGCACTCTTGTGTGTATTTATTTTTTTTCCTTAATTTAAACAAAATTCTTACCAAGGAAGGTCATTGACACTTCTGGTATAATTTGTATAATTCCCAGGCCTAGCTAAAACCTGTACAAAACTGTTAAGTGGATGGAGCTGCAACTATAATAAAACTCTTCTCTCCCCTTCCCCACTCTTCCCAACCCCTCTATTTCTTATTTTATAATATTGATTACACATTAATGGTGTTTTCTTTGTGCACTATGGCAGGCTTCTTTTTAAGTATATAGAAAAAGGTACTTTAGTTTATGCTTATTGTACTATCTGTTCTGTTGTTTAGCTTTTGTTGAATAACAAGTTTCTTGTGCATTCCTAAATTTGCCTTATTTCATGTACAAAATTTTATGTAATTCCATTTTTGACAATGAGTTTAAGGCATCAGTGATATTTTATATCTACTTGTTACATATAGTTTTCCAAGTAATGACTGTGATTGTGACCAAGTAATGTGCACTTTTTCTTGTAACTGTGGACATTGCTATGCTTTTTTTTTTCTCTAGTGTTTCTAGGATTACTGTTGCTTACAGTTATGTAAAAGAAAAAGAACTTTTGTGATACTGTTGGTGAATATTAATGTGAAAAAGCCTATGAAATATGAGTATTTTGGAGGTACATAGATACACAAGCATCTCTAACTTGTGGACTCATGTTCACATATTTAAATGAGAATTCAAAACCTGAGGGCTGGAATCATTTCCTCTGTTTTGTTTGGGTAAATAAACAGATTTCTGTGTTTAAATACATGATTGTCAAACATTGTAACATCTAAATGGAATGGCATTTAAAGCTATAACTGTAATGGTCTTTAAAGAGGGAAAACGGCCTTCCAGTCCAATTCATGCAGCCCCTCAAACATCGTTTCTCAATATTACTTAGTAAATCCAGTAGGATTGAGTAACTAGCATATATAATTTAAAGCTGGCAGGAGGGAACACCATTTTGCCACTCTACATTTGTTCTTAAAAACTATTGGATGTCTTTTTAGAGGCCCCTGTTCTTGGATATGAGAATATTGTTGCAAATCCTTACCAGTTGTTGCCCATCACTTGGGAGGTGCATTTGTTTCTGCTCAGCTGAGCAGCCTCACCACTTTTCAAGCTGTTTTTGCTAAATCCAGGTAAGGACAAGAAACTAGAGGACAAGGAGTTAAGAAATTTAATTCACTTTTCTGTCCTCTGACTGCTGTTTCTTCTCCCTCAATTACTCCTTCTCTTGAGGGAGAAGTAGGAAAGTTTGGGGTCACCATATACCCTTCAAGGCCCATGACTAGTTTCCCCTTTTTCCAGCTCCATTCCCAGCTTACTTTGATAGTTCTCTGTGTGTTCTGCACACGTCCTCTTCTTCTGGGTGCCTCCTCTGGAATTTTAAGGGTCTCCTTCAATCATAGGAGCAATTGATGTCCTCTAAAATCTTATTCAGATACTTAACAGAAACTATGTCCTCAAGTGGTTTGTCTATACCAAATTCCATCATACAGATGGGAGTTTTTATTCCAGAGCTGTTTCTACCCCTAAGTACTGGGTTTATTAATTTCTTCTTTGGAGCAATCACAGATTCAATTATAATTTTAAATTCCTCTTCTAAGAGGGTACTGAAATTCAGACCCATCCTGTGAAGGAGAGACCATAAACTTCTGTCCATTTTTGTGAGTGAAAAATGTAGATCCAAGCATTGCAATGAAATTTGTCCTCTTGAATCCAGGGCTCAGAGCCACCTACTTTGTATCTGCTTTGAACCTTCTAAGGCAGTAAAAGCACAAGGGAGAACATCTTGCTCAGGAACCCAGCAACAACCTCAGGGTTATTTCTTTCTCTCATCTACATCTTCTGTAACAAAGGCCTGGTTACCTCAGTCTAAATATTGCTATTAGGATAAGGCCAGTTTGTTCCAGCATGGGACATATCCAATATCCACTGAGTATGGCTGCTTAAGGCTGCCTTCAGAAAAGCATTACCCTTCTATCCCAACATCTTTATTAAACTAATTCTTCAAGTTTGGTGGATGTCTCACCACAGAATTTCATCAGTACAGACTGGCAGGTGCTGGTCCTTTTTGAGACAGCCTCACATCTTCCCAGCTATCCTGGAGTTTCTTAGTGAGTGGTCCTGTCAGACCTCTAGTCTCCAAGGGATTGTTGGGCAGGGAGGGATGGTGGGAAAATGTCATAATGTCCATAAACTTCCCTACAGAGTTAAGTGCCAAACCTGACCATGGTCTGAGTGTAATGAGCTCCTTTAGGATTACATACACGCTGGGAAGATCCATTCTTCTCTCCCTGATTTCCAGGGTAGTTTTCATGGACAGCTGTGGGAAATATCTTTAGATTCAACTTTGGGTTGAGAGAGCAGACAATTGGGCTAGCTTATCAACTAATCGGATTGGTTTACTGCTTTCAATGCCTGCTGGGAAACTGGAAACACATGAAAAGATATCTGGAGTAAAACGTTTTTTATCCAGATTGGCATCTTGCTGCCTGTCATTGAAGGATGACACCACCATGCCATGCCATGCCATGCCATACCATACCATGCCATGCCATGCCATGCCATGCCCATACTCACCAGCCATGGTGAGTATCAGAAGCTACAGGAAGACTATACAGAGGTAAGCAAGTATTTGACAGTTCTAAAGCTGCTCATCCTCTACAGAGAAGGAATTTTCTGGATGAGGGAAAGCTGGTGAACATGTACGTTACTGTGGCTACAAAACTAATTGGAAAACAGAGTTATACTAAAGTATGTGGATATTTTTGCTGTAATGGCCTGAGTCACTGCTGAATACAGTGTAGGTGGAGGTAGGTTTTGTTGGTAAAACTCCATTGAAAATGAGGAGCAATTTTATTTCTTCAAAGTGCCTAGCACTGTGTTAAAATAAATTTGTTGAAGCTCCTCTGAATCTGGCTTTGAAAGTGAGGCATTCATAAGGAAGACATGTTTTTCTATGTAAAGAAAAGCTGATTTTGATAGATCCTGAAGTCAGGATCTAGTCCAGGCTCCACCCACTATTGAAAAACACCAGCATGTGAAAAAGAATTATGGAATAATGGGAGAAATCAAGCAATGTCATATAGGTGGTTACTGGGTTAAATATGTAAGAATATAAAATGTCTGTGCTGGACAAGATCAGTTGTTCACAGCCTTGTAGCCTGTCTCTGAATAATGTGTAAAACAGATAAAGATGTACTAGATATAACAGGCCAGAAGAATAGAGCAAGCCTATAGCAAGGATTTCTAAATGCACGTCCATGGCCTACAAGAGCTTGAGGCTGTGGTGGGCTGTCCCTGGCTGGCAGGTAAGTCCCCACCCACACTCCCACTCCCTCCCCACAGTGGCACAGGGCAAAAATCCAAAGAGCAAAAACAAGGGGAAAAACTGGGTCTAGCTGAGTAAGTGAAGAATGAAAAAGCAAAAGGGATGCAGAGGTAATCCCTCCTTACTTCCCACCAGGAGATGTGATGCCCATCAGATCCCCAGGCTACTTAGGGTGTGCCCCACCCCAATTTCCCTACTTCTTTTTGGCCAAGAATGATGTCACGTGGCATGATATTTCATTAAAAATAGCAGGCAAAAAGAGAAATGAGTTGCTTGAGGCCATGCAACCTGGGAATGCCTGGGTCTGTTGACCCCTTTCCATGGTCAGAACTAAATGAAATGTTGTACAACAGGGTGCAGAAATGGTTTTTTACCTCTTCTCTAATTACCTGCTTAAATCTCTTTTACACCAGTGAACAAAGGAGCACAAAGGAGCTGGAAAGGCTGTAAAATTACTGACTGCTTTGTGAATAGAAACTTTATGTTGTGCCACATAATTCAGTTGATTTCCCCGAGTCTGGATAAAGATATTCTGTGCAAAATTTTTTGCTCCCTTTTCTAATGATGTCTGGAAACACAGTGTAAGAGTTCTAATTATTGTGACTATATATAAAACTTTTTTGTAAGTATATCTTTGCTGTAGTTAGCCAACTGTGGTGTAAAGAGAGCTGGAAAAGGATCCACACATAGATAGGTTTGTCTTCCTTTTCTTGACTTAGCAGGGAGGTAAATTCTAGTAGGTAATTAAAAAGAAGCAGTTTTACTGAATTGTCAAGATTTTCCAGAAAAGAACTTAAATTAAAAATTTTCCTTATGCTCCTCTGGAAACTTAGATAATTTTTCTTTTTTTCCTGCGAGGCTGCTGTTTTGTTATTGTAGGGTCACTAATCAGTTCTTGGTGCTGTTTCTTTTCACAGCACAGTGGAGTACTCATAGCAGGAAAACAGCAGGAAAAATAGGAGGGATAAATATCATTAATATTTCCAACATGTCATTGTTTAGCTGTTTTAAATTAATTTTATTTGTGGTTCCCAGATCATAGTGCTTTCGCACCATGAGCTTGACCTATTTCTTTCCTCTCATATTTTGTAGGAGAAATAGCTTCTAGCTGAGAGAAGCTCTTACTGCCCTAGCCAGCAGGCAGCCTTAGCAATGTTCATTTGCTGCACCTGATATTTGAAAATTGCAAGCTACAAGGCATACTTAACTCTCAGCGCCATTCTCTAATAATTAGAGGCACAGGCTATTTTTTAAATGTCTCTGTCCAATCTAATTATACTTTGTTAAGCCATATATTAATTGATTTAAATTATAAATAACAATAGAAATAAAATTAGGGATTTAATATAAATCCTTAATATTTAGCATAGGGTTGGAAAATTTGTCTCAGTGCTTAAGTATAAAATCATACTATTTGTCCTTTTAAACAAATTGCTATCAGTATTGTTGGTTTACAGTTTATGGAGTCCAGATTTCTTCTGCTATTGGGGGAAATCTCTGTGGGGGAAATCTCTGTTGGGGGAAATCCCCTCTCTTGTTTGGACTCAGGTGTCAAGAAGACAGCATACTCCATTTAGTCTCCCTGCTATTCGTAATTCTCCTGCCTCATAAACAATGGTGATAAAGGGCTTGAAATCATGGGAAATTAAAAAACTACCATGTGATTATTGACTAAAGTTTAATGGTTCAAACATTAAATCATTTACATTCCGGTGGAGTCATATAATCAAACAATGGTTTGGGTTGGGGGGGACCTTCAAAGCTCATCGAGTCCAACCTCTCTCCATGGGCAGGGACAACTTTCAAGGCCTTGGCCAACTAGGCCTTGAACATTTCCAGAGATGGGGCATCCACAGCTTCTCAGGGTAGTCTGTTCCAGTGCCTCCCTATCTTCATTGTAAAAAATGTCTTCCTTACATTCATATAAATTTACCATCTTTCAGCTTAAAATCATTACCCTCATTGCCCCTTGTCCTGTCACTGCAGACCTTGGTGAAAAACCACTTTCTGTCCTTCTTATGTATCAAAAGGCTTCTCTGGTTGCTCTAGAGCCTTCTTTTCTCCAGGCTGAACAACTCCAATTCCCTAAGCATTTTCTCATAAGGGGGATGTTCTGGCCCTCTGACCATTTTATGTGGCCCTCCTCTGGACCTGCTCCAGCAGATCTATATGTTCCTTGTGTGGGGAACTCCACAGGAGGCCACAATTTTCATTAGGTGGGCAAGGATGTGTTCGTCTTTCTGACCAGCAAGCACACATTGCTGGCTTGTGTCCAATTTGTCATCCACCAGTATTCCCAAGTCCTTCTCCAGTCCCAATCCATCCATTCCCCAGCCTATATTGATATTGAGGGTTTCCCTGCCCCAGTTGCAGAATATTGCACTTGACCTTTTTGAGCCTGATGAGGTTCACATTCGTCCACTCCACCAGCCTGCTAAGTTCCTTCTGGATGGCATCCCAGAGGATCCAGTCTCTTAGCTCATTATTAGTCTAGGAGAGGGCTGTTATGAGCTCTGTATGGTGCTACAGAAAAGCTCTCATTCCCAGTGGCCTTTTGGCTGGGTGCTGCATTCCCTGTATTTTTGGGCTGAGAAGTTTTTGGAAAATCTCTGTGGAATGATACAGCTTAGGTATAAGTGTCACTGTCACTGGGACTTTAGGCTGATATTTTAGAACTTGAAAGAGAATTCCACTGCCAAGAAACTGAGAGAGAAATGTGGTTACTAGCTGTCTCTCTGTACATTGTGCTAAGATGGTACATTTTTAGGATGTAAAGCAGTGAAAATTTATCTTCTTTGCTTAAAAAGGGCCATCTGCCCATCCTTGTCATTATAAAAGGACACTTTTTTATTTTCTTCTGTAGGGGAATATGAGAATACTAACAAGGACACTGGATTTTACTAGGCTTACCTTTCTCCCCACCAATAAGGAGATGCCATTGTTATGGTAATAAAGGGTGAATGGATAAATATGATGACAGAAATCAGTAGGTGTTGGGTGCCTGGATGAGCACCAGGCCCTGAAAGGACTCCGCAGACTGAAGTTACTTGAGTCAAGACTCAACTTGACACATTTTGAGAGGGCACACTTTTTGTTCACTAAATCTATATTCATGAACTATCAGAAACAGCTACCTACAAATTATACAGATCTTGTTCCAGGCTGTGAATAAAAGTTACTGGGACCACTCCTGAATGGGAAAATGAATTGAACCCATTGAGCAGCAGATCTCAGGCTAAGACTTTTGAAAATCCTTATAAAAATGAGAAGCATTCACCTCAGTCATAGCTTCAGGATTTGGCAAACGTCACAAAGAGTGTGCAATTGCCGCCACCCAGTCAGTTCCTGAGCAGTGGTCCTGGCCAGCTGTCCCTCTTTTCCCTCCCTCAGGTTATATACGGATCCATGTGGTGTGTGTTACCCTCAGGCCAGCTGGGGTCAGCTGTCCTGCTTCTTGTGTCCCGCAGCCTGCTCCCTGGTGGGGTGGGATGAGAGGCTAAAGGATCCCTGGCCACTACGAAGCAACAACTAGAATACCAGTGTGTTATCAACATTGTTCTCATTCTAAATCCAACCACAGCACTGCACCAGCTACTGGGAAGATTAACTGTATCCCAGACAAAAGCAGGACAGTTGAAAACACATCTTTAACTATAATAGCTCTTCCAGCAACCCAGGATGAGCTGGGAGGCCTGCAACATGTACTCTGACCGTAAGTTGCTTTCTAGAAGGCTGACAGGTCTAGGATGAAGGTAAAAAGCTAATTCATAACTGATTGAGACTCCTCCAATTCAAAAAAACATAAGCATTTGGTTTGGGTGTAACAGACTCTGTGTTCATCCACTGAAACCTGCTAGCTAATTTGGTATGTTCACTTGTAACATTTAGTTGCCAAGTAGTAGATTCAGCTTGAATGCTAAGAAATCGTAAACCACTCTGAAGTGGGCTAGTTGTGACAAGCAGGCTTACTGTGGTAGCTTTGCTTCATGAATATTTCACTGTTGTTGAATTCAGCAGAGACCAGACTTCTTCCCAAAGTATTTTGAGATACCAAAATAATGTAGTGATCTTGTCTCATTTTCTTCGAGAGTGACAGCATGACACGCTGGAGGTGTGCTGTGTAAAACCCACGCTTGTCAAAGAGGTTGTATTACCAATTAAGAAGTTTTGGTTCTGTTCTGCAGATGGCAGTGCTTATCAGCCAACGCTCAAGTAAGACTTGGGTGATCAGCCCCTCCAGGTCAGAGGTCCACCAGGGCTTTTCTGTGGGTGTTGGTGAGTCTGACTAAAAAGTTCCATCAAGTCTTGCCTGACTAGAAGTCACTCACAGGATCCTTGTGGTTAACCCTGTACCATGGTACCTTCCTAACCTCCATGCTGTGTTTGTTCTTACACTCCTTCTTTACTGAATTTGCAGGGTTGGAGTTTTCACTAAAATGAAGAGCATATTCTTAAATATTTTTTGCTTCCATCTGTGCTGAGGAATCCTTTTAATAAGCCTCCATTTATTTTTTCATCTTAACCCTTTAAGAATCTAATAATTTAGTTGTAAACATAAATGCCTTTAAAACTGAAGAACAGATTCAAAAATATGGATTGTAGAAATCATTAAAAACATCCAGAACAGATTTGCATGATTCCTGAAGCTTAGATTAAGAACTTTGCTGAGAACATGAAACAAAGGTAGGCAAAGGAATGTTTAGACATTTCTAATAAGACTTTGAACTTCAGTTTTTATTCTCTCACTGAATAGCAACAGGCCCTTTCATGTGATGTGATGGGGGTGGGTTTGGGGTTTTTTTTTCAACCTTTAAAGGGCTAATATAAATAAATAAAAAAACTCCAAGCCAACCAACCAACCAAAAAAAACACCACAAAACTTTTAACAGATGCCTTTATTGGGAGCAGGAGAAGTGTTCAGGAGAAGTCATCAGGCCAGCACTCAGATCAAACTTTAAAACACTGCTACTTTACTCTTAAAATACAGCGTGCCTGTGCAGGCAAATCCTGAAAAACTAAACACCCTGTCTGGCATTAGCACCAGGCTTGCTGTTGGAAAGGTGAGAGAAAACTCATGTCATGCTGTAATTTGCAGGAATTCTGAATGGATGCAATCCTTGTTAGCACAGGCACCTGATTATCTGGCATATCACAGTTCCTTTTAATTGATTTAATTGATTTTCCAGAGTAGACAGACTTTTTTTTTTTCCCCAGTAGGATGAAACCAAAGCCATCACAAAAATGGACATGGCTGAGAGTTGTGCTTTGATGTGAGTGACAAAAATATCTAAGTGGACTGCTCTTAAATGTAGCAAATGTGTGTGGCATTTATTTTCAATCTCTTTCTTCAAAGGAGAGGTTATCATTAATTTCTTTAGAGAATGTCACTTGTCAGTCACTTACCCACCCCATTATTAGTGTGTCCCACTGAAGGGCAGGTACCCTTCCTGGAAGGAGAGGAACTGGTGTATTCCACAGGCATCAAAAAGAGATTTTGAGGGCAATGACAGAGGTTTTCATTTGCAGCACATCCAAAACAAGGGGAGTAATATCTGTGTGGCAGCATCTAGCAAAATTAACCACCCTTTTAACCACTGGCACCCAATGATTTAAATAAAATTCTGTAATTTTTAGTTTTTATTTAACCACTTTATCTCCCGCTCCACCAAGAATTTTCACAGGTTGCTGTAGCATGACACCTACTGGTAGATATAACCAAAATAAATAGATGCAGCTCCTTCTGAATGATGAAATAAATCTGCCGGGAGTGGGCTTTTTGTTTCTCCTTTAAATGATTACTGAGGTATGTCCATTCTCATGGGCAGCACAATCACTGCAGCTTGCAAAAGGAGGGGGTGTGTTCAGACACAGCAGTGTCTGCAAGGGGCAGCTGCAGCCTGGATCAGTGTGGCCCAGGGCACTGTGGCATCCTTGGCTCCTGTGCCCTGGAGTCCAGACAAGCCATTCATTTTAGCTTTGGCTGAAGAACTGTGAAGGCAGAGCTGCTGATTTAGCCCAAGGCTTTGGAAAGCTCATCACGGACAAGCAGCTCCCACAGTCGTATCCTACAAGGGCTGCTGAAGTTAAGCCTGAGTTTCTTTCATTTGAGGTAATGTAGCAGTTGATGGAGTTTTCTGAAGACACCAGGGGTGGACTGAAGGTGATGTGAAGAGAAGCAGTAGAATCACGCTTTCAACCCTTTTATATGGTTGGTTATCGTCATCAAGGGGTTTGTGACTTACACACTTTCTCACCTTATATCATCTGTTTCATCCACACAGAAAACAGATTTTAGGAAGTATAATCAGTACTTGTGGGTTGAAATTAAAATAACATGTTTTACCACATCACTCCATCAAAGGGTGCAGAATTTTCCAAGGTGTTTTTAAACCAAGCGACTTCCTGACATCTTTACAAAAAGCAGGATCTTTCCACTCCTCAGTGCTAACTCCATTGGGCAGTGACCTTTCCAACTCAGACCCACACTGGTACTCCTATTACCACCTGGAAAGTCACCTTCTTCCCTAGTGTGTCCTGTTTCATTATTGAACAGACTTTCCCTATTTGACAGCGCACCAGCAGTGCTTTCATGTCTCAGGATATGGTTTACCAGTGAGCTATTATCCAACTCAAGCTTTTGAGATCCAGTCTAGGTTTTCTCCTCTAAATAAATTATCACAACAATGTCACTTATCAAATTGTCATCCCTGTTAAGTTCTTCCACTGTGCATAAATCCATTTTCACACTGCACAAAGAAGAATCAAGAAGCTTTTCCATCAGTTTCCAAATACTGGCCAATACTTCATAAACCATTTTATGTCACTCAAATATGAATGAGAGCTTAGGTAGATGGCGAGAGAAAGGGAGAGAGAGGAGCAAAAGGTGGTAAGGATACCAACATTTGTTATTTGTTCTTAGCACACAAAAAGAGCTTTTTTCCCTATTGCAGTTTCCAAAGCAGTAAAACAGATGGCACATGTTCCCAGTGGAAAAAGTACGTTTTGCTTTAACCATTTTTGAAAACTTCATTTGGAGATATCAAAGTATTTTTTTTTCATGCAACTATCCCTTTAAAAGCTGTAATTGTATCTTTGACACATTCAGTTGGATTTCACCTGGAGGAACTTTTTGCATTAGCTAGAAAGGTGTGTTTTTGCATTAGCTAGAAAGACTCCTGAGCAGATATCCCACAGCTTTGTCAGGGGGTAAAGTGCAGATCTGAATTTTTTTGTTAGATCCCTTTTTGCTGCAGCCGCGTTGCCTCACTTGTTTGTGCACAAGGAAAAAACATCCCTACCACTCCTTTACTTGTGTTTTCTTTTTGCAAATGAGGCCTTGCTCTTGGATGTTCCTTTAAACAGTAAATTACCTCCCACCTGAGATAAGACTGACTCAGGAGCCTTCTCATTAGATCAACCTCTCCTGAGATCTGTAGCTGATGTATTTTCTGTGCATTGCAGACAACAGAGGCTGAAGCAGGAAATTGGTCACCTAAATCTTTGCAGAAAGAGATTGGGGGTTTTTTCCATTAATTTACAGCAGAAAAGGTGATGTCTAAGACATGTTTTTCCTTGAAAAAAAGCTTAATTGGCTAATTATAGCTGCAACTCCACTTCCACTAGCATCTTTCCTCCTGGGTAAAATTTTTTGCCAGCTCACAGAGACGAGTTAGTTAAAAGGCAGTACCTCTCGAAGAGCCAGCTCATCAGCTGTTTTGTGGTTATGAGGAATCCTTTCCCAGTACCATCCCCTACAGTAGTGCCATTTACAACCTCTAGGGATGGCTTGCAAGTTCAGCGAGCTGCCCATTCACCACCATCCCCTCAGCCTTAGCAGGAAAGACGGCTGCCGCTTTAGATGTCCTGACGTTCTTCTGAGCATGGTGTAAATCACCTGCCTGGACTTTGGCATGGAAACAAATCTAGGTATAAACAAACATGTGGGGGAAAAAAAGAAGAAGAAGGAAACTAATTCCATTTACAAATCCACATCTAACTCTGTGTAAAGACCATGTAGGCTGCATTTTGGTTCATTAATCCTCTCTTTTTCTGTTGGGGTTTTCTCAGGTTGATGACTTAGTAGCCCAAATCCAACCAAATGCATGCTGTTACCGTAGTCCCCTTTTCCCACCCTTTCTCCTATGTCTGGGGCAAGAGGGAAGGGAACTTAGGAGGAGGCTCAGTTCTGTGCTCCCAAACTCAGAGCATCCACACCTGCTTTTGCTACGCATGTGGAAACTTTACCCTTAGGGATCCTGGGTTCCTGATACAGCAAATAATTTTTTCACCTCTGTTGAGGCAATGAAAACCTTAAGCCTATCCTGAACACGGGAAATCTGGTGTTTCTTTTCTTTGTGTGCCATTGTGTGTGTAAGAGGAAGGAGTGTGGATCAACAGCTGCCTTTAGTCACTGCAGTCAATCGGCTTAGGAATGTAATCATCCAGAAAAAGGAAGGGAAGCTAAACCACCGCTGTCACTCGCTGCTAATAAAAGTTACAGCATTAAGCAATAGCAGGAGACAGGCCTTTGTTCACTCCAAGTGTCTGGCTCTCTGTGTGCCTCACACTGTGGCAACACCCTGCACTGAGAGGGGGTCTTACAAGGGAATAAAGTTGGAGGAGACATTTCTTCAACGTGCTACTTTGACATTCATTTCCAGTCTCCCTGCTACTTTGCTGAATATTAATGCTCAAATAGAGCTTCCCTGTCCTCCACTGTCTAGTTCTGCATTGTTAGGCACAATCCAGTGGTTTTGTTTCTTAGATTTTCAGGGGATTTCTTTTTTAAACAGCAGCTGGTTGGGTTTGGCACAGTAGTTACTGTTGTGTCATGCATTCAGCTAAATGGCTGCACTACAGGACTAAGCAGACAGGCTGTGAGGCAGCAAGTCCTTACTTAAACAAAAGAGAGCTTTGATAAATACTAATATTGGCCAGAAAAAATATTAAAAAATATTTGCAGCCAAGTATGGGCTCAGTTACTTGACAGACACCATATTTTAACCTGCCTACCCCTTTGAATATATTACCTCTCTTAGCTTATTTGGGATTTTGGGGTTGAGAGGGTGGTTAGCAGAGTTTAATTCTCACACAGTGAGCATTAGGAAGGATGGTGGAGTCCTGTTGACCCAAAGAAGAGAAGAAAATTAATTCAGATTTCTGAATTGCCCAATGTTGTTAAGGACTGATATGGCAAATACCTTGGAGGAGGAACTTAACTGATGCTCAGATCTTTGTGTGCTTTCTGAGACCATGCCCACTATGAACTGCAAGAAGGGTGTAAAATCATTTCAGCCAGACAGACACTGAAGAGCAACCAGGAAGCAATTCCCTGTTTCAGTATTGATAATATTCTGGGATGAAGGAAGAAAATCAAGGCTAAGGCAACTCATCAAGCCATGATAAAAAGAAAAGTTCACTGTCTAGGTACAGGACATGAAAAACTGAAATTAACATCTTAACCAAAATAACAATCCAGTTGATCTACTGGCTATTGCTAGTTTTTTTCTACAAGGAATCCCAAATCTAATGGTTTTCTATATACCTTACAAACTAGGTAAATATGAAAATGTAGCTACAGCTGTCTACATCATAGAAATTATGATAACATTGAAGCTCTTGAACTGGGAGCAAAAAAGGCTGACCTTCCAATGCAGAATGATAAAAAAGGAGGCGTATTTTATCCTGTCAATGGACAAAGTAAGTTTCTGAGACTAGTTTAACATTTATGTTTCTTTTTTTTCTCCGATAGTATTGTGTGACATCACCAGTATTTGGAGAGCTTAGGATGACAGTCTATGAAGAGTCATTTAAGCATTTTTTCCTCTGAACCAGCTCCTGTACTCCACTCTGTATACACTGCACTTGGGATTACTGCAGGCATTTAACACGTGCTTACTGTGAGCCAGCATTAAGTGTATCCAAGATGTTGGGACCAGACCCCTGACAGAAAGCTAAGTGCGACATTTCAGATAATGCCAGACACAGCACACTTTGCTGCCCTTCATGATGAGAAACTCTTCTCTGTGTGGGTCAGAAACTACAGCATGCCTTGAATGTCCAAAGGGTGATTCAAAAACAGCAACCAAAACTTCTTGAGTCATTGCTCTCCATTCAGTGGTGACCAGGTTAATACTGCCAGAGGCCAATCCACCAGTGGAAAAAGACAGGCAAGGCACTGCGAGGATGTGCTCCCCCATCTCCGAAAAGCTGGCCTTTATTTCCTGCACACCTGCTCAAAGGATAACTACCAGCAGTGGTGTCAATGGATGAGTCTGGTCCTGATGGCTGCATCTGCCTCCTAATGGATTCAATGCAGGTGGAAAACAACACAATAGCCAAGGGCTGACCTGAGTAAAACATCCCCACCCCCTCACCACAGACCTGGTCAAGGTTAGACCAAAAACCAGGTTTGGCAGGAACTACCTTCTGTAGTTGATATGCAAATAGGACTGTAAGTCATCGTCCTGCTCCATAAACTGTGGACAGCCAGGGGCCTGGGGAGCTCTCCTGCACAGCCGTGGGCTGCACTCCAGGATCTCCCCTTGAGCAGGGATGCTTCTCAACGTTACTCCTCAAGAATGAGAGATTTCTTGCCACAATGAATTCTCAGTAGTAATTCTCAGATTAATAGGTTACTCATCTTTTAAATCTCATTAAGTGATATAAAGGATCGTTTGTGTCCACTTAATAATTTAGCTATAAACCATTGGTTAATTCTGGGTCTGAGTCTGGATCCTGCTGCACCAAAACTCCCTTCTGAAAAGGAGTTTAGAATAAAAGGGGGTCTTCCTTGAACCTCATGACTCAATGGGAAGCTCTCCCTTGTGGCGGTGTTCTCAGGGGTCCCAGGATGAGGGAAGATATGAGAATGCTGACTCCATGTTTCAGAAGGCTTGATTTATTATTTGATGATATATATTATGTTAAAACTATACTAAAAGAATAGAAGAAAGGATTTCATCAGAAGGCTAGTAACAAAGGCTTGTGACTGACCAAGACAGTCCAGCCAGCTGGACTGTGATTGGACATTAATTAGAAGCAACCAACATGGACCAATCAAAGATGCACCTGTTGCATTCCACAGCAGCAGAGAACCATTGTTTACATTTTGTTTCTGAGGCCTCTCGGCTTCTCAGGAGAAAAAATCCTGAGGAAAGCATTCTTCATAAAACATATATCTGTGACACTCCCTGATAGTTTTGTCTGGCCCTGGCCTCCATGCAGTAAATAACCAAGTGTTCTTTGCCAACAAATCTTGTTGAGCCACCGTTGCATTTGCTATCAGATTTTGTGAAATCGGTGGTTTGTATCAGTAAAAAAGTTGCTCGTTCTTTCTCATGAGCGAAGTGCATCACTGTATCCATAACAGGCCCTCGCAAATGGAGCTCATCCTGTGAGGGACACAGCAGAGCTGGTGGCCCAGGGAAGGGGTAACAGCATTGCAGTTTTCCTTGAGAAGTCTTGAGCTTTCTCGCCTGAGCACTACGTTGGTGATGCCTCGCTGGGTAAGGCACATGAGCCAAGGGGCTCAGCGACAGCCAGAGGTGAGGCGCTGTTCTGTGCTGGAGTTTGGCACTTAGCTGAGATCCTGGACTGGAAGTGACAGCCTGAGTCTGCAGAGCCATCCAGGGAAGGAAAGAAGAGCAGCCTTTAAGCCTGACAGTTATGTGCCTCCCTGGTGCAGTAATACCAGAATCATGTCGTGGGAAGATTTAAATAGAAAGTGTTCCGTTTAATGGGATTTTGGTCACAGTACTGTGGCTCTCTTTAGCAGCATAAAATGTACATTTGAAGCACTGCCTCTTTGCCATAAACTTCTGGCTCATTTTTCTTTGCTAGGGCTTTAATGGTGGGCAATCTTTTTTCAAAGGGAGGAATGTTCTGCAGCATCATAGATGATTCGATGGCTGGCTGCTGGAGGCAAAATACTGCCTCTTCAATTTATCTGTGTTATATGCTAATTGATGTAATTGCAAGAAAAAGGAATTAATTATGGACTGTAGAGATAATTTCATTGAAAAAGAACACTACACGAGACAAACAATATGGCATTCCTTCTTCAATTGAAGATTTTTTCCCTCTGGCTTGTATTTCTCTTCTTCAAACCCCTTGTTACTCCACTCTCTTACCACTATACTGAAGAAGCTCAGGCTTTGTGTAGGAAACCTGAGATAGGGACAACAGAGGAGGTGAGACAGATGACAGAGTAACTGCCAGAGAAGACAGGGGCAGGGAAGATTGATGAGAGTGGATGAAGTAAAAGAGTGAGGGTATCCCTCTTCATTTTTTGTCAGAGCGCCCTTTGCAATCACCCAGTTCCAATTGGGAAATAGCACAATTCATGGAGGAGGTTGTCTCAGTCCTGCCTGAGACAGCCATGTTTCTCCCATTCAACAGCCTTCTCTCTTTTCTGAGGCAGGCAGCAACCCCAAGAGTGGATACTGCTTTCAGCAGTACTGCAAGATTTTAATTTAAAAATTCATTCAAATACACAGTTCTTCTACCACCACCACTACAAAATTGGTATGTGTCACAGTTCTTGATGGAGTCCCACCTTTTAGCTAGAGCTCCCTGGGGGCCCTTCCACCCCTCAGGCCAGTCCCCCACACAGAAATCCCCTCCTTGGGTTAGTCATCATACTCAAAAGAAGAAATAAGTCTATATTACCCTACTCTACTCCACTGTTCTCCTTCAAGACTGGAACTCTCTTTTCCTGCAGAAAACAGTTCCTTAGGCCTGCTTACTTCTCTGTCCCCTCAGTGACCCCAGCCAGTGTCTTCTGAAGCCTCATGATCTCATAGCAGGTCTCCTCTCAACAACCTCCACAACAACCATCAGCCACTGCTGGCACACTCCTTTTAAAGGCCAGAAAACCAGTACCTAGTTTTCACTCTGAAAACTTTTCCTGATGCCACTATTATTTCTGCACATCCTGCAAACCTTTGCTACTGAACATTCCTGCCATGAACAAACAGTACATGTTCCAACGGATTAAATGGTGATTTTAGTAGTTGTTACTGCATGTTCAATATTTGCTTATAGATGTAACATATTTGAAATTTTTAAATGCAGGAGGAGCAACTAAGTGGGATTGGTATGCAAATAAGTCATGAAATGCAAATGTGATATGTAAATTGTACTATCTTTAGAAAAATTATGGAATTTCTCCATAAATGATACTTTGCAGAAATGCAGGAGATTGTGGTTAAAGAGGCAGAAAGTAATTCCCAGTTCCAAGTGGCCCATGTGGTCTGAAAAGTGCAGCTGCAGCCATAAGCTCCCACCTCACCTTTTCTTTTCCTCTGATTTCCAGCATCTTGTTTTTCCTGCTCCTCATGTCCTGCCTGTCTCACTTTCCCTGCTTTCTCCTAGCCCACGGCCACCAAGGCCCCTGTGAGTGATCTCAGCTCACTGCTGTGCACGCACAGCCCACAGCACATCACCCACAGCCCCTCCATGAGACAGCTCAGGCTCTGTGTGCTGGTCCACGTGCAGGAGAAGGCATTTAGTCTGTAGTTTAGTCTGTAGTTTAGCATGGACCTGTGGGATTCCATGTGACCCCACTTCTGTCTGTGGCTTACAGATCACCTCATCCTCTTAGTCCTTTTTAGTTTTGTTCTCCTTTCAACTCCAGGGCAGTAACTCCATTCTCTGACCATGTTGTAGCACCTCTGCTGAGCAGGTAAAAAGGCTGTCTCACCTTTCTTGGGAGTTCTGAGCTACCACTTGCTTCCACCCTCCAGCAGAACAGATGGGCCATTCTGCAAACACAGAGTTATCCCTTTGTATGCACAGTGGGCAGAAAAATGAAAAATCCTGTATTTAAGGATATGAAGCTCCTCCTCATATGAAGCTCCTTCCTCTTTGGTTTCTTGAGTCAAAGCCTTGTTCCTGGGAGTGTTCAAGGCCAGGTTGGATAGGCCTCTAAGCAAGGTGGTCAACTGAAAGCTGTCCTTGCCCACAGCAGGGATACTGGAGCTGGATAATCTTTGGGGTCCCTGTCAGCCCAGCCATTCTATGAGCCCATGATGATTGTGCAGCGAAGCTTTTTGCACGCTTGTGATGACCCACCCTAGGTACCTCCTCATCTCCCCACTCACGTCCCAACACCCTGTAATCAGCTCCAGGTCCTCTGGTGAAGGCTTGCCTGAAGAAGGGAGTTCCAATAAGCCATGCAGGGCTGAGCTGTGTGTTCTGCATGTTGGTCAAGATTTTCCAGCTCTTCTGTGTGCTCAAAAAGCCCCAGCAGGGAACAGGTGCCATTTCCAGTAGTGATTGCTGAGGCTCTTTGTAGATGCAGACTCCTGAAATTTTTGAACTCACTTCAGTGGGAGCAGTTTTGACCATCAGAAAATGGATAACTACACTAGGTGTATTTACTGATTCAAACATTTCCCTCTCAGCAACATCTACTTTACCCTCCAACAGCTTTCACTCAAGAGACTCTGTGATTACTTTTCCTATTCTACTTTAATCTTCTTCCCCATCGACCTCTCTCATGCTTTGCTTTGATACATTCATCTACTTCCAAAGTTTTCTGTCCTGTTACCTGTTCCATTTTTGTCTTTTATCTCATGCCAGCAACTGCATTTCCTTGGCCTTTACGCAGGAGTTCACCTGACAGCTCTATTTCAGAATGCTACTTTGAACTTTGTTTAAAGATAAAAAGTGAAAGTCATGATACACAGCATTTGCTAACAGCATTTACTACTATGTGATACCAAATGTAACACACTTTTTTTGTCCCTGAAGAAGAGCTACCAGAAATAGACCCCAGCATCCCACTGAATTGAGACTTTTTATGCGTTAGCATTCTTGATCCATCTTAATTTATGTATTGGGCAACACATCCTTCAGCTGAAATCCTGTCTCACTGCCCATGTTCAATATACAGCAAATGAAGAGATCATGTCTTAGAGAGCAATTATAGGCATGACTTCTCTTGATCAATAATAAAAAAAAAATTAAAAAAACTTTTTAAGGTTTTAAATATTCTTTTTTAAACTCCAGAAATCTGAATTTCATGGGAATGTGTAGCCAATCTGCACATAATCCTCTGATGGTCCTGCAAGTGCTTCCTTAATCACAAATGGTGCATATTAACAAAGGTGCTCACCAGATGAAAGAGAATGTTAAAGAGTAGTTGAAGCTTGATGGATTTAATACAACCAACTTTGACTTGTTCTCAGATTGAGTCAAACAGCTTCCAGCTACATTTCTGCAAGAGGGGGAGGGGGAAATCCGAGATGACAGATGCTGTGCAGAGCAAAGCCCTCTCTAAAAGAAAAGAATAAATCATTTATGTACAGTATTCACTAAAAACTGCAGGGGGCAAGAGACTGCAGGTTTTCCTTTTAATAAGGAAGAAAAATGCATATATAATAATTGCTGTTGCAAACACACACAGTGCACAGAAACTGAGTCTGGATTAGAGTCATTCACTTCCCCAGGACAGAACATAGGTAAGTTACTACTCCTGGGTCACTAATCTACTAATATTATCAGGATTGTCCTGTTACAAAACAAAAGAAATCTCTAGCATTATCTTTTAAATCTGTGAATTTCTGTCATTCAGTGAACAGTCCAAAAGGCACAGTCACCTGTCCATGTGCACACAGCCATTTCACTGAACACAGAAGAGGTCACAGAGTGCAAATGGAGTTGGGAACAGGAGTGGTTGGATGGGGTTTGCAGGAAGGGGGTCTCTGTCACTGCTGCTGGACTCATAATTCAGCAAGGTCAGTAATTTTTGCAACTGTTGCCACATCTGCTTTCTGAGTAAGCTTTTTCACTTTTCCTTTTGAAAAATCCCACAATTTTGAACAGCAATCTGTTGACTTTCAAACTTCATAAAGCAGAGCACCCATTTTATGCTAAAGCACACAGGAAAAATAAACTTTGATGGTCTAATTTATGGCAATAAATTGAAAGTGTACTCGTTCCCCCTCCTCATGCTATGACTGCTATCACTTGTAGGTCTGTAAGCTGCAGGACCTTCTTTCCAGATGGAAAAGCCTCTGTGCCAGAGCCAGCCCTCCTGTCTGCTCCTCCAGCATCACTCGGGATGGGAGGGCAGGGGCTACATCCGTACTGTCATTCAGCCATTTCTGCCTGGTCAATGGTCTCTCGAGGGCCATTAGCCACAGAACTCTGGGGAGGAGCTCTGAGAGACTATTCCAGATCTCTGGCTGCATTTGCTCAAAGAAGGTGCACCCTGTAACCATTTTTAGCCTCCTTTCCTGAGTTATGCTCCCAGAGGACAACTGCAGCAGAATACCTGGGTGTCTCATACTCTGAAGTAACGGAAGCACAATGCATCACATGCCTTCTCAGAAGTGCATTAATCATTGTAAGAGATGTTTTTTAATATTTCAAAGACGTGATTCTTTTTTTCAGCAGTAGTATCCGTTCTTTTCAGAGTGAAATTTGTGACTACTGACACTAATTGCACCAGGCAGCAACTGACAGGACACAGTCTCAAGCTGCATCAAAGGAAATATAGGTTGGATATTAGGAAAAAAAGTTTTTTACAGAAAGAATGGTAAAGTTCTGAAATGGGGAGGTAGTGGAGTCACCATCCCTGGATCTGTTTAGAAAAAGACTGGATATGGCACTTGATGCCATGGTTTTGTTGAGATGTTAGGGTTGGACTCAATGATCTTTAAGGTCTCTTCCAACTCAGTCATTTTGTGAATTCTGTTAATTCTGTGAATTTTGTGAATTCTGTGAGTCTTGGTTAATGGAGCAGAGATCATGTCCCCCCTTGAGAATCAGCTAAGGGGCTAACCGGCCGTGCCACATTTGTGGAGGCAAGAAAGCCCACCCAAATCCAGGTTCCATGAGGAAAAATGACCCCGTACTGAAACATCAGGCTGTGGCTGGCAGGTCTGGTCCCTGTCAGAGCTCCAGAATGTGCATCACACCTTCCTCCTGCCATCACCAGCACAGCACTGATTCACCCCATGCAAGGACTGGGCCCCACATATTGAAGAGGGTAAAGTCTGAAGCGGTTGTTGGTGTTTCTCAAACATCCTGACCTGGCATCTGTTGGAGACAAAGAAACACAGGCATATCTTATCTCTCCAAGCCCTTGCTGCTATAGCTGGTGTGCACGTGTTGCTGTCAGCTAAACCCACAAACTGCTTAATGGCAGGTACATAATAGCCCATTAGTTCAGGTCTGCCTGGGATGCTGGCAGGTGTTTACATGAAATTTTGCCCTGCTTGTCATAGCATATAGGACAGCCAGCACCTGGCAACCTCCTACCCAACAACATATTCTTTAATTGCTCTGAAGCAGTGGCAGCAGCTGACACCAACCTTGTTAAATAAACAACAGGTTCTGCACCTGCCTGAGCAAAACCCTGACCCGTCTCCCAGCCAGCCAGTGGGTGCACAGAGAGCCCTGCCTTCCCCCTGCACAGCAGCCTCAGGGATTAGTCAGAGTCTATCAGTATTGATTTGTCCTCCAGCAACAGAGGTTTGCCCAGCCCTTGTCTCGGGAGTTTTTTTACTGAGACGTGAGACATGAAAATCTCCCTAATTAGATTTCTAGTTTATGACTTTATGGATAATTCTCATCCCACACATAGACACACAGCCCCACAGACATACAGGCTCTATGATAATAAGTACTATGGCACAATAGCCAAATGCCTGTGCCTTGTGGAGTGCTTTGATACAGTACAGAACAATTCTGAGTTATTTCTGAGGCTTGGTACAAAATAGGATGTTTTATTCTTCAAGGAGTGAAGCTGTGCAAAGAGCCTGATTTTTGTTAGGTATAGCCATCAAAGAGAAGAGAACTATGTATCCTGACTTGTAACAGGTGAGATGGTACTCTCAAAGCTATACATGATTATTTTATCACTCTCTTGTCTGATTAATTAAATCTTGGCATCTTATTAGGTTCTACAGTAAATACTTTGTGCCTAGATCCACAAACTTACCAAACCAGGAGGAATAGTGAAGAGAAGGAGTCACCTGATGCAAGGATATTCTCCCTCAAGTGTTTTTCTTCCCTCCCCTTCATGCTGTTGAAGAGCTGGTGCTCTGAGGGACACCACAGCATCTCTTCCAGCCTCCAGCCAGTGGCAGGCACCTGAGGAGGCTGCACGTGAGGCACAAGTGTGTAAAAGGGAGCAAATGCAGAGAAAGGTCCTTGTAATTGACACATATAAAAAAACCACTGAAAGAGAAAAAGTTATTACAACAAAGAGAGTGGAATTCCTGTTGAATGCTAGAAAAAAGCAAGAAAATATGTCACCAGAATCCCCCCAAAAACATGACAAAGATCAAGATGGTCCCTTTAGGAGATTTAAGGGGCTTGGTTTGGGGCAGCACTCCAAGAGCAGAGTGAGTGCTAATTGGGCGCTCTTCTTTTGATCCACAGAGCAAGATTTGTTCCATTTACATGTTTTCTTTAAAATTAAAATGCAGAAAATACTTAGTGGCATTTCTTACAGTGCAGTTTTGACACACAGACATATAAAGGACCATCTGTCGGGTCTCTCAGCTACAAGTGAGATGAAAAGGAAAAGGTGAAGCAGGAGCACCACATCTACTCTGTAGTTGTATACTCACCCGGACATAGGGATATATTAACCATGCTTTGGGAGCACTAAATCCCTGGCAGGGACAAGTTATTTACTACTGACAGCTCACAAAAGCAAGTTAGCACAGCAAATCCCCTTCACACAGTCCTATAGGGCTTCAGGTGTCAAAGGTAATCAAGAGACTATTATCAGCACGTGACTGTTTTTTTCCAAAAAATTGTCATCAGCCTGCATTGCAAACACAGCTGAATATAAATACAGTAAATGCTGTTAAAGCCCAGCACTGAGCACCTGTGTGCCACCAGTGATCACTGCCCCTTCTTGTGCTGTGCCTCTCAGATGCTGCAGGGCTGCAACCACTGCCTGAGAACAGTCCTGTGTTTTTAGCAGACCCCCTACTCGTGACACACACAAGTGGCAGAAGTGATTTTATTGAGCAGCAGTGCAGGTTTTGGCTTAAGTAGCTCTCAGGGAACACTGTTGGCATACTTTGGCTGTTTGTGGGATCATGTTGCCTTCTAGTGGCTGGCCCCAGCTCCCTGTTGCAGAAAGGTTTTGGGATGCTCTTCCACAAATATATCAGGAGTGCAGGATATTTTCTAAATTCCTTCTAGGAGAGAAACAACTGTCTGACATAAGTCATGCTCTGTATTTCTTTGGAGGCACAAAAAGGTTTATCAAGACAACTTTTCTTTTTGACACACATTACTGTTTGAGTGTCTTCTAGGAAAAATTTTGGGTGTGTTTTAAACTCTCCACAACCTGTAGCAAGACAAAACAATGGAAATTTATCAATTAATGGTGCTGGATAGGCTTGTCTCTCACACATAATGCCAAAGAAAGAAGCAAAATTAAAAATAAAATAAAAAAATGTAGGTGAAGTAATTTCATTCAAAATACTGATGGCACAACAATCACAAAAACTGGAGCTGAAGGAGAGCTCAGGGACAAGTTTTTCTGATTGGATTCGGAGAAGCAGGACGGTCTCCATCCTAGCAAGTGGGGAAAAAACCCGTTACTGCTGAAAAGCATGCATTTGTTGGGGAAATACTTAAGTCAGCAGATTCAGGAAAACAGAAAGCAGGAGAGAAAGAGAAATTACAAAGTCAGATGGGGTGGTCTTCCTCCCAGAATTCACCAGTGATGCAGTTAATCAAAGGTCTTTTTATCTCTTCCACAATCAGCCTGAAAGACCAATTTCATCTGAAGCAGTTGCACTTGAAAAGCAATGGTTGCTTCAACAAAATACTCCCAATGGGCCTGATATTGTTGGCCCATGTTACTTGCAGGATTGTGAGCAGGGCTGGATCCTAAAATACTTATCTATTCTGAAAGGCAAGAAAAGTCATTAGAAGAAAAAGAATTTAAAATTATGGTAGGAAAGCAGTGACTAAGCTGCATCACTGAAAGAAAGAGACAGGTGAAAATGGCCAAATCTGTGAATTATTTGAAAAAATGCAAATATAGAAGACAACTTTTTCCTCCTCTGATGTACAAGACCAAGGCTGGCGGGGGAGTGAAATAATGGGTTGGACACAAAGAACAGACAGAGAGGAAACAGAATTACAGCTGAAAATTAGAAGAAGCCAAATCATTGTAGGAACAAAGACTGGCTTGTCAGCTCACAGGGTGAAAGAAAATGTGACAGCAAGTAAAATGCAAGGGGTCTGCTACGAAAGACCTGAGAAAAAATCAAGGCAAAATGTCAAGAAACTGGAAGGAAAACCTTTCAGTTGCACAGATTACAAAGAGTTCAAGGACAGCTGTGTGGGCCTGGAGAGAAACCCAGTCATTGGTGGCATGCACATTTTTTTGTGATTCAACACCCCAACACCTCCCTCCTGCTTCAACATAAGAGGGTTTTATTATCGCAGGAGAAATGAGATCCTTGGGTTTGAGGACTACTGAATAAGATGGGTAATGAAATAAATGCTTCAATCAAAATGGGATGTCTGCTCTCCAACAATTTCACACATGTACAGAAGAACGTGATGTAAGAAGTCAGATTAGACTGTTGCACCCCCCCCTCTTGGCTCCCTAATCTATGAATATAGTTGCAACACATGGCTGTGTCATCCCCACCTGTTCTCCAAACCCTTCCCATGCACACATTGCATACATGGGGGGAAAAAGCAACGCATCCGTGAGCGGCAACTGTCTTCACCACAATCTGCACGAGGTAAACATGACAGAGATGAGTGAAACACATGACTATACCAAGCAAAATCCAAGTCTGTTTCTTCTATTCCGAGTTGCAACTGCTGACTCTTGGGCAACTGCCAGTTTGAAGAAGGCAGCTCGTATTCCTTGAATATCCAAGCAATGGGACCGGTAGAAATGCGGGTTTTAGACAACTGTAACTCCAAATCTCCTGCAAAGTATAGGAACATTAATCGGTAAACGGTGGCATACCTCTTATCTCTTTTAAGTCAAATGATCAAAAATAAAGTGTGCCTTGTGACTGTGGCTTTATGTATGGTAAGACTGAATGGCTTACTATGGTTCTTTTCCCAAACAGGCTGCCATCCAGGTAAGTGTGGTGCAGAATATTCCTTTCTGTTGGGCCAGTGACAGAATTGATGCATACAAGTCTGAATTTAAGCTACCAATTGACATTTTCTTTTTTATCTAAGGCCATCAGCCACCCTTTTCCTGTCTTGTTAGATTCTTGGGTGACACCATTCTGCACAACCAGTGCTGAATGATTTGAAACACAAAAATAGAGTCTTCCAAATTATCACCTGCAAACTTGGGTCACAAAAAGAAAGAAAAGGAAAAGAACAAGGAGAAGGTGTAGGAGAAGGTGAAGGAGAAGGAAGAGAAGGTGGAATGTTAGAAAAATTTTACTAGCAACTTCCTTATAGGTTTCGTGCTTTGAGAAAGTCATGGCTTAAAATTTAGCACTGTTTTCTAATGAAATGCCATCTAAAATATTTATAGGGATGCCTCTTGAAAAGAGAAAATACCCCCAGACTGCTGTAATAATTGTGGGCTATCTA
This sequence comes from Calcarius lapponicus, assembly GCA_039654755.1. Classification (NCBI taxonomy): domain Eukaryota; kingdom Metazoa; phylum Chordata; class Aves; order Passeriformes; family Fringillidae; genus Calcarius; species Calcarius lapponicus. Next base: position 110,816,457 of record CM077464.1, on the reverse strand, counting down.
GGGAGATGCTCCTGGGTGTGATATGGACCAACTACATAAAGCCCATAGGAAGTTATTTTGTTGCAACAGTCAGCACCTTGCTTATGGGATCACTCCAGAGGATTTGTTTTTACATGCAGATAAAGAGCTTGGTTGTGGTAAACAAAGAAATGTATTTGGTATAGGGTAACTAATCACTGTAATGGTCTTCCACTAACTGGAATACTACCTCACTCTAAACCAAACAAATTTACCCCTAAACTACCCAGCTTGAACACCAGCAATTAGTTTTTCCTCAAGAAAGAGAAATAATCCAACATTAAATAGTTTTTTATAAGCCTGATAAAGTAAAGGTATATTTAATAATTCTACAATAGGATCATTCCAGAAAGTCACAGCATACAGAAAATGAATGGCATTAATGAGATTGATTGAAAGTAGAAAAGAAAGATCAGTGGAGTTCACATTTTAAATAAAAAATAATTTGGATTCAGTTAGATGAAATAGTGCCAAAGGAGAATTCAAAATTTTTTCAACATTTTTCAGGTTCATCACAGCACATTGATTAAACCCCACCGTGCCTGTTCCTTAATCTTCCAGAGAGGATTAATAAGCAACATAAGCAATGCAGAACAATATTAGTGCTCATGTCTATGAATTTAGGTATTCACACCACCATTTTGCATTTCTAACTTCATTCATTTATCAGAGACAAAAATAAAGGCTGGTAGCCTTATATCAGCATCCCCAGCTAAGCTTCACAGAGGCAAGGTTCTATCCCCTTGTGGATGGACGCAAAAGCTTTTTATTCTCAAGGAGGTAGTTCTTATTTTCCAGTGTAAACTGTGCTAGAGCCACTTGTAGCTTAGTGTGTATATAACACTTCATTATTATTCTTCCCATATTGCCACCAAGATATAAAAGTTGGTCTCTTGGTAACCTGTGCCTGGAACCATATTAGCCTCTCTATTTGCAATCAGTGGGAAGTTCATCTCATGACCATAAAATGCCATCCCAGATTCTGAAGAGGTGACAGCATATGGATGACTGATATCGTATGAAGAACCCTAAATATAAACCACAGAGCTTTTCTAGGAGGAATCCCATTCTAAACAGGGAGAGTTGATTCATCTGTTTACTTCCTTTTAACTTTATTACCCACTCTCAAACTGAAGTGTTAAAAGAGTAGCATGTTTCTAGAAATCATGAGGAACTGAGTTATGCCTGCATGGCATTTTGTGTACAGCCATTATCATATTCTGCCCACACTTAGCTAGGAGTTAGCTAGAAATAAGAGAGCTCTGAATGAAAGCTAGACAGCCATGCCTGCATAAAGCTGGGCCCAAGCTAATAAGTCTTGCCGAAAACCATTTTTTGTTGTAGTTGCTGTGCATTGTTGACTCATTAGCAAGGCTTTGTAGCTTCAATAAAGCTGGAGCTGTCACCAGTGAAGTAAGCTCACATCTGCTCGGGGCATGTATAGACATATTTATAGACTATTAAAAAAATAAGAGAAACAGAGGGTTTTTAAATTACAAACAATAGACTTGGTGCCTGTGCTGCAGTCATCCGCAGCACACCAGTCAGCACAGTCAGTCTGCTGTTAGTCAGAAAGCATCTACTAATCCTTCTATGTCACATCTCAGGGAGCATATCACAGCTCCCCGAGTCACAGCTCTGTCCCTGTACTGCTTCTGAGACAGCCCAGATGGACCCCATGGCTCCTGCAGAGGCCATGTTACAAAGCCAACAATTGGCTTATGATTAATCTTAATTTTCCCTTACGAGTCATTGGTTTAGCCTCTTCTACAAATATTACCATTACAATGATGTAAATGCTTAGTAATCTTGATTTGCAATAATGACATATTATCCATTTCTAATTGCTATTCCTAATTGTCTCCTTGCAAGACGTACCTGATTAGATCAAGATTTAAAGAGAAGAATCAGAGCAAGTGCTTAGGACCTCAGGCCACTGAGGACAGGCAGGAGAAGGTCTGTTTGTCAAATCTGGAGGAGGTAGCAGTGCAAGACAGTAGAGTATGGCTAGAAAAGAGGCTACACTGTGCTTCCGTGTGGAAACTCCATAGCTGTAACACCAGCTCTGCATCTGATGTTAAAAAAAATTCTCTCTGGAGTGTGAGACACCACATGTCAGAAGTGTACTGTGAAACATATGTTCATGTTTTCCCTTTAAGACAGAGTATTTCACATTTCTTCTTTTATGTACACTTTAGATTACAGATGAATCTATTGTACCAAAATACGGGCAACTGCTTTCCAACATGGGAAACTGCCTTCCATGTTCAGCCTCCATGATTTTGACTGTAAAGCATTTCAGCAGACTCTTGTACATTGATATTCATTACCTGTATGACTTGATAACAGAAACATAAACAGGCAGTCAATAATATCAGCTCATATTGACCAGCTATTCCTATCCTGAAATAGGAATGCCAAGCTTCCATTGATTCACATTCATGCATTGTGTAAATATAATTTAAAATTAACGTGTACAAGAAGGAGCACATACTGTTATTACCATGTGGAGCAGCCTGGGGATGCACTGCAGCACAAAGCTGGTGCTTGAGACAGAGCTAGTCAATAAAATGCAAGGTATAAATTGCCACTGAATATCCCACGAACTCCAAATGTTGCTGGCTGTGACAAAGCTGTATTCCAGTCTTGTGCTACCACCAGTAGCTCCCTGCAAGCCCCAGCTGAGGCAGAGAGGGTACAAAACACATCTGACCAAGCTGGGTACCAAAATACCTCCCTCTTTCCTCTACGGAGCACTAAAGAAACAGAATCCCACCTTGCACAACTGATTAAAACTCAAAACTTAGTTCACATGACATGGTCCAAATATTTCATAAAATCATAGAATATCTCAAGTTGAAACAGAGCCATAAGGAGCATTAACTCCCTTCTCCAAGCAGAACCAGCTAGAACAAAAGCATGTGGCTAAGGGCATCACTGGCATACACCTTGAACTCTGACAGGCTAGGTGCCATGATCTCTTCCCTTGAGGGCCTGTTCCGGTCACTGATCATCCCCTCAGTGAAGAAACTTTATCTAAAGTCTAACCTGAACTTCTCCACATGCATTTTCCATTTCTTTGTGTCCTGCTGCTGGTCACCAGAGAGCAGATCAGCACCTCTGCCTCTTGGAGAAGCACCTCTGTCCTCCTTGGAGAAGTTGTAGATTATGAGGAGGCCACCCTTCAGCCTTCTCTTCTCCAAGTGGAACAAAACAAGTAGCCTAAGCCACTGGTATTATACCTTTAGGAAGAAGTTCTTTACAGAAAGAGTGCTTGGGCATTGGAATGGGCTGCCCAGGGACGTGGTGGAGTCACCATCCCTGGAGGTGTTTAAGAAAAGACTGGACATGGCCCTTTGTGCCATGGTCTAGTTAACAAGGCAGTGTTTTTTCATATGCTGGACTCAGAGATCTCAGGGTCCTTTCTAACCTAGTTGGTTCTGTGGTTCTGTCTTATCCTCAAGACATTTTGCCATCTTGGTCCCCCTTCTCTGGACATGCTCTAACAATTTTATGTCTGTTTTATATTGTGGCTCCTGACAGCACACACAGCACTCAAGGTGAAGCAGTCCCAGCCCAGAGCAGAGTGGGACAATCCCCTCCCTTGCCTGGCTGGCCATGCTGTTCCTGATGCCCCCAGGACAGGGCTGGCCCTCCTGGCTGCCAGAGCACTGCTGGCTCATGTTCAACTTACCATGGACCAGGAACCCCAGGTCCCTTTTCACTGAGCTGCACTTCAGCTTCTTGCCCCCCAGTCTGTAGGTGCAACCTTGTCCCAGCTGGACAATCCAGCACTTGATCTTGTTAAATTCCATGCAGTTGGTGACTGCCCAGCTCTTGAGTCTATCCAGATCTCTTTGCAAGGCCTCTATACCACAGTTCCTCCTAATTTAGTAGCATCAGCAAACTTACTTACTGTACATTGGATTCTTACACCCAGATCATTTATGAAAACATTAAAGAGCACTGGCCCTGAGACAGAGCCTGGGGGAATGCCAGTATTGACTGGCCACCAGTCTGATGTGACTTCATCCCTTGTGCCCTATTTGTGAGCCAGTTCTCACCAATTGCATGATATGTTTATCCACCTGTGTGCTAGACAGATTACCCAGAAGGATACGGTGAGAGACAGTGTCAAAAGCTTTGCTGAAACCACAAGCCATCTCCCTTTGGTCAACTAGACGGGTGACCTTGTCATAAAGGGGAATTAAGTTTGTTAAGCAGGACTTTGCCCTTGTGAATCTGTGCTGGCCATGACTGAGGACCATGTTGTCTCTCAAGGGTTTTTCAGTTACTCCCAGAATAACCTTTTCCATAATTTTACTAATCACTGAAGTGAGAGGGACAGGCCTGTATTATTAAATAGGAGTAATCTCCTTACTCTTCTTGAAAACTAGGGCAACATTTGCCAGCTTCCAGACAAATGAGACTTCTCTAGACTCCTGAGACTGCTGAAAAATAATGGAGAGAGGTTCTGTGATGACATGACATTGGCCAGCTCTTTCAGTACTGTGGGATGGAGACCCCACTCACCCTCACTTTCAGGAGCACTGACAAGACTTTTCAGCTATTTTCTTACCTGGGTTTGCTTGCTTTTTAACAAAATAATACCCATTAAAAAACCCCAGATCCAAAAACAACTGCTCAGCACAAACACTACCATTACAATGATAACCTAAATGAAAATAACTAAATAAATATAAAACCCCAAGAACTAGGTAGTTTGCTTAAGTTTTTTTTTTTTTTTTTTTTTAAAGAAGAAAGAAAGGTTCCTTAGGCAAAAGAGTAAAAGGCACTCCAGCTGTCTTCTTGCCAAGTCAGGACAGGACCCAGGTCCTGCAGCTCTCCAGTTCCACAAACAAGTTTCATTGACACTCTCTGTTGGTGATAAGGACCATATTTTATCCACCAGCACGCTGATGCTGTAAGACCTCTGTGCCCTACATTCTTATCTATTGAGGGCTCATCATCTAATGTTTTCCAGGAAAAAAAAAAGCAGCTCACTGATGAGAAGAAAAAGATAGCACAGAGCAGCTGCAGCTGTAATTGGCTGAAGGGCTAACAAATGACCTAATATTCTCCTAGCTAGGATTTATCCAGCTGCTCACTGTTCTGATTAAATAGGACTAATCCATCAGGCAAATATTGCTTTGTTGGTTCAAGAAATAAACTTACCTATTTCTTAATTTTTCTTTAATTTTATTATTAGAAGATAGAGTGCCATTTCTCTAATCTAATGTTTGTTCTAAATTATTCATGGATAATTTTGTAAATTAACATATAAACCTACTCCCATAGACGTCTCTTATGAAGCTGCTATTTCTGATCTTTATTTAAAATTGTGAATTAAAACAAAACACAGGATGAACTAGTAAAACTCCCAGACTTTTCTATCAGAGAATGTATTTCATAAACGTTGCCAGGTTTTTCCCATATTTGACCTCTGAAATAGGAAGCTAACAGTTGTAAGTAGCATTTGATTGATTGCTATATATACTTATAATTTTCCCATTTCTGAAAAATGCTCCTCATTCCAAGATAAGTATGCCAAACTAAATTGTAATCAATGTAATTTTTTGAAGTCACTTGGTCCCCATCATGAGAAATAACATAAAAGGAATGTTAAAAATCACTGAACTTTCGACAGTCCTCACCTCATTTCAGTTTTCAGGGTCTCAGCATCCTTAAACCCTTTCCCCTGAACACCTCACTATGACCCCACCAGTCACATACCACTACCCATGGATATTCTGCTACTGCTGCAAGAGAGCACTTTCCATCTCATCACCATCTTTAGCCTTCCTCATACTGAGGAGAATAATGATGCAAAGGCCCGAGTGTGGTGCTGTGAAAGGAACTAAAGCCTTTGGTACCAGATAATGCTTTACAGGATATTACACATTTGTTTCAGCTAACATTATTGGTCTAGTGCTAGTAAACCTCACTTAATCTGCTAAGTCCTGCCAGGAGAACACATGTTAAAAATATTAATAAAAAAGTAAAAATAAAAAAGGGGAAAGAAAAAGGGAGAAAGCAGGAAAACAGAAGAGTATGGGAGCTTCCACTTGGAGCAGAGTCTTGTTATGCACACACTTAATGAGCAGAATGTTCTTTTTCCAGTGACATTTGTAAAAGCCAATTTCCAGCACTGTGTGTCGTTTTGAAAGACACTGAAATACACCACAAATCTTTCTATTGAGCCAGTCAAGAGCTTAGCATGGATAAAAACAAACAAATATATTCACTGTGTCAGCACTTTCTTTCCTCCATTGCACAAGTGACCTCCATCGATATCATGTTTCACTGCTGTTCCATATGGCTGAGCTCGTGTTTCCTGATCTTGCTCCCCATCAGGGCAGAGATGGGTATGGCTTCAGTTCTGGGATATTTGCTATGGAAACCAGGAAAGATATTGGAAATGTTGGAAGATTTTTCAGATGAAACTGCTGGAATGGATCATGAAAGAAATAAAAGACTAGATAGTTTATGGATGGAAGTTCCAACTTCCAAGTCTCTCTCTTCCCTTAAAATACATTATGTAGTTTATCTACCAGAGAAATGGAACAGCAATCAAAGCTGCAACATGACTAATATTTCACCAGATGGCAATATCAGGTGAAATATCAGGACTTTGCCAGATCCAGGGGGCCAGATAAAAGATTAGATTTTGGTGGGGTACTGGATCTGACTGACAAGGTGCATGTTTTGGCACTAGCAGCGTTCACTGTTTTGCTCTGTTCAAATTGCAAATCACAAATGTATTTCAAACTCATTGTAACTGTAGAGTCAGACTCCATGATCCTGGTGGGCCCCTGCCAACTCATCATAGTCTATGCAAATAATCAAAAGAATCAAAGCAAAGAGTATAAAAATGATTACTCTCAATTTCAATTTATATTCTTGTTTAATGAATCAAGAGTGTGCATAATGGAAAAAAGACTCTGTGACCTTGCTTGCTCTGATTTCATATCTGCTCAGAAACAAAGACAAACTAGAGAAGATAACATGAACTAAAGGTGCTATTCGTGTTAAGTGCAAGTGACTATTATTACTGAAAGAGCTGTGTGTGGATACAGTTCTTCTGCAAGAAACCGAGACTCAGGCAACCTACTGTCTCGCCTGAGGGACCCAATCACCAGCCACAGGTTCATTTCAGCATTTCTGACATTTGGTCCTTAACTCTCTCTGACATCTGGGAGGCCCCTGGGACTTAGCCCTCCTGGCAAAACAGGAGGCAGCAATTCCAGGGAATGGGTTTCTCCTGAGTAGAGCAATCATTATCTTGTGCTGAAATTGTTGATTTTAGCTTGCTGCTAAGATCATTCCCCACTTTCCATCTTCATCTTGAAGCTTATGTGAAGCCTGTGTTCAGTATAAGGCTCTGAGAAGCTGATCTAAAAAGAAATGCCAAGGCTTTTATGGTTATAAGAAACAGAGCCTTATAAAATTGTGATCATTAAGCCTCCTCAATCAAATAAAGCAAGAAAGAAAATTATTTCTAAAGGTTTTAGTAAACCTTTAGAAATTTTGCCATCCTGGGTGACTAAGTACTTCAATAAAACGCCAAGTAGAGACTAATATATACTTACATCCTCCTAATTTCTTGGTTTCAATAAATCCAATATAATAAAATTGACAGATGCTATTTTATCTACTCAAATGATTCATGAAGAGCCTGGAAGTGCAATGTTGCAACAAGATATGACATTTCTGCTAGGGTTTGGGTTTTTTTAAATAGAAAGAAATGACCGGCCAAAGACTGGTGATAGCTTGTGATTTGCCTAGCACAAAATGACAAACTTGTCACCCTTGCCTACAGAGGTAAGAGAATTACTAAACTTGGCTACTATTTACCTATGTATTGCCTACCCAGACTGTTATTTTGAAATTGCTGAGGAGAAAGTAAAATAAATAAAGGAAACAGTTGAAATTTAAAGCTAAATTAGATATTTTTCATGTCGCCTGTTAAAATTATGTTAATTGGTATGCATTTTTAATGAGAACATTAGCAGCAAGTAATAAAAAGTCAGCAGGATCTACACACGGATAAATAACAACACACTAATGATAATTACATAAACCTTCTGTATAGTGACATGCGGGTCAGGAATTGAATTTGCACTCTCAAATTGAATCATCTATCAGGGCCCCACATCATCAGTAACAAATGTCACCAGTAGGCTTCATTTTCCTGTGTTTAGACTGCCCTCCTGGTTTTGTTTGCTGCAATCCAGTAACAGATTATGTTTCAAGGCGAAATCTTGACACCTAATGGTACTCAATAGGAGTGTTGATTGCAAAGGAGTAGCAAAAAGATTGCAAAAGCAGCATTTGAGTTTTGAAAAAGAGCCTATTTCAGACACTTAGAGAACCTAATTTCTACTTTATTTTTTAGGCATTTAAAAGGGCTTTTCTGATAAGAAAGGGACTGACTTAAGTGTGTTTACAGCTACATTCTGACATAACTGCCTTGTTGAAGTGGGACCTTTTTTAAGTGTGTGGCTTTATCAGTGAAATTTTAGAGACTGAGCAAAGAGTTCCTGAATTACTAAAATCAGGCCAAATAGGAAATGATTGAAGGCAAATGGAAATGCTCCCTCTAGTTTCAGAGAAAATACACATTTTTACATTCCTTTTTTTTTTTTTTTTTTTTTTTGACATAATGGAATATGCTTTCTTGTCATTACATAACAAGATGACAAAGTAGCTGAAAATAATTCTCGTAAGATCAGAAGAACATGGTACTTCCAAACATGAATTTATTCTGTGCTAGCAGGAACTATTAGGCAGAATAAGTCACAAAACATGAGCTGGTTTGGAACCCTGAAAACGACATTTGCTCTGCCTCTCTTTAGGCATGGGCTGGACAATGTTTGATTATAAAGCCTGAGGTACACTGACATATGAAAAAGAAAAGCTTAGCTGCTGTGCTGAGCACAACAGGCAGCATTTGAGGAGCTGGGGGCTGCATGGGAGAAGGTCAGGAGTTGCCCTGGGTAGCAAACAGGTAGGTCCAGCCAGCTCTGAAACTGGTGTGAGCATCTCATAGCCTGCAAATCTTCAGTGTTGAAGGAGATGTGGTGCTTCTGCTCCAATGCACTTTGGAAAAGAAGAAAAGGCAGTCACAAAGGTCAGAGGGCACACAGGGAGGGGATTTTGGGCAGATATGAGAAGGAGCCACAGGGAAGCAGACATTTTGGGGCACAGAGGGAGGCACTGCACATCAGAGTGGGGACAGCTCAAGGGACTGCGGCCTGGGGCATCCCTGAGGGACTGTGCCCATGGAGCAGGGGGAAAATGAGCAAGAAACACCAGAAAGAAACCATTAGGTGCAGGACCTGCCCATGCACCCATGGAATGAATAAGGAGGGGCTGAGGGTAATCCACAGCAAACCCAAGGCAGGTGTTGCTAGTAAGAGGTAGAGATGTTTGCCTTAAGCCTGGGAAACAGGAAGGAAAGAGTTACTTTCTCATTTATGACACCCCTCAACAAATACCTCAATCAGAAGATGGCACTTATTGACATTAAATCAAGTAAAATTTCTCCCATTTGAGACTGTTTCACCCATGACACCTGTTTTCAGTTCTAATGGTTGAAATAGATAAGACCTAGGCAAATGTCAAATGTTTGACTAAATACACAATGGATGATGGAGAATTTGTCACAACTCTTGATGCTTCAGGACCTCTTTACAGAGATTTATCCATTTCCTCTCATTGTTAAAAACATAACTTTAAATTGCTCAATTTAGCTTCTAGCCAATATATTTTTTACACTTTCAACAAATAGTTATCTATTAAAAATCCATGTTCAAGTCATTTCTTTACCTATCTTCAGTATTTAGATACTATGAACCTTCAAGATCTTTTATCTCCGGCCTTTTACAAGTAATTCTACAGCTATTTGGCAAATTCTTACCAAGTTTTCAAAGTTATTAATTAGTTTTGGACACCTGAATTGGTGAGGTTTAGTGGCAGTTGCAGAAAAGCCAAATAAAGAGTCAATACCATCTCTACATTCCAATTTAAATCAAACTGGGATTGTCTATTGTGAAAAGAAAAAAAAGACTAATTTGTTCGCTCAATCTATTAAATTTGGTGATTTTCCATGTAAGAGTAAGAAATTTTTAACTCAGCCTGTGTTTTTGTGAATTTTAACTTGGACTGATATTTATTGTGCTAATTCAATAAGCTGTTGCTCAGTTTTCATGAGAAAAGATGAATTTCTGTTCATATTGCAGGCACAAAGACAGTGGTGAAACCATGGTTTCGTGAAAGTCAAATTACATTTTTTAAAGTAGAGTATAGTTCTTAGGAAGACTAAAATAAAGATAAGGTTAATTACATATTGAAGTGTAATTTGCATTTAAATTTAAATAATGGGGATGTACATTTAGTCAAATGTTTCAAACAAAAGGGAAAGAATTAGCATTTTCTTCCTGGAATAATCTATCTACTTTTATTTTTAATTAAACTAGCTATATCAGGTATGTATAGATCATGAAAATAAGGAGAAATAATGCATAAATCTAATAGTCTAATAGAATATTTCTCCTTTTGGATATTTCTTAATGGGGTCAGAACTCCAGCTTGTGATTTTGAGAAGGTTTTTTTATCCTAAAATCTTAAATCCAAATCCTTTAACAGACTTGAGAAGCCAGAGTTACATTCCTTAGCACAGGCTACAGAAACATGGGTGATTAGCTCAGCAAAAGGTTGCTTTATATATGTTCCCCTCCTCTTAAATAACTTCTCTGGGTCCAGTCACCTATCCCAAAGCAATGACAAGGGATTGAAAAGAGGAAGAAATTATTGCACACACTTGAAATCCTATACAAACACTTTTTTTTTTTTAAAACAAGTATGATTCAGGATTACTTCTCTTGAATATAGTATACAATGTGTTCAAAAGGGATGATTTTTACTGGAAATGTCATCTGGGCTCTACCCATAGTTACCTCTTCAGCATACCAAGCACACCTTGGAATTCTGCTCACCAAATGTCTTCATCAGGTGTTTTGGGAACCAGTAATTTAGTTGTAAATCCTGCTCATCAAGATTGATAGATCAGTTAATACCCTTGACAGGAACTCCATTGCTTTATATAACCTGAATAACAGAGTCCTGAGGAAAGCCAGAGATGGTATGAACAGGATGGTCCCCAATAGAAACTTCCTTTTTCTTTCTTCACTGAATATTCCTTCAGCAGAAATTGGTTGGGACCATCCTTTCACACAGCTCACATGAGCTAAGATTAAGATTAATTCTGCTGGGACTTGTGAGTTTGCATAAACAGTTTTTGCTGGTTTTTTCCCCCTGGTTAGTAAATGAGAAACAAACAGAAGAAGGATATTCAAAAGCTAAATAGTGAAAAATAGGAGAAAACAATAATGAATAATAACCAGCAATATTACTATTTATAAATAATAGCTAATTATAATGAGAATAATACTATTTTCTTTTGTAATAATAAAGTTTTAGTTGAGTATTAGAAGAAAATTTTCCCCCATCTTTCTGTGTATTTTTCCACATGACAGCTCTGAGACACAAAATTGCAGCAACAGTTGGTATGTGGTTTTTACACACTGCCATATGCTGAAGACATACATTCACAGACCAAAACAGGGTGAAAAGTCCAAAATAAAGATAAGAAAAGGGGGAGTCCTTGTGTAAGAAAGATGACATTCAAAAGAAAAGATAACATTTAAAGATAACATTTATTCCCAAAGAGAGGAGGTCCTCATTCATTCATGCAGGCCTCCTGCTGCTGGCTTGCTTGATTATGTTTCTGTAGGGATGGGCTATTCCTGAGTTCAGATAAGTCATCCTTGAAAATCAGCCAGTTCTTCTGGACCCTTGTTTTCTCCAAAGCTGTATCCCATGGGGTTCTCCCAAGCAGATCCTTGGACTTGTGGATGTATTGAAGAATCACCCTCCATCCCAAACACATCCAACTGTCTCCACTATCTTTTGTAGAGAAGCATCACTGAGAAATGAGGACTTGTCCCAAAGGCTCATCTCAATATAAGCAGCCAACAAGTGTTGAACAAGTTAAACTCCAAGGAATTAAAAAATCAGAGCAAAGGCAGCAGATGCAGGAGACACCACACCACTGGACAAGCCAGAGCAGTAAAATGTGAAGGAAAGGAAAGGTATGGAAGAGATACAATCAGAGGGTTAGAAGAGGAGCTGGAGAAAGGTTACATTTCTGAGGCAGAGGAGAGATCGTGAAAAGCTGAGAGCATTGATATTGTGGATGTCTTGCCTGAGGAAAAATACAACACTGAGTCTTTGCAAAAGACAATGAAAATTCCAAAATGTCTTGTAAATACTGGAGAAAGGAATTTCTTGCCTCTATTAGAGATCTGAATTTTTCTTTCTGCCTTCTGTGAAGTAAATTCTGGCTTCCAGAAGTACAGCTGACTAACACAGCATGTTTAAAGAAAAGACAAAAACCAGGTTATACTGCAATAGAGTTAAGACGATAGATGTGTAATGCTGAGCCCAACAGTATAAGTGAGCTACGTCTGTATTTTCATTTTGAGAACATAAGCTTGTTAAGCTGCTGAATGAGAAAAAACTGAGAAGCACAACAGTGAGGAGATCATGAGTAAAATCTGCAACTATGTTAATCTTACACTTAACAGCTTTTCAGCAAAGCGCAGCAACAAACGATAGAAGGAAGAATAAGATCAAAAGTTAAAACAATTCTTTGCACAGATTCAGCCCCACTCTTAGGGTTACCACGTTATTGCCTGAAATTTTCAGGCTAAAAGTGTGTCTCTAGAGCACATGCAGCGTTTCTGATATGCCCACATTCCCTGATGACTGAAGTATGCCTGTGAAATGGTACATCTCAGACTCCTTGTCTGCTTGTGCCTTCACATGTGAGCAACTCACACAGGAAATAAACCCTGTGCATCCTGACAGACATCTTGGCTTCTTCTGTGACTGTAAATTAAGAGACATCCAGGATGTTTTTCAGCAATTAAACACAGTCATGCCTACTAACACACTGTAGGAACAACTTCTGCTGAGGTTCTGGCCTGCACCAGGAAGCTCCATTCCAGGGAAGTCCCAGTGCTGGCTCTGCCAGCTGGCCTTGCAGCTCACAAACATTTCCAGACACTGGTACAACCATTCCCAGACATCAGCAGCTTAGGCAGTATGGTCTGCTGTCCATACTGACTGCAGGGCAAGGTCCTCTTGCCTAGCAGGACGCTGATTTCAGCAGAAAAAGTCCTTGGCAGATATACTCTGTGACTACAATGAAACTTGCATGCATAATGCACACAATTGCATGTATAATTCAGAGGCAATCAGGATTACCCCACCCACATACTTTGGGACACTTTATGTGCTTGTGCTACATAACTCTGCTTCATTCCCTGTTGCTCCAGAGTTAATACAGTGAATTCATGCAACTCTTAGTAGGAGGATGAGTACATTAATAAGTTCTAGAGGAAATAATGTAATAAAATACAATTAATAAGTTTTAGAGTGCGAGTAGAGAGACAACTAAACCGTAATAATTTAAGGAAATATAAGGAAAGGTTATTGTTTAATACCAAGTACTTTTTTAATAAAACCCTATCATTTAAGCAATAATAAACCTACTGCTCTATGCCATGGATTTTGATAGAAGTTCTGTGTGTATGAACCCCATACTCTTTAATAACATTTTGCATCAAGCAGAAGAAAGATTATTTTTGAGGCTTGAACAACGAATGTTTTTCCTTTCTAAATGTCTGATTAGTATTCATTTTTTTCACACTCCTGCATCTGCCAAAGCTGAGACCTCTCCTGCTTGGTCGAAGGATAGAGAATTTATTTATTTTCTGCAACAGCTCCTTCTTGGCAAAGAGACAGGGGGGGCATCACTGCAGAGGGCTGATAGTGGCAGCTGCAGTGGGGGTTTTGCAGCACTTTGGTTGGTTGGATGTTCAACTTTGGAATCCTTCTGCATATGCATTCCAGTTCCAAACAAATCTCAGTCCATATTAAGGAAAAAAGGATCAAAACATAAATAATGCCAGTGGTTTTCTTTATTTTCTGTGTGCATGCTTTGAACCAGTCTTTACTTCATGTACATGTAATGCTTCTGCATGAGGAAGCTCCAAACCTTATAGTAACATTAAAGGAAATAGATTCTTTCTTCTTGACAAGTGACAGAGATCTATTCACAGGTAAAATGAATATTAAGTTGATTTAGAATCCTGTAATAGTGAACTGGTACCCATTTACACTTCCTAACACTGGAGCAAATAACTACCAGCTGTATAGCCACAGAAAACCAGTCAAAAAATAGTGAATTCTGCAAAATGTGTAAGAAAGTGTGGAAGTGCAGCTAATTTTGTGTTTATGACAGGTGAATTAGTCCTTTGAAATTATCTTTGTGTGGTGCATAAAAGGGTTTTAATCCCTTAGGTTCTTCATGTTTTAGACCAAACAGACATTATGCTCACTATTTCTTTATAATTTTTCTGTAGTTAGAATTGCAGTTCATTTTCTGATATTCATAGGGACTCTTCTTTTTGTTTCAGGGCTAGCTTTATCTTGATAAAAACATATGCTGTGGCAAGGTACTATTTTCTTCATAGTTTGTCATTATGATCTGAAGATCATAGTTTCTCTCTTGTCTATTGTACATTATTGATCTTGAACACCTTGAAACAGATTTTACATTTTAAATTTTGGAAATTTTCAAGAATGTTTGGGAGGTATTTTAATATTTAGTTTAAAATTACTTTATGGGTTTGGATTGTCACAAAGTTTTTTGGTGTTTCTTTTTCAGTTCAAACAAGGTTTTGAAGAAGCAAGTCAATTTTTACTGCAGAGAAGTGATAAGTGATAGCCAGAGGACAACTTTTAACAATGTTTCCTCTTCTGGAGCACTTCTTTCCTTGAGGAAAAGTAGTACACAAAAAGTGATAACCTGTAGTACAAGCCTGTAATGCTGAAATCAGAAATGCCAAACAAAAGTCCAGTTTGATCAGGAAAGGACATTAAATACAACAAAAAAGGCATTCTTGATGGACATTAGCAGTTACGAAGAATAGCAAAGTGCCAGCTGCTCAGCTACTTAAAGGAGAGGGAAAACCACCCCTAAAAATAATTATTATTATTATCAGATAATTAGCATAAGTGGCACCAGTGAGAAAAGGGTACATCTCAGTCTTAAGTTAGAGAGAACATCTATGAGCTGTATGTTTTATACTGATGTGAGCATCAGGACTGTCACTGGGTAGCACTTAAGTGGGGCTGATTCTGCCACAGGCCACCAGGAGTTACTTTCCAGAACCTGTGAAATTAGGTGATGCAAGGAAAACTGGGGAAGGATGAACATAACAACCACTTAGATTAAAAAAAAAAAACAAACCAGAAGGAGCAACAGGGAGTTAGCATCATCAGCTTCATTTAATTCTCTGAAAGAGTAGTAGCACAACTCAATGGTTTATATGCACCCCCACAGATAAAAAAAAAATAAAACAGCTATAGTCAATATGAATTGGTCAAGAAGAAGCTGAGCCAACCCAGTCTAATTTCCCACTCTGACAGAGTAACAGGCTCTGTGGACTTAAGAGCAGTAGATCTCACACTTACATTTCAGTAAAGCTTTTAGCATTATTTCCATAACCTTTTCATAAGTAAACTAGGCAAGACTGTAAACCAATTAGTCAAAAATGGGGGAAAACCTTTCTGACACAGTCATGGCAGCAACTGCAGCAGAGTCATTTCTGGCTTGGCTCATTGCAAACATTTCAGTCAATGAGATGAATGATGGGACACCACGTTCTGAGGAGAAGACTCTTGATGGCTTACCGAGGGCCCTTCAACAGGATCTGTCCTGTGATAGCATGGACCTCTTTTTCTGAATTTGCAGATAACCTACCTAAGAAATCCTGTAAGCTTCTTGAGACACAGAACTGGATTTTAAAATGATTTGGACAAGTTCAAGTTATGGTTTAAAAGCTTATTATATCACTAAGTTCCGATAAACAGAATATTCTATACTTAGAAATAATTCTTCAAATACAGTAGGGGGAAGAAGAAGCTAAAAGCTGCTTTACTGAAAAGGATGCAGGGAGCTACTGAGCCCAAACTGAACCCAAGTCAAAGAGGTCATTGACAAACCAAACACTGATCTGGGACACTAGGTACAGTTATAGCCTCCAGGGTGTGCAGACCAGTCCCACCTTTCTGCTTGGCCTCAAGCTGAGATAATGCATTCACTCTTGGCATCTGAAAACAGAAAGAATCTGAACTAACTGGAGGGAGTCCACAGAAGATCAATGAAAATATTAGGAGTTTTGAAAACATGACCTATCAAGAAAGGCTGATTATCAGGATTATTTAAATTAAACAATAGAAAAGCAAGAGAGAAAAATGAACAGCCTAGATATCTAATAGACTGCTGGAAAGAGGCTAGGAAGAAGTTATTTTCCATGCCTGTGAAGAGTAGATAAGACTGAATGGGCTTAAACATCAGCAAGGAAGATCTGGGTTAAACATTAGGATAAGCCCTTTAATTAAGTGTAAGAACAGTGAAGCACTGAAACAAACTGCCCATGAGTGAAGGCCATGCCAGGTGGGTGAAGCAGACCTTCACCACCACCAGCAGCACCACCCTCAGCAGTGTGAGACTACTGAGGAGCACCAGAGACAAACTGGCCTTTGGATTTCTGGCAATCCTGTTTCTTGGGTTCTAAATTATGTGAATAAAATCAGCCTTCTTTTTGCAGCAGAAGAAATTCTGTAATACTTAATCCTGATTTAAATGTACTTCATAGGCCACTTTTCTAATGCTTTGCTCTGCTCCAGTTGTCCTTAATATTTTTATTTTTTTGTAACTGTGTCACAATCATCAGATGCCAGAGAGAAGAACCCCTTGTGACTGACACCTCACACGTATTTCTTTCTATTCCTCACAAGAGTGATTTCATTTTCTGCCCAAGGTTCTCTAAATCCTTTTTTATTAAGTATTCGAGTACCACCAGCACCATTGTACATATAATTCCTCTTTGCTGTCACTTCCACACTTCATAAAGGTCTTGACATTATTTCTCAAAAAGTTTAGAAGATGCAGAATGGAGAAGGTACCTTCCCCAAATCCAGTAATACCCTTCAAATTCCCTTGAATCCCATGGCTACTTTCACTGCCCTTTCACTTGATTTTGAAGGAGCTGAAAAGACAAAAAACATTTCCTCTCCAACTTAGATTAATTCTTTCTAGGAAACATGATGCACTTATCTGAAATAGGTGACACTGAATGTATTTCTGGATTACTTTTTGAGCTGTCCTACACAACAAAGAAAAGACTTGTGTGGCAGTGCAAGCAAGTAATTTTATAACCAAGAAACTAATGCTCTGAAATTCCTATTTTAGAAAATCTAAACAAAGCCCATCAATTAGAATAATGTTGATCATACAGTAACCTAAATTTTATAACCAGAAAAATATCTTCAAACATAATTTTTAAGAAACTAGCCATGAATTTTCATAATTTTATCCTATCAACTAGATGTGGGCCTGTTTTTCCTTAAATATTTCAATTTCTCTCTGAATTTAGAGCTATAAAAGTTGTTCTTAATGCTTGCAATTATGCAGATACTAAAAAATTAAAACCATTGGCAGGATCACTTGTTCCAAAAATGCAGCTAGGATTCTTTTTCTCTAGTCTCATGCTATCTCATTATCCATGCTTCTTTCCTGTCACAAACTAGGCTGACACTGAGTTGGACTGGATGAACTTAGAGATATATTCCAACCTTAAAAATTCTATGATTTTATCTTTGTTGGTTCTGTTTTCCTAATATTCTGAGGACACTTTGTACTTGCTGAACTGTAAATGCTCACTTCTGGATGGAAACTGAGATGATGGTCTGTTCTGAGTCCTGCAGGTCAGCTCCTGCTCACCCTCATTAAAAAAACTGAGGTGTGGACATTTTCACTCAATAAAGGAAGTCGAGGAATGTGTGTTACTGCATTTGCACAGCTACTTCCATTATTTTTCCCAAAGACTCCATCTTATTCTGCACAATGCAGGGGTAAATGAGTGAGGATCGAGGCACTAGCTACAAGTCTCTCCACCACTGTCCAGATTTGCTCCTTTAAATGCCAGAAATGCACACAGCAGTAGCAAAGATTCTGCACAACAGATGTTGGGCTGAGAATTCTCAATCAAGGGGAATGCAAAAGTGATTTGCTGAAGGGATCTGAGCAGTTGGGAATCAGAAGCAAATAAGACTACAGCAAGGATCAATATTTCAAAAAAAACCTCACATTTTCCCCTTTACTTTGATATCAACAGTCATTTATTTTTCTCAATATAGCAATGATTTCTTATTAATAGAAGCCAACCATCCAGTATAATCAGTTTATTTCCAAATCTGTTTTTTTCCATGTGGGATATTAAACTATTCTCTGTCCTGCTAGCAGATGTATAAGGATGCCAGAGATATTTGAAGAAAGCCCTCAGTTTTTGTTGGAAAGACATGGAGATAAAACTGATGGATGAAATAAGCTCTACAAAATCAGGACAAAAGACACAGAACACAAAAGTGACCTGCACACAGAAACTCACATTTATCCAATGTCATCAGCTTCCAAAAAGTACAATCTAGATATTTTGCCCCCATGACTATGTGAAACAACTGTTGATATCATCACTGATGGTGAATCAAGAGACACCTCCCAAGCTCTGAGCGTGAACCTTCAATACTTAAAAGCAAGTGCCTGACAGTTAACTGAGATACAAGCTTCTCTTATCAGTGCCTTCTATGTATTTGCAGAGTGCCAATGTCCAGGTCCCTGAATTATCTCAATGAATGTGGCTTTATTTCTGTGTCTAGCTCAGTTTCTATAAGAACCCAGCCTTACAAATAATGCACTCTGCCTCCATAAGCAGTTACCAGCATTAACATGTGACTATCTACCTTCCTTAGCATGGAAAGCTGTCTCCAAAGTGGTGGTGCTCCAAGATATTTCAACTGAATAGCTTTAGATTAGATTTAGGTAGATTTAGATTAAATATTAACAAGAAATTCTATACTGTGAAGGTGGTGGGATGCTGGAACAGATTGTCCAAAGAAGCTGTGGATGCCCTGTTCCTGAAAGTGTTCAAGGTCAGGCTGATGGGGCGAAAGTGGTGGGATGCTGGAACAGATTGCCCAAAGAAGCTGTGGATGCCCTGCTCCTGGAAGTGTTCAAGGTCAGGCTGATGGGGCAACCTGGTCTCGTGGAAGGTGTCCCTGCCCATGGCAGGCAAGTTGGAACTAGATGGTCTTTAAGATTCCTTCCCTAAACCATTCCATTCCATGCTTGATGGTGCTTTCACTGCAAGCCTGCCATCCAGCAAAGGCCAGGCTTGGTAACAGCACACCCTCTGCACACCAAGCTATGCTAATACCTTCACATTATATTCTGTGGAGCCCCTCAATAGAGACAAAGAGCTTTGTTCTGCCACTCTTCATCCACGAGTGACACAGGAAACTGCGGGGTGGGGAGAAAAAAAAAAAAAAAAAAGCTGTCTCTGGCCTGGGGAAGAATTTTTTCCAGTGTATCATTACTTCAATTCCAGACTGCACGACTCAGACAGTGCCAAGAGCGGGAAAGGATGATGTGAG
The DNA here is from genome assembly GCA_039654755.1 of Calcarius lapponicus. Taxonomy (NCBI): domain Eukaryota; kingdom Metazoa; phylum Chordata; class Aves; order Passeriformes; family Fringillidae; genus Calcarius; species Calcarius lapponicus. Next base: position 110,796,813 of record CM077464.1, on the reverse strand, counting down.
CTTCAGGGCATAATTTTTACTGAAAGCCAAGTTCCAGGACTGGGGAGGGGGAAGGCAGGCTTGTTTTCACTACAGCTAAAGGAAAGACAAAGCTAGAAACCCTCAGTATTCGCAGCAGGCTTTCTCCGTGCTGTGCACTCTTGCCGGGGGACAGGAATGCTCGGAGACCACAGCAGCCTGTTTTCTCCTGATGCCATCTGCTGGCTGAACCGCCAGGGTAAGGCTGGGCTCGCTGACATAAAAGCAATCACAAGGCTTCACTTTGCAACACTTGCAAGGTCCTTAGAAAACTCCTCAGAAAAACCGAATACTTATTTTTTAAGATGGAATAAAAATGCACAAAATTATTTTACGGGCTTAAATTAAGGAAAGGACAAATGTTAATATTTAGCTAGTACAGCTTTAACAAAATTATTTACACTACAATGCTTAGACAAAACTGAAATAATTTTTAAAAAGCTGTTACTGCCAGAAACAGAGCTGGTCCCTGCTTTGGCACAGGCCTGTGCAAAAATAACCAATTCTAACCAGAAGAAACTAAGTTAAATTATCTGCATGACAGTAGATTTGAGGGGGTTTGCTAGATGGGTATTGGATATGAAGAAAAGATCCCTGAATTATAAATTACAGAGGTTGGTATTGCCTTCTTTCTGCATTTGGACAGATTTTGGCAGACAGGGCTGTCATCTGCTGCTAACAAGACCCTCAGATGGTGTCACATCTGAAATAATGACAGGAGGCTAGAAAAAAGATGGTGTTTAGGATATTTGCGAGCAAGCTGGTGAAAAAGCTGCTTGTTGTTCATCCTGCAACATTTTGCACCCTCACCATCAGTACTCAAAGCTCTCTGTGCAGATTAACATGATGAAAATGTTGTGGCTTTTCACATTTAATATAATGGCTACTGAATTTCCATCTCAGAAAGGCCTTCCACACCTGAGGAAATAACTGCTTTGAAAAATATAACTTGGACTGGTTGCCTTTCATGCACCATGGACATTTACTTTCTTCTGCTGTGGGAATGGGAAATGAGGGAAGTGCATGCTGGGATGGTTGCTGTTGTGAAGGATGTTCTGGATGGGGTTGCAGACAGAGGCAAAGCACTAAAATACACCCAGCATAAACTACCTGAAGTAAGATAATCCCTTTCATCCACAAACTATTCTACTGAAATAACTTAGTATACAACATCTAGTTTCATTTTACTAGTATAAGATGATTAATACTCCAATTACATCAGAATTCATTCAAACTGTGTCTTACATCATTGTAACTGAAAAATCCTTTACAAAGGGCTGACTTCTCTCTCACATTTCTAGTTCATCAACCTGTACATACAACAGACGTGCACAAGGAGGATCTCCTGCCTAAGGCACTGAACGTAAAATAAATAAACAAATGACAAATGTTATTTTATCTCTTTATTTTTTTTCCAGAATATTTTAATATTGAAGCCCAAGTTGTTATTTTCAAGGGACGGGGAAGGGGGAAAGGAAAGGGACAGAAGTTATGAAGACAAATTATTTTATTTAATTTATGGTTTTGTGAATGGCCATTTCTATAGGCAACAAAAGGTTGTTTTCTTAAAAAAAATAATAAAACAAACAGCACCATTAAAGAAAGCATGATCCCTGAATTCTAAACAAAACACTGTCTTGAAACACAAAAAATTGCTAAAATGCTTGTTTCACCCAGTCACATCTGGTGGGGTAACAAAGCAAAGCATAACAGCATTAAACTGTAGCAATCTTGCTGAAACCTACTACACCCCCTTCTGAAAATTCAGAGAACCACTTTCTGAGCTTGTCCTGTGGGGATAACATTTTCTTTGGTAGAGGACTGAAGGAGGGTATTTACTTCACTGAATGTAGATAGAAAAAGTATCTATGCACGTTAGGGATCTCCCCAATAAATCTGTATTTCTCATGCATGTTAGGTATGAGTGGATTTCACATTGCTGTTATACTGCAGGAGTAATACTGCCCTATAAAGGCATAGAATGGCTAATGTTGAACAGATGTAAACATTCAGAATACTGACAAAAAAAAATTACATACACACAAAAAACCCTGTACTGAAAATGTGAACCGAGTTAAGTTTCCATAAAGCAGAAAAAATATTTTACAGCAGTACAAGAGAATTATGGCAACAAAGTAAAGCACTTTTCTTGTAACATTCATGAACAGTACAAATACAACAAAGTTATTCTACGGACTAAATTATTCTTTAGCTATCAAATATAGTACAAAGCGAAATATGTGCTATAAAAGAAGCAGCTCCTTAAATTAGACTAAAAAATGCTTTTTTTTTTTTCTTTTCGTTGGTTTTACAGTGACAAAGCATGATGACCGAAGACAACAGGATTTCATAGATTCAGAAACATTTAGCCACACAGGTCCATGATAAAGCCACTGAATATTTCGCTGCTTCCCCCCCAGTGCTCCGCAGAGCCACGGAAGATGAGCCGCTGCACTGCTGCCAGGAGACTGCAGAAGTCATTCAGTGTTCAGAGCAGGGCCCTTCATGTGCGTCAGCTAAAATGATCCCTTTTGGTGACACTTCTCAGCTCATCTCGAGTATTTATCCTGGTACTTCACCACACCTTGGAGAAACTGCTAAACCAGAGGCTACAATAACGATTCTGAAATTGTGCGTGTGTTCACAAGGGGAAGGGGGTGCAGCATAAGGTAATTTTACTTCAGAAATTGCATTATAAAGCACCATATGCACCAGCTTAAAAACTGTGCAAGGAATTGCAGGGCCCTGAAAAACCATCTGCACGTTCTGTAGCTTACCCTGACAACATGCACCACCCTCAAGAAGAAAGTCTATAGTACAGAGAATATACCTTTCACTTTATGGCTCAACCTTTATTTTTGTCTTTTAAATGCTATTTCATGTACTAGATCTCAGCAGATAAATAAAATGCAAACAGGGAGCATCCAGTTCACCATTTCTTAATTATTTTTTTTAACATAATTTCAAAGGGAGTTTCTGCTTGGAAAATTATTTCTGAACAGAAACACACAAACACACTCACTGCAAATGCCCTAACGTTATCTGCATATCTCACAGGTATGCAATTAAAACAACAAAGAGGGAGGAAAGAAAAAAGCGTTTCTCCCTCTCACCCAAAAGTGCTGCTCCAGGGGTAGGAGTAGGGGGACAATTTTTGAGATTTAAAACAAAAAAAAGGTAAATTATACATGCTGGACATTGGGACACATACGTACGTACACACAAACACAGAGCAGTGTGTTCTTAAGAGATTCTTCCACCACTTTTCAGTGCATAAACTATTAACAACCCACGGTGCAAATGGCATGGTCATCAGAAAACACAATGACATTGAGCCTGAAACCTGAACAATCAAACAACAACAAAAAAAAGAGTAATTCAAAATTAATGTCTAAATGTGACTGTGTTCTTTCCAAAGGCCTAGGGTCACTCTCCCCTAGGGCATTTGTGTGATACCCAAATCCACGTAAGGTTTTCAGTCACGCTAGGATTCAATCAGGCTCTCGCATCACCGTGGTTGCTTTTGAGTATTTTCATACTCTAAACCTAATCTGTAACAACATTTCACCACTGTTGCTAACTAATTGCTTGAATTTATTCCTGGTGCATCTCCAATGACTCCAAAATGAAAGGAGTGGAACTGCACTATGGAAGAGTTTGGTCAGTTGTGTAATGTAACATAGCACCATCCAGTCTAATGCCATTTAAAATACATTTTATCATGACCTCACACATGCAAGTTGCAATCCTGATACAAAAATGACAACATGACGTGAATGAGTGACCTACCACATTAGTCACACTCTTACCCTTTGAACAAAGGAAAACTATGCTGTGGCCGGAATTTATTTCTGTATTATGTCAGTCAATACAAGAACTATTTCAAGATGCAAGTACAAACAAATATTGACTTATGTGCTGTGGACAGGAAAACCTGAGCTAGAAATAAGGATTCCCAGCAGGCTTATATAAACATAGGTAAATAGAAGTCTAAGACTGGTTGCTCTCTTTTTTTTATTTTTTTAAATAGAAGATCCTAGCTCTACAAAGTATAAATACAATGCAATACAATTCCAATACAAAGGCTCCTCAACTATGAATCTGATATACATTAACTGATTACACTCATGCTTACTCATGAGTATTGCCCAGTTGCTGTTTCACCAACAGCTGGCATAGCAGTGGATGCTAATTTTCACTTGGTTACTTTTAGGTTTTTGCTTGGCTGGCTTATTTTCCTACCAGAAGACCTGAAAGCGCCGAGAAGCCGTTCCTTAGTTCACGTGTCATATTAAGGAGCACTTTTGTATATAGAAAAAAAAGTATTATTGTATCAGCAACAAATTTGTTAGTTATTACAAATGGCCTTTGTACCACAGTGTCAAAAATAATATTGATATGTTGCTAATTACAATAAAAGAGAACATCAAGGTGCACCATAGAGCTTCCTATGACAGGAATGTATGTTGTAGATATTCCAGCTCACTTTTAAGACAACAAACGGCATTTATCATGTTTGTGAAAATGGTCCCGCAAGAAAATAAATATGGTTCCTTCTTTCAGCAGAACCTCACTAATATACCCCTGAGTCAGGGAGACCGGTTACAGCTGATGAAAAGCACACAAACAAAGATCAGACACAAAAAGTATGCTCTAAAATACAGCATACTTTTCATTTTCTAGATGTAGCTCTATCATTCACATTGTTACTTCAGAATGCAACAGTTCACTGCATGATGAAACCAAGCAGTCTTACATCTCACACATTCTTACTACATTGCTCTCAAAACTGTGCAAGGAAAATTAGTTTTCTTGGGCAGGCTGTAAGGTCTTTGGATTAGTGAGGTTCTACTGTGATGGTAAGAAAAACCTGTTTCTCTTGATGCTGACATTTGGGCAGACCCAACCACATATTGGCAGGTGACTTGAACTCCACATGTTGTGTTCTTGGAAGCGGGAGTAAAGAAAAACCCAAGGTGTTTTCAACTCCCCAGCAACTGCATGTGCTTTATCCCTTTATAATATTTTCCTTTTAGGTGAATAGGACTCCAAAATCACCGTTTTTCTTTTCTGCTGTTATGGTGACTAGCACATCTGGAATGCAGCTATAGTCCTGAATGTAAATACAGTACTGGATAACTACTGAAGATTACTTTAAAGATGCAGTATCCCTTTTAAAAATACACTTTGCTTCCAAATTTCTAAATGGAGTCTGACTTTCTTTAAGAGAAAAAAGTCAGTGTTGTATGTACTTCTAAGAATTACTTTAAATGGATTCTCAGATGTTATTTAAATAGAGTAACTCACATAAGAGGAAAAAGAAATTATAAGCTAACATTCAACCAATATGCAATTAAAATATTTCCTTATTCATTCATCAGAAGAATGCATTATTTCTAGGCCACAAAAAGACTACAACCTCGAGAACCAATGACCTATGTCTGACCTTACTTTTATTTATATTTGGGACTGACAAACCTAGTGGACAGATTAGAGAGACAAATACAAATAAAGACCATTTGAGTGAGAAACAGGAAGAGAAAAGAGATTTCTAATCTCCAGCAGAGAAGTTACCTTCTCCAGACTCTACTGAAGCCAATGTGTTTCCAGTGTTGGTCCTGCTAACTCACCACAAATCTTTCTCAAGGAATCAACAAAGAAGAGATGATGAGTAAGATTTGAGTTCTACAGTCCCTGGCAGGCACATAAGGAAACTTCTCCAACCATCTAAACTCCTCTTTTAAATTTCTTTTGTTAGGTGAAGTGACTATATTTTAGCCTTAGATAGTGAAAGTCAATTGAAGAAAACAATTTTGTCAGCAGAAAGACTGCAAACTGATTTGGAATCTACAATGGTCAGCACCCCACACCTTGCCACTACCCCGCTCACACCAGCTGCTATTCAGTGTGTTATTCATTCTGCATAGTTACTCCACTTCTTACAGTGCTATTCTTCCACTGATCTTTAACCTGCAGCTCATATCAAATATCAAACAGTGGAGAGAAAATGTGCTGCACTTTGTGCAAATAAATAGAAGCTACAAATTACATGCATTAATGCATTTTTCTTTTTCTTTTTAGCACAGCAAGAGAGCTCATAGATGCCTCAGTAACAAGGCTATCTTTTTTTTTAAACTACTTCTACAGGTCTCCTCTTCTTCCCAGAAAATGGCACTCAGGCAGAATAACTAAGTTCTGAAAGCACCACGTAGGAGAAAAAAAGCAAAACAAAAAACCAAATAAACAAAAAAAAAAAGTTAAAAAAAAATCAATCCACTAATTGCAAACCATTAGTGGCCTAAACTGTTCCAATTTCTCTGTTCCTTTGTCCTGCTCTCCCATGTTTATAAGGGATACTGCATCTTTGACTGAGCTCCTACCGCACCACCAGACAAGCTACACACAGTTTGGAAGGCCCTATGCAGTCATCATGACAGAAGGCTCCGCAGCCTTTGCACACGATCATGGCTTTCAGCCTGCAGGAGCATTTCAGTTCCAGCTCGTCGGCGTTGCTGCTGTCAGCAAATTTCTGAACCGGGATCTGCGCGTTCTGGTTAGACAGGCCTGTGGCAGTGTTTGAACCACTTCCTAAAATCCCAATCGATTTCTCAATTGCAGATGCCGCCCTTTTGAAACTTGTGCTACCAAAGTGTATTGTTGGATAATTTCCACAGAGCTGCTGCTGCTGCTGCTGCTGCTGCTGTGGGTGCTGCGTCTGTATTTTCTGAGCAGCAAGTTGGGTAAAAGGCTTCTGTGGCTCAGAAAGTAAATAGGAAGAGAAATCTGCATTTTTTAATGCAAACGCTTTTAACTGTTCTTTCACTTCATTCTGATCATAGGAAGCTTGTTTCATGCCCAGTTCGCAGCTGCTGCTTAAACCTTCCTCAAAAGAAATAGGTTCAGATTTTATATTGCTACAGATGCTTGCTGGCTGAGGCCAACTAAGTCTTTTAGTGGTTTCCATAGTAACTGTCGGTTGTTTTTGATCAGAGGGGACTTCTGCATTTGGGTGAGGAGGGGGAGGAGGTGGCAGGGGCGGAGGGGGAGCAGGGGGATGCGTTAATGTTTTACTCTGCAGAGTTTGAGAGGCACTGGCAATGTCATCACCTTCCTTAATTTGAATATTAGGGGAAAACACACTTCCTAGCCTCAGCTGGTGAGCTGCTGTAGAAATATTCACGTCTCCCAAACCCTTCTGTTCCAAGTGTCTGCTAAAAGCAAATGAGTTGCAGCCAGGTGGGCCTTTTGAAGTAGTTTGCAACAAAGCTGCCGTAGGAATGGGGCCTCTTGCAGCCATGGACATTTGGTAAAAATGCTGTCTATGTGAGGTACTGGCTTCTGCGTGAAAGCTGCCATTTTTATCAATGTGAAATAAGCTCTGCTGGAAACTGCATGAAGGCAACGGTCTCTTCTGCTGCTTGATCTCTGGGCTGTGAGCGATCCGGCTCTGAATGGCGTGTTTGTTAAGCCACTCCTGCTTAAATGGCTGTCCGTGCCCTAGCTGATTCATGCTGGAACTAATTACACAAGGAGCCACTTTAACATCTGTGTCCATTGACACCTTCCCAGGCTCACATTTAATTTGAGCATGTTCCCCTATAGTCCTGGCCATCCTCTTTTTCGGATGGTTTTCACGCTTTCTGATTTGTAGCGGGGCTATGCTGCCTGCTGTAAATCCTTTACCATCTGGATTAGGAGAGCTGGAAGCATGTTCAACAATATTTCTCTCAGCCACTACTGTTTTACATACTGAGGTAGTTTGCAAAGGCAAGGGAAGCCTGTTAATTTCTAGTTTGGCTCCTGATCTGGGCTGCGGCAGCACTTTTTCTAAAGGCAGATTGCCTTGCAGTAACTGTGTCACTAAGGGGTTGTTGGCCTCCACTGACGACAAGCGACAGCTGGAGCCCCCGGCACTCGTAACTCTCTTTAGGGTTTCCGTTGTCAGGGACAGGGAGTCTTCCATGGAGTCCGCGATGGATGTCTTGGAGGTCTGCGGTGGCTGCACACTCGTGGCTATTTCTGCACTCTGGGCAGGCATTTCAGGTCCTGTAAAATCCTCAGTGTCCATCCTGAAGCACTTGTCAGTCTCATTAGTTTCCAATTTAACAGGAACAGCAATGCTTGTCAAAAGACTCCTGGATTGCAGTTCTGACATTTGTGTGTAACTGGAAGGTTCACTTTTGACATTTTTCAAGCAGTTTTGCTCTGCGTATTCCTTATGCTTACCAGAGGTAAGATGGCTGACCACTGGCTGGTCTGTATTCATTGCCTCCTCATCACGCCAACAAATTCTGTTGTTAGTGTTGTACTGATTGGCACAGGCAGCATTGGCTTCATTTTTCAGTGCTGAAGGACCTCTCAGTTGCTCAGCAAAGCCTTGGCTGGTAGTAACCACCTCAATTAATTTATCTTGAGGAGCAAGAGGCACTTCTCGAAGACTTGAACAACCTGCCTGCAAGTTTTTGCTGTCTTGCTTTGCTGTAATGGCAATAAAGCTGGAACTGTGCTCAAGGTTTTCATTTGCAACCACTTCAGGCCTGCTTATGACAGACACCTGAGGACAAGCTATACTTTGTAAGGCAGCTTCTGTCCTTACAGGTCTGCTCTGCAGGTCAATGCTGTTCTCTGCGTTTTCAATAGAGGAAGAAAGTGACAGACTGGAACTCTGGTTCGTAGTGTGGTCAACAATCACTTTACAAGGTATAGACCTATTCATGGCAGTTTGTGCAAAGCTCAGTGGATGAGATTTACCAGAGAGATCCATCCGGCTTCGTGCTCCAGAGCTTTTTTCTAAGAGATCAGCATTCAGTTTAGTAGCATTATCATAAGAGTTTATTGTCACCATGTTACCAGTAAACATTGAGATAGGTGGCCTTGCAACAGAATCTGCTGCTGCAAGGGCCTCACTGCAACTTAAAGCTGACCTGACGGTAGTGTGGATGGAGACAGTGCTCTGCTCGCTACACCTGGTTATGGCTATCTTATCAGAAGGAAATCTGTTGGTAGCCCCCACTGGGGGAATCAGTACAGAACTACCAGAGAGATGATTTGGCAAGTTACTTGCAATAGATGAAGCTGGCACAGTGGCATAATGACCGGAGACCGTGTTATTCACATTGCTACTGGGTACTGGCAACCTTTTGTCATCGATGGTGTTTGATAAGACTGTGCTGTCTATGGAGACCGGTACATTACTGCTATCAATACATTTTGGTCCAACAGTTATGCATGGAGTATCAGCCCCTTGGATGGTTTTCAGCATATTTATATTACAGGCTGAAATTGCTGTGTTTGCGCTGTCAACAGACATTAACACAGAAGATTTATCAACAGAACTTGCAAAAGAAAGTTCTTTAATTGCTCCAGACATAGCAGTGCTGCAAACACACACAGAGACTGAACTTTTATTATAAAGCACTGGCATACTGTTACTTTCAGTAGAGGTAGATGAAATAATTTTCTCACACAATTGTGGCACAGGTATATTTTCATCAGAACTGTGCACAGGTATCTCAGTAGCAGTTTCTGGTAATGTAGCTGTGTTAAGGGACTGCTGCAATAAAGTGGTGGTCTCACGGTGATGAGAAGACTTGTTGCTAGGGGACCTGCAGTTAGGATTAACTATAATGACACCAGTAGAACCTTCAATCTTCGTCTCAGTAGTCGTTGGTATCTCCAGAGATGAGGTACTACTTTCCTTTGAGCTGAACTGTGACTTTGATTCTTTATTAGTCTGGAGTAAATGAGCTCTGGCTTGATGCTTTGCAAATAGCTTGGCCTTTGTTTGCTCCTTGATGTGTGCCAGCGTTCTTGTCTTCCCACCTTCGCATGGGGCTCCCATTGCACCAGAGACTATGCTGGCAGCTGCTGCCACGGCTGCTGCAGCTGCAGCTTCTCTTTGGGCTCTTGCTTGCTGAGCTCTTGCTTTGATATCTGCCAGAGTTCTAGCCCCAGTGTTTCTCCCACTGCTGACTGACGTACTTGGGGAAACTCGTGGTTCTGGTTTAGAAACAGGCTGGCTCTTGATGATAAAAGGTGGTCCAATTTTTGAAAGCTGAATCTAAAGGAAGAAAAAGAAAAAAACCCAGTAAATTTTAATGAGATCATCAAGTCACTAAAATAACCAGGTGTCTCTTTAAGGGTCAGAGAAAGGTAATGAAAGTTCAATGCAGGTGGACAAAATCCTGCTAAAACTTAATGAAATTTATGCTTCAATATTTTATCATCCTCCAGCATGAATAACTGACACCTGCATTAGCCTACTCACACCGATCCTTCTGACAGGAAGAAAGATTGAACTGGATGACAACATGATACTTACCAGATACAATTTGTCAGACCTGTTTTTTATTCAGTACATCTACCTGAGATGACCAGCAAGCCTCGTGCAGTGATACTGGACAAGAACCTGCAAGCAACCCCTTCCTGCAAACATGTGAAAAAGTAATGATCACGTAGTGCCTTTCTCCTTGGTCACCAGTGATTATGCCAGTGTTTTGCTCATAAACCAGACAACAAATCTTGCCATTAGACAGGATGTAGTGGTATCTCCACTGAGCCTGTTTTTCAACTTCCACAAGGCAGGATTTAAGAGGTGTAAAAGAAGTAAACTGCTAAAGGATATGCCTTTTCTTTCCTCACTTGCATTTTTAAGAGACTCGCTTTAGTACATCCCTGGATAACTCTTACATTACTGCACTCCAAAAATTAAATCCTCAAGACTATAAATAGTAAACCCACAAATATTAAAAATTTAAATACCTAGCACTTTAAGCAAAACAATAACCTGTAAAATCACTGGAATTATTAGGATGTTTCCAATTAGGCATATAGTTTTTTCAGGATTAAGAATCCTGGAACCACTTTGTAACTCATACACTCTCTCAGGACACCCCAAGGTTGGAAAAAAAAAATCAATTTCTTAAAATGGACATATGTCTACTAGCTGTCTCTAGCAAAAGAACTTAGTGGTTAATGCTATGACTTATCTTCTGAAAGGAACTGAGTAGAAAACTAGGTAGTATTTGTAGAAAAAGTAGTCATAAGAGATATGACGGGAAGTGACAGCCATACAACAGAATTACTTAGAAGAACTGGGGTTCTTTTTTCCTCCTTTAATTACAAATGATAGGGGTTTGTTGGTGAGATGATACAAGAGCCAAATTTTTTTTTACACAAAAAGCATACTAGAATTGACTACCCACAATTCTTCAAAACATTCTGCTTTCTGTTTCTGCAGCGACTCTTTTCAGTTTCTGCTGTGGTGTGTCAAGTTGGTCTGTTGTTTTCCCCCACTTTGTAATGGTTCTGTCCCAACTCCTCCTACCTCCCCAGTTCTTGTCAGTTACCCAAACTCCACCCCAGTTTCTACGACCACCAATGCATCCATTTGCTCCCCTCCCCGGTTACCCTAGAAACCAAATGTATCCTTCCCTCGAGCCCTCCCTGGTGCCCTGCCAGTCACTCCCTGCCACCACCTTTTCTACCAGGAAGTTCTGTCTTGGGCTAGGAGTGATTGGTTCAGGGGTAAGGGCTCCTCGTCTCGATTATCCCTATTGGTGTTTTCCTGGTGTCAGTCCCTTGGATCCCGCTCCCCTTTGTACCCCTATTGGTCCAAGGACTGGCTCCTCCCTTGTATCGCCTACCCTTTAAAACCAGCTGTAATCTCGCCCCTCTTGTCTCCTCTTGCTGGCTCCCCTGGGATTCATTAAAACCTGGATTTGCTGCAATTGGAGTCTGCCCTCTCATTCTGCTGGTTGCAGCCTTTGGTTAGCCTCGTCCTGCCTCTGGCAGCATGCCCAGCTATACTGCTGGGTGATTGCCTGAGGCGCCAGCCCGAAGCCCTGCTATCGGGTGAAGTGCCCCCGTGCAGCTGGCGGTTGCTGGTCGCCTAGCCGGGACATCCCACCCCAGCCTGACCGCTGCCAGTTTCCACTTTGCATTACCAGAACTCCTAGAGCTCTAAGTACTTGGTTATTTTTTTATTATTATTATAGTAATGACCTTTCTTTATTCCCTAGTGATCTATTCCCTTTATGCTTAGAAAGTCATTAGAATTTATTAGGCTAGATAGAACCTTCCGAATATGAAAGAATATCACTAAACTCAGAACGGGGCTAACTTCCAATTGCATCACTGCTCTTAAAAATAAATTAACTGAAATTTGCTTCTGCACTAGTGATTAAAGCCTATTAGTCTATTTGCCCTCCCAGCCATATTAACAATGTTCAGTGACTGCAGAAGTTAAAAATAAATGCAGAAAAGGGCATTTCTGAATAATCAAGAACTAGTATTGCAAAGTCAATGGCTTAAATACTGAAAATTTGATCTTAAATTTGGCTGATGTCATCAAGTACGAAATTAAAAGGCTCAAAACACTGAGCCTATATATAAATCTACAGAACTCTCTGTTATGAAAAAAACCCTTTTCAACTGAAATATACTTTCTTACATAGCAGAATAATACACATACAAGTGTTTGCATAGGTGGTGTATTTTTTGCCCTTTGCCATTAACAAAGGTATCTATCTATCTATCTATCTATCTATCTATCTATCTATCTATCTATCTATATCAGATACTTCCCCCTGATAGGTCCTTTTCCAGCTAATTCTACAGGGAAATCTTACATTTCAGCCGACCCCAAGCCTTGGGCTTGCAAAAGGATCTTCAATATTCTGGCTCTCAGTTCTCTTGCTGGATTAAGGTGCTGGTTGTTTTTCTAAGTACTGGTTATGATAATATTTATTAGTCATGCTTGCTGGAGAAGACATCCACAGAAGAACAAGCGCAAAATACAGATGGGAACAAGCACAAAATTAGAAAAACAAGTGCTGCATGTGACTGGTGGGGAAGATCTTGAATTGGATTAAACCAATGGATCCTGGAGAGCTCTGCCACCAACAAAATCAATGTTCTAGACAAGTCCCCTACTGAACAAGTGTAGATATATCTGTATCAGAAGTAATTTGGCATGGTGGAAATGTAATAGTAAAGCAAAACCATCAGTACTAACAACCCTTACACATCCCTAAAAAATATACCATGTGCTTGTATGCAGTTCATAGAGGGACATAATAAACATTTTGTCTCCAAGCCACCCTGTTTATTCATTACTTTACCTTAAGGGGTGGAACTCGGGGTTCCTCCCTGGGCGGCTGTTCTTTATCAGATGGACTTGTTGATGAAGCACTACGAGTAGGCAGATCATCATCTATTCTAGCTCTCTTCTCTTTACAGATTCCAAAACTGTGCTGTTCTGCTGTTTTCCTCTTTGGGATCTCTGGGTCTCTACTTTCATTTCTTGCTTCTGGTGATTTTGTGGGTTCTAAAGACTTGGAAGAATGTGAACTCTCTAGACGACTTTGGGTGCTGCCTGTTAGCTTGTGAGATTTACTTCTGCACACTTCAGAGAATGCAGCTTTCTCTAAAGATGAGGTATGTGGTTTATCATGTGCCTTTGATGGAAGCAATTCGATATTTTTGCCAAGTGATCCTTCTGATAAGACAGACACCTCCGAGGGCAAGAGTGTACTTTTCTTGTCACCTCTTTGCTGAACACTGTGATTTTTATTTTTGATCACCTCTGGAGGAGTGTGTTCTGGGATGGGTGCGATGTAGGATTTCTCAATTTCAGAATGTGTCTTACATGGCTGATGACTGAGGTTTTTGCTTTGGGACTCTTCCAATACTGAAGTATCAGGTATAATTGTTAGTGGACCAACTTTCATATTTTCAGGGGCATTCTGAAGTTGTTTTGGCTGAACAAGATTCTCTTCTTGAACCACCTTAGGAATGACAGAGCTTTCTTCTTTCAGAGTGGGAAGGGAGTCTTCCAACAAACACGGTGATTTCCTTTGTTGCAGAGTAAGTCTTTCACTGCTTGGGGAATTAGAAACTGGAGATATCTCTGATGGAAGAGGCAAACTATTTGTCACAAATGTTTCAGAAGTTAAAAGAACAGAAGATACAGAAGATGTTTCTGATGTTAAAGGCAAATCAGACATTGGAGATGTTTCTGATGTTAAAGGTAAATTAGAAGCTGGTGATGCCTCCGATGTTAAAGGTAAATTTGACATCAAAGATGCTTCTGAGGTTACAGGTGAGGTGGACATTGGAGAGATTTCCGACATTAAGGGTGTATTCAAGTTTTCATCACTGGCCTTTTGCTGAATATCACCTTCAATATTTTCAGAACTGGACACTTCAGATGAGCAAGCTGTTTCAAGAGATGCTGGAGTACAGGGCTCCTCTGAAGTCGACTGAGTGTCTCCTCCAGGAGAGGCAATACAAACTTCTGGACTTCCAGAGGAAAAGGAAGTTTCAGAAATACAAGCATTCTCAGACAACTGCTCCTCAGCGTCACTATGAAGCTCCATATCCACTGCAATGCCTCCACCAGTGAACAAGGAGCCTTCCAGAGCAGCACTTTGCATTTCTGGCACAATTAGCTCTTTTGCAGACTCAGAATCCTTCTCAGCTGTACCGCTGACAGTGTTTGTGGATGAAGCTGATCGTGCTGGTGATATGCAATCCTCCAGCTGATCTATCACAACTGACATTTCCTCCTGAGGGCATTCTGACTTCAACTCTACTTTAATTTCAATGTGAGATACAGTATCAGTTACATCATTCATCATGACACAGGACTCGGTGCTGTCTGCAAGCTGTACTGCCTCTGTTTCCTCATTTGTGCCAGCTGGACTTACAGATTCCTCAGAAAACTCATGTTCTGGCTTATGGTTCTCCTCCTGGCATTCACAAATACTTGTCTCGACCTCTTCAGCAATTTCCTCCTGAATTACTGATTCTTCAGGTATCAGGATATCCTCAGATTCTGCTGTTAGATCCTTGACAGGAACCTGTTCCATACTACAATGAGACGGACTATCATCTCTCTCTGGTAAAGGTTGAACTTTAGCACCTTTCTCCTCTTGATCCTCAAAGGTTGCTTGCTTAGAAGGACCAGGTGTGCCAGAAGATCTGCACAAAGAATTGCTTTCATCTTCATCATTGTTCTGCACTGCAGTGAGCTTCTTTGATTCTCCTCTTGACATTCCCAACCTAAAGAAAAGCAGAAATTAAAATAGGTATTTCCATCACATTAAGGATAAAGGAATAGGCTAACCTTTCTCACCCGTATTTTTTATTTCCAAAAAATACCTATTTTCAAGTTTACAATAGTGGCTTGCTTAAGTGGTGGCTAACTAATTTACAGACAGTTTTATGTATTTTGGAAACCTAACTACTGAGATTTCCTTACAAGTGTTAAAAGCCATTAATATTTTTAATATAAGTAACCTCTCTGTCTACATTCCTGTTTTGTTGTTGTTTTTTTATTTTTTAAATATCAGCAAAATATTGCAACACTGGTGCAGGATCCATTGCAGAAGAAATTCACAACTGCATCATCTCCTAGTGGGAACAGTTGTAAAGGAAATCTCTTTTTCCCTTCTTCACTTGCTTTTAGGGTCAACCTAGCCAACAATATGAAAGAAGTTTAACATTCTTAGAGAGCTATAAGATACATATTTACAATCTATGCATTCATTCTCAGGGATGAAGTGCAAAGGAACTGTGTATACTATGCATGCTTCTGAAGATATTCTTATCTTTGATCCTGAAAATACTAGTTTAAATAAAGTTTTATTACTTCAGCGGAACTAAAACATAAAAAAAACCCAAAAAACGAAAACAAAACTAAAGCCAAGAGATTAAAAAAAAGAAGAAAAGAAGCTTGTTTTAAAAAATGTATGTGCTCTGACATCCTCATTTCCTTCTAAGGCCAGCGGCAGTACAGATGCTGAGCACCTTTAGGAAGATTTTCCAAGCAGACTTTATGCCTCAGCAATTCCATAATAGTAGAAAATATACAAAAGCTTGGTGGGAGGCCTTAAAAGAAATTTCATGGTCTTAAGGATCTTCTAATCTACTAAACAGATCTCTGTTATCATTTAATCAGAAAATAAAGAATAAAATGGAAACAGGCAAATATAAAAGATATTCAGAAGCTATGGAAGCAAAATTGCTTGTCAGTGTGTAGCCAGAGGATACAGAGATACAAAGCCCTATTCAGATGAAAGTACAGAACACATAAAAAAACAAAATCTGTGGTTGTGCATTTTAAAAACACTGAACAGATGTATTACAGTGAGAGCTGTAAACCCAAGAAAAAAACCCCCAAACCAACCCAGCCTGGAACCGGCATCCCAAAAAGCACACTTAATTATTAGTATTGCCTACAACTAGACACTAATAATGAACAAAATCTCCCTTTGCCATCAATATGCTGAGGAAGGATCCTCTCGAGAGCAACATAGAGCAGCAAATTCACAATTCCCGCACTGAATGCATTTCAGAAGATGTGCCTTTGTTCTGTATAGACTTTAAGTTTCCCATATGGTCTAAGTTTAGGCTGTAAGCTTAGGTGAGTAAAGTTTAGTTTACCAGGGTTTTGGTGAGTAACTTCCTCTAAAATTCCTGGTGTTAAGGAGCCAAAGTTATCTCAGGAAAACAGGAAAGGAAAAAAAATCCACTCCATTACTGAAAACTGAATCAATGGTCTATTTTCTCTAGCTGGGTTACATCATGAAAAGATACTGCTTGATGGTTATCTTCATGGATTGAAAATCAGCAAAGGAATGAAGGACAGGGTAAAGGTGAATGAAACTGTCACACGGACACTACACAAATACACACATTTTTGTAACATTGAAGATAAAGAACTGTAAAGGAAATAAGATAAAGCAGATTAAGGCCAGCAGAACATGTACTGAATCTTAATAATTTTTTTCAATATTGGCAATTCTACTATGTTGAAGAAGAAACTGAAGAAAAAGGCTTTCTAAAGAAGGCTCAAGATCAGCATGTTTAACGCAATCTCAGATTGCAAAATAAACAGCTGATCTGTCTTCTTCCTTAGAGAAAAAGACATCCAAAGTTTGCAAAACAGCACAAAAATATGAGTGCAGCAGCAAGCAGATTTCAGTGAAAGTCCTAAGGACAGGATTCAACTGGTAAAGTAAGGGCACTCAGTCATCCAGTAAAAAAAAAAAACAAAAAGCTACTCAAGGATATATGAATGCTGATATCCTAGTGCTGTGATAAATAGTAAGGGGTGGGGGGTGGGGGGGGGGAAGAACCAAAGTAAGAAAAGGATTAAATCAGCAATAAAATTTGGAAGAATCCTACCCAAAATTAAAGCTTTGATCTACCTGATTGTACTATCCTGACATGTAACTCTCAAAAGTGAGAGAAGAGATAACATATTGACATAATAAAGTATAACCCTTGCAATCTTGGGGCAACAAGCCAGAAGAATGTGGATTTCTATCAAGATGCATCAGCTGATCCTAGATAAATGACTGCAAAGTAAGATTTTGTATTTTGATAAAAGTCAGAGAGGGGAAAAATAAATAAATATGAGGAAGTGGAAAAAGAACAAAAATGGATAGAAGCAAACTGCAACTGACAGTGCCACGATAAACAGCCTGGGTACCGAAAAGAGGAAGCAAAAGATGCAATGCTTAGAGCTAACAGGGAAAAAGCACTCTAAAGTCTTTGATTGCTATCAACTGGAGTGCAAAAAATGCTTACAGAGATTCTGCATCTATTAATAGTCCTTCCCTAAGTAGAAGGTGAAACTTGAATTTACTTATTGAATATTAGAAGATCAAATTCATTTAAGTCAGAGCAAAAATACTACTCTGTAACGTGAGCAAGTTAGCCTGCAAGACAGATTCATTTTGCAGACAGTGCATGTGAGAAACAGCTCGGGGAAGCTTACAAATTCTGCTAGTTCAGTCAAATCAACATGGTTGAAAAGAGACACAGCCCAACCATACTGAAAGCTAGTTTAAAAACCAAGGTGAAAAAAGGTAAGAGAATCACGGAGTCACAGCATGTCCTGAGTTGAAAAGGATCCACAAGATCACTGAGTCCAGCTCTTGCCCTGGCACAGGATGGCCCCATGAACCAACCCAAGGTGGAAGCTACAGCAAAAGCTACCGTTCACTGAGTAAACAATGAGGAAAAGTATTTAAGTCAGCAAAGTACATCTGCCTACGTAACATCCAAGCAGAAGAATGCAAGTGAAACAATGCAAGCAGGGGACAGGGCAGGGAGGACCAGATTCAATACTTCAGTCAAAATGGAAATGATGTGGAATATGACATTTTGCATAACAATGTTGATGTCAGAAACCTATGAAACCAAATGACATGTATCATCACAGACTGAGCAATTATCTGCCAAGCACCATGGTATCCAGCATTCAGCCAGCACAGCAGGACTGCTGGCTCTGCAGAATTATGAGCATCATTCTCTGTGCATGTGACAGCAATTTTTGACTGAAGAACTCCTGCGTTGCTGGTAATAAACTTCTACTTCTTGTGGAAGACCTTATACCTGTATCTTACACAGCCCTTTCCTCCATGAAAGGTTAGTCACCAACTCTTTTCTTGAGATGCATAATGAAAAGCCATTATTTTCTTCATCTGAAAACCTAACTAGTATTTTTTGATACTAAAAGGATCAACATTTGGACTAAACTGAAGTCTCAAAGCTGTTTATCTCAAAGCTGTTTACTAAGATATTAAGCACTTTACAATAAGACAGTCTGACACATTAAGAGCCTAGAATTTCCATTATATATAAAGATAAGGTGCTGTAGAAAAAATACACTGGGAGGAAAGCATCTAGCAATGGTGCACAAAATAAAATACTAAAATGGATTTTTCTATTTCTTGCCTCATTTTCACTACATTTTCCAGTGGTCCATGACAGCTGATTGTGAGAAGTAGTACTGTTACTGCAGAAGCATTTTAGTTAATCTTTAAGATAATCAGTAATATGGAGGGTTCCCTGTGCTCTGGATTTCTTAAGTGAAAAACATCTGACAGCAAAACTAAGACAACTTATGTAATGATGGTTCCCATTGAACAATTTTTCTGCTAGGTATGACATATACATTGGATTGAGTAGACAGTGAGATAAATTGAGAACTGACTGAATGGCAGATCCCAGTAGGGTGTAATCAAGCACAGGCTGTATTTGGAGGCCCATCCTTAGTGGTGTCCCTCAAGGTTCAATACTGGGCCTGATATTGTTTAACTTACTCATCAATGACTTGGGTGAAAGGGTAGATGCCTCCTAAGCAAGTTCACTGACAACACAAAGCTGGGACGAGTGGCCAATACACCAGAGCCTGTGCTCTGGTCAGCCCTTCAGAAGGACCCTGACAAGTGGGAGAGATGGGCAGGGTCCTGCATCTGGGGAGGAATAACTCAGGCACCAGCACAGGCTGGGGGCTGACCTACTGGGAAGCGGCTCTGCAGAGAAGGACCTGGGTTCCTGGTGGACAATGAGCTGTCCACGAGCCAGCAGTGCCCTTGTGGCCAAGACAGCCATGGGTATTCTGGAAGCATTACAAAGAGCATTCCAGCAGGCTGGGGAGGTGCTCCTGCCTCTCTGCTGCGCCCTGATGAGGCCACAGGTGGAGTGCTGTAGCCAGTTCTGGCTCCTTGGTACAAGAGAGACATGGAGCTTCCAGAGATGGTCCAGGGGAGGGCGACAAAGATGATGGAGGGGCTGGAGCATCTCTCTTAGGAGGACAGGCTGAGGGAGCTGGGCCTGTTCAGCCTCGAGAAGAGACAACTGAAAGGAGACGTCATCAATTTCTGTAAGTGCCTAAAGGGAGAGTGTCAAGAGGATGGGGCCAGGCTCTTCTTGGTGGCACCAGGCAATAGGACAAGAAGCAATGGGGAGAAACTGAGGCACAGGTAATTCCACCTGAATGTGAGGAAGAACTTCACTATGCAGTGACTAAGCACTGGAACGGATTGCCCAGAGAGTGTGGAGTCTCCCTCACTGGAAAGCAGCCTGAATGCAATCCTTTGCCATGTGCTCAAGGATGACCCTGTTTGAGCAGGAATCTTGGACCAGATGAGCAACTGTGGTCCCTTCCAACCTTACCATTCTGTAGTTCTGGGATATAATAATAATAATAATAATAATAATAATAATAATAATAATAACTACTTTAAAAAGAAAAAAATCATTAATTGTTAAATAGCTAGTTTATACTTTATAATAAATTCTTAGTATTTTTAAAAACAGAGATATAATTCTAAGTATTGATGAATTGGTTTTTAAAAATAATTTCTAAAAGGAAAATTCTTGGATTTTAAGAAGATGTGAATCTCCTAAAATTTTGTTTTTAATGAAATGAAAATAAACACCTAATCTTCTGTTGCTGAAGAATGCGATCCCTGTATCATCATCATCAATGAAATTTAGCTGACTCACCCCAGTTGTGCACCTGGAGTGATACTATATTTAATTTTAGTCAGTTAAAAGTGTTTATTTATTCTTTCCATCTCACTTCTAAAATTAAACTAGTCATTGTTTCTTTCATTTGTCTCTACTAATTTTTTCTATGTCATATATTCTTCTCAGGCCAATGGGACATCTCAGTCAAAAATCAAAAACTATTTGCTTTTAGTAACTTTGCAACTAGCTTAGAAAAAATAAAACAAATTAAAACATATTACAGAAATATTGCTACTGGTCTTCTCATCTGTAGAAGCTGTATTTATAGGTTGCAGGAGGGAGAAATTGCCCTAATGCTATATTTTAAAAGATAATTAAAAATATTCACATGCTTGTGTCTTAAGCTCTCTTTGGAATGAATTTTTATGGATGACTTATGACTCTTTAAAAATGCAATTGTAATGCAAGTGTAGACACACAACTATAATTCTACCCACAACTTCTTATATTGGGGAATGACTGCTCTTGATAACTGCTTTATTAAGTTTTACAGCATATGACCGTGCTATGTGAAGCATAGAATTATATTTTCATTTCCTCCTAAAAGAAAATATAAAAAAAATCCTTTTATTTGCTTCAGTACTTACTTTTCACCATAAAATCTTTCAAAGAATTTTTCTTTCCAAGGTTCTGTTTTCTTCTCCTTTTCAATCTCTTGTCTGATGCGCAACTGCATTTCTGGTGTAAATTCTCCTAAAAAACAAATACTAACATATTGAATAAAAGTTGTCAATTTAATATGGACAATTATAAATTGCAAATACAATGATGATGTACAGTAATTTCTGATACGATCATCCAACAATGCCAAATGAAATTAATGAAAACCAAAAGGGAAAGTGACATAGAAAGATTTTATTTACCATATACCATCAGTATTTCAAGGGTATATTGCCAGGGTTTAGTTGCATGCGTTCATGTTTCCAAGGCTGACAGTGATGAAAATACTTGGGTTTTTTTTTAACTGTCAAAATAAGCTGCCACAGCAAGCTGCAAAAATGTACTCTAAATTCAAAATGGAATCAGCAATTTCTCTTTTGCTGAATTACTGGTCTATTACAGTTTCTGTTCTGAAAGTATTTCTCAAATGTAGAAAAAAGAGACACTCTTCATAAAAACAATTAACCTTGGGCAGACCTGAGAGCAAGCAGAGAGTTACCTTCTGCCAGTCGCTGTTTCCACCCTTGCGCCGCGTACGCGAAGAACTCGTTATTTAGAGCGGAGCTACTGAGGCGCAAAACTCCATCGCTCCCCATCTAGAAAATAAGCCGTGGTAGCAGAAGACAGTGTCAGAAACAGTGCCAGCTAAGATCACATCCAAACGCAGTTTCAATTAGGGGAAATGGGGGAAGTGTAGGCAGTGGGAAGAACACAAAATGACTACTACTAAAACAGTATTTTCATGCTAGTCGTTACTGTAAATGGCAGTGAACCAATCCAGCATCAATGTGCTCTCTTCAGTCGTGTTACTGATGATAACTCAGTTTGCAACTGATTGATGTGCTTTAATCACAGCCCTGTCTTGAGACTATGTCTAGAGGCATTGTACGCATTGTACGCAAAATCAAGATCATTAATGTACTTGTGCATCTGCCTATAATATGGTACAAAACAAATTAATTAAATGGAATGAAGACAGTAACTTTGGTGTTTCTAAATAAACCTGATACTCATGTTAGCTAATAAGCTGTATTGGCCAAAGAGTGGATGACAGGCATTTCTTAACAAAAGAACTGATATAAACTCATCACTGAAACAGAAAACAGCTCTACTCATAATTTTATAGGCATCAAAAGTGAAACCCGTGGAAGAACATTAAAATTATTTGTATTTTCTACATCTGTCAAATATGCAATGATCAGACAACATTAAAAGTCTTAATCACAGTGTTTTCTACAATAATTTTTAAAAGCAATCTGACTATTGAGCTGTCTTTTACCACAAAACTTAGAGTATATTTTCAGGTTTGCGAGGATATTTCTGTTTCCAAAAGAATTCTAATAATTGAAAAAAGTAATTATATGAAACAAATTAGCAGTGGGTATCACCTCTAGCATAATAAATAGGCAGTAAAAAAAGTAGCAAATTAAAAAGAAAGGAAACAG
This sequence comes from Calcarius lapponicus, assembly GCA_039654755.1. Classification (NCBI taxonomy): domain Eukaryota; kingdom Metazoa; phylum Chordata; class Aves; order Passeriformes; family Fringillidae; genus Calcarius; species Calcarius lapponicus. Next base: position 110,774,362 of record CM077464.1, on the reverse strand, counting down.
CAGTAGAGGTAATGTTGCTAGAACAAGCATCTCACTATTTTACATCCTTCCAGGTAAGTAAGAGATAAATGTTTGACAATGCTATTTGTAATCTAGCAGTGAAATCCATCACGTTTTCCAGCATATTAGCAGATGATTTAGCTAAGTAATATCCCCTAGTTCTCAGTGTCTGTTTCAAGACAGAAAGACACAGGCATGCCAGAAACACTGAATGATATTTCGATGCAGTTACCTCATGGAGCTCTATATTTCACTGATAATAGAGGCCCTATTTCAAGAAGTCTTTGTTAATTTACTCATTGCCTAGCTGACATCCTGTCCCACAATTATCTCAGAGGAGTAAAGCAGAAAGATGTGAAGTAGTAGCCAGAGAAACAGCAGTTAGCATGGACTCTGATAAACAGGCATTGCTAAAGGCATTTGATTATAGTAAGAAAGTAATATGTGTGTGGTACAGAGTTCCTCACAGAATATGAACTTACAGAACTGCTGCCTGTGCTTTCCTGCTATTTGGCACTGTTTTGCCAACATGACATAGAGGTTGGGTTTAAGTGGGTTGGATATGTAACGTTTCTACGCATCTCATGATGTGGGTTATGGAACACATGCATATTAATTACAGGTAGGTTATGACTAATGCTGAAACTAGAGGAAAACTAGAAAGAAACAGTGTAACATGCAGCAGAAGCAGCAAGATGATAAAACCAGTGAGGTGAGAAAGGTGATAAAGAGCATGTACTTATAGTATAAATCAAACTACAATGACACTTTATCCTCTTCCTGCACAAATGTATTTTGCCAGAAATACTTAAATTGCACAATTAATACATTAAAGAGGGATTTTTAAATACCAGTCCCTCTTGCACCTGAACAAACAAACCAGTATAGGGTCAAAACCAGCACTTACACAATTTTCTAGAAAGGTGAGATGCATTGTCACAAAGAAAAGAATCACAACTTACTAAACAAACAACTCTTTGTTCCTCTGAGAAAGGTGTTGAAGCTACCTTAAGTTTCAACATAAAAGGAGATGAAATGGAAACACTCACTTGCCAACATATGTTCTACTCCAATCTTCATTAAAGATCTTTTTTTCGAAGCCTGGCAGTGTTTTGCAAAAAATAGTCATACAGACATTAAATTCTAATAATATTTAACCACATTTAACTGCAGGCTCAAAGGCATGGACATCCTGAAACTCCATGGCTCATCTGATGACAAACAGTGTAGCCACATCACCAGCCACATGAAAAGATCTCATAGGAAAGTAATGATTTGCGGACAATAACTTTCTGTTAAATGAGCAAAATTATCCAACTTATTCTAAGGTCACACCTCTATTAGATTTCATGCAAAGCTGGAATGTACCACAATAGGTGGAAAGAGATTGCCACTTGTCAGCAGCAATCCACTATCAGATTGCATTAAACATAATTTGAAACTGCAGCCAAGTGTGATTGAGCTATTTCACCAGACTGCATAAATGAAGAGCATTATAAAGACTGCCAAGTTATATTACCATGTGAATACAAGAAGAACAGTATTAGCTTCATTGTAACCCTGTGGTTGTAAGGACAGGAGAAAATCAAGCTTTGCAGGAAGAGTTACGCCACCTTTTATTTTTGTCGGCTAATATACTTCAGAAAAAAAGTGCCAAGTTTCTGGGTGCGAATTTCTTAACAAAATTTCAAAAAGAAACTGTGAACCCCAAGCTAAATGCTAGGAAAAGGTCTAAACAAATTCAAATGTGATCTAGTTCACCTGAGAAAAAAGCACAGGCTGGAACCTCAGAACAGAAAGCAAGTGTTAGCAAGGTCATGGGTAAAGGTCCTTAGTTCTTGTGGACCAGAAAAAATGCCAAGTAGTAAGTATCTGTAAAAGAAAAAAAAGGAAGGGGAAACAAACTCCCAAAATAATAGCAAAAAGGGAGAATTATTTGGTTACCTAAGAAGAAAAAATATTATAGGTCAACTAACAATGGAATAACAGTCCATTTGTAAACTGTATAAAAACCAGATGCATACTTCGCTGACCACTTTAGGCATGAACAGCAGCAGCTTACAAATATTGGGGAACTATGTCCACAAGACTGAAAAGATGATGTTAAAGATGCTTAGGTTAAGAAATGTAAGAACAACAAACTAAACATGAAGTCACTGACTGACTGCATGGTAGTCATTGCCACTGACCAACCGGCAGAGAAGAGCCTTTCCAGAGACCTGTGTTCACAGGTCTACATAATTTATGGAAGAATTATGTAGCTAGAACAACCAAAAATCTAAACACAAGAGTATCTAATGATACAGAATGTGGAAATGCACTAATTAATTAGAGAAGATTACAATGATCATTTTAACATGACATGAAAGAATAATTTCAGGCTTAAATATTGGAGAGGGATGTTTGAAAGTAGACATCATTATCTAGACTTGGTACACATATGTATACTAATGTTAAAAATGGAAGAAATAAAGAGTTGTGCAGACCCAGTGACTTCGCCCAGCTTGCTTAGGAATTTGAGATCAAAGAAAACATTTGCTGGGAATGGAACAGGAAGGATTTATTCAACCAGAAAAAGCTCAAAGAGAAAAGGATGAGGACAAAAACGGTAAAGAAACTCATAATGGCCAAAGAGATAAAGCAAATGAAACAGAAATTTTGAAAATGTTTTAGAAAGAATAAAGCACTACGCAGAAAGCAGATATTGCCACCCTAACTAAGTTAACAAAAAGTTCAATCGTTTAGCCATTTTCAGTTCATTTAAAGATTCCTACAGTGAAAAACAGTTTGAACAAGTTGGAACAGACAAAACCCAAGTAATTTTATGTCTAGTTGTTTTGAAGAAGTCCCTCAGAAACAACAAAACTAAAAAAGATGTTTTATGCTTTTTCTCAATACCCATGTCATGTGAAATCAGGCTAACATCTTTTATGCTTTGGTAAACTTTGAAGGACTAAGAGGTCATCCTTTTATAATGTTAGCTAACAACCTCCACTGAAATATTTTCTTACTTCACTCGGAGAATGCATTTTCACCTGAATCAACAAGTTAAAGTGGAAATTTTGAAGCCATGGAGTGTATTCACTTCTCTAAGCTCTCGTGATAGAGACAGCACAATTAACCACCAGCTTTAAATTAGAATTTGGAGAAACACGCCAATAAAGCAGTTCTTAAATACACTGTTAATTTTTATAGTATTTAAAAAATGCTGTCCAACAGAGACAGTGTGTTAATGAGCTGGAACAACAAACATTTCTTGGAAAATTTATGTTTCATTCTGTTGGGCTTTAAATTTCTGGTTTTTCTGATTAAGCACAATGCTAGAATTATGTTTTCTAATTAATACTTTCATGCAGAAATCACAATGGCTTTTGAAAGTTCCTCTTTTTATTGAAAGCAAACAAAAACCACCCCAAAACATATCTGTTAAAACCCAGCATCATTTTGCATTACAAAGCAAATGTCAAACACTCTTATCAGAATGAACTGAGTAACCTTTCTAGAACAACTACTTCAATTATTTTCCTCCAAATTCCACTGAAAATTCTCTTCTGAAAATAAGGCAGGGGTTATCTTTTTTGCTCAACCTGAAGATGCACATTGGTGTTTAGTAAGTATACAGCAATTACTGCGTAAGTGTATACTGGTAGGTTATCTGATTTTGGCTAGAAAGACAAGGAATTAGTCAATCTATTATTTCTGTATCTCTTTCAAATTACTGAAAATTCTTCTAGTGTGTTTATAAAATTTCCAATGATCCACTGTACACAGTTCTTGTGTGGTATACTGTACTTCTTACATGGAAGCTTATGTGTGAATACCATGCCCTTTGACTAGAATCATAGAATAGTTCGAATTAGAAGGGACCTTTTAAAGGTCATCTAGTCCAACCCCTCTGCAATAAGCAGTGAACTGTCAGAGGGACACATTCATCATCAGGTGTCTCAGGGCCTCATCCAAACTGACCTTGAAAGTTTCCAGCATGAGGCACCTACCACCTCCATGGGCAACCTGTTCCATGTTTCTTCATAAAAACCTTTCTTCTTTATATCTAATCTGAATCAACCCTCCTCTAGTTTAAAACCATTACCCCTCAGTCCCACAGCAACAAGTCCTACAAAGAAGTTTTCCCCCATCTTTTTCACAGGCCCAGCCATCCCAGTTCTCTCAGCCTTACAACAGAAATACCAAACAAAACCAAAACCAACCAACCAAAAATACAAATACAAAAGCAATCAAAAAATCAGCAAAGAAAATGAATATTTATCTAAATGAAGGGTCCAGTACCACTAATTTTTTATACCCTTTCTAAAAATTGCTACTAACTCTGTATTTTATCTGGGGGAACAATCCTATAATTCACATATTTTCCCAAAGGTATGTAAAAGTAATTATCTACACAAGACAGAAGATATGAGAAAATATATTTTGATGCTTTTGCATGAAAGATTCCAAAATATTAGAAATGAAAAATTTAGGAGCATTTCTATCACACACAGGAAACATAACATTTTATTTACGTGTGCAAAGAGACACTGCTGTTTTGTAATGTGAATTTGTAACAAATTTGGTTCTCTAGCACTGGGCACCAGCATTTCACTGACCTGTGACTACTGTACAGTGCAGGAGGAGCATCTGAAGATACAGCAACTTTAGTGACTGACATTCTGTCTGAAGGCAGACACTTTAGAGAGCTTTATGCTCAAGTATTGACTTGACCTACATCATCTGAAATGAGGGACTGAGGACAACAGAGACTGTGTGATGAGCCTCAGGAAGGTGTTGGTAGGTATGATACCTGCAAAACCTACCCTTTTCACTGTTCATGATGTCCCTCCACCTGCACCCTAAGAATATCCACACATTAGATTGAGTGGATCAGAAGTCACAAGGTGGCTGTAGGAATCATCATGGAACCTAGGGATGGATCTGTTGATATTTTTATCAGCAGTGATAGACATATACTGATAATGAAGTGGTGGTTTAATAGATGCTAAAGGCAGAATGGCTTTGTCGTCTTCAACACATGGTGATGCCCCAAGAATGTTTAGAGATATGGCAATAAGTAAGCAGTGACTGAAAACAGTCCTTGTAGAGAAAAGGAACATGCCCTATAGACAGACTTGCTTGTTTCTTCAGAATCTGAATGCTGTATTTATATAATATGGGCAAATCAAATTCAAATAAATCCTGTTCTGTGATCCACTGCCAAAATAAATTTATTTATAAAAGGAGGGGTTAAAGAAGAGGATAATGTGATGGAAGTGGTACATTTATTTCAGTCTTTGATGGTTGAACACTAGTGCAAGAACTGCAAATGGTATGTAGGAGGACTTGGAAGATTTAGCTGACAATTGACATTTTTGACTTAAGTGGCAAAATGATGATCTGATAATTCATGACTGATAGTAATATAAAAGATTAGGCTTGTTTGTGAAAAAAGAAGAAAAGAAAGAAATTACAAAAGAATTTTAAAAATATGATTTAAGGAGGCATTCTTCCCTAAATGCAGAATTAGTTGGAAGAATCCTGAAGAACATGGTGCTAGTGAAAAAGGAGTTAAAAAAAAACTGTCACAGTTCTTTAAATAAACAATGCTGACCACATGGAGTGCAAAGCCTCCTGCAAAGGAGTAATGGGGATTGTACAATAAGACCACATTGTCTTACTTAGGATCTCACTGTTGACTTCACAGCATGTAGAGAATGGAAACAAGGTCAACTTACTAAGGAAGAATACCACAGCAGAACATGGTATTATAATGGGCCAAAATTAGACACAGTTGGAAAGGGACACGTCAAACTCCAGAAGAAATAATTGTGTAAGTACATTAAAAGCAAGAAGAGGATGAAAGAAAAAGTACACTGTGCAACACTGGGGGAATACTAGAGGAATACAGAGACAAAGCTGATGTTAAAACTTCCTCTTTTTTTTGCATGAATCTTCACCACAAATCTACTGGGTTGAGGTGCTTAATACAATTAATTCCAGCAACAAAAGGCAAAAGGGTCAGAACTGATCTTGAATAGGCAAGGAGCTCAACAAATATTACTTAAATGCATTCAAATGATCTGGGCTTGATAGTGTAGCCTGTTAAATGTCCAGATATTGATCTATTTCAGAACTGTTAAAAGATGAATTTTGGAGAAAATATGAGTACAAATACAAATTTATACATGCAAGTTACACATATATAGCACCATGTATCATCTCTGTCTAAAGAAGGGAATAGGAACAGCTGAGGACTTACAGACTTAGCCAGCTTCAGAACTCCATGGCATATGCACAGACAACCCATTCTTTTTTGTGATACTCTAGGCTGTCCTAAGATACTGATGTGGACACATTCTGAGCAGACACAGCCCAGACTCTACGGGACTTAAAACATTTTGAAGAAGTTAGCTGCTAGCCTCTCAGTCGACCCAAGAAAACCTGTGTTTAAATACTTTGCTTCTTCCCTCTGTCTTCATGCTTCAGAAAATATGTGCAATGCTTAAGGCACAAAATAGAATCATAGGATCATTTAGGCTGGAAAAGACCTGTAACACCATTGAGTCCAACCATTAACCCAGCACTGCCAAGCCCAGCAATAACCCATGTAAGGTATCACACCATACACAACTGCCTGAAAATTAACCAGGAGCTGAGCAACAGCCAATGTAGATTTGTCAAGAGTAGGTTACCTCAGATCAGTCTATTTTCTCTCTGACAGCATAAATGGCCTTGTTATAGAAGAGAAGCAGCACAAGTTGTGTATCTTGATCGTAACAATGCAGTATTGCTTAACATTTTTTCAAGCAATGCCAGGATATATAAATTGCAATTAGGTCATCAAAGAACTACTCAGAACTCTTTACTTAGGGAACTATTGCTTATTTATTATCAACTGGGAGTCTGTGTATTCAGAGGCATGATAAAAAGATGGAAATAATTTGAAAATACTACCAGTCAGAGAGCATGTACAGAGAGCATCAGAATTCTTTTGATGGTTTTGTGAATTACTTTGGAAACCACAGGGATAAGCAGGGCATTGCAATAGTGGCAAATGCAAAGTCTGACACTCTTGTATAACACAGAATGAGAGAAATGCAAAATGAGGAAATTAAGTGGCTATGCAATGGTTCTGTAGAAAAGTATTTGTATTGATGGACTGTTCACAAACGGAATATAAGTCAACTTTGCAATTGCAAAGAAGGTGAGCACAACAGTCTAAGTTAGAAACAGGAGTACTGTGCAAAAGCAGAGACATTACTTTTGCTCTCCTTGGTGTTACTTACCAGCTGAGCTGGAGCAATTCTTTCAATTCTGACTGATGCAACTCAGAACCCGTACAAAATGCAAAGGAGTTAATGAGGCTAAGAATAGACTTAAGGCCCTAGGTCTAAAAAGACTGCATTATTATGGGCTGTTTCTCAAGAAAAAGAAACAGGAACACAGCAATCTCCACACTCTACACGTAGATGCCAAAAAGAGCAAAGAGTACAGTCAGAACTGCAATAAGAGAGATTCAGATCAGACCCTGAGGAAAAAGCTTTCTATCAGTGAAAACAATGAAGCACTAGATTTCCTTGGGAGAGGCTGTGAATTATCCACCAATGAACAGCCAAACAAAGTTTTGGCCAATATAAAAGAAAAGCAGATGTTAATTTTGCCTTAGTGTAAAGAAGATACATTTTCCTTTTTTGCCATTTTTTCTATGTGAAGATGGTGTAACAAATTGCCATCTATTACAACACCATTAAAAAGAAAACTAAAAGTGCTTTTTGTATATATTTAACTTTTGACCAATTGCCAGCCTCCAATTTCAAAGAAAGGTGCTTAGGAGTCAGTCCTTGCATTCTGGCTTCCAGGCTTCTACCTCTTCATGCCCTTCCAGTGGAGTCACTCCATGCAGTCTAACATAACTGACCACAGCTCGTGTTTTGTATCTGGAAGAGCCCCTCATTTGGACAGAGTGACCTTTGGAAACACTGTGATTTCATAAGATAATGGCTTAGCTTGCTGGCATGCAATTAAAACCTTAGACTACACTCAGGTTCTGGAACCATCATTATCAAACACAAACCCATTGTATCTGTTACCAGTTATGCTTCATGATGGCTGGAAGGCCCCTTACTTATTCATCAACAACTTTTTTACTAGCAGTTGATAGCTTGAGCCATGTTAAAAGTCAAGGTAGATACCTTCTTCCTTGAGGCTGAGTGTGACAACCCTGTGGAAGAGATTTCTCATTAAGCCCAAGAGACAGAATTTCTCATTGGGAAATACTGAATGGCTGCAGAGACTAGGATCACAAGGCCATATACTTTGTCCATACTGATATTTTAGTATGAGGTACTACAAAGTAAAACAGAACTTATTACTATGTGTGCTCCTGTTAGTCTCTGGACTGCTCATGTTCTGACTGACACATTCTTCAGAAACTAACAAGATCTGCTTGCACTTATAAAAGCCTAAATTCTTTACAAGAATACAAAACAATCATTATCCTGTTCACTAATTTGGCTAATGACCTGGGCACCAATTATGTCAAGGAGTTATCCACAGCTAGAGCTCTCCTTGTGAAAAAATACATGGCCATTATAAAACTTAACTTCTATCCATCTGCAAAATACTTTGAAGTGAACTTGCATGTATTTCTAGTATGAATATAATTGAGTAAGTTTCTCCCTTTCCTACAGAATACTGCTGACTGTTCAAGTATGCCATTACCTATCTAAAAGTCATTTTTCCACTTATACAACTACTATTCAAAATAGATTGTGATAAATGGGACCAAACTAAAAGCATGCTCTAACAGTTGGCAAGTCTATAATAGAGAGTGAGTGTGAATACACTTGGGTCAAAAGGAAGAGCAGCTGTAGCTGTCACAAAAAATCTGCAAGTTCTGTTAAACAATGGCTGCATTTCTGATGGTAATGTTTCTGCTACACAACTCAGTGCTAAGCAAAGATGTTGTCTTTTTCAGCATTTAGTCATATCTGAGTGGTACCATATGGTAACAAATATCAGATCAAAGCAGAGGTTGAACTAACCTTGATTATTGTAAGGAACAGATCATGGAGATAAAGCCTGTGAAAGACCATATAATAGCCAGTTACTAGGAAAGCTGTCAAATAAAAGTTTTTTTATTTCTATTTAGTTTAGCTGGCATAAGACTGAAAAAGGAAATTTTAATGTCCATAAATATTTCAGTTTGTTTGATATAACTGTGGCTACTACTCATATATATGCATCCACCATCTATTTATATCAGTTGAACTGTGGCAGCAATCAATACTAACTTTTAGTAAGCAACTTTTAGTATGGGTTAGTTGTCTATTGTATGAAATACAGCAGTTAATTGTATTACATTTGATGCTTTTCACTTTTAATTTTGTTCTGGTAGATTAAAAAGCTCATGTCCAGTAATTTTTCTTTAGACATTTTTATGGCTCATGCAAATTTTAGTGCCCTCCTCTGGGTTCTTTCCACAGCTTCTGAGCTGAACTGGCCTGGCTTAATATTGAAGATGATGACTTAATAGTATTTATTTAATGAAAAGGGTATTTTGTTTAATGCAGTCTCCCTGGTGTTCTTGTTGCTTAAAGGTTAACTGAACAGATGTTTCTGCTGAGCTGTCCATAATCATGATCATATTTTCTTTTCAAATTTGATTTAGAAACTAGAAATGGAATAACCCACATAATTTCCAGTACCAAACAGTAAATCCCGCAGTAAATCAAAGAATGGTTTAGATTAGAAGGGGCCTTAAAAGATCACCAAGTTCCAACCCCCTGCCATGGCCTGAGACACCTTCCACTAGGCCAGGTTGCACAAAACCCCATCCACAGGCAGTACCTATACATGTGATAGATAACCTATCAAGTTAAGGCACAAGCTTTTCATTCATCTGCCAGACCTGAGAGAATGGCATTGAAAGTATTAACATATTTGTGCTATTGAACTATAATGGCATGCTTCAGATGGAAATAAAAATCAATTATTTTTTAGTATGTCTGAGGATGGGGAACTTACAACCTCTCTAGGCAGCCTCTGTTTTACTTCATGTTTTACTTCATGTCCATATGAAAGCGCCTGCCTTTTGGTTTGTACCTACTGCCTCCGCTAGTGCCATATCCTTTTATACAAACTGATAAAACTGCCCCTGGCCCTTCTCTTATCTAGGCAAAGTCCTAGAACTCGACAAGGTACTCTAGGTGTGGCCTTATGAGTGCTGAGTTAGATGGGATGGTCTGTTAAACTCACATCACAAAGGCATTCATGCCACTGAATGGAATTCATGCCTCTTCTCTGACCCTGACCCCTAAAATCTGAACCAGACTGTAATCCACCCTATAGAAGAGGTCTATACACATGCTGATCCCCTTGAGGGCAACAACCACTTCCCTTTTCTTCTCTGCCTGTCTTTTGTTTCAAGAGAAGCAAAAGCTTGTCAAGAGTTCTGATATACATAAAAAAAAGGAAAGAGAAGCATGCAGAGAAAGGCACGGTGGAATACTTGGAGAGAAGCAGAAAAAAGGAGGGGAGTGAATAGCTAAGGAGTCAGTAATTATACAAAACATTGATCACTTCAGGTCTTGAGGACATAGATGGTAGGAATGTGAAAGAAGTAATCCAGCTGAAGATGCAGAGCATTAAAAAAAATAGACAAGCCTTGCAAAAACCCACAGACACAATGGGACAGCAATTGTTTCTTTGCCTGAAGACAGGGAACACTCAGTGGCTCATCTCAAACATAAAAATGCACAAATTTACACAGTGTCATGGCTGATGAAAAATCTATCCTTTCTTAAACCAGTTACCATGTATTTAAAACCAACAGAGGAGGAGTTTCTGAGTAAGAAGTATATAAACAGGAATATAAGGGAAATACTTCTGACAAGATGCAATTACCAGGGCTTTTTGCTGTTGTGACCACAAAACATCTACAGTAACACTGAGAGATATGTGAATGGTAAGAGATACATCCAACACTACATACATACATAAATACAGCAGACAGAAATACATGGTCTGACTCAAATGCTGCTGAAAGAACAACAAAGTCAGCCACCACAAATTCAGGTCTGGGGAGGTGACATGCACAGGTAGCAACTCATTGCTGAGGTATATCATCAATTCTGATATACCTCAGCTTGGGTGTGCATGTTCACTCTGCATAAGCTCTTTTTCATGGTTCTCACCTCTTCACAGTAAAGGGTAACATGACCCAGATTATGGCTAATTTTCTTTAGCTCTGATTATGAAGTTATCAAGTCTTATAAGAAAAGCTCTTTGTCATTTCTACCTGATCACTGACATAACATGAACAGTCTGCCTTCAAATACAAAATGAAAAGACAGATTTTTAAGACAGATGGTGAAAGTGATTCTGAGTATTACTTTAGTCATATAAAAATAACCAGATTAAACTGAGAAGTAAAACATCAAAGGATGAAAAAGAAAATATCTACTACTATAGGAATAATTGCTTCAGACATGAGGAGAAAAGCAAGAAGCATCTTTTAGAGAAAGAAACAAAGACCTTTTCCATCTTCACTAAAGTGGGAAATATGCCGAGTAGGACTGAAGAATTGCAAACATATGTTTTCAAAATGAAATGTGACTTGTTAATTTAGACCTTGTCTAAATCAAGAAGACAAGTGGGATAGCTATATTCATTCCAATACACTGTAGTGTCAAAAAAGACAATAGAATCCAATCTGTTTGAGCTCAGATGCAAGAAATTAGATGAAGAATTTTAGGTGAGTAATAAATCTGGCAAAATGAAAAGATAAGGCGTGTTTTAAAATGAAACAAAACCTATGCAAAATAGAAAAAACTAGAACATGCAGCAAACAGTACCATCTAACTGCATTCAAATTCTTGAAGAAACAATTAAACCCCCTTTTTTCTAATACATAGTTCACATAATTTGTGAACCCAAGCATGTCAAACACACAGAAAAAACCAAGTATTTATAAAGGTGCTAGAAAAGGCATATAAGCCTGGGGGAAAAATAGGCAGAAAAGCATATATGGATTGTGATCAAGGCAAGCATGTATGGAACTTGTTTAAGGAAAGATGACTAAAGACTCTGAGAAAGTTAAACATTATTGAATTATCCAAGAATGTTCATATTTTGTGGAGAGTCCAGGAAAAGGGATATAAACAATCAGGGTCTATTCACTTAGCCTTTAATAATAAAATTATAGACATATACCTTTGAGAAGCAGAAGGTGAGGGGAAGTTTAGATGTAAGCATCTAAAATTAGTCAGTCATTTTCGATGACTGTCAAAAATGAAAATCCTGCATCCAGTCCCTTTTCTTTAGGCATTAGAAAATACTGCTTTTCTATGCAAAAAAATGGCTGCATGTCCTTAACACAAGAGAGAACTAAATGAAATCTGAAATTAGATAATTCAAAGGATAGTAATGTTCTGAAATAATTAGGAAAAAGTCTCAACATTTTTTTCCCCTTTTGTATTTAAGCCAAACAAATATATTGCAAAAGGGTGAGGGGAGGGAAAGGTGAGGGGAGAAGCAGAGAGAGACTGTGGGAGTAAAGGTGAAGAGGAGAAGAGTGCTGCAGAAGCACGGATGGATCACTTCTGCTTGCTCTTCCTTTTGCTGCACCTGCATCTAACCTCCTGCTTCAAGTCCTCAAATGTCTTCAGATTCAGAATGGAAAGGAATGTTCTGTTCTCCATCTAATTCCTGTGCAGCCCTACAGTGGCAACACTGGAGGCACTGCAGACCAACTCATATCACTCGATCATCAGCGCTTTGCAAGGGAGGCGCAGTTGGAACACTGCACACTGCAGTACTGCAGAGCATCCTCAACAGCTACATGACTTGCAGCATACCAGTCTCCTGTGCCCATATACATTACCACTTATGTCCACACATTAGTTATACTACCATAACATAGCTCCTAGCACAGTCTTTTAAAAAGGCACTTATGTGAGGCACCTACTTTCCCACTGGAAGGGGGGTGCTTTATCAGTTCTCTTTTTAAAGTACTAATAATTCTGTCAAATGTAAATGAAACTTGTATTGCATACGAAATCCTCTTTTTTTTTTTAAGCCCTAACAGCTGTGCACTGTACTTTAGAAAACTTGCTTGAAGGGAACAAGAGGGGAACAAAAGCTTCACCAGTCTGCATCAGAAGAACAACCTTGAGTGAAGGGCCCCTCACACATCAGAAGGACTTATGGAAAAGGATGCCGTAGAGATAGCTGTGGATCTTGTAATTTTTAGCTTTCAGGGGGCACAGCATCATTGCTGCATAAGGACAGAGGGTCCACTGGGTGTAGTAATCTGTCTGAAAACCCTTGGCTAGCTCAGCTCAGGAATCAGACCCAGATTTTTAAGGAAAAGTCAGCTTAAATCTTTGGAATTTATTCATCTATCTAGTCTGTAAGATACCTGCATTAAAACTACCCCAATAGAGCTGTAGAAATAAGGCACATTACAACAACACCATGCTGTCCACATCATCCAGTAAAACTGAAGAAAAAATGTCAACTAAAGGGAGAAATGTGTCATAAAATGACCTTCAATTACTGCACACACAGGGGTGCCAATTTAACAGCTTTTTAAATCTGCTTAGGTGCAGATGACATATGTTACATTTAACCTTCAATTGCAAATGTTCTCTGAACTAAATGCTTTTGTCATAACCCTAAAACTATTTCAGTGGAAAACTCAAACATTTACAGGAACATAACAATAAATATTTGAAAGCTACTGATTGATAGAGAATGGAAAAGTAAAAAGCTAAAAGATTGTAGTATAAGCAAAAAAGGCAGCAAAGTAAGATTAAAGTAACCATTTAACTATCGCTACACAATAATTCCATGGAGAGAAACATAAAATAAAGCTGGAAGCAAATAATACAGGCAGCACTAATTTCTGCAGTTGGTCTTTTTATAAATTAAATTCTGCAAAATACCAATGGCACATATAATCCTCAAGCACTGATGAAGTTAATAAAACAAGCAGGGAGATAGTTACATTGCTACAAAAAACAAATTGTGAAAATCAAGCTTCACTCACTCTCTTCTAATAAAATACTAATATACAGTAAGGTACCTACTAAATACTAAGTGTTCAGAATGTCAGATACCAGACTTCTCTTCTTGCCTTTTACAAGTGAAATAGTATTTTGTATTATTCATTACCCTCTCTCCACCACAGAATTTGAACTGATGTGCTTGGGAGTAGGAGTAATTTGTGCACATCAAAACCAATGGTTACCTTTTGCTATCATTGCTCAAATTGTAGGAACAGATATTAAGCTGATTCATACTGCATGAAAACAAAGGTTTGAATTGGAATTCTGTAGATAACCTTCCCCAAAATTACTTATTATTTTCAAAGGAACAGAGTAAATCACTAGCTGACATCTCCCTGTGCCTTTTCTCAATGCAAGGGGAGAAGGAATCTTTACAAGGTGACAGATTCAAACTGCACCAACCTAAAATGAACAGGCCAAGACAGAAACACAGAACCTGCACTGACCTTAAAATAAAAGGATGCTGTGATGTGATTGCATATCAATACTAGCACTCACACAGGAGACAATAATTATTTTGGGATTCACTGATTTAGAAATTAGAAGAGAATAAGGTGGGTTTTGACCCATTTTAGAATCCTTTGATTTGTACATCATGTTTTTCTTTTCAATAGACTGACCTGCTACAAACCTGAAATATTCACAGGACCTTCTGCAATACTACACACCTTAAGTTATTCCTTAAGAATACCGAAGTTTTAAATTTAAATAACTAACTTGACTATCTATGAACTGCAGATAAAAAATAGATAATTGCTAAATTTTTTTCATTAAACAAGTAAAGCTGAGACAAGATGTAACTATTACTGTGATTTCTTCTACTGTTTTAAATGCTCTTCCAGAACAGATTTGGTCTGATAAAATGGGAGTGCCACCTAACACACGTGTCTGAGGAGGCTTTGAAGTTTGTAGGAAGAAATTCACATCCTATGTGAAAGGGCAGGGCAGGTGCAAATCACAAGACTCAAAAGAGCCCAGTATTGCCAGAAGAGAAAATGCAAGACAGATTTAAATTCTCAAAGATCAGAAAGGTGTTAAGCAGTCATAGAGTCTGGAAAGACACACCTTTTTTTTCAGAGCACTCAGGAGAGAATGTTTTGTTTAACTCTCTAAGGATTAGTAAAATCACTTCAGCTTTCTGCTACTCTTCAGATAATGCTACACTTCTTTTTGGAAGCTAAGTAGGTGGGTGTGTTTACCTTCCTTTTGCCCATTCTTCCATGTTAAGAGCAGGAATTTGACTTCCCAGGAGCACCAAGAAGGAAAGCTTGTGTAGACACAACATTGCCAACTGCCATTCATTTTCAGCAACCTGTTGTACAGACCTGTTACCCATCCTTGCACAGTATACATTGTTTAATTAATATTTGAAGACTCACTGATGCCACACAGCAATCTAGATTGACAGAGAAACTTCCTGCTTTGAAGGTATTTGCTGAGAGGTGGTCAAGTAGGCTTCTGTTACATGCCATGATCAGCTTGATGTATCAATGTCAGAAGTAGGTATTTGATGAAAAATCCATTGTTCTTTAGCTGTAGAATGTTCTAATTAGAGCTGTAAAGCAAAATACTTTGCTGGAATTTGTGATAACTGAAATCTCTTGTGCAGAGACTTTTCTTTCCATACAGTTTCTATACCTGCATGTTTTCTGTATTTCCAGCTCAGCCATGTGGGTCTCCCAGGGAATCACCCAACAGGCTTCTGTATCAGCTCAGATTCAAGGATTTTGAGTCTTTGAATCTGTACAGATTAATGAGGACTGAAAATCTGGATGTTCAAATTTCAGTCATGAGGTTCCTGGTATGCAGTGATGCAAGATTTTGGAGCAGTCTGCTAAACAGACAAGTCTGGGACATGGCTGCTTCTCAGGTACTGACCTGTGGTGACCAGGACACGAGGGAATGGCCTGAAGTCATATCAGGGGAGGTTTAGGTTGGATATTAGGAAAAGGTTCTTCACCCAGAGGGTGTTTGGGCACAGGAACAGGCTCCCCAGGGAAGTGGTCACAGCACCAAGCCTGACAGAGCTCAAGAAGCATTTGGACAATGCATATGGATTGATTCTTGGGGCTGTCCTATGCAGAGTGAGAAGCTTGACTGGATGATCCTCATGGGTCCCTTCCAACTCAGGACATTCTTTGTTTCTATGATTTGAACAATGTCTATTTATTCCCTCTGACCCCAAATCAAAACAAAATACTTGATAAAATGCATCTACCATAACTGCCAACTTGCTCCAACTTCTTTTACAGGCATTTTTAATACAGAAAATTACACAAAGGCCTCATTGCTACTGAAATAGGATTTAAACTAATATGCAAGCTGAAATCAATTTAAATTGCAATTATAACTCATGATACAATTTATCTTTCCCCAAGGGGAAAAAAAACCAATAACCCTATTCTTCCACTTCATCAAAAATCTAGCTGGAGTAGGGACAACATGAACATCAGAAGAATAGTTCTTGACTTCTTCCATTCTGGGACAACTTTCCTAAGGCTTTCTGTTCCATGGGCTCCATTAGCTGCCTGATACCAATCACAACACTTGAAAATGAAAAAAAAAGATCAGAAAACACATCCCAACAAGCTCCTAACTTGTCCCTGAACTTTTCTTGAACACATTAGACTAACCAAGGTTGAGACAGAAGTAATTTATTTATAATAAACACTTGCACACAAAAACCCAGAAAACCTCAACTCCCTTAACTAATGGTTTCTAAAAATGCTTATTCAAAGTGACACATGCATGACAAGTTTTGGCTGAGTACGATTTAAGGAGGAGGAGTTATACCACCCAGAAAAATGGCGTTTATGACAGAAATGACAAAGAATCATTCATCATGGGGTTTTTCTATGTGAAGCAGTAATAAAGCCTAAATGAAACTGCACTTCATTAGTAATTTATTTCACAGATCACTATATATACACAAATAGCATAACTCTATTACATTTTTATAGTGCCATTTATTACAGTACTTCACATACTATATTCACATGGCAAGACAGAAATGCAGCTTTCTCTGGGGAAGACAACAGCAGCCAACTGCAGAGCAGCACACAGGGAGGAAATAATTCTGAGCCAGAAGAGCAAAATAAGAATTTTCAGATGAATCAAGGAAAGGCCAATATAAAACAATAAAACTGAACCCCAAGAGATGTGCAGCTAACTCAAAGAATAGTATAGCTTGCCTAATGCCCCATTTGATTTAGAAAGTAGAAATAAAAGAGGAAAACTGAATACTCTTGCCTTGTTCAGTCAGAGTGACCAACAGTAAACACTCCCACCAGAACTCCCTGGCTAAAATTCTCTATCCTTTTATTTGATCCTTGAGCACTACATTGGAATTTGCCACTTGCCACAGGAAGGAAAAGAACCTTAGTTCAATTGCTTTCATCAGTCTGTATCTGGGATGCCACACTTCAGGCATAGCTGAGGACATATTCTCAGATATCAAGAAAAGAGATGCATTCCTTTCTCTGCCAAGACTTCTGCAAGTGAGGGTTCAGGGCTATTCCACTCTCCACCTGAAAATAATTTTCCAACTTTCACACTTAGAGGCCAGACATTTCCATTAAACTTCCAGAGATGACTGGTGACTCCTGCCTTCCAAATGCAGGTGAAAACCTGGGATGCTACACAAACCCACAGAATGCTGTGAGAAGATGACAGACAGAAGGACACCTGCAAATGTCTCATCACAACATTTGCTTGTGAAGTAACAGTGTCCAATCATGCAGTGTTGAGCCTCTGAAATAACATATTATATGCATTATGTGAATGGTTTTTGAAATAAAAATGAAAAAAATGCACTGCTTTTAACTAGCGAGGCATGTTTAAATTCAAAAAATATTCTCTTGATTTTCTTGCCAAAAAACTCTGCTGTAAGAACACTGATAAGAAGGTAAGTGGCTTGTCAGTTGTAGATACTCCATTTTTAAAAATAAATTTTAAAGTAAAAAACTTCTAAATAAAGACCCCATACTTGAAATGTAGTTTATAAACATTGGGTCTTTTATGGTTGGAGAGGAAACATGATTTTACCTAGTACATTTTTTTAATCTTTTCTGATGAATTAACTAGAAAGAGAACAAAAAAATCAAAACTATCAGAAAAATATTTGCTGGACACTAAGTTAAAATCTGTTTGACAGCAGGGAAAAACGTTTCTTATGACTTGTCAATACTTCCTTTGCATTGTGGGAGCTTGAAAATAAATACATTTATATAGTTTCTCCTATGGATCTTGTTCTGATGTTCTTTCTCAAGCATTCTGTTATTAAATACAGAATTGTGGTCCAAAACCTACAGTATCTAATTTGATAAGAAGCTGAGTAAATGTACATCAATACAATTTTTTTTCTCTTTTTGTGTCACATTGCACTTCTCCCTGCTTTAGTGGTAGACTACTAACAGTTTAAAACCTGCAATACTGAAATGAAATACTGATTTAAGGTGTAGGTTTTAATTACTCATTTAAGTGATCAACATTCTCTAGTTACTATATTAAAAGAGGGGTACTGACCGTCTGCAAAAAATATAATGCCCTATTTGTGTAAGTTAATGAGTCTGAATTAAGTGCATGAGTATTCCCCATTGAAACTGGTAAGACTGTTTGAATCCCTAAGTGAGGCAAGTAAGTAAATGAAATCTCTTATCTATTTTAACTACTAGACATGCTAGAAAGACTTTTTTTTCTCTCTCTCTAAGAAACCCTGCAATCTGACCAACAAATGCAGGAAGGACCAGACATTGTAGGAAAGATCACAAAACTGAAATTTTATTTCCAGCCTGTTTCTCTCCAAATCATTCTCTCAACAGATCTGAGCACACAGCCA
This sequence comes from Calcarius lapponicus, assembly GCA_039654755.1. Classification (NCBI taxonomy): domain Eukaryota; kingdom Metazoa; phylum Chordata; class Aves; order Passeriformes; family Fringillidae; genus Calcarius; species Calcarius lapponicus. The sequence continues at coordinate 110,755,465 of CM077464.1, read as the reverse complement.
TAAGCTCTGGAGAAGATATTCCTTATAAAAGGTGTGAATATGTGGATTCAATGCACTGGAGCTGAGAGAGCTTTTGTAGGCTTGTGCAAAAGATGAAGAGCAGGAGAACAAATATTGACTAATTGACTCATGTTGACCTGGACATTGCTGGCAGAGCACCAAGAAAGATCACAGGTGAAAAGAGACTCAAAATAAAGAAAGTCTTGAGAGTGAGAAGTTTATCTTCAACACCATAGGTAGAAAAGCTAATTAAGTGATTTGGCAAGTTTGAAAGATTTTCTGCCCAGTTTCCATTCAGACAAATCAGGGACCTGCAGAGTTTTCAGGAAGCAAAGAAGCAGGAGCTGGTTTTCACAGACAAACCTTACAGTCATTCTACATCTAACACTTTTACCTAAGGAAGCATGGAGATTTTCTAATTCTTTCCTGGAATGATTCCTAGTCAGTCAAATCAGCCTATGCAAACACGCTGTAAAAAAGTCTCATTAAAAATAGAAATATTTTATGATGCTACTTACCTGCCTGTCTACTTCTGGAAGCAAAAGCAGGAGGTATTGTTGAAAATGCTGAGGTAAAGAAGCAAAGGTGTGTTTATTTATTAAAGCCCTCAGGTTAGTGTTCACTAGAATAGATCCCGGTGTTTCTATGTCAATATCCTCAGCTTTGGTCCATTTCAAATGTCCTGGAGTAAATAAACAGAAATAACTTTTAACATAAATAAAGGAAGAGAGTAGGAACAAGTCTTCTTTTTAAGTTTTTAGCTTTTACTGTATAATACAATAAGCTCTAGAGAAATGGTACTCTGAGAAGGGTAACACAGCCTTTTCTAGGTGTCTTAACAGCTTTTATATTTGTATAATTATAAAAAATATTTTACATTTGTCTCTTGAAGATAAAAGTATTTTTATTTTCTAATAAAGAGACAAAATGCATTTGTCTCTTGACCTCTTATGTTCCAGTAAACATCACAGCTGACATATTCTTACTTCCAGCTTGAGACCAACTCAACAGCTGCAGAAAATAATCCTGTCATGTCATCAACAATAATTATATAAGCACCTATTTTCAAGTAAAAAGCTGCTTGATGAGGCTGATGTGAATCAATAATTATGGACAGCTTCTCTTTTGCCATCAGCAGTGCCCTATGGCCTACAGAACGTGTCCTATTGCACCTGCTAAAACCTGTGTGAATAGAGTGTGATCAAAGAGATGAGACTATTTAATATGTTAATGTTTGAAAATATTAACAACAAAAAAACAAAAGAATTTTTCAGAATTTTCCAAAGAACTAAGATCTAAAATGATCAAAACACAGAAGGCAGCAGCAGGAATTATGAGATTAGTAAACAAGGTATGAGAGAACGATACAAACACAGGAGTAAGATAAAGACTCAGCAGAGGGAAAGGGAAATAAACATATGGCTCATGCACAGCACTACAGAATAATGTCTTCTTACTTTACACAGTGGACAGAAAGGCTATCATCTTAAACTCTTGCACAGTAAGAAATTTATCTGTTAAGATACTGGGAAAAAGAAAGCTTTCAAACACCAAGAACAAGGAGATGCTGAATTAAATCCATAGGGAGGTATTACAGTCTCCATCAAAATATTTGAAGAAAATGTTAATCAAATACCTGTCAGTAATGACAGATGTATATCTGATTTTGACCTATGACTGATGAACAAATAGATGACCACTGGAGATCCTGTCTGATCTGATTTTGCCAGTATTTCTAGGATAATATTTAGAAAATACTTTTTAAAGTTTTCCAAAGAGCTATGTGCTTCAAGGTATTTATATACTGCTACAATCATTTCTTTTCTGTAAGTCCTAACATATCAAAGTCCAGGTGGCTGGAAAACTCAAAAACTTCTAACCCCTCCCAGGAAACTTCAGGTTTCAGTTTGTTATACTTTCGAATATTTCAAAAATGGTGTAAGAGGGGTATGAACTATATAAAAGACAAACTCCATCAGAAACCCTAAAAAAGTGATTAAAAGATTATTCTACTGCTATGATGAATGATGACATTTGGCATTTACATAGGACCTCTCAGCAACAATTAAAACTGACACATTAAGAAGATTAAATATGTTTTAAAAATGAAAAAAAAAATGGGCATACTGACTATTAGGAATATCTCAAATGCTACAAGCTACTTAACAGTAACCACAATAGAAGGAATGCAACTATGCTTTGGATTTCTTAGAGGACCTATGGCGGTCTCTTCCCTGAAAATCTGTAACTATAAAATATACATATGCAAGAAAATGAAGATTTGTAAATTCTAAACGCTCCACTTCAGTCACAGCCTCCTGTAAACATCTTTGTAATTTTATTTTATTTTTCAGCAGCTGATAGTAACTGAATCAGACAAGAACTACTTTGCGCTCAGCACAGGATAACCTTTTCCAGCACATATTTCTAACACACTCTATTTCAGTACAGCAAAGACTCCATTACCAACAAATGAATGCCCTGTTATACAGGACAATTGCATGGAAGAAGTGCCCATTTTCATGAATGCATCGCAATAAACTATCCTCACCATCTGTTCCACCCACTAAATATAAATGTAAAAAGAACACAGTCCCTGAGCATAACACAAGTTGTATGATGTACTGAATTTTAATGCCTGTATGTATATTCTCTTTTTTAATCAATACAAAATACATATCCCCATCTTGTAAGTGACTTCAAATTAGAGTAACATTTTCCCCAGCTAGATCTTCATATCCTATGGGAAGGCATACACACAGAGATAATCCAAACTGAAATAAGATACATAACTGCAAAATCAGTAACATCCTTCAGTGGCAGATACTCTCATAGCGTTAAAAGCCCAAGACAAAGAGTCAAATCTACATTTTCTGATTTATTTGGCCTTCTATCACTTACAGAATACTATGGGCATTTTATCAGCTTCTGAAGAAATCTGTGTATTGCTTCTGTGTGTGTAGCGGACTGTGGACGCCCACCACAGTTCTACTTAAAAAAAAAAAAAACAAAAACAAACTCAAAATCTGTTCAGAAAAACAACAAATTCTCTCTCCTGCACCCTTCCTATGGCTAATTTAGGTTCTGTATAGCAGGTCCCAAGTTAGTAATAAGATTTAGTGAAGTATTTGGGAGCAGCATGGAAGTATGACACCACTGCATCACTAATCATAGCTCTGAGAAGAGTTTATGACAAAACATGTGCCAGTGTTTTTCATGTTGCTTTCCACAGAGAATGACATTTTGAACCCTTATATAGTTCAGGGGTATCACTGTCCAAATCAGAAATAGAAACTGTAAGACAAGAGAGAAACTCAGGCTTGCAGCCTTGGAAAATAAGAGTTTTACTCCTCAACACAGAGAATTGGCCATAAGGAGATGGGAGCACCATAGGTCTACATCAAGATATGAAAATGAAAACAGAAAAAGGTCAGAAATCACAAAGTTGGTAGAATCTGGGAAAAAAAAAGTAATCTTATTAAATCAGAGCTCAGAAAGTCTACCAAACACAACATGTCGTAAATGTTGAGCAGATCAGCAGAGTTTCAGACAATCAAACAATATCTGGACCTGAACTGTGCACTACACAGGACACTGGACCTGTTCTCAAAGCTGCTCTACAACTGCACTTCTAGCATCCCAAGAAATGTATGTCATGAGAGAAATATTTCAACAGGTACAAGAACAAAAACCCTTAAACCTTATACAAAGTTCCCCGCACTTCATGTGTGGTGTCCCAAAAGGCCAATAGATTTATTTTCCAAAATCCACCAAAAAACCCCTAATGAATTCATTTGATATCGTGAGCCAACAGTTGATGTCATATCTGAAGACAGGGAGGAATATATACTTGAAATTATGCATCTCAGTCTTAAATGTACAGAAAAATGACAGGAAATCATCTAACATTGACTATAACGTTACATAGCAAAGGCTGTAATAGTGAGGGAGTATTGTCTATTTTGAATAATGATGTTGGATCAACATAGAGAACTAGCTATCCACATGGGACTGCTTGATAATCTGCAGAAAGACCATGTATGAAACCAAAGTACACTTTCATGGGAGGCTGTGATACAATAAGGCTTGTAGGTTACACTGCCAAGAACTGGCAATAGCACATTGAACAACTCTCCTATAGCATTTAGGAAGTAAAGTGCCTTGGAGCTATTTTACAGGATCATTATATATAAAAACAGGACTAGGCTGGAAGATTAATAAAGACGAACAATCTTATCCCCACAAAGACGGACATAAAATAACTTCTAGGATTTAGCACTACAAAAAGCTTGTTTGTTATCTTTTCCAACATGGCCACATTGCAAAATACTCCTCTAAATGATTCAGCATTCTGGTGAACACAAGAAGTACTTTGTAAAGATAAAGAAACAGTTATGTCATTCTTTGACTTCACTTAAGCAGAAGACAAGAATCTTAGTGAACACTACATTTTGTGCTCCCTAGGGAACTTTTCCAATTAAATTTCATGCAGAGCAGGAAAATCTGCCTATGACATGGAGATTTAGAATTTACTCTTAGCACCTCTTCAGAGAAAATTCTTTGTTAATTACAGAACGTGATCCATGAACCTCACTAAAAAACCCACAGAAAATAAAATCAGAAACTGTATCTACCACCTCAAGAGATGTAGCTTCAAAATAGTTACAAATCCAACTGAAGAACTAAATCAACCAAGAAGAAGAACCAACCAAAACTTTTATGCCAAATCTCTATATGATGTGCAATAATGAAAATGAAGAAAAGAGAATGTTAACTTCTAATTGGGCAAGTATGTAAGCAAATATGCTACTATCTCTGGGAACAATTGCACATTAGGCAAGCAAATTCACCATGAAGAAAGAATATCTGTTATACACCACCCCCATCCCCCAAAAAATCATTATATAACAATCAGAATCTAATTGCTAAATCACCTCTCTGCCTGCAATTGCTTAGGTCTGTCAAACTTTAAAAAGCAACCACTGAGGACGAAAAAAAAAACTGACCATGGATTTTCCAGGTAGACAGAAAGATGTCTTCTTGAGAAAGGATCAGCTGCTGAGTTTGAAAAAGGGACAGGTAAACAGAAAAATAAAACTTTCCAAGAGAACACAGAGTTTAGAAAAATATCAGTATTACAAGTAAGAGATTTATTTTACTCCTACTCACCTAAACCAGATTTTTTTAATCTCTTTAAGTGCTGGCTTGTTTGCTTTCCAGTTGGAGACTTTTGCTCATGTTTCATCTCTTTATCAGAACCATCTGCTTCGCCATTTTTAGATTCCGATCCTTTGGAAAAAGTAAAATCCCTCAAATATGATGCTTTTTCACTTTAACTAACAATCCCCTCAGCACCCCCTACACCACAAACAAAACAAAAATAGGATTTTTAAAATAATGACATTTTCTTGCTGAAAGGCAATATACTTTTCTGGTCACAATACAATTCCTCCTCATCAGAGGAATTGGATGTAAAAGCTCAATAAATCAATTAAGTGCTGAAAACTAAAGTTTACTGAACACTGCAGTCAATAAAAATGTTCAGTGATCTAATAAAAATAACATGGTTCTATAATGCCCAGGAGATATTTTAAAAAATACTTTAACCTTAAGTTATGGGGCAGTAAAGCAACCTAAGGCTGAAAAATTATTATTTCTTTTTGAAGAAACATTTAAAGAAAAGATTTGTTTGGAAATACAATTGTCATTTTGTGTTAAACATAGACACAGAAATCTCTTTAAACGAAGTAACTTAATCACCAGAGCTAAAGGTCAAGGTTATACTGCAGTGATAAGCATAGTATAAGAAGAAAAGCTAACAAAAGGATTTGAGTATTGCAATGCAGAACTGAGACACAAATTCACATTCACAGAGAAGCTTGCCTTTCCCCCCCTCTTTTTATGGCGTTGAATACCAGCATGTGGTCCTCCATTAGAGCTCCAGAGCCAAACAAAATGTTACTTTGCATTCCTTTAAAGCTGCTGCTATTACCAATTGTCATTTTACTGTGTGCCTTCAGCTCTTTATTAAAGAAAAATCTCCATCTTTGAGACACGAGTCTTGATAAAGAAATAAAGACGTTAAACAAAGCCACCCAGTGGAAACAGTATTTCAGCAATTCCAAATTCTGTATGCTGCACATCTGGTTCAGAGGAAGGCTCTGTGACTAGAGCTGATCTTGCAAACGGTCCTTTAGCTATTTACCTGAAGGTGAATCCGACTGCTCATCGGACACCTTTAATGGTGTCAAAACAACACGAGGAACAGTCTTGTTTACCATCATTGAGACTCCATTTCTTCTTTTCTGCTGTTGTCTCAAAGCCTACAAAAACGATAACAAAACATAAAACTGTAGCAAAGAATAATGCTTATAAGTGAATTACACATGACATTTCTCTACCATTAAACTGAATCCCTTAAAATAAGCATAATTTACACAGCTACTGACTTGCCAGACTTCACACTCGTCCTCTTTATGTCATTTTCTTTTAAAATACAAAATCAGGCTTTTTCTCCTTTTTTATAGAGAAAGAAGATGCACCTTAGATCATTTTCCAATCCAGTTTTGACAACAAAGAAGCACGTAACTGTTTGCTCTACCTTAACAGCATAACATGATAACCCATGAAATGTGAAACTAAGACTTTAAAAAAAAAAAGTAAACCCAAAATGTTTCAAAAGCAGAATAAAAATATATATGTCTGCACATCTCTCGCAGGTGCATCCTCTCCAGTATACTGCTCAGTCAATCAAGTTAACACAGAGTGTCATCAGTATGTACAGCATGTAAGGACTACAGTATTGATGCACTCACTCAGCCGTGAGTAGTGCTGCACAAAATCACTGAACATGGCAGGAATCATTTATTTTCGTGAAGGGAATCAGTCCTAATCTTGGAAACCTTGCAGCATTTGGCTTCTGTCTGTTTGACTTTGGGCATTAACCTTCAGAACACGAACATGATGGTGTTCTGGCAAATCTGGGGGAAAATGATACACGAATAAATCTCTACAAATGGTAGTGCTTTGTGTTTCATAAATGTATCAAATACAGGGCTGATAATGTAATATAAAATATCTACAGATTAGAAATAGCAAATATCCATCAGACTGGTTTATATGGAAAATTATATGTAATTCAAAAGGTCTTAAAACATAAAAATACCTGCCAATTAATGCATCTGCAAGCATTAAAATTCTGGAATTAATCGGAATGGGCTGGGCTTAATACAGACTTCTCCTAGCCTCCTGTCTATTTTTCTCCATTCTTACTGTGCACTCTATTTTTACAATTGTGATTTGTGTTATGAATGTGAGGGATTTATTAAAGTAATACCATATCAACAAGGTACATATTTGATATGAATTATCCCTATAGGTTTATGAGCATGAATGACTTATGCCCTATAAGGTTTAAGTCTGTAACTTTAATGGATTGTAATACCTTTCCAAATTGTTCACATAGCTAAATAATAGGAAAAAAAACTTCTGGGAGAAAGAAATCAATATTGGTCTATTCCTCTAAATAACACTCCACACAACATAAAATACACCAGGCACATAGAAGCTATTTCATGGATTAACCCATTTTATTGTACTTCTGAAAGGACATGTAAGCACTGTGCAATAAAAATCAAATTAGAACACTTGAAATCAAACAAAGAGAGGAAGCTGGTCAGATCTACACTGAACCAAAGAAGCAGCAGAAAGCCATAAAGAACAGCTGTTACTTCAAACATTTTTGAGACAGAAATTTCATATTGGTATCAAGCAAGCACAGCCAGACTTGTGGACAGAAAATTCTAAAGTGTTAAAACATTTCTCCAAAATTCCTCAAAATTCCAAAAATGACCCTGCAAACCTAAGTGGCAAATCAGGTGATCCTCAATTAACAGTAAAACCATGGAGACAGTGGGAAACAGTTCATTAAAAATTAACTGAAAAGACTCGCAATGTCTGCACCACCAATACACCAATACAACACAACTTCGTATCATGGTGCCCCACAGCCTGATTTGCCTCATGTCATCCTCATTTCCTCCACCAAGGCAAATGGTTAGAGCCCAAACAATGCTCTGTGTTGTCCTCCTGCCTCCTCCTGACTTTCCAAGACAATTTCCACCCTCACCAAGGTTTCAAAGCCTTGCGGCCAGCATCCATATGGAAACACCATTTTAATGATTTATACAGCCACTGTGGCAAAGGCAGATTCTTTTTCAAGCCCCACAGTTGATTTTCAATGCTTAGACTGAACTCCCATGAAGGAGAGAAAGGAACCAGCAGTGTATCCACCACCAGTGACAGGCACACAGTGTTCGTACACCTCAGGTGACACACGTGCTGCTGGATTGAGGGCAGCGGTACCCAGTATTTGTCAGGAGCACCACTTACCTTCTTTTCTGTTACTGGCAGGGCCCCCTGTGGTCCTTAAGCACACATTTATGCAACTGATCTGGCATTTACAAGAGGCACAGGCCAACTCGTGCCCATGGAGCACTAATGCAAGGCACTCCCTGGATAATCAGATGAGGAAATACAGCTGGGAGCAGACAAATCTACCAGAACTATTTACTTCGAGGCATAGCACACTTCTCTAGCTACAGCCTAAGCACCTCTATATATGGGGGTCAAGCAAAAACCTTAAAGACACCATTTCCCTTTGACAAACATTTGTTTTTCAGGGTTTCTTTTTCCCTAACAGGCATTGATTCACTGCCAGGCCCTTCCACAGCTCCTCCAGTTTCACAGCGCAAGGAACTGATCACCAAAAAGGGCCCAAGTGAAGTCTGAAAATCAAGCTGACAGTAAAGCTACACACACCTGAAGGACAGTGTGTAGAACCAAAAACAAAACAAACCAACCAAACAGACAAAAAAACCCCAAACAAAACAAAAAAAAAGACCCTAAAAAACCAACCCTAAACCCCCCCCAAACCCCAACCCCTCACAATATGGACGTTAAAGGGAAACTTTTAACACAAAATTAACGAATTACCAGTGAATTACCCTGAGTACAGAGAATATACACATAACCTTCCCATAACCTTCCCCATCCCTCTCTGTCTTTTCATCTGCCAAATGAAAGATATAAGATGGGGGAAGAGTATAGAAAGATATCAAGTAAATAATCTAACAAACGATTTGCAGGGTAAAGAGATGGCTGAGATTCTGCACAGACATTCTTGTTGCGATATGCCCAGCTAATTGCAAGAATTTTGTGGTAATTTCTCCCCTGAATTTGAAGCTGCAGGATCTGAAATTTTTGGGCAGACAAGTCTTTGCAAGACAGCCCAGCAGCAGGAGAAACTGCTGACTGACACCCAGTTACAAGAGAAGCCAAAGCCCAGAAGGAGTTAAGTATAAAAGAAGGACAATCTCTGTAGTTTCCACTAAGGACAAATATATAACTTCTCTATACCTAGCCTGAGGGACATTCATTTTAGAATACAAGACTACTGTAGGATAAGACAAGAATCTTGTAACCCAAGATTAATTCTACTTAGCTGGGAAGTCAATGAGATTACTCCAAGTGAAACATGCACCAAATGCCTGCTATACTGAGCTTTTAGTGCGCCAAGCTAATTTAGTGCTTTCCTAGTCACCACGGCCAAATAAATCAAGTTTATAACTAGCACTGAAGAAAATGAGAAATGTTGTAACTTATTCCACGGAAAAATGGTTCCAGATATCACTGTAGATATGGAAACAGTAACTAACACATACTACATTGTCATCTTTCACAGACACAGCCTTTTCCATCTCATCCATATTTAGAGATATATAACCTCCTAGCTGGACTTCCTAGAGAACTGCAAGAAACAGATGATGATTTTACCAAATGGTAAGGTGTCATTTTCACTATGGTAAATTAGAAAAAAACACATGTAGTGCATATGATAGCTTAAATAAAGAATATTTTTCTTTAATGAGATGCTATGTTTACATTTCAAATGCATTCAATCACTTCATCCTAAATGCTTGAGTTAAAAAAGCTGCACGTTTTAAATACCTACAACTTATCACTGTTGAAGTATTCTGTTAGACATTACTACCATCCTATTTGTACAACAAATAAATTTCAAAAAACAAAAGGAAATGAAAGTTCATGTAATATACAAGTTAAAACATTACAAGCTCTCTTAAAATTACCACCAAAATATAATACTTACATCCAGCCTTTCACAAGCAGATTTGCAAAGGACATCTGTGAATCTCTCGCACATAATGAGTATGGAGAATTCCCAGTATTCCCATTCATAAAAATGAACCTGTGACCATCTGTTGAATAACACTGCCATGGTCATTATACAGTGCTTGGCATAATTATTTGGTTTAATGAAGTTATTTTTATTGCCAAAATCTTTAAGTAAACTATCAATCCATTTTCATCCAAAGAATTCAAAATAAAATAAAAAATATGAAAATTATGAAAACATAAACTCTGAAGATAGATGGCAAAAGAAAAACACCATGAAATTAACAGTGAACTTCTAATTCCAAGTGGGTTTTTTTAAATAAAGAGCTGACAAGAGCAAGGTTCCTTCTGTTTTTCAGAGAGTTTCTATCCCTACTGGAGTATAGCGGTATTTTGGAGGTTTCATGAATGCCATTATATGCTCTTAAGAATAATAATTTCATGTTTAGTTGATCTTAACACAGGAAGGACTTCTTCACCCATGTGACACAATGGTCGACTGTCTTCTGAGTAAAAACTCAGAGTCATCTTTCAAGTAGGAATGAAAGGAAACAATACAAACTAAAACGTAACTGGAGATGGGGGCAAAATACGTCCCCCCAAAAGAGCACCACAAGCACAATGTCATCCTCTGTGCTCTAATTTTACTGCTGCTCGGCAATTTTTTTTTTTGTTGTTTTTCTTTCCCACATCTTTTAAACTCAGAATGAAAAAATGGAGCACACAGATAAACCATTAATGCAGAAAACCACTTTCATTTGAGCTTAAATGCGTGACACGCTGAGAATGTTAAAAATTAAGTCATTATCAACAAAGACATGTAACACTTGGTTGCATTAAGGAACATCGTCCCAGATTTCTACTTGTTCCATAAATGTCAAGTCTACATTCTGAAACTCATGTAATGAAACATAACCTTTGAAATTTCACACATTATGGATCAGAAATGCAAAGCTATGGAATGCCTCCATTCTGCCATGTGAAAACACTAGCTATGATACACCGAGCAAAGTCTCTTGCACAAAATAAGTAACAACTCTACATCATGGTTATGGATCCCAAACTGACAAAGATGAAACAGGCTTATGGTTTATCACTGATTCACTTAACAGTACCACAAAATACAGTCTTTGTCTTCTCTCTCACCCTCATTTTGTTTAGTAAAAAAAAAGTTCCCATGTCTTGGTTAAATTAAAATTTCTCAGTGACAACCTGTTTCAAGGACAGACAGAGCAGTTAAACTAAAACAGTAAACACCACAAATCATGAAGAGTAAACCCATTATTATTTCCTAGATGCCACTAATTGTTATATTAAACATAAACAAAGTACTCAGTTATAAGCACGCAACCATAAGATTAAAACACAATAAAGACGTCCTATGGAAAAAACTACAAAGCAGAAAGTGCCATTTCCAAAGCAAATAAATTTACTTCCAACCATACCAGTGCACTAAACATGTCAGTATAGTGCCAAGAGTATACAGTTGGTCACCTGGAGATGAAGAGTAGCGTCAGAATCAGCAGGATGGAAGTTTGGAAACCTGGGGTTTATTTTGAAACAATTGATAACACCTTCTCAAATAAGCATCTATTCTTGTCCCATGCCATCCTCCTACCTTGTGATATTTACATCTGAATTCAGAATAAAATATAATGTATTTGTTTGTTAGGTTTCAGTAGGGCTCAGGGGATTTCAGCAGGGCTTTCTGCAGGACTACAGTACACGTTAACACTGAACATTTACCTGTGTACTAACCAACACTGAACTGAAGTGCTTGGACCTTTGTGGGGTAGAGACAAGGAGATTTGTCTGTTCACATGTGTGTCTGTACACCTGCAAGCTAGCACTGCTTTCTACGGGATTACAATAATGGAGTCACAGACACAGTTGCTGCAGATCATGACAGACTGCAAAGTAAATGCTTTTGGTGCTTTCCCAACCACAGAAAAAAGGTCAAAAAAATACATGTGATCTGTTCAATGTCTGTTTTGACTTGCATGTGAATGGGAATGATGATAGCATATGCATCAATACAGTGAAAGCTTCTTAACAAAGAGAAGAATTGGGGTTTTTAAATGTTTTGTGTAGTATTAAATTAGCAGCATCTATCAGATGAAAAGTGTTCTATGGGATAATGAGTTCTTTGGCACAACAAAGCACATGTAGGTAAGGAAACAGTTTGTAGAAAGCAGTTTAAAAACAAATTAAAACAAAGATAGCAGTGTCAATACAAAATCTTAAAACAGTAACCAACACTTTCCATGAGGTCAAATTTTCAAACACACTCTGCACAGGGGCCAAAGCATACAGCAGGGGCTTCATGGCTAGACTCGCAGATCAAAATCTTCTCATATTACCACTCAGAGAATTTACATTGCACCAATGTAAGCAGTGTAATGTCTTTCTGCCTGACATCCTGTTTCAGCCTGGGTGCTCTTGCTTGCCCACACATCCTGAGCACACAGACTTCTGGGGACCTACCAACAGCTCCTGGAACACCATTTGCAGATAATTGCTTGTCAACATTTTGTAGGAGGCTTCCTAGAGCTCTGAAGAATTGCAAGCTGCTCCAAATTCTGCCTTTCCCTGAAAAGACCAACACTTTCTAGGATGCACTTCAAAATCAAGGCATGATTCATTGTCATCTGGATATAATTTCATGTTACAAACTATTCAAATCAAAAGCTGTTCCTTTCACATGGCCCAAAAGAAGATACTCACTTAGATATTCACTGCCACTACAAGGAAAAAACACGTAACACCACTGGAAAAGCTTAACTGGGACTCCAGTCTCTAGTGATCTTATTTTCATTAATACAACAGCAATGACCAATCCATCTGAAATAGTTCCCCAGGCTACTTAAGAGACAGGCTACTTACAGAAACACATGACAGATAAATGCAATACTTAGAACTAGGCTGCTCTCTTCAGCTTGACTACCTGAGACTTGGAAAAAGCCACTGCATCTACAGAACAGAAAAGAACACTTTCAACTATATTGAAGAAGATTTCACTATATTGAAGTGGCAGGTTTAAACAAAGGTAATGCTCATGCCAGGACATATTTTAAATGAGGGATACTGTCCTACACTGAGGTAGAGGGACAACTACGCTTCAACACTTAAAATTGCTTTAAAATTCTTTAGTTATTTCTGAGACTAAGAAGTTCTCTAAAATACATTTATTAAAACAGAAAAGGTGTAGGAGCATTGTAAAAAGCATGCTGTGCAAACACCCCCAGAGGAGAAGCAAGCAGAACGCTCCAGCAACTGGGAGGCAGTTATAACACAAGAAGTAAAAAGTAGGGATTGTGTGGATTCCTGTCCCTTTCTTTCCATCACAGGTAAGGGCTGAAGACCATGGGGATGACCCAGAAGAGAGTCACACAAACATTGTCTTGGGTCTTACCAAAGCACTGTGTTGAGCAGCTGGTGCGTGCTGCCCATGCACAGGGACCTTTAGAGGGACATACCGTGCAGCCAGCCTTCGGGCAATGCATGTACTCCCTGAACAGCTTCTGCTGGAACTCTTGCTCTCCCAGCTTCTTTTCCCCATTATGCAGTCTCCCTGCCATAGCTTCTCTGTCCTCTTCCCTAGACTTGTCTTGGCAATCAGAAAATCAGTTCAATTTATCATCTTCAAACTTCCGTTTTCCAGAATGCATTTTGTAAACTCCAGTGTCCCTTCCCATGTCTCTCTAGAAGTCAAAAAGCAATATGTTTTCCTTCTTTTCCATTTGTTGACAGGAAAATTTGTCAAGAATCATCACTTATGTTGCCAGACATCTGATCAAATGCTTCAGCTAGGGAGCCAGAATTCTCCAACTGTGGCATTGGTACATTTGTTGCATCTGAAATGAAACAGAAGAAGGCGGTTAAGAGAGACACTGAGCAACTGCAGCAAACTCTCTATAACGAGGAATTCAGTACAAAAAATACCTCTCAGTTCACAGTGGATTTTCAGAGCCTTTCAGGAAGACACCCTACATTTAAATTCTAAGTGATGAGGACAAAATCATAATGATCTCTTCTGTCACCTTTGGGCTGAGGAAGGGAAAGCAGGGCAGGCAAATGTGTCAGGCTTATATTAGAGCATGTGAGGGAGCAGTTGCTCAAATGAGTCAAAGGAGAGACACCACAGACAGACTCATACTGGATTACCTCCTATGGACAGCAAAATGCTTCAAGATAACCTGCATCTGGCTGTAGTCAAGGAAAGAAGTCATAACAGACAGAATGTGTGGAAGGAGCAAGACTGGTGAGTTTGCTCTTCTCTCAAAGAAAGGTAAGCAGTGTGAGCTGAAGACAGAAAAGCAAATTCACACCAGCATCATGGGAGATCAGGATTCTACCTTCAGTACCAACCTAGGCACTTGGACACCTGTGTCCCAAAAAAAAAAAAAAAAGAAACAATCAAAGAGATCTTGATAAACAAGTTATATGAATTTGGGTAAATCAGGGCTAAATTACAGTGTTAACCATCCTGAAATTTAGCGTCTTGTAGGTTGGTTTCTAAATAAGAATTATAGTTGTAGAAATGTCAGCCTGAAATATTATTTGGAGCTGGACAGATCTAATGTCCTACAAATCAGAAGCAATACATGAGCTAAAACCTAACTTCCCCATTGCTCTATTACTGCTTGGGGTGTGACAGCATCCACAGGAAAAAAAAAGGGGGTGGAGTTGTCATTTCTATCATAAGAACAAATCCTACAAATGGGTGCTTTCCTTCTCATTAAAAAACTGCATCTACCCACTTTATGAACTATATAGTGGCACATATATGAACCCAGCCACCAAGCATGCAGACAAAGCCCATAGTTAAGGAAAACAAAACAAACCATGGCAGTGACATACCTTGTGTTGATTCCCTTATTTCCTGAGCTTCTCTCCTCCCAAACCCACTTGGCTGCTGTCTCTGGAGTTTCTGTCTCTACAAAGAGATCTGGATGCCCAGCACAGTCTCAGACATGTCCTGATTCTGTATTCAGATCCTGAGTCTGAATGGAGTATCCTTCTCTTCTCCCAACAGAAAATTTATGGGTACCCTTCTTGGTGCTGATTCCAAAGTGCCAAAAGGGAGGCAGGATTTTCTTCCATGTCTGGGAGGTCTACTATCATCCCAGACACCATGAGAGCGCATCTTCAAGTTCTTTCTCCTCTCTTGGTACTGACCCAGGGACCACCTGGTACACTGACGGGCAAGGTGCTCTTACACTTGGCTATCAGAGTCCAACAGACACTAACACCACCTCAATGTCCTGGATATTCACACATTGTCAGTGTTACCTATGTGAGGCCAGTTTGCAGGTATGATCCTTTCTTCTGAGAAATGTTCCAAGAACATCTTGATAGATAAAGATAAATCTGTATACAGCGAAGACTTCCACAAAAAGGTATCACCTCAAGTCAATGGAACAGAAACTGGACCAGGCAGAAGCATGTAGATACTATGCCATGACTTGATGTCCATACTGGAGTTAGCCTTGTCCAGAGCAAGAATAATGCACACAGTAGTGTGACCATGTACCACTGCTAGCAGATGCAGGAGTAGTTCAGTACTTTCCCAGGAAGAGGTTCTTACATGCCAAAACTCTCGAGTGTGAAAATGAGGTAAATCAGTATGGAACTGATCAGTACTGATCGGAAGTCAGCGTGCCATAAGCATTCTTTTCAAATGTACAAGATCAACAACAGCTGGGCACACAAGCCCCAGCACTTCCAACAGCACAAGGGAAACAGAAATCTGTAAAATCTGCCATCAGAAAGCCAAGCATAAAAGGCAGTTCTACACCATAGGCTCTTGTCTATACCCTCATGAACAGGAACTGGTTTGTAGGACATTACACTCAGACCAAAGTGTAAGCATTTTACAAGAGAAAACTGAGACTCTGTCAGAAACCAAAGGGAAGCACGAAACACACTCAAAATCTCTTTCCCAACAAGGACATCGTGGAAGGTGGTGAAGCTAGAAAGTTTCCAGACCAAAATGGCAGCCCAGCCTTTGAAAGGTGAGGACATAAGGGCTGATCTTTGACACAGAGCTTATGAAAATCCACTGCAACTGCAAACCTCCTTAGTCCCTGCAAAACACCCCAAATCCACTGCTACCCGAGAGAAGTCAAAACCAAGAGCCAGGGCCCAAAAAATTCCATTTCTTCCATGCTCCTTGCAGAGCTCAAGAAAGGCAGCATTGTGACTAATTTGATTCATGAGGACATCCTGAAATGTGGGCTGTTACAAGCCAAACAGGAGATTGCAATCTAAACCCAGGAATATATCTCCAGAATTCATTAAAAAAAGCAAATCATATGTAAATCCAGCACATAATAATTTAAAGAGAATTACATATGAGTGGTTAATAAGTAGATAAACAGTAGTGAAAATCTTCTATTTCCAGCTCAGATCTTCAAGCGCAACTGCACATTATCAACTTCCCTCTCACTTTATTTTTGGAGGTTACAAAACAAATACATACAAGATCAAAATAATGTGAAGAACACACTGGTTTTAAATAAATTGAGTAGGAAACTGAAAACTGACTTGTAGGTTTTCATTCTTTGAAGACTGTTTTGCAATAGATAAAAAGCAACAGCTAAGGAAGACCCCATTACAGTATATTATATACAGTATATATACATTTATATATTATAAGCACTTGCTGAGGGTATGATGATGGCTTATCCTCGGTTACTTTAGCATGGAATCAGTAAATTTGTGTTGGTTCTAAGAGTGTTACATAGTATGTCTAAAAGTTTCTTCTGTATTCAAAGGCCTGACAGGTTCTTCACACGAATTTTAGGTACTATGCATCCATAAAAGTAATTGAAAGATTGGAAAGCAAAAGAATAAATTTCTAACAACAATTTTATAAATAAAATCACTGTTAAGGTTTATTCACCTCTACTACAATACCAAAACAAACCTGCAATGTGTATATATGGCAGTAGCCAACATCGGAAATTTTAAGAGAAACCAAAGCAAGAAACTACTATTCTACTATACAAACGCCCATTTGTCTCACATTGTGCATAGTGAAAACATTTGCTGATAGCTGTAATGCTACTCTCATACTCTGAAGTACAGGATCTAATTACCATCAACTTAATTAAAACTAATTTCTTTTTATCGATTACTTTACTTTCTGATGTTGCTTTAACCCTACTGCCTTAGGGAATGTTTTCAAAGAATCACATACATGTTATGACTTTTTATATTAATTAAGCTATTCTGATTAATCTGCCCTTTTAAAATTATTCTCAATGCTACATATCTGCTAGATGACAAATGGTAGAGTTTAAACAATTACAGAAGTTCAAACATTTGCGCCTTTGCTCTTTTTATTCCTTTCTTTCCCCTTTGCCTACTCCCTCCACTCCTAGGGAAGTTCACAGATCCCAAAAGATCTGTATAGAAGAGTTTCCAAGAAGTGTAAATTTTTCACAACTATCCTAATGGTTAGTGAGCTGTTTTGCGCCCACTGCTCAATTTTCCTGAATAAACACATGTAAGACCTGAATCTAATCATCCTTTTCAGTCCTCAAAGCCTCTAAATACAACATAACCTTATGTGAATTATAAACATCTATTAATTTTATTGGATTTAAACTCAGCCTGCATGAAAAACTAAAGTGTTTAGAGGAGATGTGCACAGGCTTTGCTTAACTTAAGCCTAAAGAAATAATTCAGCAATAAACTACCCCATGAAATACATGATCTTCATTAGGCACAACTAGGAGAGCAGCTGTGAGAAAAATTACAACATCACCTCATTATCCTAACACTTTAGAAAAGTCACAACTCCAGGTGGAGAAGAGGTTATGATAGGGGTTTTTGAATTCTAGCTTTTTAGTTTTCATTTTTCTGGCTGTAAGCTGAATTAATTTGGCAATGCTGGAAAATAATTTTCACATTATTATGCTTTCAGCTAATAGGTGACTTTGAATAATCAGCTGCTTTTGCAAGCTTTAATACTTATCATGGAACCTAAATCATTCAAAACCTAAGTTCTTTTTAAAAAATAACCCAACCCCACTTTTATACCCTGTAGTAGCAAATTCAGTATGAAAAAAAATTAGTTAACAGATCATAAAGAAAAACTGAACAAATACACCTAGAGTGTTTCCTATCTGCAGCACTTCTTTCAAAGTTTTTTTTAAAATTTATTATCAACCTCACATAAAATTTTCAACACAAATGCTTACATAGGAAAAGCAGGGGTGTGATAATATAAAGAATCCTGCTTACTTGAAATTGACCTTAAGTGCTTACTGCACTTAAAACCCCTTCAAACTCACGACAAATAGGATTGCACCCTTGCTAAAAACATAGCAGAACTCCCAATAAAACGCCACTAAACATAACACTAAAAATCCTTAGAAGACTCTTTAAATTGTGCTGGCATCCCACTCACAGAGGAATGCCAGAGATACTAAAGGGAAGCCAACTGATGGTCAGTCAACACAAGCTTACCTGTTTAAGTGCTTTCTTTGTGTGCTGCTGGAAGGAAGATACTAGCTTGCTTTGCACCGGTGCATTAGTAAGGCTTGAATCACGATTGGAAGACATTTCCTCAGATGTCTGCTTTGGGCAAACTTTATAAAAAGAAATAAAAAATCAGAATACTGTTATGGGGGTTACCTTCCCTATTTCTCGGAGAGTCATAAGGATGGAAAAATAAACCAACACAAGCAAACGCCTCAAAAACAAAAAGCTTGCTGTAGAAAATTCAGCTGATCTTGAGGTCCACATTAGCTGAAAATCCAGCCATATTCTAAGAAAATGTACTGCTTCACTAATATTTGTACCACATCATACCCTTTCTATGCAGTTCAGGAGGCCTTGCATATTTTGTCTTTCAAGTCCTGAAAGGTAACTGAAATAGTTTAACAGATTTCACACAGAAACTAGATAAAAAAACTACCCTCCTCATCAACACATTTTAATGGATTATAAGATATCCAAATGAGCACTTATACAAGAGACACTGTTGACCCCTGGATCTAGAAAGATTCATACCACATTGTAATGTCTTCTTAGGAGCCAGACTCACCTACTTTACAAGTACCTCTTAGTAAAGCTAACACACTTTGCTGTTTAATGGGTAGACTGGAATATCCTGCAAGTCTCTCAGGTAACACATGCTGCTATACTTGTCAGGTAACACATGCTGCTATACTTGTCAGCCTTCTAAATAATACATGCTTTAATGAACAAATACTACAGTACTTGCATTAAACAGCCTCTTGAATAAACCTTGCGTGCAACACAGAAAAAAGTCTCCTGGTTAAAAATAAATGAAAATATGATTTTTTTTAACAGCTTTATTAAACAGATATGAAAGCTGTGAGAATAGCTGGAGGATCCTATTAGTCTTGGTGGTCAGCAAACTCAACTGAAAGGGTTGTAGAAACCTTTCCACTCTTAATGCCTTGCATTACTATTACTCTCACTAGTAACCTAAGAGTGCCCAGCTAAACCAGTGTTAGCATGGATCCAGAAATGGAGCAGATTTTCTTCCATTCTACTCTGCTGACTCAGTCCAAGTCTGCCTTCCAGCAGCATTCAAAGCTGGTTTGTGTGTTGACATACCTTCTTTATAATGTTTTGCAGCAGTAAATGTTTTTCCAAGATTTGCCATACGTTGCACACCACCAGAATAGTCTGAATACACTCAAAGAAGCTGCACAGACATGTGCCAGAAATAATGTAGCCCAGTGTTAATCTATCTTCTCTGCCCATGCTTCAGTGGGATGAGCAGACACCTGAAGTAGCTAAGTCCCGTGCCTTTAGCAATGTTTCTGAGAAGAAACATTGTAATGTTCTTTGATTTGTGTTTGTAAGCAAAAAAGACACAGACAATTTTGCTATCAAAAAGTAATGGCCATCATAAGATGCATGTGATATTAAACCTTTTTTTTGCACTGAATGAAAAAGTAATTAATACTTACCTCAGTAAGAGAATACACTCTATGGCACTGCTGTTATGCCAAGATAACTGTCATATTAGATTAAAATTTTTCATTACCAGTTAAGAGAAATGCTATTTTATCACAAGATTTATAACTGATTTTTGTCTTTTTTTTTTTTCTTCCTTATATTTGCAGGATTTGTCAAAATACACAAAGAAGGTGCAACACAAAACAGGTTCTGAGTTTACAGGATCACCTGGTGTGGATCAATCTTTTCCACATGATGAGCAAAGCTTACTATCAAATAAGACAACGTAAAAGAGCTGCAAACTGTCAGCAGAAAACAAACAATAGCTGGTTTATATAATCCAAATCACTGCAACAGCTAAGCTCCTGAAACAAAGAACACCTGCATAAAAATAAAAATGTGACATTTCAAATTGCCCAGGTTTTGTCTTCTCCTTCAAAGAAACTTTTTTTTTACTGTCAAAGAGTAATTGAGAGTCAAAGAATTGAAGAAAAAACCCCAGAAATAGCATGTGCACACAAACCGCAAAGTTAACAAGAGGAGAAGAGAACACGTTCAAAAATCCCTAAAGAATGGAAACTGGTAAACTTAAGGGCCCCTCCTGAAACAGGATAGATAAAACATGGCCTGTCATGATAAACCTATTGCTGTTCCCCAGATTCACTGCAACTCCTATTACCTTCTTGTGGAAATGGGAAATTCAGATTTTCATTATGGTGATCTAGGATATTATCCAGGAGTCTCCCCTATTTATTTTGGTGATAAAGCTCATCCTGCAGAGGTTTGACAACTATCTGATGATGCTCATCACCACAACCAAAAACATCAAAGTCATGATATAGCAGGAATAAAAATAAGCATAGCTCTGTATAAATTTTTTACTTTCATTCATTTCTCTTTTAACAATAAACCTGGAGTTGTGACAGAATTTATAAGAGGCCATACTTTTAATTCCTATAATTACTTCAGTTTTGCATAAAACAATTTTCATGTTTTGTTTATTTTGCCTCTGTTTCTTTGAATATTTTACAACAAAGCTAAACCAAGAAACAGGGACTGTTCTAGTGGGTGAAACAACTGGAACCCACTGAAACAATAAATAGCTTTCCATCACTGCAATCTCTCCTACAGATACAGAAAGAATACCTCACTTCATGCTGGTTCTTTAGTGCAACCCAAAACTAGTTTGTTCAGAGTTTTGAAAAAAATCTTGACTTTTTCCTGTAGTTCATGATTAAAGAAATAGATATATGAGGTTGAAATATGCTGCTTAAAATATTTTAAATGACACTTTGATTAGAGAAATTCAACCTAATTTATTTATGAAAAATTATACTTCATTCATAAAACTTATTCTGTACATTCTATTTTTCTTCATATACCTTGTAGCTTAAAATAGTAAGATAGTAGGAAACGATTTTAAATGTCACTTTTAAAGTTTTAATTAAATTTCCATTTTCATTTAAAACCAGCTTGATAGAAAACATGGCTATGAACCTAACACTCTAGTAAGAGATGCCATTGCCTATTTTCTAAAAGCAGAAGACACAAGCATTAAAAATCTAAATACATTGTGTTAAATTATACAATTGCTTAACAACTTATACAGACTACTGATTTTATTAGCAAAAAATAATACTAAAATTGACATACAAGCTTTATTTAGAGGATAATCAAGATATTGTTTAGAAACAATAAGAATTGTTTTTTTCTGTATAAAATTAAATACAAATATGAGACAATGAATAAATTTAACCTTTAAAACATGTTCTGCTACTTAGCAATTTAAATCGATCTGTGCCAAAGTGTGACTGCATTAAAATGCATGTGACCAGATAAAATTGTCATTATTTCTTAATTTCTACGGATAAAGTCCAACTGTTTTTCTCTGAATGGGTCAGACATAAAGAAAGGGAAAAATATGACAGAAAGATATATAAGTGAAGTCACCATTGATGATCCTAGTGAAAAATCCAATGCCTTAAGAACAAAACAGACATTTCTTCTATGGAAGCCAAAGATCACAGTAAAGAAAAACAAATTTTAAGTGTTGTCTGTACATATATACAACTTTGGAAAGCTGCAACCACTTTTTCCATAAGCGCTGAAGGTCCATGAATATTATCAGATCCACATTCACTTGAAAATCTGTATCAGAAAAGAATGCTAAAAATAAACTGGGTGTTGGGGAGGGGGAAAAAAACCCCTGAGAGAATGTGACAGATAGAGGGAAAATATTTGGGTAGCAAATAAAGACGATTCACCATTATTGCTACAGTAGAAAAAGGAAACACGAGTGGTTTTAAGCCTACAGGAGGCATTTCCATTTAGTGGAGAATAATTAGGCTCCATTCTTTAAATCGGCTTCCTCAAGGGCCAGGACCGAGTGAAGGAATAAAGAAAAAGCAACTATTAAGCTGTAAACTGTTAGGTTATGAGCTGGAAGAGCAGCTGGGTTTCTGAAGATAAGACCTCCTTAGTGAGTGTTCAGAGACTGTTAACATGAACGATAGAATTAGAATTATGTAGCAAACAGAGTATGTTAAAAATGTTTTTGGCAAACTCCATTTAAAATAACTTCCTCTCTTCCATTTTTCCAAGACTAGTTTTGCTAATTATTATGAAAGGCAATAATTTATAAAAATAAGCAATACTGTCTTTGAATTTCAAATTTTACAGGCTATCTCCATTATTTTTTATTACCTTTTACCTTCGCCACCCAATAAATGACACCTATGTAAAACATATTGGAAGATGAAAAAGATGAAAAATGATGGAAAATTCTCAGCTTTAAACATGTATTGAACACATGTTTCTTCAAAGAAACAATTTTTTGAGGAACACAACAAAAATTTATTGTGTCTCCTTGCCACTGAAAGTTATTAGGAATAACTGTAAACAGATTTATCTAACTAGATGGACAGAGAAATCCCTGCCCAGTAAAGGGCTTATTTTCCCCAAATCAACAGCACAATTAATTTTTATTTCAGTAAGATCATCTTGATTTAAAATCAAACCAGCAAAATCAACAGCAGTCCACTTCCCTTTTTTTTAAAGTAACCACAGCAGATGAGAAGGATTGTTTACTAATGGCCATATTACAAAACATAAATTAATATTGTTGCCATATGCTAAAGACATGAGTCTACCTCAAGCATAAAATGTATGCACACACTCTGGAGATATGAAATTTCAGAGAGAACTCCCTCAGGAAAGCATACACACAATAGCTCTCCCTAAAATATCCATAAAATTCAATATTTTCTTTGGGTGACATAGATCTATACTTGTACTGACATAAATAGTTGCACTTTGCCAGCACAGATGTATCGAGTAATTCACCTCCATCACTCTTTGATCTCTAGAGCCCAACTTGCCAAAACTGAACAATTCAGAACTCGGCTGTTGCCATCAGCTCTTGAAAATGAAAACCAGTCTGGGAGTTAGTTAATTGTACGAGTTTGCCAAAGCAAGCAAAAACAGATGTATACATCAAGAGTACTACAGTGACTGCAATTCTTTCTGAAAAGCAATACTAGCACTGTGAATTAATAAATAGTATTGAATAGTATCTTTTGGAAAAAGACATCAAATACCACATCAGCTTCGTAGGTTGCACTGAATCCCATTATATTAAGAGCATGTTTTTGAGCCCAAACATTTCACAAAACTCAGAAAACTGCTAATCCTTATTCCAAAGCAAGTCAACATTTTACACTAACAGCCTGTCATCACTAAGCCACCTATTTCTTAGACCTCATTAACTAATGTACAGAAAAAAAAAAACATATGAGAAACATCCTCAAGCTTCACAGTATCTTCTCTTATTCTTATGACTTCCTTCAAGCGGTAATGAAACAAAAGAAATTAAGCTCAGTCTTAGGTACCATACTTTTATTTTATAGTTGCAGGAAGATGAAAGAAAAATGCACGAAAAAAAAATAAACTGAGCGAAGTGAAAAACCTCTCTTGCTGATGTGCCACCCAAAATGCTATGTTTAAGCTGTTACTTCATTGCTGCTCTTCTGCTTTTAGAAGAATCTATCTCACATCCAGATGTTGCCACTTGTCACAAACATTTTTAGTAGAATCATCCAATATTATTCCCAAGAGACAAGATGCTAACAGTAAAAGGTTTCACTGAATCACCAGGAATTCCATTCCTGGAAAGGAAGTGAATATCCAAATGGGGACTCAGGTTTCAAACAGAGGTGAATTTACACTCTTTGCTATAGGGTTTCCTAGTCTAAAAAGCACAAGGTGTTCAAGAGCAGAGTAGCTACAAAGCAAAATTTCAGGATTCAGCATGAACATAATCCTCTACTGTCCATCATTTTCTCAGCTATCTCTAAAAAACTCAACTAAGGAATCAACCTAAGGAATTAAACCAGAGTGTTTCAAGAGGAGACACAAGTTGCTGCTATTTGGGCACACATGAGAAGCCCTGTTGGGGCTGAGGTGGGGAGGGAAGTCACGCTGTAGCAGGAATTGCTGTCTCCTCCACACGTACATCATTGTGCATTCCATTGGCTCGCACGAAGACCATTTTTAATCAACTGCGCTCCGTGGCTGATGGATTAGCCCTGGCTTCAGAAACCCTAGGGACAAATGCTTTTTGAGAACTGAACATCCTATTGATGGGCAAAAGGATATTATAGTCATCATTTTCCCAGGCAACAGTAATTGGGATTTTAATTCTTTTACCCACAGCATCTTTACATGCTACCCCTGTATTTGAGGAAAATGGAATTTTAAAGATATGGGACTGCTACAGAGCTTCAATTAGAAATCCCATTCCAAACAAAATCAACTGTAGCATAAAGAGTTTCTTTAACATATGCCTTTGGAGAAGGTGGGGAAAGAAAAATTCTCCACAGCATCTGCAAAATCCTGAGGTGTGACCATTCTACTCGTCTACTTAACAACACTGATGTGGTGTAATAGCTTTTGCCAAGTCATTTGTTCATAATGGTTAGGGATTTTAATATTATTATTATAGTAAAATTGTTCAGTAGCCTGCATTTATACTGTGAAAAATGTGCCTGCTGAGGAATGATGTGATTCTTCTCTGAGTGTCAGCTGGTATTTTTTATTCTGAAAGACTGTGGTCTAAAAGCCCACAAATGGGCTGAGGCTGTTGCTTACAGTTTCATCCTTTTGCTTCCAGCTACATTTAAAGAGGCATTTTTTAAACTCTTGTTAAACAATTTCTGATCAATCTGTCAGAATTGTGGCTTCTGGACTCTATCAGAGTGGAAAAGGGCAAATAAAAATGTAATCAATTGGGCAATTAAGAATTCCATGTGCAAGCAATGCCTGTCCTCATAGGTATCACACTTATTCTAAAACAAGTCAGAAAATTTGATGAAGTGCTTTTTGCACTGAACTAAATGCTACTTTTATGCCACAGAATAGTTTCCTGGAAAGAAAAAAAATCCCCAGCTCTAGTGTGAAAAGTGCATAATTGGTCTGTTAGACCAAATATTTTCTATAGAAATAACTATTCTCAAATATTTACAAACCGATCAAGTCACCACCTCGCCTTTCATAAACTAATGAGACCATCCCTATTAAATTCCCCAGAACAAAGGAGGTATTTGTTCACGCAGGACTTCTTATGTGTCTTTTATAAATCCTTTCCTGTTTACCTTAATTCCTTCTTACAGCTATAATGAATGCAATACACTGGTAATCATTTAGCTAGTGCTATACCCAAAGGAAAATCTCTGCCTATATTCTTTAATCAGTACTATCAGAATTATAGTCTAAGAACTACATTGGACTAATTAGCAAAAGCATCTCATTCATGTTCCATTTATTTTCTGTAGTGATTCTTAAATGCTTTTCAGATATACTGATTTATTGAACACATATTTCTGCTGCATAAATATGACCTCTTTTTTGCTTGAAAGTCTAAAAAAATTCATGCTGTTCAACTGCAATAATTTACAAGGCAATCACAAGAAGTCTCACAATTATTATTTATTACCAATACATTTAAACTAGAAAGATTTGATAGTTTTCAAAAAATTGACATTAAAAAAATATTGAATGAAGAGTGGTCAAATCACGTCCTCCAAAGCAAAATGTCTACTGTGGATGGTGATTCCTATGACTTTGCAGATTAAATAATTTGTAATTTCAATCCACCAAAAACTGGATGTATTTTTTGGGCATGGTCCTATTTTAAGCCAAGCCTTCTATACTGTAAAAGAAATCAGAATTCTAAGTGTATATAAATGATATCTTTAACAACAAATTTGCACTCTCAAGAAATGATATTATCAAACATGTTTGGCAAAATTATGTCCTGTACTAGCTGACTGATAGGCTATTTATTAAATATATGCTGCATTTTATTCTTAATTGATCACATCAAGCACTGGCTTTTCTATATGTAACAAACACTCACTATTGCCATCCCACATACTTTTTTTAAGTATATCCATTGATATCCATTGCACGGCAAAAAATTAAAATGTCCTCTTCTCAAAATGTTGAATATATTGCAGTTTTCCAAGATTTGTTAAAGATGAAAAATTATGGAAAATTCTCAGCTTTAAAACCAATCTAGGTGTAATTTAATACTCTATTTCAAAATGTTAAATTTTTTGCAGCTTCTCATTTATGTCATCACAAATGCTATAATTATTTTTATTACTGTGAACTGTGAAAATAGTACATAGCCTGCTCCCAGTCAAAACCCAGCAATTTTCTACTTCTGGAATTATGACATCCTATTTACATTCTATAACATTCTATTTACATCCTAACACTCCTAAATAATTGCCTGGGGTTTTTTGCCATGATTTTTATTTGTTTATAACAAGGAACACCAACTTTTGCTTTGTATTTGTAACTGTATTTACACTGCTTTTTATTGCCCTATTCTTCCTACAATCAACAAATTTTCTGATTATCAAAGAGGAATTGTTAAAGAATATGTAAGTTCATGTACATATGTAACACACACAACATAAACATCAAACCACTGCACATGCAGAGTCCGATAAATTATAGACATCATATATTAAAGAAAATGAAGAAGCAGAGACATTTAATAACTCTGGACCTTTGTTTCCACAGAGCTTCAAAACTTCAGTCCTAGACAGACCCACAGCATGCCTTGGATAGTTCTGTTACTCCTATCACTGAACACTTTATGACTTTCCAATGCTGCTGGAGAGCAATACAAAAACGCAGTATCAGTCCTGTAAAGGTGCAGCCTGGGAAATAAGTAAGTTGCTCAAGCTAAAAAAGGAAGTCTGTAGCAGAACAACAACGTGAGCTGAGCCTTTTCATGCCCTGGTTGTAGACAGGACACTCTCTCAACATATACCAAGTAAGCCAAAACAGGAGGCAGCAGTGGGACAGCTTGAGATGGGACAGCAGAAGAGAGCTGATCAAGGAATGGTTCATTTCAGATGTCCTGGACAGTCTGATTTTTTTTTATAAAGCATTTACTTCATAATCACTACATGAGTGTAGTTATAATAATACTCCTGTTACTTGCAAAGTAATTTTAGGTGACTGATGTTCTCCTTATGAATAATTATTAACTCTCAAAAATGAGAAAAAATATTTCTAAGGTTGCCATTTTTAAGTTATTTCAATGTTTCAGTTTGCTACTATTTTAAAGGAAAAAATGCACAGCATTTGATACTTCAAGATGCCATTATGTGATGATGGCAAACAGGAGTAGCTCTGCCTGAAAGAAAAAAATACAAACCTTTGTCCTCTGCCCAGAACTCTACTGAGGGACCAACCCTGCATGTCCACACTGAAATCAATGAGATGTCTGAATCTGACAACTGCCAGTCTGAAGCCTGGTAAAGGCAAATTATACTTCAGCTCTGGGCCCTAAACAAAAAAATGTAAGCCAAAAAATTACCTACTGAAAACACACCCAACATCATTATTCTTTGTCTTTTAAAACCTTAAGTCAAATAAAGGCATTTAGCATTCCTGATTCCTTCATAAGGCCAAAAAAGAGAGGGAATTACTCAAAATAGTTCCGCTGAGTACAAAAGATTATTTATACTGCTTAGAAAACACACCATGAAAATCTGAAGAAAATATTTTTTTTCCCAAAATATGCCCTTTAATATTGAGATTAAATCACCTACCACCATTTTCTTCTCCATTATTATTGTTTGTCTCAGCCATTTCAGTGCCATCTAACTCAGATTCACATCCTAAATCCAATGTTCCATCAGCAGGGCATGTTGATTCTTCTTTCTACAGTTAAAAAATAAAAATAAAAATAAAATTAACCAGGAAAAAAATCAATCATGATCCTGCTGCATCTCCGAAAATAGATTACTGCAGTGTACTCTCATGCTTACATTTCAGAAAAACCAAGAATAAAATAAAATATGCTGTGAGTTACTCTAGAGAGAGCCATAAAAAACAGACTTTCATGAAAAAACTTGCAAACTAAAAGCGAAAAAGCTGTTTTGTGAGGTCATAACATGCTCTTTTTAAAACCAAAAAAGTCACATAAAATGCAAGATCTTCCAGTTTTCCTTCTTGTTTTTTTTTTAACAGAAACAGACTTGTGTGGCTGTTAAAAATCCTAGTTTTCCAGTTGAGTGTCTACAACACTGCAGCAAAACACAAATCCTTTAATGTTTCTTTTCTGCCTTTGCCTGTTTCCTGAATTCAAATAGCTGAAGCAACCTGGAGCTCACAAGCATGGGAGTGATTGTGAATTCCTGGAATTGTGCCAAGAATATCTCCCGATTTAAAGAAAAACAACAGCATTTGTTCTAGTAAATTAGGAAAGACAGCTTCTGAAAACTATTAATTCAATTTCAAATATTCAAGTACTTCAGGATTTTTAGCTAGCAGGAGCTGACAAATTTATATACTTTTATATTTTTATACCCTTACATCAAATACATCTGTCATAAATTACAAAAGATCCTTCGCCCCAGCCTAAAATTTCAGTTGACTACATTTACACTGCCAAGCAGTTAACCTCACTTTCTTTTTTCTCATCTCTGCCTCACATTATTCCACTTCTATTGTGAAACTCCTTTAAGTTTGATCATGTACAACAAGAAAAAATTTCCACACACAATAAACATCATGTTCATACCAAAACAAAAAAAATTAAAAAGGAATATAAATAGAATAAAGGCAAAATTCTATCACTATAATTATATTCCTTCTCAAAAGCAATGATGCAACCTTTGAATTAAAAGCTGATTTATATTAGACTTGCAAATAATTTTTCACTATTCAAAAATCAAACATCAATACAATTACTTAATTAGAAAGTCAGTGATCCTCTTGAGCTCACTAGTCCTAAAACAAAGGCCCTACTGTGAACAACTCCAGTAAAGCAGCATTTTAACTAAGCTACGTGTTTTTTATACCATGTGCCAAATTCAAGAACACGTATATGCTTTCTAGGATAAAACATTCAATGTTTACTTTCATTATAAATCCTTTTAAAAGACATCTGAAAGCAGTTAGAAGGACTATCAGGTCATTTCCTTGCCAAAGAATCTAATCTGTTTACCTTTATATCTATTGAGACATTCATAAAATGGATTAATAGCTCTATGTACAATCCATATACAAAATTTAAACTTACTTTGAGAGCATAGAGTCCTGATTTCCCAGGGATTTTGAAGAATGTTCCATCACCTACACGAGTGTTAGTATGAAGCATTGCATTCAGGCAAGCTAATGGAGAGGTTCCACTGAAAAATAAAATTGTGCAGCCTAAGATTGAGTGCCTCTTGTAAAACTATTCCCTTGTTCTATTTTTTTAAAAACTCATGCTTGCCTGTTTTTTTTTTCTGCCCCCCCCCCCCCCCCCGCCTTTTTTTTTAATTCTCTCAACCCTGAAAACATCTACATTACAATAACAGGCCAGTTTCAAACTTAATCATATGCATCTGTCCCCTAGGCTTGAGGCAAAAAGTCTGTGAATTATAATTACGTTTTTCTTCATACAGAAACCAGCTCCACATTCTGAAAGAACCAAAGTCCAAATATTTATGTGAAATTACTTCATAAATAACACCATGAAGCCTCATTTTTAAAATGTTACAGACAATGTGGCTGCTGCACATGAATGATCAAAACAGTACCAAGTTCAAGGGCAGCTGCATCCCATAGGATGAAAGGCAACAAAAGAATAATAAAGAGCCCAGAAAGAACACATTTAAAATTAAAAGTGATATATAGTATAGCCTTCTTCTGGCTTAACATGGTCAGCATGCATTATTATATACAAATATAAGCACATTTGTGCCTTTTATGAAGCATTATCTTTTCTAATTAGAATTGTTTTAGAGATTATGAGACTGACATCCTCAAGGTAATAATTTTAATACCACTGTGGAATGCATGTTAAAGGACTATTTAAAAAGAAACACAACACATTTAGAAAAAAAATTAGCATTTGGACAGGGATATCTTTGTACTATATACATGTTTACATCAGAAAAATAAAGCAAATATTTCTACCCTAGCTAGATGATACTATTCTGAAAAGTTGATCTAAAAAATGCTGAGGAAGAAGGCAGTCATAAATTATTTTATTTTAATTTAAAAATTGAAGTACAAGATCTATAGATGTACTATCACATCTTTATCCCCATTTGCTGGCTACTGTACACGGTGTACTCAGGGACTGAGTCTGAAACTGTGCTTCTTCCCTGGGGTCCCCAGTCTGCACGCACACTTATCTTCAGCCACGTAAATATATTCCACTTGGTTAAGTGGAACAATGCCTGTGCATTAAATTAAGTGTGTTGCAAAGTATTTCAGGATTAATTATATACTCAGCTATAAACCAGGAACAGGGGCTTCAAAGTTCATCAGAAATTATTCTTCCTTATTCTGTGGTATTATAACACCACATCCAATCTCGGGTGAAAATTGCAAGTCTGATTTTTTTTTTTAATACGTGAAACTGGATTGAAATTGTTGTATTTCATATGGTTCTGCTTTCTGTTGATTTCCATGGCTCTGTTACAACAAAATTCATCCTTACTGTACACATATCATTATTTTAATGGCAAGATCAATAGTGTGGTAATTGCTCTTCCGGTAAAAATTAAACTATAAAGTGCCCTCAGGCCAGGAAGTCCTGTCTATTATAATTTATTTACTGCAGGTCACCCAATGTATCATATTACTACATCTAAAATAAAAAATTGCAGGTAAAAATGCTGCTTGTTGATAAACACATCAGATATGCAATAGGTATTTATTTGATGGGTATTCTAAACATGATCACGCAATATGAAAATTCTGACAAGTTTTTGTGGTTTCTTTGGCTTCCCTGCAAATAAAACTAGCGGCACATTTGGTTTTGATATAATACTTTAACAAAATACAAACCAAAATATATTGGAAATAAAATGATACTGCTAGCAGCGGGACAGAAGACATTAAGAGAGTTCATTGAGTTTAACGATTACTTAAACACTTTTGTAATATGTAGGACACTTCTCTTTACACATTTTCCTTACTGTATTAATGCTTGACAAGCTAAGAGACAAAGCATTTAATACAGCAGTTACGGTTGTGTAATTTCTTCCATATGTTAACATACATAACGTGAAGCAATTTCAACTCTCTGAGACTTGGATCTTTTTAGTGAAACATTATCACCGATTAAGGCTTTCTCTGCAAGACAGAAAGAACTTGCTGACTCTGCAGCAGAAGAAAAACTTGGTATGTCAACAAGAAACAAAACTGTGTGCATGCATGCACGATTTGTATTCTCCTCCTATTCTGATGGATATATGCTGGACTCCACACTTATTTTTAGATATCATTAACCAATTGAAACGATACAGGATGAATGAACCCAAAATAGAGGATTTGGCAACATCTCATGATCACTACTGTGCTCACTGCAGATATCTTAATCTTCAAAGTCTAGACAACTGGCAAGTGGACAACAGAAACTACTCTCTGACTTAGAAAGAAACCTGTATCAGCTACTGAGCCAACAAGCACTTTAACTACTGCTATGCTTGTTTCTTACAGGTATCTGCAACTCCTAATGGCATGCAACCAAAGGACCATATCCACCCTTCTTGAAAACTGGACTTGGGTATGTCCATAAGGAGCACAAAACAAACCACACAGAACACACTTAAGTTGCAAATGAAAATAATCTGGGAACACTGAGGGATGGGATTATTTTGAGCTAACAGATCAAACTGAAGTTCCATGGTGTCCTTTGTCAGCTCTACTTTGACCCATGTCAACCAATGACTTGCCCATTCTCCTGTCAGCACTGGCATCCTTAAAACACCATATTAAAAATCCCAAATGTTACACACAACTGATGCTGGAAATGCTTGCAACACATGCTATCACAGGACATGGGACTGTGGCTCAGAAGGCCAGCAATCATAAATCCCATGATGCAGACTGATGTCTGAATCATAGAGCACTTTCTGAGGGATCTGTACTACTTATTGCATGCTTTCTAAATTCTCCTACAGCCTGAGGACATGTTCCTTCTGCTCAGAGCTCCTGGCATGTATTAATACAGCAGTCAAAGCCTGAGTATCTCTGAATATCACAAATGGCACAGCTTGACCCCAGTACCTAAAACACTCCAAATCAGTTCAACTTTGATTCAGTTAAATGATATTGGATACAATAATATTCTACTTTGTAACTTGATATCTGCGAATTTTTAGAGCCATAATATATTTTAAATCTATATGCTGCAAGTTTTATTGCCATAGTCTGCACACAAGAAATATGTTTACCATTTACAGTCTTCAGATGCAGAACTTTCACACTATTTATCATCATTTGGGTGAGACTGCTTTAAACCACTGTGGTATTCAAGAAGCCATTTATATATAGAAGTTACAATCTGCAGCACTATGTCTTTAAGATTGGTATTTTTCTGCTTGTATGTTTATTTTATATACCTATACATCTATACACATATACAAGCAGCATTGCCCCACACACACTTGCAAAAAGGTTTAAAAGATGAAAAGTTACTTACTTTCTGTAAAAGTGATGTTATGATGTTATAACAACCAGCAACATAGGAAAGAAAAGAAAACAAAACACTCATTAACCTTCCAATAAAATGGTTGCTAATACAACTTCATCATTTATAAGACATCAGGTATTTCAATGTTTCATAAATTCTCTTTCCCAAAATCACTATACACTGGTAGTACTTCAAAATTCCTGCATATTATCGAATAAAACTTTGCACCCCCAACTCCCCCAGTCAAAATTATCTCCAACATTTTGTGATTCTGGGCTCCCTCTACTGGTCATGCAGCCAGCGTTACCTAAATCGAAATCCCAGACTTTCCACACACCAATCTCTGCTAAAACATGTAGGGGAAGCACAGATTTCCGTTACTTCCTCCTCTGCCATCCTCCCCAAAACCCTATTAAAAATTTGTAAAAACACCAGTAAAAACGTGACTTATTTTAATATTGGAAACTTCTCAAACACATGGTTCTGTCAGAAAAACCCTGAAAACTTCTGTGGTTATGCATAAAATTCTAATGGTCTTTGCTAGATTGCTTGCCAAGAGACAAAAATTATGATCTTGGCAAAATAAAGATGTCTTAAATATGGAAAATAAATTGACTAAAGCTGCCTTGTCCAGGCAATATCGTGTGGCAGACAGTGAAAGTTCCCTGACACTTTGCAGACTTGGGTCCTGCAGCAGTCACTAACCCCCCTGTACGTGGTGTAACCCCCTCCTCCTCCTGACATACCCCAAATCTAATGATGACTGCTGTAAGAGGAGCACCTAGGTGTCACTAATTTGTTCAGTATTTATTTGTTTGAATCATCTGCTCCTTTTATACACATCCATAAATAGTCACAAGGGAGCAACAATTTTTACTCACTGCTAGAAATGAAGTAAAACCAAAAGGCTTAAGAAACTAATTTCTAGGCATGATTTGAAGTCACACAGAATACAATATGCTCATAATGCAAGTTACACCAGTTTTAGAGTGACAACAGTAAAGAAAATAAAACTGATCAGTGAAGGCCGCAAAAAACCCACTTGTGTGGTACAGTAAATGGAAAAGTAAAAGAAAGCACAATTGTAATTTTCCAGAAATATGTAAAAAGCTGTCGAAGTCAATGGAGATGAATGTTCTTCACAGCCACTGGGGGAAGAAAAAGAAAGATCATGGACAGCCTAAAAGTGTGAATGTAGCTGTTGATGTCTTAATCAACACCAAAACAGAGCAGGGGAGTTTGTAAAATGACCTTCATCAGATCATCCACATACCAGTCCCGGCTGATACACAGACTGAAACCTGTCCCGGTGTTTGTGTTGAATGATCTCTTGAGCACCCATCCAGCACTGTAACCTGTTATTCTTTAGCTCTTCAATAAATATGCATTTTGATTACAGTTGAGGTTAATCATGTGCCCTAAGTATACTTGGTCCAACATATGCAGGAGCTAAAAATGCTGGAGAATTGACTCAGTGTCTAGACCTGCATTGTTTGCTGAGGTGTCCCACTCAGCACTGCATGCCTGGTGTGATGAGGCCCATTGGTTTCCTCTTAAAAGCTCTCCCACACTCTTCAAGGAGCCATGTTCTCATAGTCCTGCTGTCAAGTGTCAGCAAAATGTCCCAACCTGCCTCACAAGGCCGGGGCTGTGACCTAGCTCAGGAGTGACACAGAAAACCACCATGAACATAAGCAGCTATACCATATACCAAAATGAGAAGACAGCTGTGCTATTTATCAAGATGACAGGCCAACTGCTGCTGACCAGTCTAGAGCTGTTCTCCTCCCACAGCCAGGCTTGATGGAGCTGGCAGTGCTGCAGCAGCAGGTAGTGCTGGGGCCAAGGCACATCCTACCAGCCTGGGCTCAGGAGGAACAACCAGGAGATGTCCAATGAATTGAAGACTGAGTAAAATACTGAATAAAAGACCCAGATATTTTGCTATATTTAAACTGCACAGGATCCTTCCCTTGGCACAGAGGGAAGCAGAGAGCACAGGTGAATGGTGGAAAACAAAGCTGTTGGTGAGTGCAAGATTTCCTGCTAACCACCTACAACTTTCTCAGCAATAAACACATCAAGTTAGTCTAAACAAATCCAACCCTGGCTGGACATCATTTGCCCACCAAAGCTGCTTTATCACTGCCCTTCTCAGCTGGGCTGTGGAGAGAAAATATAAGGAAAGGCTCATGAGGTAAGGACAGGGAAAGATCCCTCAGCAATAATCACCACAGGCAAAATGGACTTGACTTGGGGAAAAAAAACAAGTTCATTACTAATCAAATCAAAGTAGGAAAATGAGAAATAAAACCAAACCCTAAGACACCTTCCTCCCCTCTTCCCTTCCTTCCTTCCAGGGCTTTATTTCACTCGCGGCTTTCTCTACCTCCTCCCCAGCAGCATAGGGGAATGGGAGGTGTGGTCAGTTCATGACACATGGTCTCTGCTGCTCATCCCTTTAGGGTGGGGACCCCTCACACTGTCTCCGGGCCCTGGGGTGGGTTCCTTCCACAGGGGGCAGTCCTTCAGGACCATGGTCTTCACCACAGGCTGCAGTGCAGTCTCTGCTCCAGCATCTGGAGCACCTCCTCTCCCTCCTTCTTCACTCACCCTGGTGCCTTCACAGCTGCGGCTCTCACATATTCTCTCTCCTCTCTGCAGCTGTAATTGCTGTTGTGCAGGGTTTTCCCCCCTCCTTAGCTCTGTTACCCCAGAGGCGGCACCATCATGGCTGATGGGCTTGGCCTTGGGCAGCAGGGGGTCGATTTTGGAGCCCGCTGGCATTGACTCCATCGGACATGAGGGAAGCTCTCATAGAAGCCACCCCTGTAGCCCCCCACTATCAAAACCTGGCCTTGAAAACCCAAAAGACACAGGAAGACTGCAAACAGTATATTTGCTTTCTCAGCCACTGTATATACAGACTACATATTCCAGGTACAATTGCACTCTGCCATCCGTATTTCAGTAGCAAAATCGTAAGACTAAACATGATAATCCAAACTAAACCAATTTAAATTACCAAACAGAAAATTTGATTTGAACAATCAATTAAAATCTTGCTTTTGATTTTTTCCATTTATTTTCCTACTGCAAGGTTAATTTGTTCATTGTTTGAAATAATTAAAATACCCCAATCAGACAATAAATAGAGCTTTAATGTAATCTCACTTTTTATTTATTCAGAGACTACAAATGCATTCATCAATTATCTAACTTATTGTACAGAAATTAATCCATGTCGTATTTTTCAATGTTAAAACAGCAATGACACTGTATTTACTAAGTCTTTACAAGTATACTTATTTCTGTCAAATAATTTCTGGAAAGAACCTCAATTTGATTAAGAGATTGACTTTAAATGCTGAATGAAAATACACTAGATGTGCAGGATATAAAAGGAAAAAAGGAGAGACTTTCCAAAATATCACATATCCAACATGATTTATTAAACAATAAAACCATCTCTTAATATGTGGGTAGTAGGTAGCTAGGGAACCATCTACTATTTTTATATATGCAGTCTAGTGAAACTCTAGAGCTGGAAGATCTCAGCCTCTCACATAAAGTTCTTATTCATAAATTGGAGCAATAAAAAAAGCATTTTTCTTTTTGAGCTTCCAATTGGCTTTTTAATTTTAAAGGGACTACTAATGAGAACTA
Organism: Calcarius lapponicus; assembly: GCA_039654755.1. Taxonomy (NCBI): domain Eukaryota; kingdom Metazoa; phylum Chordata; class Aves; order Passeriformes; family Fringillidae; genus Calcarius; species Calcarius lapponicus. The sequence goes on along the minus strand of CM077464.1, from coordinate 110,718,672 downwards.
CAGAGAATACTCAATATGAACAGTTGACATGACTAGTCAAAACTATTTATGTTCTGAGGTCTTAACCATTTAAATAATAAAGTCATAATAAATAAAGTCTTAAGCCTTAAGTTATTTGCTTAAGTTTTATAGGAATTGAAGTACATACAGGTTGAATACTATTTATATAGTCAGAATAAATCATACTTCAGGTTTATTTCTAAAATAAGCTCTTCCATTTGAATATTTAAATGTATTTTAAAGGATTAAAAGACAATTCTTAAAATAAATATGTTTTTTAAAGTTTATTTTTAATCATTTTTATCCACATTAACCAGAATTAACACCAGTTTTGTTCTCAATTGCGCAGCACCCTGAAGAAAATTTTTAAATCTCTGGTCCTACTTATGCTTCACAGATGGTACCTGACTTTCAGCCTTTGAATATCACCAACAGGGCTGCTGTTCTTAGCCAGGCTATCAGGCAACAAGACAAAGTAGTATAGCTCATTTGTCTATAGTCTCGCAGAATGCAAATAACTACCCTAGGATGCTAGAAAAAAAGACCTATTATTATTACTACTGACATTCTTCATCCTCAACTGTCGTAGAGATTTCATGTTTTCATAAATCAGATGGAGACAGAGGCACAATTATTGGTAGTGTGATGGAAAAGGCAAGGACCAGTACAGATGTAACACATATGTCATAGATACCCAATGTCTGTCTCACAAACTAGCAGCACTTACCTATCAGTTTTCACTGACGTTAACTAAAGTACTGAACCCCAAATATCTAAACCAGAAGAACTGAGCAACGAACTTGAACCCTGACTTCTGCAGCCTTGAGGGAGTTACAGTCACAGCTGGAATCACAGTTTACTAAAGTGATACATCACCAAGAAACTAAACTTTATCAATATCCTTCAAATATGAAATGATCTGGAGCAATAATGTATAAAAACTCAACCTGGCTCCTAAGCTAGGTATTATGAAAAGATTTTTGCATTGTCAGCAGGAAATTTCATTTACAATCTCACCTAAGTCTAGTTTTACATTTTGAATTAGCCCAAACTTGAATCAGGGAAGGAGTCAGAAGTGAAGCTGCTTTCACAGAACAGTTTCCTCACTCTATTACCAAACTGCCTTTGAAGCATTAAACAACACTGGCTCTCCCTGGAAGAGAGACGTACAAATATTATTCAAGACTTCTATGAAGAATATACATAATAAACAAATACTGAATCTTACACCACTACCCTTAGGACCTAGTTCTACTAATCCCAGGATCCTCTTCCAAGAAGCAATCTCCCTCTGGACCTTTTGTACATCTAGATACAGTCATTGTGTGCAGTGATTACTCGGCATTAACATGTACAATAAAGCACAAACATAATAAACCTCTAGACATACATTGTCATGTCAAAACTAAGGCGGACAAGTGAATGAAACTGCTGGCTGAAGGCAAACAGGACAGAAAGACAGGGCATGCTGGTAAGAAAATGGGGCTTTTTTTCTTTTAAGAGTTTGCCAGACTGTCTGCATTCACCCACAGTCAGTTGCAAGTGGCTAACTGACCACACGGTCAAAGATGTTTCTTGGAAAGCAAAGCTCTCATGCATGGCTACACATAAGTTTTAATTCTAATTCCTTCTAAGTAGCTAAGAGTTTGACTCACTTTTGAAAATGATGGCATAGTCGCATTTTTTCACCTTTTAGCTGTATTGCAGCAGTGTCATGTATGTGATGTTTCTTTTTTTCTTTGGGGTAAAGATTACTGAAAACACATCTGATCCTGCCCTCTGCCCTGTGCAATGGCCTTTCACAGACATTTCAATCAGGTTTGGCATTTCCACCCTTACCTTTTGAGTGCTCTGTGGTCTGAGGCCAAGACAGATAAAGTTCTATACCGTATAACATTGGTAATGAATCTTTTTGCTATCTAGAGCAAAATCTATTTTATCTCATGATGCCGGCAGCCCGAGAAAACTTCTGATGGTGTCAAACCTGGTGACAATCGCCACAGTAATGTTTCAGAACAAAACAGCAAATGGAGTTCATCCACGCTGAAAGTGGAGCTTTATTACCTCTCTTCTAAAACAATAAAATGAAAAGCCCCATGAACTAAAGTTCACTGCAAATCTCAGTACTCCTTAAGCCAGACAGGATTTTCCCCCCCTTTTTTAAACCATGTTCTGCACAAGAAAAATTCTATTTATAAAAGTTCCAGAACCTGTGTAAAATTTAAGGGTTCCTGAACAGAATTGTATAGAGCTACTGTTATGTATTTTCCCCTGAAAATATTTGCAATGTATCTGAAAACAAGATGCTCTCAGTATAGTAGGTAAATTTGAGAAGAGAAAATAAAAAGCACACAAACCCATCATACCAATGCCACATTATATACTACGGACTGATTGTATTAACAATTTTCCTGAAATTCAAATACCCCTAGGCATTAGTTTTGCTGATTACGCTTTGCTAGCCATGCCTCTGAATAGATCTCCTTGAATACTTTGAATTTTCCATAAAGTATGTTTGAAACACCATGACACCTCTTTAAATGATATTCACATATGGCAACAAGCATTCCTCAACCAGAAAGGAAATGAGAATACAAATTTTATAGAGAAATGTTTACACTTCTCTGTGCTCCCTAACACCTGGGAAAACCCCAGGTTTTTCTTCTTTGTGAAGAAAAACCTCAAAGAAAGGATGCATGTAAATGCATCTCTGAACTTTGAATCCTTAGTATTTCATTAAATGTAGTACAAATAATACAAGAAAAAAAGCAATGCTAACAAAAAAGGGCACTTTGAACGTGCTGTTGAAAGACACAGGCAAATATTAAAGAGTACCTCTTGAAATCATCCTGAAAGAAAAGTGTTTCAGAAATAAAACCATCCCAAAAGAACAAGAAATCAGCATGTGTCAGGGAGAGTCATGACAGCCAGGGTGTCCCCTGGACTGAAAACACCCTCCTCATTCAACACCACTTAAAAGAAACTATTTGATTATTTTTTTTTTTTGTATTTAACAAATTCTTATACTGTCTAAATAGCACAGTTCTCTCTGACAGCTACTTCCTATCCAAGAATGTACTTTTTTGTCCTTTTCTCTTTTAATAAAATATTTCCTTTTAATACTTTTAACTGATTTCATTAAAATGCAGTAGTACATTTTTCACTTTCTGCTCCAATATCAATAATCACCATGAAGGAAAAAACTATAAATAAAGGAAAAAAATGAATTCCTACCACATTAAAGCAATTCTGGAGTAGAGGTTAAAAAATGTGTTTCTTAAAGAAACCATGGTTTTATATATATGATGTCTTATTTTAGTATCAAATTTCACAGACCCTTGTGGGCTTTAAATGCATATGCTTAGAAAAATGAAGTAATGACTATGCTACAGTCAAAAATGTACTAAACCCAAGAAAAACATTGCCACAAAATGTGCAATGTATAAAATGAAAAAAACCACCCCACCCTTCCAAATATTCTTGGCTTCAAGGTGGGTGAAGCTTAGAAGCTTACTCCTCAAGGAAAAAAAAAAATTAAGGGGGAAAGTAAAGTGACTACACTGAACAAGACTTAGTCAATAATCACTGAATGCCTTTTGGCCTCTAAAACTTAATCACTCTACACAAGGGACCTGTATGAAATTACCCCAAATTCTCTGGTTTAATTTGGCTTTTTAATTGGCCAGTCTCCACAACTTTCCCTTCAGTGTTTTAACAATATCTTGTGTGTGTGTGTGTGTGTGTGTGTGTGTGTGCTGTTGATATACAACTAGTCAAATGCAAAATAAAAAATATATTACAACCCACCCCTCCTCCTTCAAAAAAAAAAAAAAGTTACAGCTATTTTAAAGAACATTCATCTCCAGCAAGTTTCATGCCCTCATATAATTTACACTGCTAGGAACTTCCAAACTAGTCCAACCTTCTGCTCAGAGCAGGACTACCTGGATCTCAGCCTTGTCCACTTAAGTTTTGTGCAATCTCCAGGAATGGAGACTTCACAGCCTTCCTGCACCACCTTCCTCCTGTGCTTAACTGCTCTAACTGGGAAAGTATTTTTCTTAGTATCAAATCAGAATGTTTCATGTTCTGGTTTGTATCGGCTGCCTCTCATTCTTTGCTTCTCATGCTGTCACTGTGCAACCTCCAAGAAAAGTCTGGCTCTGTCTTCCCCGCACACTCCCATCAGCTAGCAGTGGAGGGCCACAGGATCCCCCTGAGCCTTCTCTTCTGCTCTGTGAACAAGCCCAGCTCTCAGCCTCTCCTAATTTCCCATATGCTCCAGCCTCCAGCCATCTTGGTGAACCTTCGCTGGACTCTGATGTATCAATCTCTTTCCTGGAATAGCAGGCCCAAAACTGGACATGGTTCTCCAAATGCAGTCTCACAAGTGCTGAACAGAGGGGAAGGATCAGTTCACTTGGCCTGCTGGCCACACAGCCCAACATGGGCTTGCCCTCCTTTGCTGCAAGGGCACATTGATGGACTAATAGCTGCCTTGTTAACCACCAGGACTCCCAGGTAATTTTCTGCAATGCTGATTCCTGCCATGTTAGCCCCCAGCCTATACCATTACAGATTACTGTGTTCCAGGTGAAGAAGTTTGCTCTTGCCTGTGTTGAATTTCACAAGGCTCCCGTTAGCACAGCTCTCTCCTGTCTAGATCCTTCTGAACAACAGCCCAGTCTTCAGTGTACCAACTGCTTCCTCTAAACCCACCGAATGTGCACTCTGTCCCATATTCTAGGTGTTTAACAGCAACATTATCAGTAACAGCCTCAGTATCAATGTGTGAGCAATACTACTTCGTAACTGGTCACCAACTGGAGTTAGCACCTTTGATCAAAACACTTTGGGGCCTGAAGTCAAAGCAAATGTCCATCTACCTTACTTGTTCACTTATTGAGCTCCTGTGTCATTGATTTGCTGTGAAGACACTATGGGAAATAATAACAAGTGTCTTGCTGAAGTCAAGGTAAAAGATATCCACTGCTGTCATCTCATGCACTGAACCAGTCATCTGAACATAGAAGGTGAAGTGGCTGGCCAGGCATGATTTGCCTCTTCTCACTCAGACTGGCTTTCTGCCACACTAGCTAGATTTTTTGTGCATTATAATGAGCTGTCCTCATTCACCATGGGAGATAAAACAGCCTTCCTGGACCCTTTTGTCCATAGTTTGACCAGGGCGGTCACCAACCTTCACACATTCAACCAGACCTTCCTTGTTCACATGTAACAAGCCCAAGAAGCACATTGCCTGCATCAAGAAATTGGCTTTCAGGATTGTCCTGGCTGGCCTGCATTCCCCACAACTACTATGGTCTGCAATAAGTGCAAGGCACAGTTACTTTAAGGCCTCATCTACTTCTTGGCCAGATGGTCAGCAGCAGATGTTTACCCCAGCACTACTCACGCTGTTCTGCCTCAGGCTCAGTACTCATTCCAGGGCCAAGCACTGTGCACACCCACCCCTCCTTTGCATGCACTGCCCCTCTTTGTCAGCCTGCATCCCCCCATCTATGCACAGTAGCATCCTATTGTGTGCATTATCCCTGAGGTGCTCTGAATTGTGCAGAGACTGCATAAAGAAAGTCCAACATTTTTCCAATTATGTTTTTCCCCAGATATTTACATGATGCTCCCCGTGCCTTTACTCCTCTTTGAATTCCAGCAAGCTTCACATTAAGTAGCTGCTTCAAAGCCCTCCAGAGAAGAAGACTGAGACTGTCAGCAAAGATGCCTTTACCACAATCCATGTGGTGTGGCAAAAATCCTGCCCCTATTCAGTAGTTCTTAATCCTCAAAAAGGGTACTACAGCTTTGCCTGCAACACCAGTCATGCAGCCAGACTTGGACTTGATGGATGTGTCCTCTGCCACCTGAGGATTTCCACCTCACTCACAGAGGATTGAGAAAAAATACCACCTGAGCATTTGTGCTCTTCACCCTTGCTACTAGAGCCATGCAGTCACTTTTAACATGTTTGGGCTCACCCCAGTAGTATCATGGAAACCACATGGACGAACACCAAGGGGTGAAGTCTGAGGGCTGGACAACCCTCAGAGATGTTAATCTGCATCATCTGTGATTCAAGCGCCCAACAAGAAGTAAACCTCCAGATATAGCAAGTACACCAGGTTGGAAGATGGGTGGGTGATTTGATATGATCTCAAATAACTACCACCCTCATTTTCCTCTTCATGTACACAACATGGCTGAGCCTCAGCTGGCTCTGATTGTCTCCTCTGACAATCCTACTGATGTCCCTCCAGTACACTACACCTATGCTTCTCTGCAGGCAGAGAAGCTTTCTTCTATTGCTGGAAGTTGTAAGTTTCCATCTTGCCCATCCTAGGAGCCTCTATCCGCAGTGAGCTTATGACTACCACACAGATAGTCCACAACCAGTAAGTAGCCAACAAAAGCTGTCAGAACTGATAGAGTCAAATGCCTCCATAAGCTGGCCCCTGACATGCTGAAATGTACCACCAAAGTTCCCAGAAAGAGGAGCTCCCAGGAGATTTTGCCTGAAGCTTGCTCAAGAAGCCTGGAAACTGCTGCAACTGCTCATTCTCTGATTAGCTGCCTCTGCTGGAGATCTGCAACAAAGTGACAAAATACACTGCAAACGAACAACAGGACTTCTGAGCTGCTGCACCACCCACAGAAGAAGCCCAGGCAGCATCTGAGAGTGGCTTCATTAACTCTGTTGCACGATGAAAAAAGGGAAAAAAAGGAAGAACAAAGTGTTGCCAGAAAACCACTGTGAGCCAGGCCTAGATCAGAAGACCGAGTAGGATTCCTACTTTATCATGCTATACCAGGACCATAATCCAGATGCAAGTCACAGCTTCCAGCCACACTTCTCCCCTGACTGATTAGAAGAATTTCCAGCCTTTCTTATCATCCACAGCAGGGATTTCTGTTACCACAGCTGTAATGGTTACAAGACACCACCCTGCAGTTATGCCAGCAACACTGCATTTCTGTACCTTTTTGCAAGGCTGCTTTCACTAGCAAGATTTACACCAGGACTAATACTGGACTCATGTCACTTTCCATCAGCTCTGCCACTCAAAATAACAGCTTGAGTGGCTACCCTCTAAGGCAGACCACGTTTCAGTATCCATGACATGTTCTCCCCCCACACCCCTTTTTTCTTTATTTAAAACTTGATTATTTCCCCAAACAGCCATGTGAATGCTTGTGCCAGCATCCAGGGAGGTGGGCAGCCCAGAACAGGAAAAGCAGCTTGGAGAGAAGAGGATTATTCTTTCGGCTACAATATTGGTTTACAGTAACTGGAGAAGGATGGCCTCAGACTGACACAACTGGTTCCCATTTCAGACTCCTCGGAGCAAGGCCTGTATTTCACCTTTTGTCAGCGAAGGCACCGCGCTCCCTGCAGCCGCTCCCGAACCCACTGCCAGATGCAGCTGGCTCGCCTCAGCCGTAACCCCTTGGGCTGCTGCATCTGGCGCCAGAGGAGGCAGAGGAGGGGAGAGGCGGGGGTACCACCCTGCTGAGGCAAAGCACAATTACCAAGCCTGATGGAGCCCCGCACGCCCACGTGCTCCGTGCTGGAGCCTTTTGTCATGTTCTTGGCTCTCTCGCGTGATTTCAGTGCAATTTCCCAGTTGCTGCCACTAAAACCAATTGCAACTAAATTTATAAAACTCGAAGATAGGCCTATGAACATGCATCTCCTTCTACCTTCCCCCAGTAATGAAAACAAAACACAAAAGGCAAAGCACAGCTTGCTGTTTAAACATACCCAAATTAAATTTGAAAAGGCATGTGATGTATGTCAGTGAAAACGCCTAAATTATGGCAAGATTTAACCACTTAAGGAAGTAATAAAAGAGTACTGCCAAGCAAAGTACTATATAAATAACTTTATTAAGTACTACACAGTTTAAAACTATTATTTTTATGAGAATTATGGATTTATTTTTTCATATCAGAAACCTTTAAATCTTTAATATGTCACTGAATGTTGAGCTGTAATATGACATTACTTTATTAAACAATATTTCTTCGTGATAGAAACAACAGCATGAAAGTAAATAGCAATGGTGAACTTAAACATATTTTTTTCTTTTTTACTATCAAAAATCCGACTCAGTTATCCCAATTAAACTGGCTCAGTAACTTAACCTCTTCTAAAAAACTGATACATGCCAACATGCTGTCTGCCAGAGTTTACTATGCCATTTCAGCCACACCACCCACCCACTCAAGTAATCAGTCCAAATCAGTAATAGAGCTCTTAATGCTTATTAGAATGCCTTTGGAAATTTTTACCTGGAAAATATATATCTATTCACTGAATGGCAATGCTGAAATCAAAGTCGAGTTATTTTAATATAGGGATTTTACCACTTCTAATTGATGGAAAATAATTTCCAGGGTCTTGGTTACCACATATGAGCTCTGTCAGTTAAAAAATTTAACTTTTCTGCTAAAAGCATTCAGCTACAGACTCCTCAACCACAGTGAACTTGCTTGGACTTGATTCCTTTTCATTATTTTTTGCTCTTATTTTCTTTTCTGTCTGCTTTTCTTCAGTTCTTTCCCTTATCCTTCTTTTTCTTCTCAATCTTCTATTTTTCTTCCTCTCTTTTTTCTCTCCCACTGTACATTTTTTTTCCCTTTTAATTTCTCTCTTCTTTCCTTTTTCTATGTTCTGTTCTTTCTTTTCCACTTGCTTTCTTATTTTTCAGTGTTTTCTCTTTTGTTTTCCTGTATTTATTTTCTATCCTCTTCTTTCTTCCTTTTCTCTCTTCTCTTTTCATTTGTCCCTCTTCTCTTCTTGCTTTCTTATTTTCTCTTTTCTCAGTTTTATTTTTGCTGCATCTTCACTTTTCTCTTCCTTCTCCTTTTTTCCTTCTAGCTTTATTCCTCTCATTTCTCTTCTCTTCTCTTTACCTTATTTGTTCCTCTCTTTTTCTCCCTTGCTTTTCCTTTCTTTCCTCCTGTGGTGGGTTTGCTTTGGCCAGCAGCCAAATGCCCACCCAGCCCTTCCCTCCCTCTCCCCAACAGGAAACAGGGAAAAGAGGAGATGAAAAACCTGTGGATTGAGATAAAGACATGGAGACTGCTTACAAGTTACAGTAAGAGACAGAACAGAGTCAACTTGATGAAAATATATTTAATGCCATTTAAAAAAGATTTGGGTAGAGAGAACAAAGACCAAAAGAATTTAAAACAATAGCTTTTCCCCTTACAGAGTCATCCTTCCTCCTTCCTTCTCAATTTTTCTACCTTTCCCACTCTGAGTTGCACTGAGGGATAGGGGTTATACTCAGTCCACAACTGCTCCTCTCTGCCACTGCTTCCTCCTCACAGTTTTTGTCTGGATGCTCTGTGGGCAACACCTCCCAGAAGATGCTCTGTGGGCAACACCTCCTAGAGGAAATAGCCAAATGTCCCAGTGTTGTGAACTCCACTGGCTGCAGAGCAGATATCTGCTCTGGGGTGGCCCTCCACAGCCTTCAAGGGATCCTCTGCTCTGGTGCCCAGAGCACCTCCTTCCTTCCTCCTTCTCTGGCCTTGGTCCCACACTCTGTTTTTTACCCTTCTCTTCTGCCTGAGTGCGGGTTTTGCCTTTTCTTACATATGTTACCCCAGAGGCACCACTATTTCAGCCATGAGGCTGTGTCTGGCCCTGAAGCCCTGCACTGCCAGAGCATTGTCATGAACACCTCTTCATTCTGTCTTTTCATTTTCTTTCATTTCCCTTTCCTCTCTTCTTTATCTTTCTACTTTCCCATCTTCTGTCTTTGCTTCCTATATCTTCCTGATTCTTCTCCCAGTGTCTTCTCTCTTCCTCTCCTCCCTTCCCCACCTTCATCCTACGACTTCCTGTCCTGATAAGATTCATATTTCTTTTAAAGCAGAAATATAAAATAATACTAAACCTTTTCAATGAAGCAAGAACAGTTGAAATCCCTAAATTTAATTTTAGTTTTGTCCATTTTTTCTATTCAAAACCAAAGAAAGTGCACCATATCTTATACCTTCTTATTCCCCAAAGTTCTGGAAAATCTCCAGTTTCTTTGTTCCTTCTCTCCAGTTTTCAATTAGGACATAACTTCTAACTGAAGGAATTGAGAATTTTGAAACTAAATGTCAAATTCTGGCACAATTATGGAGAAGGCACATGTTTATTTTTAACATCCAAAATATTGCAACCAACCCAAAAAGAGAAAGCTAGGACATAAACAAACAACCTACTTCTACACCTTCAATTCACATTTAATTGAAAAAAGAATAAATTCTAAAGTCTGTCATATCAAGTGAGAGAACAAATGAGTAAAAAGAATCATTCCTTTCCTTACAGAAGGTTTTTTTCATTATTCTTGTACTTAAAGAGTCAATCAGAACTTGAGAATACTTTACTCCATCACCAAAACAGGAAGAAAAATCAAACTGATACAAAGAATAAAGAAGCTGGGAGTAATAATGAATAAAAATAGATCTGAAGCAAATTATTGTTTTCTACTAATACTTATTCCTAGAAAAAAATAGTTGTATAAGCAAGACCATACTTTCACCCTAAACATTAAAATAAATGTAACTACTACAACTTTGCTGACTAATACATGCCAATTATGTGCATAAAATATCTTTGCTAAGAGCCTTTGCCTGTACGAAAAGCCTGAAAATAAACACAGAACAGGTAATCACAGTACACCCGGTACCTTAAAAAATATAGCAATGTATGATTTACTGTATTGTGTCAAATTAAAATATTTGTGTTGATATGAAATGTTTAAGTTATGCTTGTAGTACATAAGGGAGTTTAACTTGGCAAAACAGCATAGTAAAACTTTTTTTCCTTCCCTCAAAGGACCAAGCAGATATTTTTATTTTTGTGCTTTAACTTATTCCAGCTGTTGCAAATTAGTCTATTAGTAGATCTCCTTATTCTTCTTTGACTTTAGACAGCTCCTTAAGTCTGGAACTAGGAAATTTAAGTTTCTATTTAACTTATAAATAGAAGTCAATCTGATTTCAAAATGTCACATGCAATGTTTTCAAATTCTAACAAAAGAAACCATCACATATTTTGTGAAAATATAGCATGGATAATCAAAAAAACACTTCAGACTAGTCATTTTTGATAGCCACATCATTCCACCTGAAAGGAAGCTTGCTGGAGTCCTTATTAAAGTCCCTTTGAATGAAAGAGCTGAGCCACACATGCCAAAGAAACTTAAAATAACATGGATCACAAAAAAATTCAGTTGTAGCCTAAAATTGTTTTCTGTTTTCAATAAAAATTTAATGAGAAGTAGAATATTAAATTAACAGTACCAATCATATAATTAATTCCTGGATTGTACCTTGGACACAAATAATCCTAGACCAACACTAGTTTGTATAGTTCATATCATTTGACTGAATGATATTATATCATTATATAGTTTATATCATTTGACTTAATGATATTTTGATGCAATATTTTACCTTTGTATCAGCTACTACGGTAAACAGAGAAAGGCCAATGATTGTACTGGGTTTAATGATGTTGGCTTTGGACAAAGGGGACAGATAGTCAGGAATACAAATACACTTTGAAACTGCTGAATTTTCACTGGGCAAGGAAGGATTCCCTGACAGAAAACAAGCAGTCTTTAACAAACAAAGTAACAAATAAAAGCAAAACAACAACTTCCCACTTGTCATATATTCTTTAAGGTATCTTCTCAAAAACGTCCTTGCTGTCACTTATGGGTCATAGCTTTTATTTCCTTTGTGATGACTGTATTTTTTACACAATGATTTCATGTTTGATAATGCTTACCCCTAAAGTATTTAGCAGTCTAGAAAACAAAAACTCCAGGGGTACTGGTAACATTAAAAAAAGAAAGGAAGGAATAGCAAGTATTAGGGGCCATTTACAAGAGAGAATAGTTGTCTGGATCCCACATTTTTTTTATTTGATTTGCTAATCAAATACAAAAGCGTGCCATTGAGTCTCTGAATGGTGTATCTCCATGGATTCTGATAACAAATAACTGTATCTTAAGCAAGCCTACTGAAACATGAACAACACAGCAGTAGCTATGGATGCTGCAAGATCCTAAATATGGTGACTAAGCTATGTGCACTTGTTTCTTTCTTACTGGGAGGTAGCACTTACTGAAAAGAGCTACTAGAACACATTTTCCTTTCCTCATATTACAAATACAATGAGAACCAAAGGGAATGAGGGAGAAATCAATTTGCCCTCTTTTAGCTATTGAGGGCAAACAGCGAAACAGTTCTTGAGGACCATTTGAGCTCTTTCCCATACTCAGCTCTTGGAATAACTGAGCAAAGGATGCATTTGATTATAATTTTATGATTTCCAATTTATATGCATATAAGGGCATGTGTACATGTACAGTGGTGAATTTGTGTCTGTAGGTGTTATTTACATGCTCAAGCCCATGAACACAATTTCATACATGTAGATTTTTAGGTTTTTTATTTATACTTTCCTTTGAGGTGTACATTTTGGTCCCCAGTTCTCTTTTAATATTGTAAATATCTGTCAGCCGCACAATGACTGGTTCTAGCATACAGCTATCATAAAACAGACTCAGTGACCAATCCAAAGTTTATTTGGAATAGAAATAGAAGACAGCTTTCTATCTAAACTGCTGAAAGAAAAATCATATCTTGAATAAAACATTTTTATTTCACATGACAGTACATAAGAAAGCAAAATATGTTCAGGCACTTCTTAAATTCTGTTTTGAAATGACAAGGATGCTTGTAATTTAATTTTACAGTAATTAAGACTACCTGAGAGACTCGAATAAAATGCAATTGCTATCAGCTAGTCTTACAAAGAAAGGAAATTCATGTATGTAAACATTTTCTGCAAAGTTATACCTGATCTTTTTCATTGTCCTCAGACAGTGAAATTCTGAGGCTTTTTGAGGGGCTTGATTCTATAAAAATGTACTAAAAATTAAATTAAATGTGCCAGTGCATAGCTATCAATCTCTAAAAGAGAACTAGTAAATTTCTCAGCTCATGCAATATGAACAGGAAAAAAAAAACACCAAAAAACAACCAACCAAACAAAAAAACCTCTCACATATTTTTCTGTGGTTTTTCCCCTACAGCTTAGAAATGGTTTAATTACAGGTAGACTGAAACATACACACCCATATCTTTATAGAAACATAAAGACATCCACAGCAAACTGTTCCAGAGAAATAAATTATTACTAGAAAATGATGCTTTCATAGAAAGCCTGACAATGTTTTCTTCTTTCACATTCAAGTAAAACAAATTTAATTCAGTCTGCCAGAAATGGCTATGCTTCTGCTCTGTGAAAAATATGCTAATGATGAAAATAAGGACTTGACAATTTACTGAATACTAAGCGGAAAATCTGTAATGAATTGCCTGTGTTGTAGCGTTCAGTTTAGTCTCCTTTTTTTTTTTTTCCCTCAGTTGCTATGGAATACTAGAAATAGCATAAAGAAGATTATACTATTTTGTGGGATGTTGTGCATGTCCCTTAAGACAGATGCTTAGAAATAAAGACAAAAGTCAGCTGTGGGATAAATGAAATTCAAAGCAGTAATAAATAAAAGGCTTAAATACTAACTTTTCAATGCAAAAGGGAAATACAGAGAACAAAACAAATGCCAAAAAAATTCAAGCCCAACAAGTAAATCTCAATCAGCAACTAGTAAGTTGAAACCTAGAGTAATTCATTTTACACCTGCAAGGAAAAGCAGCTTCTTACGTTACTTGTATGGTGCAACAAAAGCTCATAAATCCATTAAATGCAGGCATGTCTTCAAGTTCTCAGCTAGACTTCAATTTTCACTGCAGGTTTTAAGCCTTCAATAGATTAAACTCTTCTCCTAAGCATATTTTACCAGAGTGTACATTCAAACGATGACTCCTTCTAGCTAAAGTGTCTGTATCCTTCTGTGTTTGAAATTTTTATAGATATGGCTGCTCCTGACAGGCTTATGTGTTGAATCGCATTTGTCCAAATACTACCTGAAGTAAATCCAGTAGATTAGTCTTGCCCTTTCCAAGCACAAGAGAGGTGAGCAAGGTTACTGGCTACTCAGCAAGATTCTTACATTTTGCCCCTAGCCAGCATCAGTTATATCTATTAGTTACATCAATTGCACTGATATTAAGCTCTCTTCCTTCTGATTTTTATTTCAAAACCACTGGTTTATTACCTCTGTACTTCAGTGTTAGTATGTGGCAGATCTTCATTTCAGAAAAATGATGGAAGGAAAAACACATTTTGTCAACTTTCAGTCTCCCTAGAATATTTTTCAAAATTTTGTGTCTGGACAACTATTATTGGAAAGCTCTTCTATGTCCTTCCTTCTCTTAAAATGATGCTGGCAAAACAATCCCATTAAGGCAGTAGAATCAGAGAACACATTTAATCTACTTACCTTTCACAGTGTCACACAACTGCAGCCAGACTTTGGAAAAAAGGAAAAAAAAGCAGTCTATAGACTGGAAAACTGCATCTCTTCAGTCATATTTTTAAAAAATTGAGGCTTAATGCACTACACTATTGGAAACATACTACATACAAACAAAACAAAATAACCACTGAACCAAACCAAACCCCCACCCCAAACAAATAAGCCAACCCTAAAACTTCCACTGCTGGGAGAATGGACTGAAGATATGGTGAAACTTTGCTGATGTAACTTCAGAGAGTATCTGATTTTTTGAATGCCTTTAGGTCTCTTGGATATCTTTATTTTTGAAAAAGAGACACTATTTTAAATGCAGAATTACTGTTCAAAACACCGAAACATTATAGAAATAAAGATCTGCATCATACAGTGTAGTTACACTGCCTCAGAAAAATACAGGAAGACAGACAGGACACAACACACTTTTTTGGTAACACCAATTTATAACGTAGAAGGTTTCTCTTTTCATCAGCCTTAAATATATTTTTGCTTTTCATTCTCTTTTCATACAAGTCTACACTGAGAGAAACAACATAGGAAAAGGCCAAAACAACTTAAATTCTTACATTAAACATAAACATATATTGATAAAGAAATCACTACACTATGAAAAGCAACACTGGAATAGTTGACATATTTACATTATCTAGTCACAGCTGATGTCCACCTCATACTTCAAAATAAAACAACCTCTAACAGGAAATGATGTCATGACTGCACAAAACTAGTAAATCTTTTAAGATCTGCACTGCTATACATTATTTGTTACATTTAAGTTGCTGGATTTCCATTTGTATTTTAAAAAAGGAGTATCTTTGAATTAACAGAGGCCTAATTTCAGAATGTTAGGGTGTGATATGGAGGAAGGACTTGGGTGCACCTAAATTTTTGCAATATAAATCTTTAGAACTTGAAATGTTTATCACATCACAAAATCCAACTATCATAATTTTTCCCATTACAGGTAAAAAAATAAAGTTTCAAATTTTTTACATATCCTCTGAATTATTATACCTTGAATATTTAATAATCATACAGGTCCCTCTCCCTTACCAGGAAACCATCAACCAAATAAAACAAAAGCTTCATACAGTGCTTTACACACATATTAGGCTTGTGTGGAAGGAGCAGAAACCAAAATAGCGCAAGTAAAATAGTTTAACAGCACCTAGGAGACAAGTATGCCACACAGACTGGATTCGCGTTTTCCCAATCTTTGTAGATACATTTTGCAGAACTGTTAATAGATGGAAAGCAAAAAGATTTATGGCAGATCTTCAAAAATATTAAAAGAAAAAATCATGCAGGACTATTTCCTATAATTTATATGATAGAAGGAAAGCTGACTATCATATATGTTTTAGCACCCAAATACAGAGAAATATTCTACCAAATGGAAAACTGAAATCCTGAACACTAAATGGGCAAAAATGCATGTGGAAAAGTAACAGCAACACGCCAATCCTAAAGGAAAGACTGTTCTAAAATCTCAGCTGACTCAAGCATGGAGGAACAAACTTCAACATGATGACAAATCAAAGGCTAAGTACAAAAGAGGAAACCATATGAACTTTTCTAAACCATCAGTTGAAGGTCCCAGACAAGGTGAAAAAGTGGAATTGCTTTATTTTCTCATAATTGGTCCTGGAACCAAACTAAGGCAGAACGCTTGATTGGCCTCAATTCCAAACATGAAATAAATACTGGGATGTTTACAATGTAACACTTAAGAAAATTTCAGGCACATTGGAAATGTGCCTGAGTGGAATTTGATACTGTAAAGGAAGGGAAAAAGGATGACAATGGATCAGGGTAACTGGAGACCATGGGGGGGATGACCCCAAATGAGAAAGCAGGAAGATTCATCTTGCAGAACCTCGTGGGACACAGGACTGCATAGAGATGGGAAATAGTAGATACTGCACAGGCAGCACCATTTTAATGGACGGGACATTGGGAGTGGAAGAGGCAAGGACTGGGTTATATTCTTAGCTCTGCATTTAGCTTTGATAAATACTACTTTGGTTCTGTCTCCACACTCTTTTTACACATGCTCAATTAATACTCATATCAGTAAGAACAGTATCCTCCAATGTATTCTGTGTCATACTCAAAAGGTGCTTACAGTTTAAGCTATGCCATTTATCATCTGAAACTCAAAATTAAATTCACACCTTAATTATAAAGATAGTTTTATAAGAACCACTGACATGCAGACTGATTTTACTGGACTGTTTAATAAAGTCCCCAGACAGAGACTCTGGTGTCCTCTGAAGGAAAGAAGAGCAGTATTAAAACAAAGAAAACACGCTGGATAATTTCTAAAATACTAAAATATGGAGAAAAAATTAGGATAATGGTGGCTCAGGCAAAAAAAAAAAAAAAACCAAAACAAAAACATTTCAGCTAGCTAAATGTCTTGTATTGAAATATATCTTAAATAGGTATACAAAATGGAAGATTTAGCACCCCTAAAAAATTTTTCATCTTTGCAATTCACTAAGTGAAAACCTTTGAGGTTTTATGATTTTACATCTGGTCTACATCTCCCTCAAAACCAGTTTTCCAAATCAATACAAAGGTGGGATTACTCCTGTCCAGATATAGGCAAGCTTTGAACAGTGGGGTAATCACAATGCAGCAGTATGCAATCAAGAATTCACAATCCTGATCTTAGGCTTGAGTTAATACTTTAGCTGTTCTAGGGCTAAATCACTGCCAAAACCTGTAATAATTATTACAGAGGTGACAGAGGTGTGATTATGCAAGTTACAGTTCCAGTGCTGGAATGCAATATAGAAAACCCACTGGTTTTTACCAGGCTAAACTGCACCACACAACAATGCTGGGAATTGTCTAGGCAAGAAGGAGCAAGCCTGAGATTTTCAGCTGGCAAATTGGTGCTATCAGAACTGCCTACCAAATTAGGTGGTCTGTTGTTACACTGGAAAGAACAGCATTTGAAAGACATGTCTGAAGTGAATTTATGCAGAAAGACAGGTTGTTCTGAAAGTTTGTTTCTTTCACTGCTTTACAGCCAAAAGCCACATCTGTAGATGCATGAAAATCAACCTAATAATGCCAGGCAAAAGAATTTGAATAGCTTTTGCCTTCTCTTTCCATCAGGGCTTCCTTTCAGTCCATTGCAGGGAATAACTACCTTCAGACAAAACAATACACTCCCTTAACTGAAGAGGCTCCTAAATTAATTCTATCAGACATATGCAACCACAGAAGCCTCCTAACTGTCCGTGCTCTTCTGCTGGCAAACACAGCCTTAAGACAAAAACTGTGGTTCTTTCAATCAAATTTTTAAGTAATTGCAGGGCATTTGGTTTTCTTCTTTTTTAAGTGAAAAATAAAAACTGTGACAATAATTATGAATTACAATGACATTTTGGAATGACTTTACAGAGAAAGAAAGCAAAAAATTCTCTGCCTATATGCACACAATAAAACAAGGAACCTGAAAACGATAAACAATAGAAGACAGTTGCCAGCTCATTTAGCCTATTTACAGAAACAGCAGCATTCAGAAGGGATTTCTTTTTAAGTCAATAGCTCTAAGGATGAAGTATGCAAAGGCTTAAAGAGACACTGTCAAAAAGATCAAAGGATTCACAAGTGACAGTAATATTTTCAGGAGTCCCCTCTAACTTCAAAGACAAACCCTGCACGGATCGCGTGTTTTATTCCATTGATGACTCCATTCTGCAGTTCAAAGTGAGTTTAATTCTAGATAACCTGCAAGTTTCATATTTTTGCACAAAGACTGTAAATCTAGTAAGAGTGTCTTTGAGATTTATTAGGGTCATACTTTGTGCTGCTTTCCTAGGCTCAGAAGACTTAATATGTTATGATATCACTCATGATAAATATTATCAACACTGTGGAGTGCACAAGAAACAGCACTATTGCCAGTGCCAGTGGCAAGCATCTCCTCTTAGTCTTCTGAAAGACTACTGTCACAACAATAAATCAATAGATAGCTTAGCCTTGCAAAGCAAAAGGCAAAATATGCAGAGGAAAAAAGAGAGGAAGAAGAGGAGGGAGATTCGACTGATGCTCTGATTCCCATAGCTGAAATAAGGATCACCAAAGAAAAATGAAGAGAATGAAGTTGGAGATTCCTACTGGAAAATGGAAAATAGAGTGAGACAAAGCAACTTTTAAAAAACTCTTCTATGAATTACCTGAATAGAATAATGTCATGGTCAAGTTAGTTGACCATACAGAAGTGAATTACTCCAGCTGAATAGCAAAAACACTATGAAATTACCCCATTCCAGCATTCACAGTCCTGAGTCTAATGGAGGAGGAAAGCAAATAGCTAGCATAGCTGTGGGCTAAAGTTGTACTCCAAGAAATTAAGTAGCTTGTCCCATTTTGAAAGTTTATTGGCTTTTAACTTGTACTGAGAATCTTTGGCTTTAATCTTATCCAGACAAGTCAATTTCCCAGCCTCACCCTGCACAGGAGAAAGGGAACTACAGAAAGCCAAGACATAATCTAGGGTTATTAGCATCAAACATTTATCAGAGTTTGGCTGGATATTCTCCCCTAGGACTAAAACAATGGGTATGGCCCAAGTACTGAAAACTGTTCTAGAAAAATTAATAGAAAAACATGGATCAAAGGATATACTAGTTAATTTCCTAGTTCAAGGCAGGATTGACCAAATCTATGTAACTCCTGACAGACACATTGCTACACTGGGTTGTGGTGAGACCTACCAATCTTTCACATCTCTTCCATGGTTCATAAGAGGAATTAATAATTCCTGTTAAAAAAAAAAAAAAAACCAAAAAAACCCACAACAACAACAACCAAAAAAAACAAAAACAAAACCACAAACAAAAACAAAAATCAAAAAGAAACCCAAACCCAAAAAAACAACAACAAAAAAATTGTACTTTCTAATTGGCATCTACTCTTACTCCAATTTAAAGGCCTTATTTCTTGTTCTGTCCATAGCAGACATTCAGGATAACCTCTTCACTCTTTTCCTTTCTTTTGTGTAGCTGAAGATTTACTATGCCTATATTCAATCTTCTCTTCCTTAATCCATACAACTAAGTCATACCAGCTTCTGTCTTATTTTTATCTACCTGATAATTTTAAGTGGCCTTCAAGTGGTCTTACTCCTCACAAAGGTGCAGTGCTCCAAACAAAATGCAACAAACAGATAGCTTACTTCTGGTAGTTCTGCAGGCAATTTCCAGATAATGACGAAAAAAGGACAAAACCAAGAGAAAAGAAAGACAGGGTCAGAAACGCATCTGGCAAGTTTCTGGGACTGTACTAGGTTGACTTGAACCCATGGGGAAAAAGCAGCTAAAACACTGAGCATTCATGAAAGGATGATTCTTCATTTTTAGGAAAACAAGGGAGAACACAAAAAGAAGAAAAAGGGCTTCAGGAAATTAAACTTCAGCGAACTCACCCACACAACATGCACAAAGAAATTTCTGTAAGCACACCAGCAGAAAGGAAACTGACATGCTCTTTCAAGAAGGGGTTGGCACTGAGCACTTACACTCAAAGCACCGTTCTAATGCCTAATCAGAAATGTGTATATGATTAAACAGCTGCTAAAACCAACACCAGGAAAAAACATGGGAGAATTGATTAGATGATAATTAAATAAATGAGGTATTCTCACATCAGATAAATGTGCTGAAATTCACCTTAGATAATTAAAACTGACTGGATCAGCCTCAGAATTATCAATAGTAATTTTTGAGAATTTGTAGAGGATATCAGTGATTCCAAAAGAATGGAAAACACTCAGTGATTAGCTTTAAAAAAAATTAAAAAGACAGGTCCAAAGAAGTAGAGATGCAGAAACTGAATTTCAATTCCCACAAAATTTGGAATAAAAATTAGTTGGAAGTATTTAGCAAATAATAAGTTGACAAATACATAGGCCTCAAGAACAAGTTACTTCAAATCTATCAAAATATTTGTGACATAGCAGCAGATCCTATCGCTAGAGAAGCAGCAGTAGGTACCATGTAGCTCAACTTAGTAAGTTTTTGGTTTCCCATGGACTTCCATAAGCAAAAAAAGAAATATAATGCTTCCAAAGAAAACAAGTTCTAATAAGCAGATGCCACTAAACCTTGGAAAAGCTGCATGCATGCTGGATGACACGAGTACATTGTTAAAGCAATTTTACTGAATTTGAGAAACAGTCTGCAGAAAAGCTAAATACAATTCAGTAGGGGAAATTTTAGAGGTTAACAAGAACAAGTAACAAAAGAAATGCAAGATGGAGAACAAGTAGCGAGGCAGCAGCAAGGGGAAAAGGAGCACTGAGGCGAGAGAGTGGAT
Organism: Calcarius lapponicus; assembly: GCA_039654755.1. Lineage (NCBI taxonomy): Eukaryota > Metazoa > Chordata > Aves > Passeriformes > Fringillidae > Calcarius > Calcarius lapponicus. The sequence goes on along the minus strand of CM077464.1, from coordinate 110,697,871 downwards.
CATACTCTGACTAGTAGTCTGTGTCACACTAGCAAAATCATCAAAAGCTCATGCTAGGGTATATAGACAGCAGGTGATGAGCCTAGAAATTTACAGCAGGATAGGGAAATGCTTTCAGGACAGAAAATCCAGAGCATTGTACTCTTAAGTGTGCTGCTGTCTGTTTTCCTCGTCAAGAGATTTCAGTGTCCAGATCTGTTGGCCTGACATTGTTCACTGTCAGTAGAGGCATGAAAGTTAAGTAAATAGTTCTCCCTCCCACAGAAGAAAGCCATACATTTTCTACATCCCTGAAAGGTTTGCCTTAAAAGTTTTTACTCCTTCTAGGTAGAAGAACTGCCTGCCTACTGACCATTTTACAACCAACAAGCATAACAGGAAAGATATATAAGAAACAAAAATGAGGTGTTTCTTCCCCAAGATGTAAAGAACAAGGTAGGTGCATAACCTCTCACGGGTTATATCAATAGAGCTTTTTGGTTTATTTTCTAACATATATCTGCTTTGTAATTTGTAATTTAATCCTTTTGTATCTAATTATATGAGTAATACAAAAATAAATGTGCAACTTGATGCCTTTCTGGCAAAAAAAGAAAAAGAGGCTGAATAGTCTGACAGTGTCTTTTTAAAGATTACACATAATGACAATGAGATGGCTGAAAATCATACATTAGCCTTTCAGATTTACTATCACAGCAAAAAGCTTTAGATTAATTAATGCTACAATATATATGAAAAATGACTAAGACAATTAACCTCATTCATCTGTAAATGGAAGAGTAGAGAGGAGAGTTTCTTAAGAACTTAATGTAGTAATTGCCAAGGTTCTACTGACAATGATAATCAGTACAAAGGAATAAGTAAAGTGTATTAGAGTAGTAACATATTCCTGGCTCAAGTTCAGACTTGGAAGAATACACAAATCGATACAGATTAAAATATGCTAGTGCCATTCTGCTGCTTATGGCCAGGTGACTGCACATCATAAATTTACATCCCTTGCTTATCTTAGCTGGCTGCAGCAGAGAGACCAGGCAAGACCATCTTTAGTAGCAGCAAAGGCACCAACTGGCAGGAAGGTACCGAAAGAAATTGCAGAGGGGGATGACGCGAACAGGAGTCTCTAAATTCAAGTACTGTGAAAACCAAACATTAGTGACATGCTGAGGCCCAATCAACAAATCTGTGTATAAAGTCAAACTCCTTATTGGCTCCTATAATAAGTTAGGTACTCAGGTAACTCTGAAACTTTGTCCCTAATCAATATTAAAATGCAGCAGAAACACAATTTTTACATTAAATCAGAAATTAAATGAAAATTAAAATACTTAGCAATCAATACAGAATCAACATTTTCTCATTATACAATTGCAGAATTTAGAATGTTTAGGTTAAGGACTTTAGGATGAAAATGTTTCAAGTATAAAGAACATTGAATTTTATCCTTCTCAGTTTTCCAGAAGTCATGACCTAATACAGCATCCTGCAATCTACTGTGCTGTAATATATACCTGCACATACCATGAATAAAAATCAGAATAAATCTGAATTTCTTTTCTATTTCTCTCAATTTTCAGTTTCTTAGTAACTGAAGAAATAAAAGATTATCTAGCTTGGAACCTCTTTAAAGGAATCTTTCTCTTACTACTCATTCTGCAGCAATTGAAAAGGGCTTTGACGTTTTCTATGTTTAAAATATAAAATATTGCTTTCTTTCCTTTACATAGGTTTTCTACTCAAAATTTTATTTATGCACTGATCATGAAAACAAGAATGTTTTTAATTACAAAGAAATGATATTAGCAGGCATTAGAGCCTCTCCCATGCAATTGCTTCATATCTTAAGATGTAAGAAGAAAGCAATTCATTCACTGCTGTGACAAACAGTATCTTAATAGAACAGATTTTCAAAACTGTGTTTTCTTGCATTTTTGTTGTTGCTGTTGTATGCAAATCATTGCAGTATAACACATGTTTAGACATTAATTTTCAAAAGTTTTCATCCCCTTTCTTCCCTGGAATCATTGCCAAATATACTTGAAGCAATTTCTCAACAGGAACTAAAGCACTTTAAATCTGTAAAAGGTGGCAAATTCAATTTTACTTTCCATACCATCTCTTTTGCAATTTTATCAAAATATAGCTATTATGAGCTTGTTTTGAGGCTGCCAACAATGAAGTGCATGGTTATGCCGTGCAAACAGTCACACAGATTATGTTCTGTTCTGTTTCCTAGGAACAACAGTGAATTCAGTAAAAATATGTCCCATGGCTACTTCCGATTCACCTTTACATGGACTTCAAAGTTCTCTTGTTCTGAACCTTAGGTTCCACACTTGAAGAACACAATTAAAATAGAAGCATGTCTCCCTGTGCTTTGAGATAGCAACAAGTATTAATTTATTGAACCAGAAACTTTTACTATAATATCTGAAGAAGAGGCAATTGCATCTTGTAGGACACCCCTACCAGCCAACCAGTTTTTCCTTATTTTCACTTTCTGCCCAAGTTTCCACTTGAAGGTCACAAGACGACCTAGCAAGTAGACAGTCACCTCTGAGAATAAAAAGCTGCAATGGAAGATAACTGATTGATTTCCACACTCTCTGGATAACAGATCTATCCTCTAAAAGTGTAATTATTATCACTTGAATCTACACCCAAAGTATGCTATCATCAAGCAAGTTGAGGTGCTGTATCAATTACTGTATCCACGCTCTGCAGACACAGACTGGCTCCCAGTGTCCAAACCTCCCTCTCCTTCCATTCCCAGACCATTATCAGCACAATTTCTGCTACCACAGGCAAGACCAGCAGGTCCTACCAGTGATTTAAGTGCCAGACCATAAATCCAAGTGAGAAGTGCACCAAATTTCATCTTACACTTTCTCCGTGCACACAGTGGCAGAGGTAACCCAGCTGATGAGTTTCAGTCCTTAAGCAAAAACGAGATGCAGCACTGGGCTGTCTGAGAAAATGGCACTGTCTTTCTAAAGACAGGCCACTGGACTGGAGCTGGCCCACAGACTCCTTTGGTAATATACAAAGTTCAGACAGTCGCTAACCCTTTTAAAAGCCCTGAGCTAACAATCAAAACCCATCAACTGTATTTCCCACTTTGACACTGGAAATTAATTAAGCCAGCATTTGAAGTTTTGTAAAGGTTATACACCATTCCTAGATCATTTTCACAGAGACAGCAGAAATTAAAAACATATAAACACTGACCTTGTTTCTTTTAACCCTTCTTTCTGAATGACTTCCAGTATTTGTTTTGCAGTCATTGGTGAGTTGGGATACTTTTCCAACGCCTAAAAAGAAATAACAAATGTAAGTGACAAGACACAGCTGTCCTGTGAATCTGAAAGGTTATGTGATCATGCAGTTTTTATGCAGTCATTTGTAAAAGGCAGGGAATGACAGTGTTGAGACTGGAGTCCTCTGTCTGTTGGAAGGACAGATACAACCCAGGAAACTTCAGCAAGAAAAAGATTTACTTGCTGCTTTTGTACATCATCTGCTACCTCTGCCTGGGAAAACTCTTACCAGGTTACAAATAAAAGAGTTGGAATACGCAACTGATTTTATGACACAGCGACAGATTTTCTTTCAGGCATGAGGGGAAATACATAAAACACAAGAGCCAAAAGGGGAAAAAAAATACCCATTAGCACTTTCTTTGATTTTTATTACTTTAGAATTCTTTGAGGTCATTTGACTATTCTACACTTAGCTTTGCCATGACCTCAGAAAAAAAAAATTGGCTAAAACCTTCCATTTGTAGACCAGAAGCTACTGTAAGAATTGACACAGTGGGGTTTCAATTTTAAAATGCCTTTTAATTCTAAAAACAATGAAAAATGAAGTAGTCAGAACAGTCACAGCACACAAGATGCTACATGACAGAGTGCAGTATATTTTTCCAGTTCAGCTCAGTTTTCCACTCCTTTGCCTTTTCCAATTGAGCCCAAAGTAATTCAGTCCTCTTTACAGATAGAACCATCTTGTAAGAATTTTTCTGTTTTTCCACTTCCTTTTTGTCCCCATCAGTTTTAGGCTGTTAAACAAACAACCACTCTTTTGCTCTTGTAAAATGCCAGACTGATAGCCCTGGAAAACAAAACCCTTCAATCAGCAGTAAAAGGTGTGGCACAGGCCACAGCAATCAAGCTTCCCAGAGCATCTTGCCAATATATCTCAGTCAGAACTTGCATTTCTACCCTCTGTAACTATGAAATCAGTTTGGTCCAATTCAAATCATCCTGAGCTTCTCTGTAGTAGTTACTACCAAATAATGGCAATTGTGAAAGCAGCTACTACTGTGTGGATACCTGCACACTAGGAACTAGAGACACCACCACATCGTATCACACAAGTCAAACTGTGAAGGGTGCTGGCCAGGGCTGTAATTCAGCAGCTCACCTAAAGCCAAAGACTGTCTACTCACTACAGCTTGACCAGCTCAGCCCTTTTCTGCCATTTTAGTTCTGATTTCCTGCCTGTTCTCTTTCACAGCCAAAATGCAGTTCACCAAATCCTCCAATTCTTTGTTACAGATGAGCTTTTTATCCTTTATCTTTCAGTACCACAAAGGAAAAGGTATAGATGAAAGTTGCACTAGAAAGGTCAGGGAGCTGAACTGAGCTTATCTCGTGTACATCAGTAGGCAAGATTCAAAAGGGACCCATTAGGAAAGGAAAACCAAAAGGTAATTTGAAAGGAGAAAGAAGAGAATGTTAGAAAGAGTAAATGTATAGCAATGAGCAAGGACTGAAGAAACTGCACAGAGCTGGGAAAAGGGCCATTGCACACAAGGGAAGAGAAATGATATGATGTATTAGTGACAGAACAACAATGACACATTGGAAAAATGACAATGCGTATAAAGATTAAGACTAGGATGAGAAAAGATTAATGGTGTGAAGAGACAAAAATGGAAACTTTAACCTTCAGAAAGAAGACAAAGTACAAGGTAAAATGAGAATCCACCAAAATAAAGAGAAAAGAGAACCAAACTGGGAACATTCCAAAGGGCAAACTGGAAAGGACAGGAGAGGATACTACACTGTACTGGACACGGCTGTGAAGGAAACTGTGTGCACTTGAAAGCGGGGTTACTCACTGTGGAGGATTCCCTGTTTCTCTTCCTGAGTACAGGCCCCTCAGCACACCTGGGCAGCTCCTCCCTGCAATTGAGAAAATTTGGGTAGCCCTGTCCCCTTCTCTACGACATCACATCCTGCTCTATAATGTCAGTAAAAGTGCCAAGTATTACCACGAGAGTTTGACGATAATGAGAAAGAAACAATAAAGCTAAGCAAACATCAGAAGTCACCCTGTCCTGGACAATGGGAGAAGGGAGAGCAGTTTGTGCTGAGGAAGCTGCACTGAACTGGTGTGGAAACAATGGCCAGACATACGGATACGGAAGGTCATCTTCACCAAACAACAATGAAACCAACAAGTAGGATGCATAACACCACTACAGAAAGTTCAATGAAACCCACAGGGCAGATTTCAAATACCACAGTATGAAGTGAACACATTCAGGGTACAATGACAAATTGAAATGCAGACTGTTAGGCAGGCTGAAAGTGCTGGAGTAAATAATTGCCCATTGTGTGGATTTGCTTTACACTGGACATGTAGTGTGGGCTGCAGTTCATATACCCCATAAATTTAGTTCTGTTCCTCTAACCCTTTAAACCCTGTTATTTAAAGAACTGTTCATACCCTAACTGAAAAGCATAAATTCTCTGATTTAAACACTGCTTAAGTTGAAAATCCTGTTATTGTGTACATGATTAAGTTTTCTTTATCATAACAAAGATTAATTAACAGAGAATCTTAGTAAGGATGGGTTTTTTCTGACCCTCCCACTATGCCGCATATCCTCATCTTTGCTCCTCCCCTCTCCCCAGTTTTAGCCTAATAATTTATCAGAATAAGAAAATAAAAATAATTACTTGTAAAAATCTTTATAATATAAAATATAAAAATTATAACATAATTTTCTTCCCTGAGTTATGGAAAGCAGCATGAGAGTATTATTTAAGATTCTGTGAGCTAATGAATACATTGAACTGTTAATTACGCTAGTATCTCTTGCCTCTGTATCTCACCACTAACACTGCCAAAAGCCTGCAATTCCTTTTGCATTTCTAAGACTTTTAAAAATAATATTAGAAATTCAAAATGAATAACTAACTGTGCCTTAAGGCAAGCAACATACTAAAACGCAGAAGGAATAGTTAGGTCATAGGCTTCTTGGTCAGACACAGCAATGCACACCAGTGGAGGAAACCGTAATTTGTTTTAAATATCTTTCTTCCTCCTCCCACTCCATCCACCAACACTTGTATCATATATGGGCAGTGACTAATAATGCTGAAAGTAAAGCATGCCAAAGTACTGTCATGAAGAACATGACTGTTTCAATGTATTTTGTAAAGAGGGACAATGGCAGAAGAATGGTTTACACTGACTGCAACCTCTATCACAGGGGATCAGATATGCTCTATTTATTCCTGCCATTCAACCATAGCCTTAAAAAGGGACAGACGGTAAATAACTGGGACAAATAATGTGATACCCATCAGGACAGTCGGAAAGAGAACAGAAGTAGTCACTGCACAGAACACATTTTCAGTGTTCATTCAAACCCTGGTTAACAGCTCAAGGAGAAGGCGGCTCAGACGATACCAAGCACACTAGAAATCAAACCTCCCAACAAACAGTAGCAGCCTGACAAACTGTAGTATTTGTGTCACCTACAGGTATCAACTCACACTTCTGAGATATTAAATAATCACACAGATGCCACAAACACATGTATTCCCAGTTTCATTGGAAAAGTCATGTCACTTATATGGGACAAGAAGAAATACAAATAACTTTTCTCACCATGGCATCTGTCATCATCTGTGCGTTGACAACTACCTGAAAAAAATCAGTTGCCACACCAGGGAAAAACACTTTCCAGTGAACTGTAAGCAGAAAGACTCTATTACAGAGTCAAGACTTGCAGCTTTGCATAAGAGATAAATCCTGAATGCCAGCTTGCCTACAAAATCAGAAAAGGACTTCTCTGTAACTGATGGAATTATTAGTTTAATTTGTATATACAGATGCTTGTGACTAGCTGAATCAGATCTGCTCAATCATTTGCATTTTAGATACTGAAGAGAACACAGCAGAGGGACAAAGTGGAGAAAGTCAAACAAGAGAGTTGGCCCTTCTGCCACCCATAAACATTCCTGCAGAAAGCGGGAAGCCTTCCCTGAAGCTATCAGTTATCACACTGACAGAAAATAATTCTTCTAAACAAGAACCAAGTGTGTTTTGATACTGCATTGTGGTCCAAAATCAGTGGGCAGATCAGCCTAGTGGGCTTGACACTGCTGATTGTGTGACTAAACAATCTGAAACCAGCCACAACTTCTTCCAAGTCTGGATTCTGCTGGCAGGGATCTGAAGGTCAGGTAGCTGACAAAAAGCAGGATCATTTTATCGTAATAGGCTGAGCCACTAGTCAGAAACTGAAGCAATTCTCCTTAGAACATTATTTTTAAAAACTAGGAAGGAGGAGGAAAAGGAACAGTACAGTTATTCCCAGTGCTCTTACTCATCAGCCAAAAGACAAGTCAGACTGAACTACACAATGGACAATCTTTACTGCCCAAAGACAGCAGGGTGAATAAAAGAACAAAAAAAACAACCAAACAAACAAGTAAACAAAACCACCAAACAAAACCCCCCAAAAACTTTCTTTCTCCTAAGCATAAAATATAAATTATTTTCTAGCCACCCTTTACTAAATTAATGAATTGAAAGATGTAGTATGAAACAGGGTACAAGAAATAACAGCATCCTGGAAAAAATCCAGCATTGTCTTCTACAACTGCTTATGTGAGGTTAACAGGAGGACTGACTTCTATTGTGGGAAAGACCCCACTAAAATCTTTTGTGTTCATTTTTGATTAACAGCTTCAGTCATTGGGGGAATTATCAGCAGCTTGGTAAAAGTTGAAAGCCCTTTGTGTGAAGAAAGATGGGTAAACGGTTTGGGGAGTAGGGGAGGATACAGAGGGGAGGAAGAAAGGAAGTGCACAGAGAGGGATGAAGAGGTGAAAACTGCAAGGATGGAACACATGCATGAAAAAGAGGGATGTTTATAAGGGTAGGTGCACTATACCTATTACAACACAAGTTCTCAAATAGGTATTCACAGAACTCTTGCCGATAGTGATCAAAAAAAAAGGTAAAGAGTGGTTTCCAGGTACTAAAATATTAAAAGAACTTGAAACAGGAGTAATAATTCTCCTGGTAGGACTTTTTTCTTTGAGCAGTTGAAATTACAATAAAGAAATTATAAGATCTAAGTAGAAGAAGGTGCATTTCGTAAGACATGTCACTCTCAGTATGCTCCACGCTATAAATTTGTCTTTATAATCCACTTGACACTACAGATAAGCAAGAAAGGAAACATCCAGCAAGAAAAGGAATAAAGATGTCTCATAACAAAGGAACACATAAAAAATACCATAACATGAAAAAATACCAAAACATAACATAACAAAAAATAAAATACCAAAACATAAAATACCAAAAAATAGCATAACACCAAAAAATACCAAAACATATTAAGTTTTAACACCAGTTTTGTCCATACTTGCTAGTCCACACTTTTTTTAGGTTCAGGGGTAATGCTACTGACCAACAGAACTCAAAAAGTTTAAAGCACACTCATAAAGTAATTTTCCCCAGCTCTATTTTGGTGAAAAGCATTTTGCTGCTCCTTTAGTGTGAACTATAGGGAACAAGTGGGCAAGTGTTTCCTGCAAGAGAATTTCTACTACAGAATTTGCAAGTAGGTCTGAAACCATCTAGCTTTGCTAACCTGCCAGATACATAAGACATTATCATCATCTCCTAAAATACTGAATGAAAGAAAAGAGCAAGAAAGAAGCTGAATAGTTTCTTTGTTCATGCCATTGCTTTGACCAGAACATTTGAGGCTTGTTCCAAGATGTCTGAAACTTTTATTGTTCCTTCCAAAATTTATTTACAATGTCATATTTCAAATGGATATAAAGGCAGCTTTGGAAATTCCAGATAAACTGTACTCTTGACGTTTTGAATTCAAAAGAAATTGTATGACAATTCAGTTAAAATTAACGTACAGTTGGGCTATTTCTTTAAAGGGCACAAGCTCTAACAGCAGTGCCGTCCTGCTATTGCTAGTGGTCTCTTACATCACAACAGAAAATGTAGGGTAAAGTGTTAAGCTCTGAACAATTGACTTATTATAATAACTTACTGAGCTGGTCTACCATACTAAAAAAAATAGAAACCCTTGTATTTCTCTCTTTACTAACACAATCAGCCTGTCCAAGCTGATTTCACTTACAGGCTATGTGAGGATACATCCATAAACACCTCTGTGACTAGCAGGATGAACCTAGGGAGCACACAGAATCCTATCTGATTTCTAAGATCAGGATCAAAGATACCCCAGTGAGCATGGTGTCAAACTTGCTGTCCCAGTATGAGTTCCACTATTAGCAGCAGGATTAATAGCAATGATTTCAGTTCAAGCAATGGAGCATCCAGATTCCCAGAATGATGGCTCAGTTCCGACAGTGCCACTTTCAGTGCTAGTTCTGCTTAGCCATGCAAAGCCATACCTCTCCTTGCTTCCTATTCCAATACTCCATTGCCTCTCACTGTGCCCAGCCTTTCCCGACTCTCAAACTGATGCTCTCATCTCCTGAAGTGTTGCAATAACCCTAACTTGTGTATCTCCCACCTGCCCACATCCCTACCCAAATACCTTTCTTCCCTAATCCTTACCACAGTACAAGCCTACAGGACATTCCTATGTCCTCTACCCCCTCAAACATGAGTGCATTCACGCAGATGCAGCTCATGCCATGGGTTCCCCCAAACCTGCACACAGGCACACAAGTGCTGCATAGGTACTCAGCACTGGCACCTTGCTGACAGCACACTGCAGCTCTTAGGTGCTGACAGGACAAATTGTGATGCACATCTCCTCTGGCTTGCGGACCACATTCTCTTGCCTACTTAGCTTACAGTAGAAGTTTCACCAGCACTGACTCAGCTGAAAAACTTGGGTCAAAACTTTTAAAACTGCAAATATCATTATTTCAGAGAAGAGACAAGGAACAAAAACAAAGCTCTGCCATCCAAAAGCGTTACTGAAATCTGTACTCATTCAGTGATCACATAGGCCATTTTCCTGAAATGTCTCTAATTGTGGCAGGGATAAAAGTCCTCCTTTGGCACCTACTTTGCACAAAAAATGGATAGATAGCTGAATGGATACCAGGCTCTATCAGCTTCCTTTACATTACAGATAACAGAGGAAAGAACTCCTATCAGTGTGAATACATTCATCACTACTAAAGGAACAAAAAAACCTATAAAACTAAGAAACACCAAACCTTAAACATATTTGTTTCCATATATGCTGTTTTCTCTATTGGAAGATGATACAGACTTATTTTTCAGAGGCACTGAAAGGTTTGCTGTATAACTTATGTTTCAGCATAGTAGGAAAAAAATAATTACAAAGAGCAAAACTTTACAGAAAAATCAACAGAGAGAATGAAGATATCTTTGTTTCAGAAGCTTTCATCACTTCATTTTCCTCAGGCAAGCATAATGTGTAAGGCTTACTTTTAATGTGAGAAATAAAATTCCTACTGGCTACTCCATGAATGTACAAATTTAACAGGAGGTGACAGTTGTGCTGATTTTCTTGCCATTGGTTTACTATCAGAGCTTATTGTGTTAGACAGTGTCCTAAAGACACAGATCTAAGATTTCTAGAAGGCGAAAAAGAAAACAGGAGAAAACAGAAGAGAAAATAGAACACAAAATATTTTAAACTATGAATTCTACATAAATATTCTTACATATTAGTTTTGACCATTTTAAGCACTTCATCCTGGTAAAACTGCTCACTAAAAGGAGAAGTTTAATGCTGCAACTGACATTGATCCCATTGATGCACCATGAATATATTTATGTTTATAGAATGTCTAATGACAGCAAACACAAAACCATAAAAATTATACTTCTACTTTAATTGTGTGGGATAGATGGCAAGAAACTAGCTCAGAAAATTTACAGCATATTTTGCTGTTTTGGTGAACAACCAGGATAGGCTACACTGGTCCTCCTAACCTCAGAAGGGAAGTCCATAAATTTCACAACTCATTTGTCTGGACTGTTCCTCACTCACAGGATGATACACTGCTCAAAATAATAAGCAAATGGACATGCAGAACATAACTAAGAATCCTTTTTAATATTTGTATCCCAGAAAGAAAGACTACCCTGCACGGAAAACACAGAATTAAATTTCTGAGAGATGTGCAGCAAGTGATAAAGCTGAAAAAATAGAAGTCCCTTGCAATCACAGACACAACAGAAATCCACTTTCAGTTCTTTAAGTTCCCTGAGTCCACCTGTTCAAGTAGTGAGGGAAAATGGAAAACCAAAATTTCCACAAAATGAAAAAGGCAAACCAAAATTTCCACAAACTGAAAAATTTTGATCCAAAAACAATGGCTTGATTTTGGGGGTGAGGGAGAAGTGTTGTTCATTTTAAACAAGAGAGTATTGCTTCTTGCCCGAACAGACAATAGAAAAGAGCAGAGTTAAGAGTCCTTGCATGTTATGCACCATTTTTTCCTTCCAAAGCCTGCACAATTACTTCACATCAGGTTTCATTAGTCTGAATCCTGACATCATTATGTACAGAGTACAGTTCACTGGCACAATCCAGATCTACTGCTTAAATTGCTCTGAGAATAGATATGATAAGTCATGTTTTTGAACTAAAGAAATACAGCCTTCTCAAAGAATGTATAAAGAGAGAATTCTTTTGTTAGCTGTCAGTGAGATTTTGCTATCTCTGTTAAATATATAATGGTTAGTGTCATAACGAAGATCAGCCATCGTGTTATGGCATTTATCTTCATGAGTGAAGAGAGGAAGGGCTACTGTGATTTATTCCGTCTCTCCTCATGAGACGATTAATGTCATAAGAGATTAGTCTTCAGTACTGACTTGTACACAGAATATAACACAGGGCTGGAGTGGGATGCTTAGCAGTTTTAATTGCCACAAGTTTGGAAGCCCACATTACTTACATATGGCATGGTTGACAATTAGTCATCTAAGATTTTCAAAAATAGGAGAATATTTTGTGCAGCTCAGTAACTCATATCCACTTCATGTCACTTATTTGTTCAGTCCTTCTTAGCAGTGCTTCCACATGGTCCCTTCCCCCAACTCATCACCTAAGTCCACCCACACTTGTCCTCTTAAACACATCATTTATTGTAAAACTGAAGTCCATATTGCTGGTTTATATCAATTTTTGGTAGCATCTGTTTAAAGGTTTAAAAAATTCACTATTTAACACTATTACCAAGAAACATTTGTCACAACACAGGCAGATTAGTGAGAGTATATAATGGCTCTGCATCTAGGTTTGTATAAGATGTATAAACAGTTTTTTCCAAAATTTGAGAAGTTATGTGCTCACTTCTTCCCAGGGACCTTGTAAAACAATCTGACCATCTTAAACTGAAGGCAATAATTTTTCAAAAGCTTATCACTTTGGAGAAATGCACACAGAATGTTTTGTTTACATGCTGCTTGCTTCTTATGGAAGAAAATACTTCAAATAATACTGTAGTGGAAAAAAGAAAAAAACAAACCAAAAAACCACCAACACGATAAGAAAAAGTTCTGTTAAAAAGGGAAGGATTATTTTTCCCCCAAACCAGAACATGAACATTCTGCATTTTCTTAAATCTCCTTTTCTGAATACTGCCTAATCAAAAAATCCCTTGATAAAAAAAGGTTTTTTTGTTAAAAACAGCAATTCCTTACCATTGGTGTACATCAAACAGAACACATTATTAAAAAGCTCTCATGATAAAGTGTTATCTTTATCTAGGCTTCTCAAATATTGACTTAAACACTTTTATCAGGCTGTTAATCACATCCACATTCAACGTGAACAGCAACTGAGACCAGTCTTGACAGTCAGGTAACAGGGCAACATTATGGCAGGGAAAAAGTATTGTGAAAGCTAAGGACATTTCTTATTGATGGTAAGTGTACAGGAGAGAAAAATCAATGGGTCCTCATCAGTACAACTGTCTACCAGCTGGATGCTGATTTTCCTTAGAGATTAAAACCAATAGGAGCAATCACTTGGCACAGGTGAACAAATTCAATAGGACCTCCAGTCTATAAAGGAGAAAAGTGAACAGTGAATTCAAGGCTGGAGTTCATGAAGAGACAAAATGCTGATTGTTAAACCAACAGTTTGCAATCAGATCTCGAAACAAAATACAGAACACGTCTTTCCCCACGGGGGTACAACCTGAAACTGTTCAGTATGATCTGCAATTGTTGCGAAGGTTCCAAACTCTTGACTAAAGGAATTATTTCAAGCTGCAAGACTGGCTGACCCCTCCACATCAAGCAGGACTGGACTGACCAGGTTACAGGGTGAAATGGCCATCACCCACACACATCATGCAACTATCATCCTCTAATGCCAGAATCACAGCAAAGTCATTGGTCAACAGAGGGGAATCACAGAGGATTTTACTAGGGAATATAAATACAGAGATGTCTCAAAAAGCTGGGCTCCAGTTCAAGCCAAGTTTCTATTTTTAGGGGTCCCTAATATCATTGTACATTTTTTATCCCAAGACCCCTCCCTACACACTGAACAGAGGAACTGTTATCTTACAGGATGGTAACTGTAACCCAAGAAAAACAAAGAAACAGAGAGTAAAACATGGCTGTTATACAGTATATTCTGTCATGGGTTCTTTGCTTTTTCTATGAGAAATAACATAGGTACACATGAAGATCTGAGTATTCTCAAAGTCACATCTCCTCAGCAAATGTAGGACTAAAAATTGTCAGTTCTAGGAAATGCTACTGGCAAATAAATTCAACGTCTATGGGGTTTAGGTTTTTTTGTATTTAATGTTTTAGAAGTTGACAATAATACATTTTAGCTCTATGGAAGAATAATCCATTTTAGCTATAGGGAAAAATTACAGTGCCTCAGTTTGGGTTTCTGGTGTAACTACTGACTTCATACTCTACCTTAGAAGCAATCAGACACCCAGAATCACTGAGGTTGGAAAAGACCTCCAATATCCTTGAGTACAACTTTTGACCAAACACCACCTTGTCAACTAGACCACAGCACTGAGTGCCATGTCCAGGAATTTTCTGAACGCTTCCAGGGATGGTGATTCCACCATTTTCCTGGGCAGTCCGTTCCAATGCTTAAATATGTTTCTGTGAAAAATTTCTTCCCATTGTCTAACCTGAACCTCCCCTGGTGCAGCCCAAGGCCATTTCCTCTTGTCCTGCTGCTGGTTTCCTGGGAGACCATCCCCCACTTGGCTACACCCTCCTTTCAGGTGGCTGTAGAGAATGATAACATCCTCCCTGAGCCTCCTTTTCTCCAACCCCTCATAACACTTGTGCTCCAGACCCTTCCCCAGCTCCACTGCTCTTCTCTAATCTCACTCCATTACCTCAGTGTCCTTCCTGGATTCAGGGGCCCAGAACAGAACACAAGATCCAAGGTGAGGCCTCACCAGTGCTGAGTACCAGGGGACAATCACTGCCCTGATCCTGCTGGCCACACCATTTCTGATGGAGGCCAGGATACCATTGGCATTTTTGGCCACCCGGGCACACAAGGGCTCATGTTTAGCCACTGTCAACCACCAACTCCTCTTTTTCCATTGGGTCACTTTCCAGCCACTCTTCTCCCGAGCCTGTGGCACTGCCTGGGGTTGTTGTGACCCAGGTGCAGGACCTGGCATTTGGCCTTGCTGAACCTCACACTCACACCACTGGCCTCAGCCCATTGATCCTGCCTGTCCAGATCCCCATGCAGAGCCTCCTGCCCTCCAGCAGATCAACACTCCCACCCACCTTGCTGTCATCTGCAAACTCACTGAGGGAGCACTCAATGCCCTCATCCAAATCATTTAAGAAGATACTAAAATGGATGGCTCCAATATTGACCCCATAACTGAGCCCTGGGGGGACCACCACTGGTGACCAGCCACCATTTGGACTTAACACCATTCACCACTGCTCTCTGGGCTCAGTCATCCAGCCAGTTTTTAACCCAGTGAAGAGTGTGCCCATCAAAGCCATGAGCAGACAGTTTCTACACAAGAATGCTGTGGGAGCCAGTATTGGAGGCCTTACCAAAATCCAGGCAGACAACATCCACAGCCATTCCCACATGCAGGAGACTGGTCACCTGGTCATAAAAAGGTGATCAGCTGGGTCAAGCAGGACATGACTTTCCTAAACCTGTTCTATCTGGGCCTGATCCCCTGGTTGTCCTGTATGTGCCACAAGACGGTGCCTTCCCAGACAATGAGGTCAGGCTGACAGGCCTGTAGTTCTCCAGATCCTACTTCCAACCCTTCTTGCAGGTGGGCATCACACTGGCCAGTTCTCCAGTTCTCTGGCTGACCAGGACTGGTGACAAATGCTGGAGAGTGGCCTGGCTCTTCCAACAGCTCCCTCAGTACCCAGGGGTGGATCCATCTGGCCCCACAGCCTGGTGAGTATCAGCTGGCACAGCAGGGCACTGCTGCTCCCTCCTGGATCACAGCAGGGCACTGCTGCTCCCTCCTGGATCACAGCAGGGCACTGCTGCTCCCTCCTGGATCACAGCAGGGCATGGCTGCTCCCTCCTGGATCACAGCAGGGCACTGCTGCTCCCTCCTGGATCACAACAGGGCACTGCTGCTCCCTCCTGGATCACAGCCGGGCACGGCTGCTCCCTCCTGGATCACAGCCGGGCACGGCTGCTCCCTCCTGGATCACAACAGGGCACTGCTGCTCCCTCCTGGATCACAACAGGGCACTGCTGCTCCCTCCTGGATCACAGCCGGGCACTGCTGCTCCCTCCTGGATCACAGCAGGGCACGGCTGCTCCCTCCTGGATCACAGCCGGGCACTGCTGCTCCCTGTCCCTCCCTACCAGCTCAGGCTGCCTGTCTGGAGCGTGTTGGGTCTTTCTGCTGAAGACTGAGGCAAAGAAGGCATCAAGTACCTCAGCCTTTTCCTCATCTTTGGTTACAATGTTCCCCTTTGCACCCAATAAAGGATGGAAATTTTCCTTGCCCCTCTTTTTGTTGTAATGTATTTATAAAAACACTTTGTATTATCTTTCACAGTAGTGACAACATGGAGTTCAAGCTGGGCTTTCACCAATCCAGTTTTCTCTCTACAAGACCTGATGACATCCTTGTACTCTTCTTGAGTTGTCTGTCCCCTGCCACCATAAAAAGAGTTTATAAACTCTTTTCTTTTTCTCTCCAAGTCCAGTAAAAGCTCCCTGTTCAGCCAGGCCAATCTTCTTCTCTGATGGCTCATCCTTTGGCACCTAGGGATAGCCTGCTCCTGTGCCTGTAAGATTTCTTTCTTAGAAGTATGTCCAGCCTTCCTGGACCCCTCTGTTTTTAAGGGCTGTTTCCCAAGACAATCTCTGAACCACTGTCCTGGACAGGATGAAGTCTGCCCTCCAGAAGTCCAAGATAGTTTTGGTGAACCCCTTCCTTACTTCGCTGAGAACTCCATCATGTTGTAGTCATTGTGCCCAAGACGGCCTCGGACCTAGAGTCTCCAGTGGGAGAATCTCTCCAATGGGAGAATCTAGATCTTTTTTTATTGTTGTTGCTCCAGCAATAATATGGGCAAGAATTCAAACCAATTCTGAAAATTCTAATAGGAGATCTTACTACCAAATGAACGAGAAAATATTTCAGATGACAAACTGGTTTTCTTTTTCATTTCTTTCAAGGGCATTACTTATAATTTCAACAACACTCCTTTAGCCAAGGTAGACCATAGTACAACTTGTTCTAAAAATAAACTGAATGTAACATCATGTAAACATAGCATATTATTTCCAAGACAAAGGCCCTGTCTTTTATAAAGGAGAGAAGACAGCCTATTTTTATTTTTTTTTTTTTTTGTATTTTACTAAAATCCTTTTACTCTTAAAGTCTGAGAAAAATTCAAATTTTAAAGATGAACATTTGGGGACTTTAGTGAACAATTAAATGGTGAACAGTGAAATGGTAGAAAAATTAATAAATAAACAAATTGTAAGTGATTTTATCACTGAATTGAGAAACTTTCCTCATTTTTTTCATTGTCAGTCAGATTTATTTTTTTATTTCCTTCACTATCTTTGCTATTCTACTTCTCATTGGTACAAGAACACCCCCCATTTTGTCCACCCCCATTTGGTTCCCAGTGCAGTACTGTAATTTACCTCCCCAGGATTACATCAGTATCACCCAAGCACACACTCTTTTCACCATGACATGCCAACAGACATAAACCCAGTTTCATTCTCTCCGACTAATCCCAGAAAATGCATGCAAGTGCTAAAAGTAATAAGCTTCATAACTATTATTATGTATGGACAGAGCATTTAAAACCTCTTTTCTTTTTTTTCAGATGATTAATTCTCAAAATTCTCAGATCCCCTCCCTCTTCCTCCACACACACATATCTTTCTGTAAAATTAAATTCAACATTTAACAACACTTGAACTCACACATGAAGCTTCTTGCCATAACAGCTCCAACAATGCAGATAACAGAGAACAGGTGCACTGTTTTTTAAATTTTCTTAAACCTTTTGTTCTCTTTGCAGCTCTTTCAGAACCTTTCTTTCCCCCAAACACCATGCATATATACCAGCCTCACTTATCCAAGCTGCCACTTTTGTAGATCTGGCTCAAAATGAAGACAGGAGCATTATTTCACTCTATTTAACATTACTTTAAATAGCTTGAAACATTTTCCTACAGCTCAGACACTAATAAAATGAACTAGCACAAGAAAATTACAGCATGAAACTGAGTCTGTCCTCATCAAGGACAGTTAAAATTGACTAACAATGACAGAGATATTATTTTCATGTTATTTTTTTATTTAATGGAAGTGTTACAGATTCTGAGAATTGTAGAACTATAGAATGGTTTGGGTTGGCAGGGATTTTAGAGATCATCTGGTTTCAATGCCCCTGCCTTGGGCATGGACACTTTTCACTAGATGACATCGGTCAAAGCCCCATCCAACCTGGCACTTCCAGGGACTGGGCATTCACAACTTCTCCAGGCAACTGTGCTTGTATGATTAGAAAGGTTTGATAATGTGTCAAACAGTCTATTTCCAAGCAAGTAGCTAACCCTATGAACTGCTGGAGACAGAACTATTCTATTATGCAAAATAACAATTATTTAATTAAATATTAATCGACAAAAAAAACCCAACAAACAAACAAAAAAAACCCAAAACAACCCAAAAAACCCAACAAAACAGGTCCCTGAAGAAAAAAATTATTTTTATTACTATTTATTTATTTTTACTAAGGTATCTTAGATTGTTTTTTGGTTTGTTCATTTTATTAAACAGATTAAAAGTCAGTAAGACAACATTTTTCTGATCTATCTCTCAAATATTATGTATGGATATACATAATATTTTTGATCAACTGTTTTCACCCCATTACTCCAATTTTTTATAGCTCTCATATTTTATTAGTTTTTTTCACTGTGTAGTTCGCAGGCCACCTGAAAGACTACCTTTCTGGAGTCCATGAAACACAATAGCTAAAATTGCTGCTCAGACACTGACTTTATTCTCAAAGCCTTATTATGTTATTTTCTTGCATCATATCCTGCATCCTTCAGTCAGCCATGCAACTGTTTGTTCACACTTCTCCCATACTCCCTCTCACTGGAAAACTCCCCAGACAGCCACAGGAGAGCTCTGAAGCCTCCTCCTCCTCAAGTGCCAATGCTGCTGGGACAGGAGGTTAAATGAACAACGCACCACGGCTGCAGTGAGCATCAAACATTTACCGCCACGGGCGGATCAGCAGCGCAGGTACTGAGAAGCTCCTTCGGAGGTACTCAGTGAATGCAACAATCGTCACTGATAAATGTATCAAAGGCATGCAGCAACTTGCACAGAAATACTGATAAAAATCTGCAAGTCTACTTTGTGAAGCCACAGCCCTCTACTTCTGAAGTGCTTCTACAAATCCAAGCCAGAGCATGTTTTGACATGACAACCACTTAGTGGGGCTCAATGTCATTGGAACAGTGCTATTACAAAAAACAGGGAAATCCTTCCTCATAAGACAACTGCAGCATTCAAGATGGCTCCAAGCAGTAATTCCATTTCTTTTCAGTGTTTGCTCCTTGGGAGCCAATCCGTGCTCCAAAAAGCACAGATTTCAGTAAGAGACTTTTTCTAAAGACCAGGGACATCAGTGCAAGACAAAGTCATAGGGTTGGTTATCCCTGACATTGCACTCAGATGGGTAGCTCTCATTCCAAAAGCAACAGGGGAAGTTGGCACTGTTGATCCCTAACATTGACTGGAGGAACAGGATTTTAGCATGGAAAATCTAACTGCAAGATGAAACTGGAAGCAGCATCCATTTCTTGCTATTGATAATTGTCTACACAAAGGATGCTGAGGCTCTTTATGGACAGATCAAATGTCCCAGGCATGTAGCCTCATTTCTGTGATTTTCCCAGTCAGTTTCACAGGCCTGTGACCCAATGCTTGAAAATCTACATACATATACATTTATATAGATATAGATATATATGATTAGAACTGCAAGTCAGGAATTCAAGGGACTACATCAATACATTTAATCCTTATTCTTCCCTCCCACCAAATATTTCCTCCTGGGATATCTAGCAAAAAGCACTTTAACTGTTGCTCAGGAGGGCACATACCTATGGAGCCATGGGTCATCCTGAAACCAGCAATGAAAAAGGTACTAATATCTCTTTAATAGTCCATTATTTGAAGATTTCTTCTGCAGTGAATTCTGAGCTTTTTCCATACCTAGACAATGAGTCTCACTACATTTTTCTACATTTTAATTTTGAAAACAGAAGATGTGCAGTTGCAAAATGTCTCAAAAATCTGTGTTATGAATGAAATTAATTATGGAATAGATTAGAATGCATTACGCAGTACTGCTATATGTAAAAACCTGCTGCAGTATTGCTGCATCAAACTTTCAAAAAAATCAAAAGAGTAAGCCCAAATTGCCTCAAAAACCCAGAAAATATGAATAAGAACCATTAACTGGATAAAGAAATCTCCATCTGTACTAGAAAACTGATGTTTTCTGTCTAGTCACTGTCAGAAAAAATACAATGCATGTAAATTCTAAATCATGCTCATTGGACAACTTTTCCTAATAATTTTATTTTCTTCATTCTCCCACTTTTTAAAGCAGAACATACATTTTCACTAAAAAAGCAGATTCTGGCAAAGCCAGATAAGTCATACTTCCTATCAGTAATAAAAGTTAATAATTTTATTGATTTCACAAAACTAAAACTTACTGGGGTTGTATTACTTCTTTTCAAGTGTGAACAGACAAGGTGACCTTGAGGCCCTTTCCAACTCTACCTTCTATCAAAGTAATGCTTTAATTAAGATGCTTTTCTCAACTGAAACACCAAGTTCCAAAGAGCTTCTCATTGGTCTTACCAGTCTGGAATTTCTAAATTACAGGAATTCCAAATGAGATTAAAGAAGCTAGTGTGATCAGAGAATGTAATGATTTTGAGATAGCTGCCAGAATCTTGGTCCAGAAGAACAACAGCAGGCTATGGAAAATAAGGGTCTATTTTTTCCTCTTACCCTTGTTAGGTAATATTGGCAGGCAGGCATAGTGACATGGAATGTCACATGCTTCACTGATACAGCAGTGCCAGCAGGTGATGGATAACTGGGAATTTTGAGGCATAAAAAGAATTAATATTTATCTAAAATTAGGTATCAATAGACATTCAGTTTCAATTTATGGAACAGAAAAGAAATAATCAAACCAGATGGTATCACTTAATGAAAAATAGTTAAGTAGTTTGGCAACACAATGATAGTGGTAAAGCCTCATCTTATATAAAAAAGAAGATTCAAGTCACAAAAGTAGGAACAAATCATGTGGGACATGAATTTGACTGTAATTTACTAGACTCTAGACAGGCATCTCACCAAATATCTGAACCACTACACGTTAGGCAGGTTTTCGAGGCTGCAAAGAGTCAGCTAATGGAATCAAACTTTGACCTTCAAATGTTTGATATATACTTCAGGTAAGGATCTTTTCCTTCCCTAGATGTTAAGTTACACAGGAAGTTAACTCGGATAAAATTATAAACCCTGATTGATTCATGAAATTCCTAATTCTGTCTGTCTATAAGATCTAAGCAAAATCACAAAAAAAGAAAGAAAATAGCCTTGAATTCTCCAAAGCAAATAACCTAGTAGCTCAGGTTCTCGTCTCTCTCAAGGAACATTTCTGGAGTTGTAGAGGTGTAGGAAATGTTGTTATCTGTAAGTCAGAGTATGTTCTATAGGATGCAACTGTCACCCACAGGATAATGATCTCTAGAGCTGACCCACTACAAGCAGCGAGGAGATTCTCATCACAAGCTTGTCTAGACCAATCTATGCATATAAGAGGACAAGTTTCAAAACATAGCATGTAATATGTGCCTTCTAAACAAAATACTTTCTGGTGATCAAAAATTGTGAACAATAATCTAGGGTGTGACCTGGAATATCTTCTACACAGAACTACAGCCCAAATAGTCTAATGACTCTGATGACTCCAGAACAACAGCCTGAACTGCGGCTGCTGATTCTGGCAAATGCTGTCAGACAGAAACAAAACTCAGTGCTACGCTACAAAGCAAATCTTAGACACCTGAGCTACAAGAGGCCACGCCAGTCATAAGCTGCAATGCAAAAGCTGGATGCCATATGTTAAAAAACTCAAGTAAAAGGTCTTCCTATACTGAGGAAAAGTCACATGCCAGGGTCCACAGATTTTGTCCTGCTGAGCTCAAGAAATTATAGAGAGCTGAACTCTTAAGTCAAAGGATGAAAATATCACATCACCCAGATGTTCCTGTTCCAGAAACACCAGAGCTTGCTTGAACCAAAGTTAATGGAGCTCCTCTAGATCCCTTCAACACTAAGTGCCACCCCTAACCACAATCAGTGCACTGACATCAAAAAAGCTCCAGCATGTACTGCCAGATGGTTTATCTGTCTCCTGACACACTCATTTGACGTCTGTGCTAGAGCCCTATCACAATTCAGAATGTTGTAGGTCATCCTTTCAAACCAAGATTAGCTGCAAGGCACCTCTTTACCATTTTACATCCCCAGCAAGTACATCTCCTCCTAAGACAGGAACTCGAACAACAGAAAACTATCTGGCAGGACCTCTCAGAAAGAGAGCAGCCTCAGAGGGCCAGTGTATCAACAATTTGGGGCTCTTTGGGGATGTTAATTGTCATTCAAAGTTGGTAAGTGATTAAATGAAACACTTATGAGCAATCTGTTGTGCTTGAGCAGCACAAGGATTTGCTACCTCAACTCACAAGATGAGCAAATGGCCTGTACCAGGATGTACTGCTAATTGCTCTGCCTTTGTATTGGAAGCTGACCCAGAGTGAAGGCTAAGATATTTGGTTTCTTCAGTCTGCAAGTTCCTCAGAAGGAGGATTTGCTCAGTTTCATCTGGAACCCATGGAACAATAAAAAAATAATTTCCACTAATCACATCTTTTCCCAGGTTTTCACAGCACAAAGAGGCCTCTATTTAGTTACTGCTATTTACAGGGAATACTGAGACCATCATAATCACACCCAGTAAAACAGAAAACACTCTGAAGCTTACAACATTAAAAAAAACCAACAAAAGAAAAATTTTTACTCCTAAGTCAAGAAGTCAAGTTTAGCGCATGATTTTCCACATAACTGTAATTTGCTGATCACAGTATAAACAGCAAAAGAAGCTCCAGCAGGAAGTACAGTAAGTTTGGCTTTGCACCTTAAGAACAGCCTGTTGCCTGGTCCAGACTAAGATGCTGTAATGGCATGGTTTGGATACAGGGACTTGGTGAACTGGGCTAGCAAGTCCAAACTTAGCTAGCTGTGAAGGGTGGTAAGATCTTGAGTGTGGTTAGTGAAAACTACTTCACTGTGGTTGCACAGGCAACTGACCAGATCTACTCTTGGAAGAAGAAAAACTAGAACAGTTATTTCAACAGAAAATCCAGTATGTCAGGAAAATATTGGCTCTTCTACAGAGAAAGGTAAGCCAGAAGACACTGGAAATATTTACTGTAATGGGGAACATTAAATCATACCTTAAGGCACTGAGAACACCTTCAAACTATTGAGGAATGCTCATATTTATGTTCCTGTTAGGGTCTTCTCCTATGTTACCCTGCTTTGACAGAAATAATGTGACATTACTGAAAACAGGTCCCATTCCTGGGTAAGGTTCTTGCCTACCTACAGGTCTGCAATGCCAAGGGTTAAAGGGCTCAAGATAAAGCATTAAAATCTCATTTCTCTCAATCTACCCTAGAAAAATGCAAAAGGTGAGCTGAAATAGATGACATTGTTTGTAGATTTCATTTATTTATTTTAAATCAAAAAATACTAAACCCACACTTATTAATGGTATTTCACACTAACAAAATAAAATATTGACACCAAAACCACAGAAGGTAGGGAAAAAAATAAGTGCAAGTTCAACCTTGTCTAACAACTGCAAAAATTACTTTGAATAAAACAAACGGGAGGAAACCCTAGAGCAAACCAAACTAAAATGCAGCTCTTCAAAGCAGCATTGATTGTGGATCAAAGGGAAAGGCCATCAAAACTTCCCAAGCCACAATGTTTCTGCATGTCTGAAAAAGAATTAACTCAGAACAAATATGGAAATAATAGCAGGTCTCTGTTAAGCCAACAACAAAGAAATCCTTAATACCGTAAAACAAAGTTATATCAAATTTTCCATTTTTAAAGACACATGAAGCTCCTTTAGCACAATGCTTTTAAATGTTATTTATAGTAACAAAATCAAAGACTTAACATAAAAGTCAAAGGGATTATCATCAATGGTCTAGCTATGCAGAAGTTACTCTTCTAGTTTTCTGTTTCATTTGTGGTCTTCAAATACGAAGATGCAATACAAAAATACTTCCATACCGCAACACGATCTGTTTCAACTACATTATCTCAGCATAGCAGATGAAGTAACAATGAGCTTTTAGACACCCAGCCACATTAAACAGTAGCATGCAAGCAAGCAATTCCAATGGCTGGTTTTCATGGTTTTTTTCCCCAACATCACTTTCCCTAATTAATTAGCATATTTTTCTTACAGTTTACAAGAGGAAACAAATAGCTCTTAGTTCAGAGCTGGATCCTGTCAGAAGACTACTGCAAGAAACACATGAATTGAGATACGAATATTACTCACCCAATATGCACATGTCACCTGAACCACAAGGACTCTCCATAGAACTTGAAAGCACCTAAGTCCTCAGTAACACAAGAAAACCTTTCTTTCAGAATAAAATTTGGAGAAGAAAAAGCAAAAATACTAGAGAAACGATCCAGCACACAAATAACCAAACAAGGACTACTGTTCTCATTCTTGGGATTTTCTTCTGCTTTATTGTCAGCTTGCAGCAGAGACTTAATTCTACTACATTTCAAAATACCACTTACAAGAAAGGGCAATAATAAGGGCAAGTTATTAATAAAAAAGTGTTTTTTAAATGTTACTATAAGCTATCACCTTCATAGGCAGATGGTCTGTGCTTCTGAGCTCTGCATTCCCAAAATGACTAGTCTCCACTCACTCCGTTCAGGCCTTTGGTTCAAAGTCCTACAAATAACAATGGATCATGTCTGGAAGTCAAATGATAAAAGTTGGATCACTGCAGCCTACTTAAAATTGTCATCAGTTTTTATGTGGCAGAGTATCCTTGGGCATGTTTTGTTCTCAGTATTTTTCATTTCAATAGTTTTTATGCAGAATTTTATGACATTAAATTTTTAAGAGGCAGAATTCACTACTTCAAGACTTCCAGCAATAGCTTGAGAGTCCTTGTGACGCTAAACAGAAGATTTTTCATCTGAAAGGAATCACTACAAATTGCTTTAACTACTCAAGTGTTTAACCTTTCTATACAATTTTAATGAGTTCCATATATGATCAGAAAACAACAATACAGCTACATCAAATGAGGATCAACTAAGAGACAAAAGAAAAACAGGATGTTTCTCCTCCTTCCTTGAAAGGTTTTCTTTTGTTCTCATTCTTTTAAGTGTTCTATCTTAGTCTATCAGACACAAAAAGCAGAAAACTGGCATGGAGATAATGCCCAGGTCATACATAAGCACTGCTATAGTCTGCACTGCTGCAAAGTACAAAGTGAGTTGACATAGCGGGTCTACATCAAAGACATGCCCTTTGGCAGGTTGTAAAGACAAGTTGCAATTTTGTCCATAAAAATGTGTGTTCTACAAAATGGGCTCTGTAACATGAACTGTTAGTGGTATGCCACCATTCCATTGATCCTGCACATGCGTTCATTTCTCAGGAATGCTTGTAAGCTGGGCTATGTCTTGCCCTAAGATAAGCAGACTTGCATGAGGGAAAAAAAGCAGTGTGTCACAGACAGAAAGATTCTACTCTCTGCAGGAGACTTCTTCCATAAAATGCAAGTTCTGGTAGAGGGCACGCCAGTGGCTCCTGCTTTATTGCCTGTATCACATACATGGTATTTACAGTAAGAGATAATAGAATGGGAGACCTTTCCTGCTTATGTTTTTAAAATTAAGAAAACAGCTTGAAAAAACACTGCATTGCAGGAGGTTTTCAAAGTCTCCTTAATCAAATACTGAAAATTAGTAAATACAACACTGACAGTTAGTCTGGAGCCTCAGCGCTTACACATTACAATGTGTTTTAAGACACTCATGTAATATATTTTTCTGAAGCACTTCTGCTTTTTTCATTGTGAATATGGGAAACAGAGAGCTGTGAAACAACTCCAGGCTCAAGTCCAGTTCTTGTGTTCCTTTTTATCCATAACTATTATACGGTACATTATGAGTTTCAATATAGATTGAATACAGAGACATGACCATATCAATTTCTGACATAATTACTGTGAGAGAAGTAGTAACAGAGAATGAATGAGGCAGAAGTGTAGCCACAGAAGGAAGATGATTTTACGACTGTGAAACAGAACTACTACAGAGACGCTGTTGGTATCATAACTACCTCTCCCACAGATTTCCTGAACAGCTTTGAGCAAGGTACTTAATCTTTCCATGTCTCAACTCTGCATGGGTAAAGCAGAGGTCAAAATACTTAACCTCATAGGCATGTTGCAAGTATAGAAACATTTGCATTTGGGAAGCTACTGGGTGCTGCTAATAATAGCTGTGTATGTACAATTGAAACATAAAATCAAAATCTGCTTCAGCACTGTTTAAAGGTGTACAAAAAATTAAGTATGGTGCCTCACAACAAACAAAACGTAACTAAAATTCTGCAGCTCTAGTGAGTGAACTTATAATAGTTGGGAAACTGGCAAAAAAGTACATTATTTAAAGTGCACATTGTAATATATGGACATGAAAAACAGACTGATAAAGCAATGCCAGCAATGTTATCTGTATAATTACATACTTTTTAGCACTTCACTTTGAAAGCCTAATATTGTTGCAATGTAAGGGCTTCTATAGAAAATCTACAATGTAAATATCCATACAGTGCTTTATGCATTAATTCACCCTCTTTTTCCCAAAAATAATTCAGCAGTACACAATTTTACAACATATTGATCTAGGTAAGTCATGAGTCGTTTTTTGTGAGTAGGTATCAATCACTTCATTGTTTACTTGTCTGTGGAAAGAAATTGATTTAATCAAACTTTGCAGTAATACATTATTGATGTATCCCAAGAAAACAAAGTCATAACGAACCATCAGGATCCTAACATAAAACACTGCAAGGAGCAGCAATTTCGGCTTGAATCTTTCCTAGTGATTTGCAAACATATGTGACTGTATACAAATAGCAAAGCCTAATGCAAGACTGTAGTTAGTCTGAGCAGCAGCACATGTCATTCACATAACAGACTTGGGACAAGCTCTGCAGAACTTGGCAACCTCAGGAGCCTGGACAAACCACACTGTGGACCTTGTGTATCTCCACCACTTATATACAGCAGTGTATCATCTTACATGCTACTTGATTTTAGCAAATCATTACTCTTCTGGGGGGAAATGTGAAGCAATAGGACATCATGAAAATAAGACTCTTAGCCCTTCTTCACAGCAGTGGCTCAGCCTTTGTTCTCCAGAGGCTTTAAACTTTTCCATGTATTAGACCACATGGGAACAGCAATTTTACTCGATACACAATAAATTCCTTTATGCACATCTGTCAAACAAAATAGGGCTTACAATGGTAACTGTAGCAGCAGCTTGAAAGAGTACAGTTAGGATAGCAATTTGATGTATTTTATAGACTTTTGAATGCATGTTCGTCAGCTTAGAGCACGGAGAAACAAGAACCAGAGCAACATCTGCTGCCAAAACTACTTTGGCAAAGGTGAGTATTTTACTGCAGTAAAACTTCTGTTACAATCACGAAAAATAAGAGAGTACAGTAGCGACACCATATCAGAGCATCTTCACTAATGCTGCATTATTACAAAATGTTGGGGGATGTATAACGAGCCACATCAGAATTTAGCACTGCCCAAGCCCACGAGAACACCTCGATACAGCTTACAGAGACATCTATAGGTAGTGTCTGTCTAATACCTTATAATTATTTATGTAGGAGAGAGAGGCTGAACTTCCTATCTAGGAATTCATATAATGAGGTGAAAACATTTTTACAAGGAAAGTGCTTCTCAAATACACTAAACAAATAATAGGAGTAAGATAGCATTACCCACTACCAGAAACAGATGCAAGACTAGTAACGGCATGTTACTTAAACAATTCAATCTGTATCAGAGATGAATAAAAGATAAAGTTCATGTAGATATAAAAAAGCAGCATAGCCAGCAGCCTATCTTTCCAGCTTTGTCATCCTTCTACGCACTCGGCTGGAGCTGAACCAGACCCAACTTTGCAGAAGACACGCATACGGACGTGTACAACCATACGTGCTGTACCGTGCGTAACTATTTGTTGTAAAATTCCTCGAACACAGAGAACCCAGACCGAAACGGGAAAACAACATAAACGATGTACTCCGTTACACTTAGCGAACAGTAATACAGAATCATGAGAACAGATACAGTAGGGTAAGGGAGACAGTTTCTCAATGAAGTGGGAATGGACCGAGTCTCCAGAGGCACGGAGCCTTTCCAGAAGCGGGTTACACTGCCCAGCTCCGTGGTGTAAGCACAGAGGGTGAAGCGAAATCCCAGGTCAGAGTTGTCTCTAACGCCCCTCACTCCTGTCCTGTCTCCACTAAAGGGATGGAAAGGCAAATCCCGGCTATTTCACTTTTCTCTAGATTAAAAGGAGGGATTTCCTCGGGATAGCTGGTGCACGAACTTTGCAGAGATAGACACGGTCCCTGGGTATTTACACACACACACACACACACACACATGCAGAAAGAAGAAAAGAATAGAGGCATTTCCTCACGCACACAGCGGAGAAGGGACGTAGGTATTTCTCTTCTCCAGGCAGGCAGGGACGGGCGGCAGAGCCGCGGGCTGCCCGGACCGCCAGCCCGGCTGAGCCGGGGACCCGCACCCGCAGCTCCCGACGCTCCCGCACGGGCACTCCCGCGCTCCTGCCCGCTCCCTCGCACACACGCCCCGGCTCTCTCTCCTCGCTCCGGAGTCCCTCGCACACTCTGTGCCCCAGACTCGCTCACACGCTCTCTCTCTGTCTCTCCCCCTCCCGTCCCGCATCACAGTGGCCCCGACCGCCGGCAACAAAGCGGCGGGCGGGCAGCGCGCCGGGCTGGCGGCGGCGGGACGCGCTCGCCCCGCACACACACACACACACACACACACACACACACATATGCACACACATATGCACACACACACAATGCTGCCGCTGCCACCGCGGCACCTACCAGGCGGGCAGCCTCGGCCCAGGTGCGGTCCTTCTTCTTCCTCTTGTCTTTCATGTTTGCATCTCATTGAGGTGGTTCGGGGGGGGGGGAGCGGGGGGAGGGCGGACCGGGAGTGAGGGGGGGGCCCGGAGGGGTTCCGCACGGACAATGATACGGTGACACCGAGCTCTGGAGCCCCCGGGGCGGGAGGGGCGGGGGCGGAGGAGGAGGAGGAGGAGGAGGAGGAGGAGGAGGAGGAGGAGGAGGAGGGTGGGGGCAGAGGCTCCCCGCGGCGGCGGCACAGCTGTGACAGCTTGAGGGATGCTCCGCCGCGCTCACAACAATGCGCTGTGACGTCACGCGGGGGAACCGCGCCCGCGCCCAACATCCCCACGGCGGCGGCGGCGGCGGCGGCGCCCCCCGCCCCAGAGCGCGCCTGCCCCCCAAGCCTCGCGAGAGCGCGGCCGCGGGCCGGGGGCGGCGGCGAGGGGAGCGGGATGGCGGGCCGGCCGGCGCCGCCGCACTACAACTCCCGTGGTGCTCCGCGGCGGCTCCCCGGGGACGCGGCGCTGGGGGCGCTGCCGGGGCGGGGGTGGCGGGCGGAGGTGGCGGCGAGGGCGGCCCCCTCGGCCCCTTCTCCTCCCTCTCCTCCCTCTCCTCCCTCTCCTCCCTCTCCGCCCTCTCCGCCCTCTCCGCCCTCTCCGCCCTGTGCCCGCTTCGCGCCGCGTTCCGTGAAAGCAGCCCGACATGCCGCCCGGCCCTCCCCCGGAGTGCCAGCCGATCGCTGGCCCCTACTTACGGCTGGGGCGGTCCCCCGCCCCGGCGGTGCCCGCCCGTGCCCTCCTGGCGGCGGCCGCAGCCGCTGCGGGAATGCCAAAGCGAAGGCAGCCCCGGGCGGGCCGGTGCCGGCGCGCAGGGACCCCGCGTTCGCGATTCAGCTCCGCTTCTTGTCGGAACAGGAAAGAACATCTTGTTCCAGTGTGTAAACAAAGGGAGTTGATGTGCTGCGCTCGTAAAACCGCCGAAGGAGGTTTTCTTTAATTGGATGACCCAGGATTAAGATAGCCGCGAAATGCGGAGCGAAGAGACTTGGCACACCTTCCTGAGTTGCAGGATATTGTTATGCGGGGCTTTTTTCCCCCCATTTCGTCCCTTCGCCTAGATTATAAACTGCGTTAGGAATGTTATCGAAATACATTAGGTATATTTTGTTCGGATTGAAACGAGTTAGAAATTATTCAAGGTTTTCTGAATCCATGTATTTAGTGCCTGCTCTCTCTCCTTTGTCCTCTCAGCAGCACCCGTGTTACGCCTTGCCTTATTCCTTTGGTAACATTAAACCTTATTTTTCCATAAATACACAGTTTTGGGGGAAAAGAATTACGGCAAACCAACTACCACAGCGTTTAGCCTGTTTTATCAAGAAAACGACCAGGACAGCCCTGAGAACCTTCAGCCTCTCAAGGAAGAAGAAGAACCTGATAGCATCCCCCAAACATTCTAAACGAGCACTCACGTTGTCTGGTGGTTTGGATCTTCCTCCTCATACTTATATTTTAGTGGGAAATTAGGCATGGAAGGTAGCACCTTTCCAGATTTCATTATTCACTCCCACTTATGTAAAAATATTACAAATATGAGCAAAACAAAATTCTGTTAAAACAGCTGCTTCTAAATTTAGTTTTGATTCCTGTCTATGCAACATTAAGCAGAGGATTTGAGTATGTCTCAGAAATGTTCTTGAGAAAAATGTCGCAGCTGCAATGTTTCAGGTTTGACAGTGAGGTTGTACAAAAATTTTTACAATCAGCCAGTTGTCGAAACAGGTACATATGCCTTTGTTATTTACTGAATGCTGCCTTTGTCACCTTAGTAACATTTAGAAAGAAAATGCTTGCTGTTACTATCACTTCTCTATGTTTTGTGGTTTTGACTTCATTTCCACCTTTTTATGTCCCTGCCCTACTTCAGGTTTTTTTTTACCTTTGCATTTCCTCACCTTTATTGACTTTGTATTACAAATCATGCAGGTTTTATTCACATCTCATCACCCATGCTAAAAGCCTAAGCCTGTAGTAATTAAGTACTTCATTACCACTGCCTTTGAAATACCTTCACTGTTTTCAGTACTGAAAATACAACAAAATAGAAAAATGTAGGGACATTTATCAGTCATTGCCATCGTAGCTGGCTGTTAGAAGACAGAAAGAAATATTCTGCATTAGTTCCCATCTCTTCATAGGTAGCTGCTTCACATATATAACATGAACTTCTGTTACGAGACCTCTGGTGTTGCAGTGGTGGTGTTGGACAGAAAAGGACACTGTAGGGAAAAAAAGTTCAGTGAGCCCCTAAAGCTAATCTGACTTTGTGGGTTTTTTTGGTTGGTTTGGTTGGTTTCTAATATTATCTGCTGCAGTCAGGATCAGACTTCCTTTTGGTATTTCTGTGGACCCCTGGAGTAATGTTTTTAGTTCTATTACAATGGTTAAATGATAGTGCCATGCTGTCATTTAATTTTTTTGCATCATTCTTACACAATCCAGGTGCTCCTAAATCATAGAATGGTTTGGATTGGAAGGAACCTTAAAGATCATCTAACTCCAACCACTCTGCCTTGGGCAGGGACATCTCCCACTAGACCAGGTTGCTCAATGCCCCATCCAGCCTGGCCTTGAAAGTTCCTTCTGTTGTTCACATGAAAATGGTTGGGAGTCATATGGTGACAATGAGGAGCACTGCCTTTGTTGGGGAAAGAAAACCTGTTATGCTGTTTGCTGTATTGGAGGACCCACTGGAGAGTACCCACCAGAGCAGAGAACTGGGGGGTACTCTATATGTTTCATGATGGGATAAAAAAAAAGGAATCTGTATTCCTGAAATAAATTTTTTCTGCAATAAATGTTGTAGCTGAATCCAGTAAAGTTTGCCAGCATACACAGAAACCAAGTGCCTCAACAGAGCAGTACACTTCTGCTTTAAGGGAGTAAAGTCTTGTGTAAGTCTAGAAGTACAGCAGAAAAAGGTCAAGTTCATCTTATGAAAGAAAACATTTGCTATTGATTATAGATACTGTTTACTTCATGAGTTGGACCTGACCCCACAGGAGATCATAACTGTTGCTTCTCTAACTGAATTGGCAATAGGAGAGTTGAGAAATGGTGAACTACCTTCAGACTGCAACCACTGGAAAAAAAAGCTCAGCATATATAACATGCATGTGTATATATATGTGTGTGTGTGTGTAAATATTTACAGAGTATTGTAAACCAGACTGGATAACCTGCAAATACTGCAGAAAGATGTTGCATTAAAATATATAAAGAATTTTTACCTAAGCGATATTTATGTGATGTTACGGTACCAGATGTTACTGGTTTGACCATGGATGGAATCAGTTGTTTATTATGGATGTATTTGTGTTCATTTACATTTTCTTGCATCCATAGAATGGCCAAATGATACTGAAATGCTATAGAAGTTTTAGGTTTGACATTATCTAGTAAGCCATGTGAAGAACTTTATTCTTGTTTCCTGCATAGAAAAATTACTTTTGATGTCTACTGCCAATTTTTATTCTTGTGTACAGTAATACTCCTGTTAGGCAGAAATCTGTGACCTCCACTTCTTATGCAAGTGTTTATTTCTATATAAATATGCATTGCTTCAATACAGTGAAACACTGTTTCCATACAAATTCCAGTTCCAGCTCTTACAAAAGGACTAGTATCAGCTGTTACATGAAAATGCCATATGTGTGCAGAATGATTTATTCCCAGCATGACAATTCAATCTAATGTGTCACTTCTACAATGGAAATTATATTCTCTACAATTGAACAAGAGATACTGAGTTACAAGACAATTAGGAAAATATTCCAGAAGATACTAATGGAGTCACTGCATTTCCTAAATTAGTGTTAGCACAGTGGTGACAAAAAGAAAACCATAAATTATGGGTTTGTGTGGACTTATGGGAAACCAAAGCCATTGGGATTGACAATTGACAGTTAACCATTTGCAGATACTGGTGTCATAGTTGTGTTTTATGCTATTGATTTAAAGAATGGCTATTGCCAAGTATCCAGACAGTTTGAGCTTCACAGCATTTATTACACTTAAAGGAACTTATCTCTTTTAATCATATGCCATATGGACGTGAATCAACATACCAAGTTTTTCAATTATGTTACTAAGTCATAATAAGAAGCTCAGAATCTAGTATTATCAGGATGATGTTAATGTATTTGTGCTGTTACTCCTGAAGTTGATGAAAAAAACCAAATTCTATAGTCTATACTTTATATGGGAGGATAAAAGTTAAATTTTGCTAAATACTAACTCATATGCACAGAGTATTCTTTTCTTGAACATGCCATTTCTTCTCTAAGATAGGTAGAGGTCATAGAATATGTGGAAGAGCTCACTCTTTCCCCCCCTTCCCTGCAAAAAAAAAAAAGAAAAATTGCAACCGTATTTTTCAGTACTCAAATCAAGGTCTACATTATTTAGGTACAACTAAGTTATGTACATTTATTCCTAACTGTGTAATACATGAAGACTATTAGAAACAGTGCACTGTGAAATCTAAAGTTTTCCTGAGACCTATCTCACCTTAGCAGATTTTCAAATAATGAAAGCTTTGACTGTAAATAATGAGGATTTATTCAGTTGGCTTTAGAGTTCACCACAACTGTCATTACTTTTGTCTCAGACCAGGAATGGCCAAATACTATAAATGTACGGTTATTTCCTTTTCTCCCTCCTATCACTCTCCAGCAGGCAGATAAACACTCAGGTCTTTTTTATGGCACTGCAGCTGAACTAATAAACGTGGTTGCAGCTAAGCTATGGTCCACTTTGCCCTCCCAGCATGTGAGAAGTGACACACCCAGCATCGAGAGCTTCCCAAGCAGTCACCTTCCAAACCGCCTCCAGCAGCACTTCCCTTGGCCATGCTGGCCATCATTTTTCGTACTAGGGATATGGAACCACCCTTTCCCAAATCCATAGGGACAATTTCTATGAGAAGACTGTTGTCTTTGAACAATGAACAGTTTACAAGATGCCATGAAAATGTTGGAAAGAAAATATTTCTATGTACATACACAACAGAAGAGTAGAGAACCTGCCTCTGAGGCATTGCATCCCAACTGCATATAGATCACACCTCCTGGTAGTTCTGTAAACCTCAGAGGAGAAGGAAATGTCTGCAGATGGCTGACAAGATTAGTTTCATTTTTATGTGACACAGTTTAGTCAAATCAAAACCAGAGCAGCTGATAGTTTATCTCATCTGCTCTTTTTTAGATGTTTATCTAGTTGATTATATGGAAGTTGCTGCGTGGATTATAAATATGCAATTACAAGAGAAAAAAATTAAAACTGTTTACTTGTAGTGTCTGATTTAACAGAAATTACATATCTTCCTATCTAGAAAGAGATTCCAGAATTCCAAATGTATGGATGCTATTCTGATACCATATTTCAACCTACAGAATGAGCTTCACCCACAAGATAGACACGTGATGAAATATCACCTCAAGTTATATAGGATTTCAAGGAATTGTGAAGGTGTCCCATAGGAGTCACAGGCAAAATGTATACTATGTGCTTATGTAAGTATCAAGTTGTCACAACAAACCAATGATTGCAGGACAAGTACTGGTATCTAGTAGGACTGAAGTTTAAAACTACTTACGAAAATTAAGACAAATGACTCATGCAGTACCATTACAGCCTACCCCTTACTTTTTCTTTTTCTGTGAATAACTGATACCACAGTCAATTTTGGCAATCATATATTTTTTTGGCAATTATTCCAGCTATCTAGCAATCTTTCTGTAATAGACAACCATAAAATGACCCAACAGAATATTTACATTTTGTGACATCTGCTGCTACACTTGCTTTCTGATCTGTTTTCATCCACAGTTGAAAGCTGTAAGAATTAGTACCATTTAACTTCTTACAATGAATAAATTTTTTTTCTGGGAATATATATAAAATGTCATCATCAGGTAAATCATCATTTATGGTAAAGCTGATGAGGAACTAGAATTTTAAAAGAGACCTGAAAAGATGATCTGAAAAAAATACAAAAAAAATCAAACAAAAGAAAACAAAAAGTAACAAACAAACAAAACCCAAAACCAAACAAAAAACAAAACAAAACAAAAAAAAACCCTCAAACAAACTTTGAAGACCTTCTCAATGGACTAATTGCAAATTTAAGGAGTAAATACCATACATGTAATCACATAAATAACTTCCCAAACTGATGCCTGGAGACCTACACATATTGAACTAAATGTTGCTGTGTTGAGATTCAGATACAAAACACACAGTCCAACATCATGAAAAGTAATAAAGATCATGGTTGTACTACAGATATGCAATTTAAATTTGCCTTTGTAAGTTCAAAAGCCTGGAATCCTATGAAAAGAGAATTCAGAATAAAAGTTGTCTCTCTAGCTTGTTGGGGGAAAGGACTACATACATATAAGCTATCTTTGGGATAAGTACACACCTGCTTGCACCTGCTTGCCAAGGGCAACTTGGAAATATTTTGAATTGTTTGTGCATAATGGATTGCTTTCCCTTACCTTCTTTGCATTGCAAGATAAATGAACAACACAGTCTGCTCAGCCTTCTGCTACTTACAGGTATCTACCTACATGCATCTGTGACTTCTAGACAATAACAAAAAATAGGAGAGAAATAAAATATTAGTTTATTAACACCACAGACTTCTGAAAAAGGAGAATGGGGTTGATGCGGTGCTGGCAGAGGGCATTTGTCAGGTGCACTGATGTGAAAAAGCAACTGCAGTCTGGGGAATCCTTTTTTTGTATTTAGTTGAGGCTCTTGCTACAGAAGTGGTAGTGGGTTTTCTCTTTTGCTGCTCCTTTATGGCTGTGAAACCCACCATCAGCTATACCACATATCATATGATGCTTCAGCACAGATCAGTAACCAAATCTGGTCTAGATGTATTTATATTATATTTCTCTATTTGAGCTGTGCCAGTTCTGCAGGAAGAACAACATAGTCTCTCCTGAAGTTAGCAGACAAATCCGTGAATGCTTGGAACAAAGAAAGACATTGAGGTGCTGGAGTGTGTCCAAGGAAGGGCAACCAAGATTGTGAAGGATCTGGAGAGTAAATCCTATGAATAGTGGCTGAGGTAGCTGGAGATGTTTAACCTGGAGAAAAGGAGGCTTGGGGAGGCCTTATCACTCTCTACAACCACCTGAAAGGGGGTTGTAGCAAGGTGGGGGTTGGTCTCTTCTCCTGGTCACCTAGTGACAAGACAAGAAGACGTGGCCTCAAGCTGCACTAGGGAAGATTCAGGTTGGACATTAAGAAGAATTTCTTCATGGAAAGGTTGTTAAGCCTTGGAAAGGGCTGCTTAGGGAAGAGGTGAAGTCACCATCCTTGGAAGTGTTTGAGAAACCACTGGACATAGCCCTCAGTGCTGTGGTTTAGTTGGCATGGTCGTGTTTGGTCAAGAGTTGTACTCAATGGTCTTGAAAGTCTTTTCCTACCTTGATGATTCTGTGATTCTGTAATTCTGCTGATTGAGGCCCCAGCTCTGTAAGACACCCCGTTCATACCAATACTTGCAGTGCCAGTGGCATTTTACAGATTGTCTTATATTGGATATTTAGGTATAATAGAAGCCAAATAATTACTAATAACATAGTTATTAAAATGACAATATTTTATTAACCATAAAAAGGTATGTGTTGTAATTTGCAGCAGAGGCTGGTCCTTGGGAGTGTTAATGTAATGTGGTAACCACATCAGATATTAGTTTTTAGGCGTCATAACAGCAAAAGTATATACATATATATCTACATGTATAATTTGAACTTATGCAAATTTGACTTATATACTCTTTTTAAACTGTTAATAAATAATGAGTTTAAACAGTCTATGAATATTATACAAGAAACCAAGACTTATAAACATGCTAGTTAGAACTATGAGGTTAAAATTATTAATGTCAGTTTTCAGTACTTGGTTTCTTCAATCATCTTTCTGGTTTTGTTCTCAGCTACTTTCTACTATATCTCAGATAAACTTATGCCCATGCTAAGACAATTCTATTCCTTTGAGTCATCTATTTTCTATACTCCAGCCATTCAACCAGAGATCACATAGACTTTAAAGAAATAAAGAAAATTAGTATTTGATACCACCTTTTTCCTTTAGTAAGAAAGAATTTACCGCTATAGTTAAGAAGTAAAACTTTCAGTTCTATTCATATATACAGTTCATCATGTTCATTTTAGGCTACAAAATTAAATTAAATATAATATCAATACTGAGCATACATCACAGTTTAGTTGGCATGTATTTGCCCACTGAGTGATATTTCAAAGTTTAAAGGAAGGTGAAGTCTGAATCCCTTTCTATTCCCAGGTCTATACCTTTTTCAGTTTAAAATATGTGAGTAGCCCACTGAAGTTCACGATGCTAGGTGTGTTAAGGAAATATTTAAACATTAGTAGAACCAGGCTCCCAGCATGTCAACGTGTAATGCGTGCACTGGAAACTATTTGGCTGGATGGCAGAGGGCACATGAAGAGACACACATAATGTCTGGATCTGCTGTTTCTTTGTAAATTCTTAACAAATCAAAAGTGAGTGTAGCACTTTCCTACTATGCCTAGTAGATCTTGTACTAAGATATGGAAATAACTTACAGAAATTAATGTTTTAATTCCCTATTTTCCAGATTTTTTTAAAGTATCCTTTTAAATATGTGAGTTTATGCAGTTAAGAAAGTTAATTTTAAGTAACCATTTAAAATTAATTAAACATAGACACAGATGATTTTCTATGTTTTCCTAGAAGACTAAACACCTATGGTTGTTCATTGTCATTACTGCACACTGACTGCATAACTACAGTGGGCTTTATATGGCCCTTGTGAAATTTGTGGACAGGAAACCCTATCAACAAATTGTGATAAGTTACTGGAAAGCTCATTTCAAAAATGTAAGGATTTGTATGACAAATGACTCTTTTTAGAGCCTGAGGCTCAGGCAGGGGCAGGAAGTAAAGGTTACAAGGTGGATTATAAGTGTGTGTGCAATTCATAATGAAGGTTTGTGGACTGTGAGCTTTTTAGATCCATCCTTCAAATAGCTCCCTTTTGAGTTACACTCAACAATTATAAGGGGGAACACCTGTAAGGAAGTTACTTGGGGAAATGAAAGAATCTAACATATTTTTAACAGGAGAGTATAATTTCTGATAGCTGCCTTTATAGTTGACTCGGTTTGTCTACTCAATTTGCATTTAAGAGATGATTAAAATAACCTTATAATTTGCTGCATTCATTCTACTGCAACTTATGAAAAAGGAAAGAAAATAGTTATGCATAATTACTGAGAGTGTTTGCAAAAGAATAATATTCTGCATTCATAGCATTTACCCTGCCTTTATAAAGGCCAGCCATTTGCATGCATCAAAAATAAGACTTTTTATAAAAAAGAAGTTGCCTTTATTTGATTTAAAATATCTAAATTGGTTATTTATAAACAAGCAAGGTAACTGGTACAAGGAGTGCATTACAAGTAGTTTTTCAGAGCATATGACAATGTTCTATATTAATAAGCATTGTGGGAATAACACATCACTTATGCCAGTCCAGTTATAATGATATTTTAGGTAAGTAAATTAAAACATTACAGCTCAGCAGCAAAAGGCCTACTGTAAAACTTCCTTACACAATATATGCTAAATTCTAAGACACAAATTTCCCATTGAGGAAGGGGCCAGCTCACAGCCTATACATCATTTACATGATGCATGACAGTCTACATTACCTATTATGCAGGAGCATACTACAGTGAAAATATCAAGATGTTTTTTTAATCTTCCACGTGACAGAAATCACTGGTATTTTTCAGTTGATTGATGCTCACTAAGCAGCCCAACCACATCTGCAAATACACCCTATCCCAAGTGAATGTGTCCTAGCAATTTCAAGGAAAAATTGTTCATTTTTAGTTTTCCACACCAGGATTAGTCCAAGGTTACTGA
This sequence comes from Calcarius lapponicus, assembly GCA_039654755.1. NCBI lineage: Eukaryota > Metazoa > Chordata > Aves > Passeriformes > Fringillidae > Calcarius > Calcarius lapponicus. Next base: position 110,658,746 of record CM077464.1, on the reverse strand, counting down.
GATGTATACAGTGCTGTTCCTCTAATTAACTGTTTTAAAGGCCAGTTCTGTAAACTTTTACAGGGAGGATTTATTTCATGCATCCATGAGGTGATCCTAAGAAATATTTCTCATGCTTACAAGAAAGGCTGAGATCCCGGAGATTAGGCTCAGGCATAAATGCCTTAATCCAGTCACAAACCTCAACACTTTTCCCCTAGATTTTTCCATTTTGCCTGGAAATATACAAAGTCCCATGGAGCCTCCCTGTTGAGCTGCCCATTCCATGCATGCTTGATACCACACTGCTGCTGTGTGTGTCTCCTGTGAGCAGCCAGGCAAGGCACCTGAAACTCTACCTTAAAGGTAGCAAGCAGTGTGTGCTGGGGCATCTGGTTACATTTAGTGATTTATTGAAAGAAAACAGTCTCCTTGTAATCGAAGAATTTACTAAGGCGCCTAATACTCCATCTCTGATTCTGAAAAATAGGAAGGTATTCTCTTATTTACTTACTTTAATGCTGTAGTTATACTTTCTAAAAGAGTGAGTAAGCTAGCTAAAATATACAGATTTTCTTTCATAAGATCAAGTTTCACATAAAATTATTCTAGCTTTACTTTTGTGGTTATCCATACGTTATTAAAACATTCTTTTCCTTTGGCATTTCTTCTGTGGGGAAGAGGTTGGAACAAGAGTTTCAGGTTCCAGAATAAATGGAGGATGGTTATTCTGGTCTGAACAAGCAAAACTGTGGTTGCTGTAGTTAGGACTGCAAACCAGATTTGGTTTAAAAAGTATCATATGTGAAATCCTGCAAGGCACAGAAGAAAGAAAATGTTCAAATTGAGATGCTGCACTATTGCTGAAATTCTACACTCAAACCCTGGCTCTGCTCTTTCTTTCAATCCCTGGAAGTCAGTTGCTTTTTCTGTAGCACAGTTCTCCAACTCGAACTAGAGTTATTAATATTTAATTTTTTCCTCCATTTGTCTTCCTTGCTTATTCAAATTGAAGGCTTGTCTGAACAGGGACTGAAAATCTCTTGGTATGTATACATCATGCAATAAAGAAGAAACCTGATCTTGGTTTGGTCTCTCAGGCTACCATATGAAGGAATGTATATATGTTTCTATCTATATTAAGGTAAGTTGTATGATATTTAAAAAAAATAATTTTTCCAAGGAAAAATTATTGTCTCACTTTTTTTTTTTTTCCATGAAAATTTCTAATAAATATCAAATGTTGAAATGTCACCTGAGAGCAATCCAATCTGTGGACTGGGGGGGAGAAAATTGTCAGCTGGCCAATAAGAGCAGCTTTCTGAATATTTTGTGCAAATGGAACATCACAAAGATATGAACCAGCAATAATTTTATCAGACTGCAAAACTGAATGTATTTGGCAATTCTGTACAAAGGAGTTTTCAGCACAGATGCTAACATAAGAATAAATTATTGTACTAGTGGCTGTTTATAATTTCTACTCTTCCCCTGTTTATTTTAAAGTAAGAAATATTAATTGTGTGCTTGGGTTTTTTTTTTTCTTTTCTAGTAATTCCATTTTCTGAAGAGTTTGAGGCTCTGAGAATGGTGAGATAAATTGTCATGCCTGTGTTCACTTTCAAAGGGTTCCTTAAACTCAAATCTCAGGTTTGGCAATTTCATGACTGAAAACCACTATACCAAACATCATTAAACACAGTCAAAAGGTTTAAATTCACTTGAAGTTGGTCAGGTTTAACTTGAAGAAAATTACTCTTCAAAAATTACTCTTTACTACTTAGAATATGATCTACTGGAGAAAAGTTCAGCCATGGATTTTCATACTTTCACTACCAGGAACTGTGGAGTCAACATGGTTTGCCTTACTTCTGTAACTCCTATGCTTCTGCTTTCCAATATTAAGACTGCACAAGCTGTGGTAATGATTAGGTCTACATTATTTTTATGTGATTCCAACACTATTCCAACAACACTATTCGAACTGTTTGTTTTATCTCCAAGTAAATATATGCACTTTTACTATGCAAAGAGATGGGGGTTTTTTTGCATCTGCAGAGAGCATGAAAAGGTAAGAAACACTTGCCAGATTAAATACCCTTTTTTTTGTGACTAAACAGAAAAGCATAAAAACAATTATATGTAAAATGTAATGTATTGACTCTTTTAGCTACCACTCTTCTATTTTTCTCCCAGATTGTTATTCTTTTAAAATGCAAAATCTCAATGTTCTTTGAACACTGGCAGTAGTGTTCTATCTTCTACAGTTGGGGATTTCAGGTTACAGAATATTATTCCATCTGAAACTTACAGGTTTTGACCTTTATTCCGAAATGTCAGATTTCAATAGCTTTATGGAGTTCAGTAATCCACAAAGTATATTTGTTCCATACAAACAGTCTCAGTGTGTCCCATAATTGGTTGATAAAAAATGTAAAAAGATTGAGATGTAGCTAGTTTGGATTACTTATGATATTTATATTTATGGTGCATTGACCCTGGCTGGGTGCCAGGTGCCCACCAAAGCTGCTCTATCCCTCACCTCCTCAAGCAGACAAGGGAAAGAAAATATAACAAAAGGCTCATAGATTGTGGAAAGAACAGGGAGAGATCACTCATCAGTTACTGTCACAGGCAAAATAACCTCAACTTGAAGAAATTAGTTTAATTTATTAGCTATCAAATCAGAGTAGGAAAACAGGACAAAACCCCAAATCTTAAAACACCTTCCCACCATCCCTCCCTTATCTGCAGACTTGACTTTATTAATGATTTTCGTTACCTCCTTCCCTGCAGGGGCTCAGGGGAACAGGGAATGGGGGCTCCAGTCAGTTCATCACACACTGTGTCTGCCACTCCTCCCTCCTCAGGGGGAGGACTCCTCACACTCTTCCCCTGCCCTAACGTGGACCCCTCCCATGGGGGACAGTCCTTCTCCAGTGTGCATTCTTCATGGGATGTCAAGTCGTGCCAGTGAACCTGCTCCAGCATGGACTTCCTGTGGGATCACAGCCTCCTTTGTTTGTCTGCCTGCTCCAGCACAGGATCCTCCACGTGCTTCAAGTGCATCTCTACATCCCTGTGATCCTCAATGGGCTGCAAGTGCATCTCTCTATCCCTGTGATCCTCCATGGGCTACAGGTGCGCCTCTGCATCCCTGTCATCCTCCATGGGCGTCAGGGACACAACTGCCTCACTGTGGTCTACACCACAGGTTACAGGGGAATGTCACCTCTGGTGCCTGGAGTATCTCCTTCCCCTTCTTCTGCACCAACCTTGGTGTGTGCAGAGTTGTTGCTCTCACATATTCTCATCTCATATCTCCCTCTGACTGCAAATAAACAGTTTTTTTCTCTCATTTTTAACTCTGGTATCCCTGAGGTGCTGTCACCATCAGTGATGGATTTGGTCTTGGCTGGCATTGGGTCTGTCCTGGAGCTGGGTGGCATTGACTCTCTAGGACACAGGGAAAGCTTTTAGCAGTGTGTCATAGAAACCACCCCTGCAGCCTCCTGCTACCAAAATCTGGCTGCACAAACTCAGTGCAGTGCTTCAAACAGTTTCCTTACATTTTGTTTGGAAACTGATACTTTGTTCTTCCAAATAAATAATTCAGAAAATGTACTACATTTTGTAACTCAGGAATGAAAGTCAATACTATTCATAGTGCTGTTGACATGCCTTCTAGTAATTTATGGAATAATTATGACCATATTTGGGAGATATCTGTTCCCTACATTTTGATTTGTCCTCCTCCAATACATCTTGACAATGTTGTTGTAATTCATGTGTATTGTACAGACTGAATAAAGACAGGCAATTCGTTCCAGACAAATACATTAAAAATGTAAACCATCTGTTTGGAGCTCACTTTCTCCATGAGACCTTTACAGTAGACATTTAGTTAGTAATAAAAGAATTCTACATTTTTACCCTTTGTTCTTAGTGCACAAGACCACAAATGATAATTTGTACTGAATCATTATTTAAATCTGTTTAAGCCTCTGAAGAATTCAGATGTTACTTGCATGAAGCGCTTTATTTTAGGAAGTGAGTGACAGGCAGCATTGTACATATAAGGAAATAAATCTTCAGTAGCTTAGCCAAATTTTCTACAAACATCTAATCTTACCTATCATACTTTTCTCTGATTTCAATTCTCCCAATTAAAAAATCTACACAAAGATATAAACTTATTTCCCCTTTAGTGGTGATAATTCTCCTTATGATTGCATTTTGCAAGTGTTTTAATCTTTAGAAAATGTCAGTCATGTTGAAAGAGACAAAATACTTCAAAGAACAACACAGACAACTTTCAACTGACATTAGTGGAAATTTAAAAATGGGGCATTGGACTCAAGAGAAGAAAATCAGTAGGAATGTTACCATTGACTTCATGAGGTCAGGAATTTTCCAGCCCCCACTATATAACCTGGGAATGTTGATTTTACAGATTTTATTGAAATTCATGTTTCCATAATTCCATAATACATAGCTCATGGGCATCATTCCATAAGCCTTAGAATTTCCAAGGGTAGCACTATTAACGAGTAAAAAGCACAACTAATACTTGTCAGTACCTGTAACATTCTATAAACCTACATTTTGTGTTTTGTTTCATTATGATCTAAAAGCAGAGTTCCAACAGCAGGGACATGGCTATTCACATCATGAAAACAACTAGTTCTAGATGAACAGATTTGTAATGTTGACTGAACAGAGTAACTGAAAATATAATTAAAATATCATTGTTGATTTTATTGAGAGTAATCAACTTAATTAACAAACTCTCTTTTGTTTAAATTGACTATTTTCTTTAGGAGACCATCAATAATTTATTTAAAGAAATTCCCCATGAAAATTAAGTATTAGTTATTAAGTTACTGTTTAATAATGGTACCATAAAATTGCAGATCATTTGCAGATAAAGATTGGCACTTTAATTATTTTTGTGCACTACTCATTTTCTTTTATTATGTGTGAATACTGGCTTACCTTCAGTTATTCCAATAATTTTAGAATATTTTAAAACCTTGACTATTGTTAAAATGTATCATGTCACAGCTACCTGGTTATTTACAGAATTAAGAGAAAAATCAGTGCCTGATTGTTGATTAAAGCCTCAGCTCAGATGAAACATATATAAAAGAATGAGAGACTACTGTCACGGTTATATACCATTTGACAAATAGAACTCTTACTAAATTTGTCAGGGTAGGGAATATTGATTAATTTTTCCATGAGTATTTAACATAATTATGTGTTAGGAATTGTTTCTATTTCTTTTTGTCTCTGGCTAGAACTTTTTCTTGTGGAAAACCATAGAAGAGACTTTCTGATTTGGGACAGTGGACAGTGATAATTATTTAAATGTAACAGAAATATAGGCAGTACAGAAATATATCTATAGTGGATGCACTTCATGCATCCAATATAGAAATACATAAATTTCCTGTACCAGTGAATATTTTAGATTACTTCCATATATATAACAGCTCTAGAAGTTAGCAGGGACAGTTATTAACAGCAGCCTTTTAAAGAAACAAATTGAAGAACAAATACCACTAGTAAATTACAAGACCTGCAAATGAAGATGTGATAGGTAATGCATTTCTTTCTGAATGCTCATGTAACCAGTAGAGCATTACTTTGTGTAGATATTGCTTTTGTAGACTGTGACAACATTACAGAAGAGCTGTTCAGAGAAATGAAAAGACAAATTTGGAATGGAATATTTTGGGGACTTAATATCACTTTGGTGTTGAAGCAAAGGATGTCTACATCGTCAACAGAATATAATTGACTTTATCAAAGGAAAAGGTTTCAATTTGACTTGTATTTTTAAATGCCATTTTGCTGGAAATATGAACACTGCATTTGTAGATTCTGATTTAGAGTGACACACTCTCCCCCTCCTTTACCCTGCCCCATTTACATTTTATTTGAAATGAAAATTTCAGATTCCATCTACATTTAGTTTCCCTTTTTATTTCAGATAGCTCCTTCAATAGCCAAGCACCTTTTCCCAAGACTCTGTTATGCTTTCTGTAGACTGAACCTTCAGGAAGCTTGAGTTCTCTCTTGTGCTTCAACTAAGTAGTTAAAAATCCAGATAATAAAATAGTGCATCTTAATGGAATTAAAGTTGTTGGTAGACCAATAGAGAACTTCTGCAAAAAATATTTCCACTGTCAAAGTCCAAGTAATATTTGCACTTTCTGAAAACTCCTAGTCTTTGTCAGAATTCTATTTTACTCAATCTATGACACCTTTTAAATAATCTGTATCTGCTGCAGTATTTTTTAAATGAAAGGTCCTCAAAGGACCTCAGAGATCCTTTTCTGGATTCTTCTGGAATCCAGAAAAGGAATTATGTTTGAAATATAGGGAAACTACAGCAGTGGTATGTTCAAACTACTAAGGCCATTTTAATTACTATAAAGAAATGAAGCATTTCTTTAACATCTAATGAACTCTTACTTGACAAGTTTGCATGGCTTTCTTTTCATCTTTGAAATAAACATATGTTTTCTTACTTCTGAAAGTATCTAACATGTTTTACAAGTATTTAAAGTGAGATAGCTTGTTAATAGTTTGCATACTTAGACATATCAATATGAGTCAGGGATCCATTTTTTACTTTCTCCTTTAGTCTTTTATTACATATGCTTCTAGACAATTTAGATAGTGACCATTCATGACCATAAAAGGTAAAATAAAAATTCTTCTGCTGTTTGTTCCCAATGTAACAAAACCTTTTAGAATGCTTTCTCAAAATCCATTGAATATGTATTATTCAGTTTTGTGCTCTCACTAGATAATGTACCATGAAAATAGAAATGATTCACAAAACATGATTTTATTATTCAGCAATATCTGTGAAGATAATGATGTGAAATAAGAATGCCACTTTCTCCAAGTAAAACAAACATGAACAGATAACATGCAGTTTAGACTTATCTGAAATGTTCAGTGGATTAAAAATTCATTATATTCATTGTAGATTTTCAAAATTCAGAAAAAAAATTCTCATTATTGGATTCCTTAAAACATTTCCTATGAGGGAGATTTTAATAATAATTCGAACTAAAAAATGTAATTACAGGTCTAAGAGCATCACTGCTGTGAGTATCTGGACTATTGTCAGTACATGTAATTTAATTATTTGCATTATCTAGGCAGCATGCTGATAGTTATAAAAGACAATTGCTCTCTCAAAATTCACCAAAGGTGTAAGCTGTTTAATCTGCTCTATTCTTGAAAGCTAATCAAAACTACGAAATTTTGAGACTGAAGAGCTTCTGTGACACAACTTTTGAATGACAGTTCTGACAGGGGAGATGCATATTTGAGTGTATCAATTGCAGTCTAAAAAAACTGAAGAATGTTATGACAACAATTATTCTTTTTACCTATCCTAAAGTGTTTTCCTTAAGCTACATTTAAGCTATATTATAAATAATGAAAAATATTATAATTTGCCATATGTGAGAGATAAGATTAAAATTATTGGCAAGACTTCAGCTTCTAGACAGTTTCCAAGTGAATAAACACTTTTTGTTGCCAGGAGCACAATTTGGGAGGCATTTATATTTGCTGTTTATCTCATTGTTAAGTGTATTGTAAATTTTACTTTAAAAAGTGGAAAAGCATCTCAAATTTACACCACTGCCTTCTGCTGCTGCTGTTATTATTATATAGTGTATAAATATTGTCATGGTTTAACCCCTGCTGGGAACTAAGTACCACGCAGCCACTTGCTGTGTATAATTATGGTAATCTAAGATATACTCAGGAGCCTCTCCTGGCTCAGTATTATCTTATAGGAGTGCTTAGTTAAGGAAGAGATCCTAGGGGAAAAAAAGAAAAAAGAAGGGAAGCAATACATATGTTCTTCTGCATTTATTGTAATGAGGTCCTCTAGATTAAGAAATTTGTTTACAGGATTTGCATTCTTTTTGTGTTTGGAGATGTGTGTAAGTTAATTCACTCATTAGTCTCAACAAAAGCCTGTGGAACGTTTTCTTTGTCCAGGGTGGGCTTTGTATTCCTTTGCAGATAAAGATTCATGATCTACATTGTTGCAAAGTAAGAATTTAAAATAGAAAAGTGATGACACCGAATCAATGCAACAGGTAGTGGTTTCCCTAATGGGCAATTCCTGGTTAGGAATGCTGACATTCATGAATTAATGTACATGTTCTGGATTATGTAGAAACACAGATCCATATTTTATGATTTCTTATACGTAGATGTATTTCTTGGGAAGAAATGCTCAGTTGGTTTCAATCAATGTTTTGTTTTTGCTTGTTTTTCAAAAATTGATTCTTATGTCGTTCTTAAGTCTTTGGTTCAGAATTTTCCAATTCATTACTTACTTTTAAGTGAATATAAAGTCAAACATAGTTTTACAAACAGTATTATATCCTTCCACACAGTAATGCATTTCCATATCTATTATTAATGCCTTGGTTTCTACCCTCTACTTTAAATTGCTTCCTGTGTATTGTGCCTGTAAGCCTATGTTTTGTGTGCATTAGCTTCACATGCTTCACCTTGTTTTCCTGCTCAGATCTGAGTGGGGAATTTTTCTTTTTAAATTCATGGCAGCAGCTTCTAAGTTATCAACAGCTCTGTCACAAAAATTTGCATCTCTCACCTCATAAGAGGTGGTTGGAAGACAATGTCTGTCTCCCTGTACCATGTATTTTGATAGATGATATGATCTTTATCAGCGGTTCAGTGCAGACCTACTTGACTCAAGTGAGAAACTCTCTTGCTTTAGTGATGGCGTTTTTTAGACTTGCAGGAATTATGAAGAAATTGGTTACCTAGAAAGAGATGCATCACCAAGTATCACCAGAAACCCTGCTAGTTAGAGGATGGAACAGAGACAGCATTTATATACGTAGACAAGCAGACCTTGGAAAAAGGTACCTGATGGTCACAGAACTTGCATTTTAACACACAACACATTGCAGTTTTGTGACAGGCCATGATAACAATCATGTACAGGGCTATTAGTTTAGGCAGCCAAGACACCATTTTTAAGCATAATATTTGGCTTTCCAGCATTGTCATAGCTGCAGTGTGTTCTAAAGAGAGTTGCATGAATAATTGAATATTTGCCTTCTCAGCCAAAGTGAAAAATGTATGTGGTGGGAATGAGTCACAGAGAACCAAATTTGTGGCTTTTTACACTAGGAGAAAAAAAATTATGCTAAATTAAACATATTGTTTGTACTGTAGCATAACTTTTTTTTTTTTCCTGGCAGTTGAAAGAAAGGAAAAGCTTATAGACATCCACATACAGCTGACTGCTCCCATTCAGTAACCCAGTAATGAAGCAGCCAACCCAGGTGCAAGAAACCAATACCTACTTTTTCTCTGACTTATGTGTGCAATTCCTTGAGGGATTAAAACTATGCCTCACCAAATTTAACTCAAATACTTCAGCATTTTACAGAGAATCACAGAATAGCTGAGGTTGGAAGGGACCTCTGGAGGTCATCTGGTCCTCCCCCCTGCTTAATACAGGGGGTATTATATACCAAATACAGCATTTTTGACACCATAATAAAAAAATTGAGATCTCTAACTTGCCAGAAAATCTTCTCCCTCCAGTTTTCATATGAAGCTCTTATCCATTGCTAGAGTACTGATCTGATTGATTGCATCTGACTCATTTTTTTCAGTTATGAATGTGATCTGAATAATTGTATCATACCATTATAAAATTTGCAAATACATTTCACTGAATACTCTGTAAGATTCAATAAAAAAAACTTTCAACAACATCTCTGTTTCATGATTTTCCATGAACTTTTATAAAGCAGTCTCACTGCTTAGTCTTCTCTCCAATAGTGCATCTTCTTTGGGGGCTATTCAAATTTTGCCCTGAAATATAATTGCAAAAACTGGGATGGGGCAGTAGTGCATCCTGCAGTACATTTAATTTTCTCCCATCCTATATATTACATGACAAGCTTTAAATGTGATAGAGGAAGAACTTCAAATTTCCTCCATCACCCTAGGAGTTTCTCAAAGTTGCAGAATGGGAAACTCATTATGCTAAATGCAATTAATTTTGCACTACTTGATTAGTAGAAAGCAGATGTTATGAAGTGAATCTGGGACACACATTCTATTTTCCCACTTCAGACAATACTGGATTATTAAAATATTGCATAAAGGCTGAAAACATAAAAACCCTTTAAAGGAAACCTCAGCATATGGTTATGTTCTGAAAATGCACCTAATGAAAATTGTGCGCAGTTAACAGATAAATTTTCTCGAGTCTGCTGAAACATTTGTAGTACATTTAATGAGCAATTGAGGCAGGATCTCAACTTTATGTGTTCCATCTAGCATTGCAGGGTTAGTAGCACTTTCTTGCAGTTTACACATTACCAGAATTTATTCTGGTTATTTATTGTTTCAAGCCACACAAAATTTGTGTTAAGTCAGTTATGCTCCCATATATGTAATTAAAGCCACAACTTGGACATCTAATAAGTTATTTGTGCTGAAGTATGAAAAGGAAGAAAAAAAAGCAAGATAATAAAATCTGCATTATTTTACCAACACTCTGGTCCAAGGCAATTTGAGACTGGGCAATTCCATTCCATTTCTTGAGGTGCAGACCAGAGAGGTGACACAGGAGAAGTATAAACTCAGGTGTTGAAATTTTGAGTTTTAGATTATTTTAGGCTCCTCATTCTAAGTGAAAGCTCTGAGTTAAGTTCCTAGTTAGCAGCTAGGTGTAGAAATATTGCTATGGATCCTGGCCTGATGCTTCTTCTGATGTGGCTTAACATCCCTTCAATATTTGGTCTTTCCTCTCCTTCATTATTCAAGAAGATACAAGTTTGCTCTTGTAATTTTTTTTGGTCATTTCTCACTTGTGTTGCAGAGGGAAAAATTAAAGAAGCAAAGCCTGAATTTCAATATCAGAATTCAGCATTGAATGCTACGAGCTCAGCTTCTTTCAGCTTTTGTTTGCAGTGTATGCTTTGTGTGTCGGCTGGGAAAAAAGACACAATTGGTCCCACACTTTCAGATTTTCCTGTTCTGCAACACACACCGTACAGACCATCTGCACTTCCTTTATGGACTGATCTAGCATATATTTTACTCTCAATAGCAAAAGGGGGAAAAGCAGGTTCAGAAGAGTCCTACAGAGATGTAAAATAATCTATATTTTATCATATGGTAGGCTTTTGTAATATTCTATATTGTGTCATTTTACATTCTCTGGACTAGGAGATGAATCTGCAAAAAATTCTCAAAACAGCAACATCTAGCAGATGTTCAGGATTTCATAGTTCTGTTAAAGTCTTAGTTGTTCTTTAACGAGGGTGAAAGGTTATAAGAAAGGTCCAAAGAGACATTCACTGGAAATACTTAGCTGGTAGTATGCTAACTAGGAGCTGAGGATCGACATGGTTTTTAAAAATCTTTTATATGCTCATAAATCCACAATTGCAAAATTTTAAAATGCTCCTTAATGTACCTGTATGTGAATAAAATATTATGTGTTCAGTCCTGCTTCTTTTCAGTAACTTTTAAAACATAGCTTGTAGTGTTTAACTGCAAGAATAATCTTAATGCTATTCTAAGAAAGAAAAGCCACCAGTAAATGCTTTTTATGAGATTAATGAATATATTAATACACTCTTGAAGCTGTATTCCCATTTATTAATAAATTATGCAGCTAACTACAAAGACACTCAAATTCTGGATAAATCTAGTTTTTACTAACACCATCTAAAATTTCGAAAGTATCGGTTAGCTGAAAGCTATCTAAATGCTTTTTTTCTGAATTTGTTTGAGAAATCTAAAACTAAGGATAGCCACAGTACTATTATGATAGCAATCAGAGGATTAGACAACATGTTCTTTGTTTCACAATGGTTACCACGATCAATAACTACTCCACTAGATCAAACACAGTAATGATGAAACTAGTCATATATTTGTGACTCAAAAGAGTGACTTTCATTGCTTCAAGAGCAGTTTCTTTTTCCCTTGGAAAAAACACAGAAGAAAGCAAAAACTGTATGGCAAAATAAGAAGTGATTAATCAAAATATGAGAAATATGTGCAACAGCTTGGGGATCTGAACTCCTGAATTTAGCCTGGAAAAGTAAAAATGCAGTATCTATCACCTTTACATATCTCCTTTTTTCAGTCTTGGCAAAGGTTAAAATTGTGATTTCAAAGCCTATAAAATATCAGAACATGGTATTCATTCTCCCATGAGAATGAATAACTGCTGTCCCACAGTTTTATTGGATACCAAAGATTTTTTTGTTGTTCTCTATAAAAGGCTATTTATTTTGAGATATTTACCACAATGCAACATTCTTGGAGAGGTAAGTGTGGTTTTAACTGCTTTTCAAGTTGCCTCTCTATCTACCAGGAGGAGCTGGCATCGGAAGCACCATTGTTAGAACTGGCTTTGAAGTTGGTGTCTGTTTTACAGGCTCCTTTGTTCAGCGATACTTGCTGCAAATGTTGAACCTACAGCACAGTACAAGGGATTAACAGTGGCACTGGCCCATGCCCCTGATGGAGCCTGTCAGAAGGATGAAGGAAGCTGATTCTTTCTTTCATTCTTTCCAGATGATGTTGTAACAGCTGTCACAATAGCACTTAGATTTGCTTTGCAGCATGATGTATATGTTTACTAAAAATAATTTTAGTTGTGATAACACATCTATAATTTTTTAAATCCTTTTGATATGTAAATGGGCATGATAGTAGTAGTACACAGAAACTGGACAATATTGCTTGATGTTTGTGAACCATTTGTGTCTGGTATTTCAGCAGTCACCCAGATGTTGCCAGGACAACAGAATGCAGATATAGTTAGTCTTCATATTATATATATATGTAGAGAGAGAGATATTTAATAAACTGGAGACTTTAAAACTCACTGCTTTTATGTGATTACTTTAGAGGTACCACATCTTGTCTTCACCAAGATTATACTGAGGAAGTAAAGTGAAGTTAAAGACTTCATCACCCCTCTTTCTTTTTTCTCATTCAGTACATACAAGATAAAGTCAAATATACTAGAATTCACATAAAGTCTACACAAAGAAGTGATGATAAGGAGACAGAATACATGAGAAAGTGATTTTTGGATTTTTGGACTGTCCCCTAAATGTCTTGTTTTCTAGTAGAGTTTAAGGTGTTGAAAGTGGAAGCAAAGGGCAATCCAGGAGTAAATACAAATGAGGCACCTTTTGCCTATTCCTTTAACTTAATTTTAATTTTAATTTTAATTTGTATTTAAAGTAAAGGAGAACTGTGGAAAGCTGTTCATGTACTTCTCATGAGGGAACCAGATTTAATTAAGAGCCCTCCATGAGTCTTAGTCTCTTCTTAAATTTGTATGAAAAGGCTTTGTACATCATGCAATAATTTCCAGGACTGTTTTTTAATAATCAGGACTGGTAGCAACCATGGGACCTTCTCTAGAGCACATTTATTAGTAACTAATAATGTATATATGAAAGAATTAAAGAGGCAAAGATTGGCTTTATTCTCTAAAATATTAGTTCCCAAATTTTGGATGATGGAGTACTGTTTACAACTACAAATTTTCATTGCACAATCTCAGTAGCAAGGTTCTAACTGGAAACATTAAAAATTAAGGTGGTTTCAGGGCATTAGCCAAGCAAGCACTGGAAGTTGGAAAGCATTGATCAGGCAGAAGAGGGGAATGGAGCAGGTTGCGAGTTTCCTCAGATCTGAGGATGGTTTGCGTTGGAAGGGACCTTAAAAATCATCCAGGGACAGGGACACCTTCCACAAGATCAGGTTTCTCGGAGCCCCATCCAACCTGGACTTGAACATTGCCAGGGATGAGCTCGTGGGTGCTGTGCCTCTAGGCTTGACTGAGTGTGTCATCAGAACATTGCCTGAGCAGAAATTCCTTCCTGTGTTTCTGTATTGATCATATTGAGATGCACATTGAAAGTTGAGGGGTTGGTTTTGATCCCAAATGAAATGTGATCATTTTGGGACTTGGTCATGTTCTTTCAAAGTGTCCTGATTGGAAAACTGAATATTTTTTGCCAAACAAGAGCCTTTAATTTGAGCATGATTTTGGCAATTGAGAGAGTGACTAAGGTTTTGAAAGTGTTTGATTTGTAGTCCTCTAAGATTATTGCTCCTGGAGCTGCAGCCTGACTGCCTCTAGTGACTCTGTGCCAACATCATGTATAAAATTGATACCTGAGTCTCGTAAGCCTCCTTCCCTACTGAGGGGCTTTCAAATTTTGTAAATGCCCTCATCTTTACAGATTATATAGCCTTTGTGTGGTGAGAGTTTGCCTGACTTTAAGGTGTGGTATTAAGATGTAGATATGATAGTCAGCATCATGTATATGTATATATATATATATATATATATATATATATATATGTATATATATATATATATATATATATGCCTTTTTTTAAAGAACTTTCAGATGGAGCTAAATGAAATGAGGACATGGTAGCAGTAACTGCATTCTAGGTAATTTTTCAGGTTTGATATTTTGCAACATAGGACAGGTAGGTCTGAAACTGTTGGTGTGAAGACAGAGTGAGGGAAGGCATCCCATTGTGAAGAGTGATGTTAACTTTTTTTTAGGCTATCTGTGTGCCTCTAAGAGGGCTTTGCACTGGCTTCACTCCCATCAAAAAGTAAAGACACTAAGGATTATGCTACTCTGTTCCTATGGATGAGAGATTAAAACTTTCTCTAACAATAAATGGATATTTATATGAACTTTTAATTGTGTACATAGTGAACTATTATGTATTAGAGAAAAAATCTGTGATAAAAAAGAAATTTATATAGAGAGTGAATCTAACAAAAAGTTTCTCATATATTCTTTTTGCTCAAATATGTAGCAAAATTTCCTATAAACTGTCAAAAATTTATTTCTGGGTTAATTTTACTGGGTTTTTTTTTTTAGCTTTGTTTGAAAATTCAACTTAAATTGCTAAGTTGTGGGGCAAAAACACCCAGTAAAGGTAATGATCACATTTCCTATAGAAAATTTTTTATGGTTTAGGATGTGTCACTTTGGACAATGGTGAAAAAGAATTTGTTTGAGTGAGCAGCAGCTCCAGTTATCTTGGGATACTACTGGGTTTTTATCTATAATTCCTTCTCTAGTCTTTTTTTTCTGTCTTTTTTTTTTTCTTAATTTTCCTGTCATACAAAGCTTTGTCTCAGAGCAGTAATTTTTTATGGTCATGAGCATGGCAGGTACAAGAAGGTACTCGCAATGTAGCTATATCCAATTGTGTAAATTAATCATTCCTTTAATGTTGAATCCTTGTAAAAATGGAATCTGAGACTATAAAATTTAAAAATATTTTTCTATTAAGTTTCTTTTTAAGCAAGTCTTCTATATAACATCAAGACTTAACTAGCTGCTAAGATGTGAACGGTGCCACAAAATGCATCTTACTCCAACTGAATAAGAATATGTTTATAGTTACTCAGCACTTGATATGGAATTTGGCAAGATTTTCTCCTTAAGCTAGAGAACACACAGATGCAATTTCATGTTATTTAATGGTGTGTTGTGTTCCCTTTTCTTATTTTAAATAGATTGCATGATCCTGCCAAATTTTCAATTCATTTTGTTTCTCTAATCTTTGCAAGTGAACTATTTATATAATATGCATCATGGCTAAAATTACTATTTAACTCCAAGCCCCTCTGAAACATAAAGTAATAAAATACATACAGCTTAAAATGAGAAACCAAATAGGGATGGATCAGCATTTTAAAATGTTCCTTTCTCCTTTTTTCTTTTTTTTTTGCTTTGAAAGAACACAGAACCAGCAAAGCCGTATCTTATGTATGGCACTGATGACAATGAAATAATGCTGACTGCAAGCCCTTACTGCATGATTCTTTCCCACTTTGGACACAAAGTCTTGGTGGAGGGGAGCTGCAAACAGTCTGAAGGGGGACAGGATCATTTTGAATGTGAAATGATCTTGAGAAGTCAGAGAATAAGGTATAAATCAGGAAGAAAAAGCACCTAGTATTATCCATAAGCAATAATAATGGGTACAGAGGATGAGAAAATGCTAGATAAAGTATGAAAATATCTGTAAGTTGACAAGCTAACCATGTCACGCTGTTGGGATAGAAACAAGGGCTTTATCAGGATATGAAACCAAAAGCATTACCCACTCTTCTTAGGTGAGGAATCAGCTGGAGGGCTGTGGCCTCCTTAGGGTGTATGTCTGGACCTGGGCCAGCTGGGGAGAACTTGGAGAAAGAGAACAGGAAAACAGTTGGAAAGCATAATCTCTGGGGTAAGAGGGTGTGTTTGCAAAAACTTAGAAGAATTTGGTCTGTTTAGTGTAGAGAAGGAAAGCGATAGCGGTTCTCAAATCCTTGGGAAGTTGTTTACATGATGAATGCAATCTGTTATTTCCTATGTCCATACAGAGGTGACAAGGAGAGCATATTATGCATTAGAGTAGCTAATGACAAAGGTGGTTATAAACCTTGGTTTAATTTTGCCTGGACATCTGGTAGAAACTGTCAGTAAAAGATATTAAAACAGATTTGATATGTGTCTGTCAGAAGTAGTTAAGATTTAGTTGAAATTACTTTAGCTCTTTCAATCCATTGAGGTATTATTTTGCAGTCTGTTTTAACTTTCTTCTACACTTCTGTTATCACTAAAGAGAAAATAATTTTTCAACCTAGTTTGACCCCTTTTGCTTTGTCATGGAATTCTGTAAATGCTTAATCAACTAATCAATTTATTTTTATTCTGACAGATGCTCTGACACTTTTACTTGTATTGTCCGATTCCAGTTTTGGCACACAGGCTTTGTCAGTCTCTTCTTTATTTTCCCTTTATCTCTCATTTACTTTCCCATCTTGACATTTCCTCTGTGTAATGTTGTCTAGCTTTGCTTGTAAGCACCTATCATTGCTTGAATGCTCTGTCCCACCTGCTTTTCTTTACTATTGCCAGCACCCCCTGCTTTGTTCTCTCCCTTTTTTTTGTCTTTTTTTCTATATTTTTCTTTTGTTTTTAGTATGCACGAGATCTAATCCTTTTCTCTTTTACCTGTATCTGTTTTACTGATGAAATAGTGAAGTTTAAGATCCTGACTAAATAGAATTTGATGGAAAGGTAATGTGACAAATGGCAGCAGTAAAGAGTCCCTACTGGAACCTTTACTGTAGGGACCCTCCAAGTAAAGAGGGGGTCAGGTTTTTGTATAGCTAAGAAGACAAAGTAGATGCTGTCACTGTATATGGTCTGCCAGTGCCTGTATTCTGGTAGCTTTTATCTCTTCCACCCAGATTTGACAGATGGCTAGGAGTCTCCAAGATGTCAAATTCTTCCAAGTTGCATGAAAATTGGCAGCCCCAAATTATTTCCTTATCTGAAAGGAAGAAGTTCTAAATTAGCCCTGTACATATTCTGTAGGGTAGCAGTCAGCTGAACGATTGACACATTGTGAGCAGCCAGCCAAAACAGTCCCATGCACATGCCCAGAAGGGAATACCAGGGGAAGCTAGATTGGTCAGATTCAGTGACACTGGGCTTCTGTGAGGAAATATTGCACATGTATCTCTGGAAAACCAGGCTGCACTGATTCTAATGGTCATGGGGATGTTACAAAATCTTTTTAGCGTTGTTTCTCTGTTACTTGCAACGGCTGTGAGATATCTCATTAAAAACAGTGATTATTTCAAATAATATGAATTTTCATTCATCTGTCCATTATTCTTGATTTATCTTTTTCTTATTTTTTTTCTTTTCTCTTTTTTTATTTTTTTTTTTTTTTTTTGAGAACCCATTGTATCCTTCAAAATTTTTGAAGATGAGTTTCACAATTTCATGAAAACCTTGGCCCATTCATGCCAGGAAGAGTCTGAGGAGATGAGGTAAACTGAAAATTATATTGCTGGTACTTCAAATTAGAAGCATTACACTGTGTGCTAAACAAATTCTTGGACTTATACTTTGCATTTCTTTGTGGCAATGCATTGTATGATTGTAGGATTTCATTCAATGTACAAGATGGCTTAATAAAAAAAACTTCTGAGTTTCCAAGACTTAAAATTTTCAAACAGAGATGTTCAGCACATGATCATTGTGCTGATGTTAACTATGATTTATTTGTCTCTGTTCTGTATTACCAAACTCTTTCTGAAAATAGTTTTGTTTATATTTCTGAAAATTAAAATGAAAGGTACTAATGATAATAAACTTTATAAGCATAAAGTAGCTCTGGAGAAACACAATCAGTACTAAATTATTGAGCCGACAAAGCTAGAGAAGGGAAAGGATGAAAGAATTTCTGATTTTCTGAAGCGAAAACATGGAAATTCCCCTGTCCTACTGTTCATTTGTCCCATGGAGTTGTGGGATTGTTTAGGGGTGGGGATTTTATGAGACATTTAAGATTCATTCTGGGAGCTGATAAGGAAGGGGAAAGGAATTTGTAGATAACTCATAGGCCTGCTGAATTGACTTAATTTGTTCCTGCTGAATGCATGTTTTTTAATGCTGCTGAGAAAATTATGCTATTGTAAAACTGAGTGTCAGCATGCCTAGAATGCTTTTTCCTTTTCTACTATTTCTTGAAACTAAAGACACACATAAATTTATCCTTATTCAATGTGAACCTCATTGCAAATGATAAAAACAAAATAACTGTATCCTAGACTGTTGTGCGTATTTTTTTATAAAGTTTCTATAGCTCTTCTTGGATGTTTGACTAATAACATATTTATTATTCTATAATAATAATTTGAATTTAATGACTACAACAGAACTGGCTTAATTATCAACATAAAAACATAACTTAAACAGTACTTAGCTAATGGTTTAATAGAATGCAAGAAAATATACTCTAATTATAAAAGAAAAGCAAATGAGTGAATTAAACAAGAATATGTTGTGTTATGTCTATAAATACTTGATCTCATTTTTTGTTTCTTCATTACTCTATTTTTAAAAAATGGAGTTAAGAAGTGTCTTCATTTCTAATGCTCAGAATAAGAGATGTGATTTGTATGAACATATGCAGCAATTATGCCAAAACTAAATTTCTTCAGTTCTGTGGTTACTATGGCAACAAAAATTCACTGTATTTCATTTAGACATATACAATAGAATAGAAGATGGCAGATTTAAGATTTAATAATATTTTCCAAAATATTGTGTGACACTACATGATATTTTATTTATGTGTAAGGGGATAGATCAAATAACTAACATGCTTAGTAGCATGAACATTGGTACTAATCTATTTAAAACATATTTGGGTGATTCTTGTGGTAATGGCATCTTGGATGCTCATTTCTGACAACTGCATCACATTGTTTTGCTTGAGCATGGAGTTTGCTCCTGCTACTGTCAGGTCTCTTTGACCTTACAAGAATGAGGAAGAGGACAGTGGTTCTCCTGTTTGGTTTCTGGTCTTGAAATGTATGAGGAGGGTCACTGAAACAGAAGATTAGGTAGCATCTTTAGTCAGAGATAGTTATGTTTTATGTGAACCCAAGTTCCAGAATGTGCTCTCAGTCTTGAGGTATTTATTTTCTCAGTACAACTTGGTAGAAGTATAATTCGTCTTTTCTAATTCATGACAGAACAGTAGAACTCAAGAATGTATAAAGAAGAGTGGGACATTCATGACTTGTGTGGAGGAAGAATAGTTGTTAAGTTTATTTGAAGTGCAGGTTGTCTAGCTGGAAAGAACCACAATACTAGTGGAATCTTGAGAAAAAAAAATATTTTGATGCAGATCTATTTCAGGTATTTGCATGACAGCAGTGAGATGTTGGCTGTAATATTTTCAGTTTTGTGTATTGTTAGAAGTTTGTGAGAGGATATTATTTAATCTTAATTCCTTGCTTAAAGCTTAGAGTTGCTAGTAAGGGTCTAGTTCTTGGGATCTTGTTCCTGCAAAAGGAAGAAAGCAACATTTTTTCTTGTCCTTTGTTAATTTTGATAGTAATTCTAATAGTTTTCTTACATTTGATGGTGTATCTTAGCCTCTACTAAATTCTACATAGAGGCTTGTTTTCAGCGGGAGACCAGATTATCACCATAACAGATTTTAATGCTTAAAATTTCTATTTAAAAACCACAAAGTACTGTTTTGGAATATCTGCACCAGATGTAGTTTGAGGCAAGAATTTCAGGTAGATTAACCCTCTTCTATGTATTCTGAAATAAACCTGGGCTGCATTTCAGTGTTTAAAAGGATTCACTGAATCACTTCAGGGCAGGCAAAATTGTGCAATAAATTCTAGAAACCTAAAATCAAATGGTAAAATATGTTCACTTCCTGCATTTTCAGAAAGTGAACATTTGGAGGTCAGGAAATGATAAAGTGGAGATTGTTCATGGAATTTTAGCTCCTTTTAACTGTGATTAGTTTATCACTTCTATTTAGGCTGGCTGAATTTTGTGGAAGGACAAAAAATTTGAACACAAGTGGCATAGTCACAATGAAGGAGGAATCAATGAGAGCATTTTCAACAAATATTAAGGCATACTAATTGTTCTTATGAGGCACTCTTATCTCAATTTTCACTTAGTTTTTTACTTCATGGTGAACTAGACTTTCCGTGAAGGGGTAAGTATGGGAATTGATGGGAAAAAGGTTCTTATAGAATAAGCTTTTTATGAAGTATATTTATGAATATCCTAAGTCTCTGCTTCAGGAAGGGCATTTATGGTTGAAGAATAGTAGTACTAGCTTTGTTAGGTGAATAGAAATAGTAAAATCTGGATGCTGTTCTCTTTCATTAGAAAAATTTTTATCACAGATTTTGCTTTTAACAAACAATTTTAGTTTCTCATCTTTCTATTGTAATTTATTTTAGCAGCTGAATTATTATTTCTGTTACATTAAAGTACCAAGAAAGTAATTAAAATGTTGTCTGTGTTTGCTCTAGCTATACTTATATTTAATAATACAGATGAAGTAAAAAGATTTTGAAAAATATATAAATGTCTGTATCTGATGAAAGATTCACAACTCCTTTTTTTCTTCTCCTCTACAGAGTTGCATGGAATGACTTAAAAGCTATACTGTAGTAAAATGGTCAAAGTACTGGTTATGTTCATTGGAGTGAAAATGTTTGAATTCTGTGCAGAATAAAAATTCCCTAAGGTCAGAGCTATATGCTACAAAATTATGAGTGCAAACTCACTGGATTTGTCTTATTTTTTATGTGTAAGACAATGTAGGGGGTTTTTTTGTTTGCATTTTGATAACTATAGCTGTGAATCGAAATAGTGTAATATTTATATATATAGAGGTTAAGATTGTCAACAGATATGAAGTGAGCTGTGTGTTTTTCATTCTTCATGGTAATTATTTTTGTTTTTGTCGTCAGTGGTGGATCTGTCCAATATCTTTTTTCTCAGTGTATTGTTTTGCACAGTGTTGTGCAACTGATTGCTCATCAGGAAAGTGATATTATCACCTTTTTCTTAACACATGCTCATATATCAGGTAATATCTTCATACCTTGTCCTGGATATATTACTGGCTCTATTATGAGCAACAAATGGAAACCGTTATCTTAAGCTTTTCTTCTGGATTTTATCCTTTCATATGTAGTATATTTCTCATTTTTCCTCCTTTCTCTAGAGCAATTCTGTCTGTCAATACTCTTTTTTTTTCCCTTTACTTACTAAGAATTTCAGATTCTTTTGTACTTTTTGTTGGAGCTAGTATGGTCCATCTGGTCTGACTGTCAGGATGAGCCTTTAGGAGATTCTAATTTCACTTTGCTGAGTCCAAGAAGCTGACATCTGTCAGAAATACAGTTAAAAATTCCTGCTTAACAAATCAGTGCATTTCTTTGAGCAGCACTGAATCCTGCCATTGAAAATAATTGTTTCATAAAATTAAAAGCCACCAAACTTGAAACAAAGTTATTAATGTGCAAATGACATGCGAGAGTGACTCACATAATTCATTTTCCATAATTCCTGGGGCGAGTTGTATAGTTGAAAATATGGTGACTTGAAGTTGTGTTATATATATTACAAATTTCTTACAAAAATACCTTTTCCATAGCTTTAGTTTGAAAGGTATTTAAATTTCTTGGTATTGCCCAGAGCCTCCCAGTCAGTTAGCTTGTGATGGCAACAGAGCAATAATGCTGTCTGCATTGCAGTGCGTGGGAGTGAGAGTCGAAGGTCAGACATGGACTCAGCATTTCTTCTGGCAAGCTTGGCACACTTGCATTCCTCTAGCATTTCTTTGGAACAGGCTTGAGTTTGAGCTTGGTGGATCAATAAACTGAGACGTGAAGAATGTGAAGTGCTTGTTTTTGAGCTTGCTCTGACCATCTCATAGGCAACTATTTTCCATTTCAAACAGCTTTGAATAAACATATCTCTATTTTTTCATAGTGTTACTTAAAAGCCTACAACTTGCTAAAATCTATAATCTAGCTGATTTTTTTTCCCAATATTTTGTTTTGATGAAGACTGTAATATAGGTGTGGGGTATTTTTGCTTTTTTACTTGTCATTTTTTGTAGGTTTGTAATTCAGTTGGAAACTACAATTTACTAGGAACTTCTAATATGCTAGCTCTACCACCCAGAAGGTGCCTGCCTGGAAAGGTGATGAAGTATTTTGGTAAATTACCTCAATTTTTGGTCCTGAGATTTAGCTACCTAAGTTTGCAGCCAGTATTATTTTCTGAATTATGTAAATTATGAATAATTAATGTGGGTTTTTATTGTAATAAATTTGAGTTATACATTTACATGCAAATAAGTTGATTTTTTTTCTGTCCTACATGTCTCCTGTGCACTGAAATGACAATGTTTCAATCTATAAGCTTATGAACCTCCCTTCCACTAACAGTTTCATAGTTAAAATTCATCTCCTAAGTTATCCATTTTGTTTTCACATTTTTACAGTTAGTATTTGTTACCACTGTTATAATAGGATCCCAAAAATCATGTATAATTTAAAAAGCCAGGTCACATAGTTTGAAATTGGGTTGTTTTCATTCTTATTTGCTTTTTAGCTGTAATTTCCTTACTTAAATGGGGTCCAGTCTGTAATTTGTAATGATATCACTGTTTAGTTGCTGCATTTCCCTTAGCAGAAAAAATGAAAGTGGATTTGCTAACCTCTAGGAATATACCTGATACTTATCATTGATGTATTCCACTTTATATTTCCAGCTTGCTTTTATAAAGAGAAGACTTGCATGTAAAATTGCTTGCATTTACCAAGGAAGACCAAAGCAGTAGAAGAACAATGTTTTTAATTAAAGCTTTTAAAAAATCTAGGGCTTTTTTAAAGTGGCTATTTTGTTAGTTGTTCTAGTGATGCAAGCAGAATCAATATAATTACATAATAGTAGAAGCAGCTAAATGAAATTAATGCTGGTCTTAAAATCTGAACTTCTGTGCTGGGCAAAGTCTATACAGGCTTTGTTAGGATTGTGCTGTGCAGGCATCCTGTGAAGGTTTCTGGATCTAAAAACAGGCAGAGCAAGAGTCTAGGAAATGGGTTTTGTTATCCATTTTTGTGGGCTGCCTTTTTAAACAAAATAGTGCAAACCCTTTATTCCATTCCAGTACATCTGTTTATGATAAAGTTATGTTAAAAGAGCCTTATGTAACATACAGGCTGTTAATGTTTTAGGCTGGCACTTTAATTAATTAAAATACTGAGATTATTCTTTGAAAAAAACCCTAACAAAAAAAGTCTACAGGCTGCATATGAAGGCTGTCTGGTTCTCTTTTACAGTTTAATCTCTATTACTGTTGTTATTTTTGGTCCATCTCCAAGGCACATTGAAGCATTGTATCCCTCTGAACTTAATTAGGTTAATGTTTCATGTTTGTAGGACAGCTTCTTAGATTCTTTAATAGCTCTAGTGCTAGGTTTCAGTATCTTGTTCTGGTTCCTGACACCTCTCATTAGTGACCTCTGCAATCAAATTCCTGTGCTGTGTATTAACTCAATAGTTAACATTCAATAGTGTGACACAGCATCATTTATTTAAGTAGCTACAAGGCTAACAGAGTTTAAAGGAAACATAATTCTGAAATCCGCTTGTTCTCATAAAACAGTTCATTTATGTCATGTTGCTTTAAATTCCCATCGCAGGAGTTACTGTTCTGAAACTTCACCCCTTCATAAGGTGGAAGCAAACATTTGCTGGAACTAAGTATTGTGTACATAAGAGTAGTCTAAGCCTGTCTCTAAGTCCTTGTGACCTTTTCAATTTTGCTCTGGGTGTTTTTCTAGTAGCTGCCACATTTGCCTTTTTGGATTGTGATTTTTTTTTCTGTTTGGACAAAATCCTTGCTGAGGACTAATGTAAAATCATAAGAATCTATTCATTTGGGATTAATTATGTAAAATTAGTTACAGTGAATTGTATTTTTACCCTAGCCCTCTTTATCATATCTCATTTCTTTGAAATTATTCCTTCATATTCTTCAAGAATTTTTTAATCTCCCTCCTTGTGGTTGACATTGTATTAGAAAAGGAGTAAGAATTAGAGCAAATTGTGTGCAAAGTAATAGACAGCTGTTACATTCTGGTTAGTCATTTTCAAGACTAAAGTTAGCAAAGTTGCAAAGGAAGAAAATCAGGTATGACAAAATCTGATATCAGCCTGCCTTCTGTATTATCTTACTTTTTCCAGATAAGAATAAGTGGATCACCACAAGGCAACATTGCTGTGCTTTTGTACTCTGTTACCCTGTATTAACAAAGCTATTCATCATATTAAAAATTAGAATTAAAGGAGGAAATGTGCTTCCAACTGGGACATTCATGGTACATTTTTATCCTTATAAGATAGGATATATATTAATTAGGATTACTATGTTGATTTTTATAAAAATTTTGATTTCATATGATATGTACTCCCTGAAATAGTGCCTAGTATTGAGCATTTAATAGAGAATTTAATTTACTAGTCATTATTTTTTTCATCTACTTAACAGTTTTGGCAAATGAAAATATTTTATTGCAATCAGTATAGCACAATATCATAATGCAATATCCATATATCATCAAGATTAATAGATTCATGCGTAATGAGTCAGAGTCAAGCTGATTCAGTGATATCATCTGTAAAATAATTTTTGTTACTTGTCTTGAATAGGGCATGAAATGGAGCTGAGTGCCACTTTCTCTCATTTATAGTAAGCAATATTTTTTCATGAACATTACTTAAGGATTCCTTGATTGAAAGGTTTCATTATTGTAGAAAGACAAAATTGAAAATGTTGTGATTCTTTCTGTAACAGCACATGATCTTTTCCATTTCTATATGGATTCATAGAAATGAATAGAAACAAGAATAAAGGAAACTTTAAAAAATGGGTAGGTAGAGGAAGAAATAATCCAATATGTATATAATTTTCAAGTGTTGTAAAATCTTCCCATTAACCTCTCTGAGAACATGATTAGTGTAATTTAAATATTTCACTTTTACTGGAAAAGTGTTTTCCAAGTGTTAATAAATTTTGCATATGTCTACACTGCAGAAAGAAGATCTGATAGCTGCCTGCACAGACAAGTTATATTTAAATAATTTATCTGCAATACTGGCAGTAATGTCATCATAGCAGCACATCAGGAAAGCTTTCTCAGATTAGTATTCCACAAATGCTGTTAAATACTCTGCAGGGAAATTTCTGCAACTGCAGTGGAGATGATACAAGAATCCAAGGTGCATGAACTACATGTAGATTTACAGTATAGACATTAATTTTACTGGAAAATTTATATTGCCTCATTCACTTTTATTTAAAATAATGTTAGAACAGCAAAATTATTTCAATGTCATTATTTCTCATCAATATGCATTAAGTGGATAAGCATTGTCGGATCTAGATGTTTATCCCTTTTATTGTTAACTTAAATTCTTTCTGCTAGTCTTATGTATATTTTCCACATCTCTTCTAAGTTGTTGTTACTTCATAAACAGAGATTTAAAATATTCTGAAGTCTTTGGATGGTGACCTTATGATAACTACAAGTTAAAAGGAGAAAAGGTAGGATTGCTATAGTAAGAATGTCTCATTAATGCACTTAAAAGTAAGAATTAGGCATATAGAATGAAATAACTATACTAAAAATATAGAGGGGTTTGGTTTTAATTGTTTACATATGAATTTATATATACATTTGATAATAAATTATTTCTAGCCATGAGTCCAGTAGATATGTAATACAATACAAAACAGGTATATTTCAAAGGCAGAAACTCAGAAAGAGCACAGAATAAGCCTGAATCTGTCACTTTAAATTTTTCATGATGCAGAGTGCCTTATGGTGTAGTTCTAGTTACATTCTCCTCTTCAAACTCCTCTCTTAATCTTTGTATCTCATGCACCAAGCTTGTTGTCCTGGCTGTTTTGCTCAACAAACCCTGTATTAACCTGGCTGGTTTTACTTTGTGTCAGATACACCCATTGAGTTATTTTCTGTTTGCCTACTTATTTAATTCTTGTTTATAGTTTTCCTGTCCAATGTCTTGCTGTTTTCCATTACTACACAGGTTTTTTTTTCCTATTGCCTGTATTTTGTGCTGAGCTAGGAAGTCTTCCATAGCATTTCTCTTGGTCTGTTTTGGCATAGGATTTTTGTCTGCTGTATCTTCATGACAAAGAGATTTTTTTTGTGGTGCTCTTCCAAGAGTTCTTTCAAATTTATGTATGCTCAAGTTATGGGAGTGTGTGTGTGTGATTTAACCCTGGGACCACAGGTTTTGTTCCATCTTAGCTGCATATGAAGGACTCCTATGTGCCCTTTAAGCCTCACATGCAGACATAAGTGGGTGGCAATTATCTTTCCTCCCCTGGTTTTCAGCTCAAGTAGGCTAAGGAGCCTTTTAAATGCTCTTTGCAATGATTTGCTTGTGTTCTTGACTTCTTGTGTTACTTCATTCCCATTCTTTCTTGCAGATTAATTTTGTTCCCTGTTCCATGTCTTATGTAAATGATGTGAGTATCCTTTGAAATCTGTGTGTATCATCTGTCAAGCTGAAAGTCACATACATTTAAATGATATATTAAGTACTGTTAAGTCATCCTATTTGCAAGAAGATAATTTACATCTCTCTATTTAGATCCATGCCATGTTTTAACCTCTCTTGAATTTGAACCAACTAAACTGGTTATGTTGGGTGTTGGAATTCCAGAATTTTTTTCATTTAGTTTCTTTTGTTAAAAAAAAAACTACATTGCTGTTAAAGGATATTTGTAATATACTCCCAGCAAAGAATTCTGTTTCGTATAGTTTGCATCTTTAGTCAGACTATGCATTTTTTAATTAAGTTTTAAATATTAAAGAGATTGTGTGCATTTATTTTAAACCAGTGTGCAACCTTTTAAGTAGTACTAGCCTGAGGCAATCCCATCTGCAGTAAATTGTGTGATAAAATTTTTGTTGATAACAGTAAGGCTAAAATTTCACTCCAGATTTTAAGTACTTTTCCTTCTTTTTAATGCTTGCAGATTTTAATCAAAATAATTTAGGGAATCATTGAC
The DNA here is from genome assembly GCA_039654755.1 of Calcarius lapponicus. Classification (NCBI taxonomy): domain Eukaryota; kingdom Metazoa; phylum Chordata; class Aves; order Passeriformes; family Fringillidae; genus Calcarius; species Calcarius lapponicus. The sequence goes on along the minus strand of CM077464.1, from coordinate 110,631,212 downwards.
TGTGGAATCAAAAGAGAAGTGTCTTGGACCCTTGCTTGTGTAATTCTGATTTTTTGTAGATCAGCACAATGATGATGATCTCTAAGAATCTTTTGCCAAATAAAAATACCAAAGAAAGCCCCAAAGCAAATGCCACAGAACAGAATGATTGTTTGGTGTATCACCAGTAAAATAGTGCTGTTGAGATATTATACTGAATATTCTTAGAACGCCAAAGACTTTGATTAATTAATTGAAGCTTATGTAGAAAAATTAAATATTTTTTCCTGACAAAATTGAGATAATTAGGAACTTGTACTGTTATTTGGATATTACTTACCCAAGCAAAGACACAAAGATGAAAATATTTCTGCCATCTATATTAAAACATTTTTGTTGTGCTTTGCATTTGAAATAAGCTGGAGAACATGAAAGTTGTGTTTGTAACCAGTTGTGCTTGCCTTGATAGATGTGAAGAGTCGGCTCTTCAGAAAGGAGCTGGAATTCAGAGCGCGTGTTTAAACCCTCATAAGGAACAATTATAATCTATTTTTAAAGACAGAAATGTAACCAATTGTGCTTACTGTGAGCAGGCCAGCTTTGTGTTGAGAATGAAGCTCAACTAAAGAGCATATGATTAAGTTTTCATTAAAAAAATATTTCTAATGTATTTTTAAAGACGGCGAAGACGTTAACTTTGAAGCAGGAAACAGAAGCTTTGCTATTGGAAGTTACTGAGCTAATTAAGCAGATGAAGGCTGATCATGAAGGAGAAAAGTCTTTGGAGTTAGAGAAATAGTGAAGGAACAAGCTTGGCATGAAAATTCTTTGTATGTCACTTTGGAGGCTTCAGCAACTCCTTGCAGCCATGCAAAAGACTACTGATATTGAAACTAAGAATATTTGTAATTTTTCGATCAGCTCATTACCAAGAGTAAAAATCCAGACATGACTGTAATTGTGTTTACTGTAAAAGGATAACAATATTTACATTTCTGAACTTTGTACACTTGAAGACATATCTGGGAAGAAAATGGAAAATACTATGAAATGTTCAGCATTTTCTGAGAAATAACATAAGAGTAGGCACTTAAGATGATAATAAATACTTACTTTGGGGCAAGAAGTGAGAAACTGAAGCATAATTATAAAATAGTACATTTGGGTTAAACTACAGATTAAACCGGAAATAAAATTTAAAAAAATTATTCGTTTTGAGAAAAATTAAAATGAAATACATTTCAAAAAAATTCTCACATGTTTAATACAAATTATTTGATGTAACCATTGATATGCATCCTTAAAACCCCAGATTCTGAGGACTTTTGCATTACCATGTTGCTATAGGACACAAAAGAACACAAACGCACACCACTGTTCTCAAGGTGAAGAAAAAGAGTTTATTTTCTGACTCCATCATTTATAGATTTCCAAGAGTGACAGTGGATTGGAAGGTGACAGTGCCACCTCTCCAATGACACTGGACAAACCAACAGTCCATCAACTTTCTCTTCCTCCCTAAAGGAATGCAAAACAATGAGTTATTTACAGACAGTGTGTGAGAAACTTCACTACAAGAATGTCAACATCAGAAGGCTTAGAAAATCTTAAAAATCTAGGGTGACATTACCTTTTGTAGGTATCTACACAGTAAAATTATAGGGGGGGGGGAAAAAAAAGGAAAAGTAAAAAAAGGAGCTACTTAGCAGTCTGTTGTTTTTATTTTGGCTTATGGGCAAAAAGCAGGTTGTGCCTGCACCTAGGCTATAGGAAAAGTAGCATAATTTGTCACAGTAAGTTGCTAGATGTGGATATTCTGGTGCACATCACCCAGAGGTCTTTGACAAAGACTCTCACAGTCCAGAGTGTGGTAGCAGTGCAAGAGTCCTCCATGGCTGTGTCTGGGGATGTGTAAGCATTGCATGAAGACCAGTGCGCAATGGAGATGAGCCAGTTGTTTAGTCCAAATACTTTCTACCCCCTTCCCTGAAGGTAAAGTGTCAAATAGTACACACCCCCCAACAACAAAGGAGAAAAATGTTTGTTGGCTTTAGTCAGTGGCTAACTCTTGACCTGGAAATTGGAAACCTGTGTTAAGGAGCTCCCAGTCTGCTCAGGTTGCTCACCTAAAAAGCGATTACCTCTTACTGACTGTTTATGATGCCCTGAAAACAGAGGAAGAGATTGAATGAAGACTCTGAACTAAAAATCATTGTCAGGTTAGAGAATGCTTTCAGGAGCAAGTCTTGGCAGTGAAAGGTCAATTTTACAGAAGTAAAGAACTGCAAGCATAGTAGCTCAAGATTTGAGCCACAGAGGTGTTACTTTTTACTTTTTGATGTTCTTACCTATGATGATGTAGCTGTAAATTATCTTTGTGTGTTGCTATACATTTCTGTTGCTTTTTCTTTAGTGTTTGGCATTTTCTTTAAATAACAGAAGTTTAGAATTGTAGAATATAATTAGCACATTTTCTGATCTGTTAATGTAAGCAATGATGCAGCATTTTGTAAAGGTGAAATAAAGCAGTATTAAGATTAGCTGTGAAAAATTGACCAGTTTCTTCTGCCTTGATTTATCAGTGTGCTATGTCAGTATGATGTCAAGTTTTTAGAGTAAATACTGTCATTTTCAGGATTATAACTTTTCATAGTATTATCTTAAAAACAAAAAATATACTAACATAGAATTGAGGATAAAGACCTTCAGGGATGTATAATTATCTCTAAACTAAGTATTGCAAACCCAGGAGATAATTAAGATTTTGCATGACCCATTCAGATTAGACACTGAATCCTGTTATTTCTTCAGACTTACCTTGATTTCCATTATTCCTAGTACCTGCTGCATCTATGTCCTGTAGTGCACTCAGATAATTACATTGATGTAACCAATCTTCAGAAATTACTTTCTCTGAAATAGAAAAAAAATCCAATATAAACCACATTTTATTCATCTTAATGTTAGGCATCATTTTGTACAATGTAGAAAATCCACTTCTTCTTGCAATATCTCTAACTTGCAGTAGCAATGAAATAATAATTTTGCAAATTTTGAATTTATGTCTTGTTAACACAGCAAGATTTATTGACTTAAGGGATTCCACTGAATATTTTACAGCTACTTCTCAGGAGTGTTTTTTACATCAGTAAAATGTGCTTCTCTCTCAAATTTATGGCAAAGTTTACTGTTCTTGAGGTGTTATCTGATTTTTTTTTCTCATCTGATATTCTTACTTTGCTTTCAGTAGTTTTATACCAATAAATTTCCCATCAGCTGCTGCAGAACATCACCTGTAATAAACTTTTTTTCCCTAGGCAAAATAAGATAAAATACATATTGCTATTCAGCAGCCAGTGTTCTAGTCACCTGTTTTCTTGTAAAGACCCATAGGAAATTTATGCCAAAGTCAGAAAAGAAAATGCAGCAAGCTGAATTAAGACTGACTGTGTGGCGGTCACAAGATAATTCTTGTGTGACCGTGAGAATGTTTTGTTTGTTGGTTTTGAGTTTGTATCTTTAGTTTAACTTTCCTGAAACCATGTTTAGTTCGGGAAGTGTCCTCAAACTGAAAAAAGATTTTGTACCAAGAGGATACGGGATCTGTGCTTGCCCTGTTCTTTCTCTGCACCAACATATGTCATACATCAACATAGCTGGAGGCTAGGAAGCTCGGTGGAGCTGTTCTTGTGTCCTAATAGCCTCCTCTACATATGCCTTGAGGCGAGGTGTTTTCCTTTCCTTCATGAAAACAAAACTACCCCAGCTTTGAACAGTTGCTTGACTTACATACTAGGAGAACTAAGTATGAGTTTATAAATCAGATCCACTCCTAATGCAATAGCTGCTTATCTTTTCTCATCAATGCCCTTTCTCGGCCTTCAAAGAAACTTATAGCAAAACTTTGCAAGTCTTAGCATTATGACAAGATATTTCTTAATCTCACTAGTTATTCATGGTGTCATTCAGATACCCACATTTTGGCATGCTAATTATCTTTTCAGCAGAATATTGCATGTGCGTTTAAGATACCTTGGAGCTATGAAGGCATTTTGATCGTAAAAGCTGTCAGCTGCTGCAGGTACAGAACCAAATATGTAAGAAACAGCCAACAGAGAGATTCAGGAGGAAACAGACTTCGTGAAGAAACACAGCCCTCTGCTGGAAGAAAAGCTGAATCCAAGGACACGGCTGTGGAGGATGTATGGAGAGGTAAATCCAGATCATACACAGAGGTTTCTATTAGTTTCTTTCCACTATGAATGGTTATATTCTCCCCCGTTTAGAGAACAGAAATCTGCTGGAAGTACCAAAGTCTGCTTTACGTTTTGTATACCTGTAGCACTACGTACAGGCACTCAGTGCCAACAGAGCCCAGGGAGGACAGTGCTGCCAGCCTTTAATAAATGTCTCTGCGGAATAAATGGAATGTAATTCTGACTTTGTAAGATGATTTCATGTGGACTTTTTCCTGGGAAAGGTAAAAGCCACATATGTGATATTTGCATTGTTTCTCTTCACATTTTTCACAGATATCTGTGTTGCAGATTATGGAGATGTCAGAAGTTTACAAGATTCAATTATTCTTTAGTGGTGATGTATGTTTTTCCTAGTGTATTTACTTATGGTATTTATTGATTATAATATTGATAACATTTTTAATAGCAAATGCCTCATGTGGAGGATGCCAGTTTAAAGAATCAAAGTAGAACAAAGTCTCAGGTAGCTTAAAATTGATTTCTAAAGCTGGAGGGATACTGTGTTACTTCAAGTTCAGATATTAGGAATAATAATAATGTTTTCAATATACTTTCTATAATACCTTTTAAGTGAAAATCTAGAGTACAATCTCTTTTTCAAGGTACTTACAGTCTAAAATGTAGGAGGTTGTTTTCTAAGTGATTTATAATGTTGTTTCTTTTTGTTTTATTTTTAATTCAGTTTTGGGGAACTCTGAAGTCATGTCAAAATACTTCTAAAATAAAAAAGTTAATAGACTATTACGCAAATAATATAAGAACTATCATGAATTAATTCTGAGCTATGAGACACGTCACCATTCTTTCAGGGCTAGATGTTTGAAATACTGAGTATAAATCAAGTTGGTAACATCTTTAAGTTGGATATCTTATTTCTGTGTTCATGTCCTAAAATATATGCAGCTAAAATATTGAGATGTAGTAAAATACAACTCATGAAGTAGACTTAAAATATTTTTAAAGGCTATTTTAAAGCACTCTTTTTTCAGAGCATTTTTTTTCTTTCCAAAAAATTAGCACTGCATATTACAAGGAGATAGACTTATCGTTACTGCATTTATATGTCTTTACATATATGTATTTATCTTATTTATAGATTTAATTTCAAAAGAATTTTTAAATGTCAAGTAAATTGTCTGTGACTTTTATTGTGCTCTGATTTAACTGTTTGTTACTCAGGTTTGGGGTTTCCAGCCATGATGATAAAAAAGCAGCTTAGTTAGATACTTAGTTACCTTTGCAGTTAAAATAATTATTAGTTGAGTTAAAATATTAATTAGTTGTTACAAACTGAGTGCCCCAATATTATCTATCCCATTAAAAATATGGTCATTGCATTGTCTGCAAAGGCTGCACAGCCTCTAGGAGATGCTTCAGTAAGGATTTTGTCAGGTTACTGAGTGAAACCTCAGTGGCTTCTTTGCACATAATTTCTTTCTTTCTGCTCCAGAGGTCACTATCTTCCCATGAAAGTAGCCACCTTTTCAAAATAACTCCAAAATTCTGCAACAGAATGAAAGCCCTCTTGCTAGTGTTTTCTTTTAAATTATGCAATTTTACAACACATTCTGTTGTCTTTTCCTGGCACTTCAAATTTAAACATCAATTTTTAAACTGACAAAGGTCAGATAAATCTTGGATTTTTTTATTTCAAACATTATGTATACTTTTTATATAAAATCTTTCAGAAAACTTGTTTTCTGACATCAAAAATATGCATTGTGATATTCATTGTGAACTCATAGAAACACAAAAGACAATGAAAAGGATTGATGAAGAATCTAAAGAAAAATACATGTGTGTATGAGAAAATGAAATATGCTGAGAGGCTTTGAGTCAATAGAAGTAATGACTTTCCACTATGGCATTATAATTCCCTGTTGGTTTTAATAGAGGCAACCAAACTACAGAAAATTTAGAATTAGATTAAATTTAAAATTGTTAGAAATTATTTTAAATGCCCTTTGTTGTTTTTCTTCAATTAAAATAGAATTATTCATAATTTCTTGCCTCTTGTCTTAGCTTGCATTAGCAAAATAAGGAAGACGTGATGTCCAAAATTATATTCAAATATAAACTTCTGTGAATCAACTCCTAAAGCATGCCAGTTTTGCCTCGTATTTCTTGCTTATGAATTTTTGATCCCTTTGACAGGACATTCTGCTATCATTCTTATTCACTGCACAAATTACTGGAATTTATCAAAATACTGTTTCTACCTTTTTTTTTTTAACAAATCACCAAAATTACTCTATTGGATTGCAAGGTAGCTTCTATATGGCAGTGGCTTATGCTGGTATTTCCTTGCTGTAACCTCTTGTCAGGTTATTAACCGATGGATTATCAAGCAGAGCTATAGTAACAATTGGACACCACTAATGGCCAGTCACTGACAAATAATCCTTCCTTTCCATCTCTGAATACACAGACAAAGAGTCACCACCAAGAATAAGTGTGCCAAAGAAAAAGAATATCAAGTATTTGATGTTTGGTAGGAGGTTGCGCTCGACTTTGCTGCATATGCCCATGGCTCATTGCCAGCTTTTATCTGGCAAAGTAGCAAGTGACACAGTGGCCTTCTCTTTTTCACTTGAGATGAGGAAAGCTCACAGAAATAATTGAAAGGCAGTAATAAATTTTTGAAATATCTTGAATGGACAAAGCAGGCATTTTGGTACCGCAGCCATGTGACAGCAGCTGTTCTTCAAATACCAGGTATTTTAAAAACTGTGCATGGTAATTATGGAGTATATAAATTTCTTAGTCAGTAATGAAATTTGGTCCATCTTATTCACTCAGAACTACCTGGTTTCACTAGGAATTTATAGGCCTGTTTCATAATTCAAGCTGTGCTCTGCACTACTCGAGTTGGGTCAGTGCGCACTGTTCTGATATTCTGGAGAGTTGATGTTAAAGAGTTCCTCATGTACAGCAGGGGTTGGAAACCTGTCCTGATCACTGGTGCTTCATTCAAGGCAGTAAGTCTAATGCTAATGATTGTGTTGTATGTGCAAACTGGTGTTTTTGGCAACCTCATTTCAGTAAATGTCAATTTCCCATCCAGCACAATCATTGTAAGGGATTGTCCCTCTCCCATTCTCTGTTCTAAAGAATCATTTTCATTTGAAGTCACTATAGAATTTGCCTCATTAGTTTACCTAAGAGCTGGAAAGGAGCACTTACAGAGCTGAAGAAATGTTTCTCATTACCAAATTTTTTATTTTTTAAAGAAACAAGGACTTTAAAGGGTGTCTGTCATCTACAGATCCATGTATCATCTCAGGTTACTGCCATGTGTCTTCAAAATGAAGACACTGATGTTCTCTTACTGCAGAATCTCTGTTTCCATACACTGATCCATTCAGCTCACAGGAAGTGCTGTGAATGCAACATACTGATGTTTTGTAGAAGAGATCATTTGTAAAGGAGAATTCTGTTTATTGGACTAACAGTGGAATTTCATGAAGCTCCTGGCAGCAGCATTAGATTCCTCAAGGAGATGGGCTGTTTGTGTCTGTGAGACAACTTGGTGATCCCGCAGTGCTGTGACAGTCTTTCCTTAAGCATTTAAATATGACTGTGAACTAAGAGAGATACTCTTACCACCAGCACAGGTGTAAAACCTATAAGAGCTTTTATTCACTTCTGCTCAGTGAATCCTTATTTGCCAAAGTTCATTCTCATCTGTATATCCCTAAGGATCTTATGCTATAGGCCAACCCATCTCTGCCAAGAAATCACTGAAGTCCAGAGGTGGTTAGCAGAAATAAATGTTGTCATTTTCATTGTCTACAAGGCAGCAGCACACAGCCAGGCTTTCTCAAAAGACAAAAGGTAAGCAATGTGAATAACTGATTGTTGTGGTTTAACCTCAGTGGACACCTGAGCCCTGCACAGCATCTTGCTTTGTTCCTCTGAGCTGGGATGGTGTGGAGAATCAGAAGGGTAAGAGTGGAAAAAGGTCACTGGTGGAAATAAAGACAGTTTAAGAGAAAAAAAAAGAAGCCATACACACAAGGAGAACAAAGCAAGAAATTAATTTACCACTTTCATGGGCAGGCAGGTGTTCAACCATCTCTGTGAAAGGTGGGCATTTGCTTGAGAAGACAAACACCATCACTGACAAACAACCCCTTCCTCCCTGCAACTTGATATGCAGAGCATGATGCCATATGGTGTGGGATATCCCTTTGGTCTGTTGGGGTCAGCTGTCCTGGCTGTGTCCCCCTCATCTCCTCGTGCACCCCCAGCCTGCTCGCTGCTTGGGTGAGGCACAGAAAAGGGCTTGACTCTGTGTAAGCCCTGCTAACATCCCTGTGTGGAAACAGCACCACTTCTAGCACAAAACCCCAACACAGCCTCATACTTGCTACTCTGAGGGAAATTAACTGGATCCCAGCCCAAGCCAGTATACTTACACATCACCCGTTGCAATGCCTGCATTCAGTCTGTGAAATCTCTTTTGTAGGCTTGTCTACCATGAAGCAAAATCATCAAGTAACAGAGAGAGTAGAGGGTGCCATGAGTGACATTTTCATTTGATGTACCAAATAGGAAGAATTTTTATTCTATTTAAACTATATATCAACTTCTCTAGTAAAATATTTTTGAATAAAACAAGACACACAGTAGAATTTGGGAGTAAGGTATCCTGGTCCCTTCTGTGAAAGGACCCACGCTCAGAGATATATAAAGAAGAGGTAATAGTAGCTGCAGACATTTTCTCTTGGTTTTAAATTTTAAGTTCTTTCTTCAAGAAATAAATGGTATTAATAACTGTGGTTGTTTTGCTTACCATTTAGGGTAGTCTATATGCCATAGTTAAGAGCTGCACCTGATTAAAATAATGTGAGTTGGCTGTGTCATTTTCACTTTGTTTAGATTAAAAACATCAGCAACTTTTTTTCAAAAACTGTTTACTGCTTAGGACCTTGAAGCACCTCTTTTAGTCCCACAGGAGTACTTGCTGCCTGCCTCAGAATCTTAGTAGTTTGTTAGTCTTGAAGCAGAGAGTAACCCTGAAAAACAGGTCACTCTTACAGTACACTCTTACTCCTATTTTGACCTAGGTGTTATCAACATCAGGAACTCATTTCTTTTGGCTAATAAGATGGGTGCCTTTGATGTCTGCTATCCAGGGGGATCTGTGCTTGCAGGTCAGAGCAGAAACCTTACTGACCCATTCTTGAGTAAGGGAAGGTTGCTTAGGTGTAATAATCCCATTTCTTTGAGATATCACATCACTGTGGATCTCTTTGTCATTGGCACTAAACTGCAGAACTAAAGAAGGATCGCAGCTCTGTCTGTAACAAGTTCACCCCTAACATGGGAGCAGGAGGCATCTTGCTAACATGCATTCACTCAAATAATCTTGCTGTTTGAGGAGTTCTGGCCTTACACTTGCAAAGTGGTGATGCACTTGTAATATGATCCAAATTGTCCATGTCTCAGAAAGGATGAGCCAGTGAAGGATCAAACCCTGTATTTTTCTCTAAGATGGATAGCTTAGCAATACTGGAGATCTAAGTCTCTCTCTCTGACTTGTTTCTTTTTTCACCATATCTAAACTTTTCCTATTTCAATCCTAACATTTACAGTGAATTTCCATGTCTTGGTTGTATTGAGTCAAGATAATTTTGACGTTATATTAGAGATATTTTTGCTAATTATATTTTATTACCTCTAAGGTAGATCCCCACATTTGGTTTTAGTTAAGCAAGATTTAAGTTTTTAATTTCAGAACCTATTTTACACTCTGAAAAGAATATTAGTTTATGAAAAATTAAAGTTGTGGTCAGATATATAGCTAAAGTAGAAGTATTTTATTATACAAAATCTGAGATCAGAATTTTGTAATAACACTTCACAAAGCTGGAGTGAGTTCTGAAAATTGCCACATAGTTCTTCAATTAGCATCACTATAACAAAAGAAGAGGTTGTGTGAAGAGTAAGAACTAACACTTGTTTTTAGTGTATATGAATCTGGGAATGCAAGCTTCACAATGTCTTCATAATGTTTGGAATTTTAATTATTGTTTAAATATGTATATGGAGAAGAACTGATCAAATACTCATTAGCTCCTTTGTAGGTTCCAACTGAGAGAAATCAGAAAACCATGGACCTTGATTCTGTAACTTGTTAAGTTCATTGCAAACCTCATGTTGATTTGAATTATGGTAAAGATCAGGTACTGAATAAGATGTATTACCAAAATGTCATGTAATTTATTACTATGCACTCAGATGTTCTGATTATAGTAAATGTTGCTGAAGGTGATTTTATCATGTAACACCAGGAAAAATATTGTTTAAAGTATATTTTTTCCTATATTCCTTCTTTCTTTTTTTAACCCTTCCATCATAGACATACTATTAAACTTTATTCCTTATTGATTCGTATTTACAGAGTGTGATCAGCAGCTATAAGGTTTTTCCCCCCCAAAAAATTTTGTAGACTAATTGCTGTAGTTTAGGGCTTGAAGTCTTAAGGTGTATGTAAGAATAAATATTTCTGTGTATTGTCAACTTTCTTCACTAGGCCATATTCTCTGTGGCTTTGGACTTTGTTCATTATTAATTTCTTTTTTTTAAAGCAATTTTCATTCTTTTCAATGTGGTTTAAGAAGAATTCTGTATTATAGGACCTTTCTAAGATGCCCTCTGATTTCTTTTCATTTCTGTGATATAGTTTTCTGAAATGGGTTGAAAGGTAATACAAAGAATATTCCTACTTAAGTCATGGCACTGACTTTAAGAGGGATGTATTACTTTTGTTTCGTATTCTAATATTTTCCAACCCATTTCTTGCTTAATTTAACCTTCTTAGCTTCTTTAACTGTGCTAAATGTTGAGTTGACATGTTTGTGGAAATATGTACATGTTTCTCTCAAACAGAAACAATTAATTTAGAATTTTAAGATGTGCTTAATTTCTCTGATCTTTTACTTTGAGTTTGGACACAAATGGTATGTACTGGTTTATTCACCAGTTGCTTAGTTTGTCCTAAAATTTTTCTGAAGTTCTTAAGTTTATTTTGACCTTTGCTATTGTAATCACATTATATGCAGGCTTTTAATGTCACTGCTCCTGCCCTTTCACATCATTTGTAAATATATCAAAAAAACAGACATGCAATTTTGAGATACCATCCTCCAACCTATTTTTTCAATGAAAATTGATAATCTATCTTCTTCATTTCTTAATTAATATTAGAATTTTTTAATCTTGTCTTGTAACTACTTCAGTTTTTAAAGTTTTTTTTTGCTCAAAATTTTGTTCAATTCTGTCTAAATTCTGTCATTGTGTTACAACAGTTATCTTGCTTAGTAGTTGTAGGGCAGCATGGGCAGTTTTTCTGGGTTTTTTTGTAGTTTTGGTGGAGATTGGGACGCTTGAGATTGTTTGATGCGCAAGAGAGGAGGTGCGGTGTTTTCCTGTAGCTAACCTTTGTTCTGAGATGCTTTAAAATTTCTTTTGTTTTTTTTGAAAGAAGTCATTATATAAGTAAAATCCCCATGATAATGGCAATAGGTAAATACGAAAATTAGTCATCTATACTGACAGAAATACTCCATGTATGTTTTCTGTTTCACCTAGCTATACAATTTCTTTTTCATGTCACATGACAGTGACATGGACTCTTGTGCACCCTGTAACCTGCTTTGCATGACTGTGAATTAAACTGGAAATGATAATGATACCAGCGGTTTTAAGAATATCAGCATTTTCAGAAAAATTCAAGTAGAAAACTCTTTTATCTACCTCTTAGTGAAGCATTTATTTTTGGGTTTTGGGCACTTTCAGATTTTTGGGGGTTTTTGTTTGCAGGTTGGTTTCTTGGTGGTTTTTTGGGGGGAGGTTTTTTGGGTGGCTTTTTTTGTTTGTTTGGTTGGTTGGTTAGTTTTTTTACTGAGTATTTTGATTTTAATTTTTTGGCAGCCATTTGCTAAACTGGTAACTAAAGTCATGCTTACATTACGGAGGAAGCAGATCCCTTCAGCTGCCATCTGAGGAAGACTAGAATAACGTAGTGTTGATAGGCATGAGAAAGATTTGTGGTGGCACAGACTGGAAAGACTGCTCTGCAGTTCATACTCTTTTCTTTATGTTCAGTGCCATCAGTGAGAAAATGATGAAGATTGCATGAAACTGAAAATACTGAGGCTGTTATAAATCACGCGGCACAGTCTGTGCCTTGCACACACGCATTGTGGCTGATGGTGCTGTAATTTTTCATGACAGCCACGACTCAGAAAGTTGTAGCTGATAGGCAATATGAGAAGAAAATTACAGCCTATGACTGTTACATGTCTGTTGTTAGAATAGTGCCAAATGCTATTTATATGTCTCTTGCATGGGTGGAGGGACCTAAGGAAGTGGAGGAGTTCAAAATGCTGGGCTTCATGCTCGTGCTATACACAGCCTGTAACACCTGGCAAGGTAAGTCTTTACTTCAGCATTAGATGAAATATTGGAAGCAAGTAAATGAAGAATGTCTCTTAATCAATCTTGCAGAAAAGGCTCTTGAATTAGTGATGAAGCAACTTTATGATTGTTTCCTCTTGTCTTATTGCAGGGGGTTTTTTGGATTGTACTGCAATAGTTGTCTCTAGAACTCAGGTACTGTTGGTCTTAATTCTGCAGTGGTGGATTTATTTTACAATATAAGACACACTTTGGAATATGTTATTGACCAGAACAGTTCTCTTGGCAGAATGGAGGAAACTTTTTTTCTGCCTGCCGAAACAATGATAAAAGTAATGGACAAATGCCAGCAGCCATTGTAATATTTTTACCTGATATGCCTCTATTTCTTTTGCCTTTTTGTCAAACCCATTCACAAATGTAAACAAAAGGCATCTTTGCAGCTTATAATGAGGTCTATAACCATGTCTCATGGGAGTGTTTTCCTGACAATTGTTGTAGTTATTAGTGTCTTGTTCTGTAATTATGGCAAGATTTCCTTCCTATAATGCTTTTAAGTTGGCTATTTAGAGTGAAAGTAAAGTCCTAAACCCCTCCTTTGACCTTGCCTTCAAGTTCCTTTTAGCAGGAACAATTGATATCAGTGAAAAATTTAATTCACAAATGACATAGTGCAGTGGATTGATTAAGTGAGGATGGCTCTGAACTAGATTCAGCCACTAGCAGACTGTTGACTCCTATTTTGTTTAGTTGACATGTGAGATATGAAAAAAGCCTTTCTTTGACTACCTCCAATACCTGCTCAGAGGTCCAATTAGAAGTTGTAATGTTGGCAGGCTTTAAATGAGAATGAACTGGTAGCATGAGTAGTTTCGGCTGAAATTGCATGAACTTCCCAGGGTGGAAATTTTGAAATGATCTCATGTTTACCTGTTCAAGGAACATAGCAGAGAATCAAATTAATCTTTACTAATTCAGGTCTGCTTTACATTTTCCTTTATGGAGAGGGACTACCTTGGAGTATTTCCAAATAGATAGATTCATTTTGTGTGTATTTCTATTAGGAATGAGTTAAAGCATTCTGAATTTATTTGGACCGAATACTGTATGAAGTTAAAAGAAACAGAAGAGAAGATTATAAAGGATGAAAAACACCTTGAGGAGTTAGTGAAGCAAAAAGCAGAAATCCAGGAAGATGTAAAATGTTGGAACAGCAAAGTGAGTCTTGAATATTTATAAACAAGCAAGTAAATGAGTATCTGCTATTGAAAAGTACATGAATGCCTAAATATTTTGTATGTTTAAGAGTTAATATCCTCTATATGAGTAAAAATATAAATATGGGTTTTAAAATTAGAGTTGGTAGATTCAGTAGAGATCTCTTGTTCATAATTTTGTTTTAATATTATTTTTCTGCTTTAACTATTGAAAATATCATAGCCATTTTACAGTTTTGTAAGTTACCTGCATATTTTTCATTTCTGGGCACATATCTGCCTAATATTTCTTATCTTCTTAAACCATCTGGAATAATGTGTGCAGGTAGTGGGACAGCATAACTGTCCTCTGAAGTTATCAGATTTTTTAATCTGAGATGGGATGTGATACACTTCTACATCATGCATAATTGTGCTCTGTTTTCTTTACTATTTTCCACTTTTTTCTGTTATATTTGCTATAATTAATTTTTAAATCTTGTACTTTGTAGCCTAGAATCCTCACGGAGCCTGACTATGAGTTTTCAGTTAATTGACAGCTCCTGTTGAGCCAGTAGAAAATGCCTAGAAAATGTAGATGCTCACAACAGAATTAGGGTTCATATATATATATATATATGTGTGTATATATACACACGCACACACACACACACACACATTTATATATATATTTATGTGTGTGTGTACATATATATACATGTGTGTGTGTGTGTGTGTGCGCGTGTGTATACCAGTGCAAATAAATATGAAATTCATTCTCTTGTACATGCTCAGTACTACTGTGGGCTGCTCATCTTGATAAATAGGTCCTGCTAATGATCAAGTGGAATCCAGAATATACAATATGGAGGATTTCTGAGAAGCTGACTGTACCAAGCATGCCCAGAATTTAACAAAAAATCCCAGAAGCACCCTCCCCCTCAAAAAAACAAAACAAAGATACAGTCATATTACAACCACCAATGGGCATGTTCTTGCCTTTTTTTTTTCAGCTGTGTATTACAGTTTTTTCTATTAGTGGTGCCAGCAATTGCTACCAACAGATGTTGAGAACACAACTATATTCAAATAGAGCCAATACTTATTAATAAGCCTTTTTTGTCCTTTTATTTTTCCTTCTACATGTATTTCCATCTGGGATTGATGACCAGATATACTTCAGCAGGTACCACTTGGTTATTAAGACCAAGACAATACAAAGACAGATATGCACAACAGGGATAATGTGGAGCATGGAACTCCATTAGGTGACCACCTAAAGGTGAGCTAAATTAAGTTTAGCAAAAATCTGATTTGTTATTGTAAATTTCCTTCAAAAACATGGCTAAATCAACAAACTGAATACATCTTTATAAATAACAGTGGATATCCACAAAGTTATTCTTCTGATCATCACAAAAATATTTCAGAGGTAATTGGGTTATTTTAGGAATTAGGAAAATATTGGGTTTGTATTCAGTTTCTTCACTAGGGTTTGAATCAGACCCAAATTATGGGTCACATACACCAATAAGTTTGAAGACAGAAGAAGTGACATGAATGAATGTTTTTCGGCATTGTTTCTCGTAGATATTTTTTCTGTGTTAATTCATGCTGATTTTAAATGTTGTATGTGATCTATTAGGAGTGTTACAACTTTTGACATAGTAAGGACAACTGTGAGTTTTCTTTTTATCATGCTACTCACATTTACATTACAAAAGGTATCTGTATGGATTAAACCTATTTTCTGTATCTACCTGAGCTTTGTTTCTGAAAGATTAGAAGAAACCCTTCTTTTAAAATTGTTCTCATACTTAACTGTTATTCTTTTGTTTTCATTAATTACCTGCACAGTGTGACATTATTTAAAGCAACTTCTGTCAAAATGTTTGCTCTAAAAGCATTGAAAGAGTAAAAAACATTTCTGAATAATGTTTTTCCTACTAGCAATTTGAAAACTAGGTCATTTTGCTCATACTTAATCAGTTGGTTTGCTTTTTTTTTCCCCTATACATATAGCCAACTCTTTGTCTTTCTCACACTTCACCTGAACTATATTTAGAATCACAGAATGGTTTGGATTGGAAGGGACCTTAAGATCATCTAGTTCCAGCCCCTTGCTAAGGTCAGGGACACTTCCCACTAGTCAAGGTTCCCCAAAGCTCCATCCAGCCTGGCCTAGAACATTTTCAGGGTTCTAGGCATTGGGGCATTGTATTTCTCAGAGTATTTTACATATTGGGAGGCTTAACAATTTTGGTTTTAATGCCCTCTTTCTAGGTTAGCAAAGCTGCTTCATTGCAGTTTTGTTCTCAGATCATGCTTTACAATCCATAATCATTCAGGTTAGGACTTTCAGTCCCCAGCTATTTAGGAAGGTACAGCCATCCATGGAAAATTGAGAGAACCCTAGAGAAGTAAAGCAGAGCTGTGACATTCTGGTCAAGATAAAAAGTCCCTCCTTAGCTGCTGGGCCATAGTCACAAAGGTTCTTATGTAAATCTGCTCCTCATCAGATTCTTGAGATACCAGTAGGAAATTACATGCCATTTAAAGTACCTGCATCCTAATTCTGTCCTGATTTTCTCACATGTATTATTCTCTAAGACTTTTATTATAAACCTTGATACTGCTAGATCAAAACAACATGTTTGTTGTCTGGTCGAATTTCAGTTGGACTCTCATCACTATGTGAATTTTATAGCATGTGGGGTTGTTGCAGCTTTTGCAGAGGAGGGAGAGGGAAGGAAACAAAGTTTATTAGGCTTCATGTGAACAGTTATACCTTTCTCCACCTAAAATCACTTTAAATTATTTCCTTATCCTCTAGATGGTCGCTTCCCTAACATCCTCATTTTTCCTTAAGCTCTAGTGATTGATCCATCATTGATTTGAGCAGAGAAATTATGGATTCTCCATCCATGAGAGTGTTCAAGGCCAGGCTGCATGGGGCCCTGAGCCACATGATCTAGTGCAAGGTGTCCCTTTCTGTGGCCAAGAGGGTTGGAACCAGATGGTCTTTAGGGTTCCTCCCAACCCAAACCATTCTGTGACTCTGTGAATCAAATGAAGAGTGATATTGAGATATTAAGAAAAATCTTAAGGCTGAGAAAAACTTGAGGTATTCTGCTTAGTTATACCACAAATGTCATATGTGAATTAGCAGGCAGTGATTGTGCTCTCACTGAGACTGTGAAGCCTAAAGTTTCTGCTAGGATATCCTGCAAGGGCAATGCACAAATGCACACAATAGCATAAAACATCCCTAATTACTCTTTAATAGTCTTCCTTTAAATTTTTTTATTAAAATATTGTTTATTATCCCAAAGAAACATGAGAAATTTGTATTGCTTGCTTTACAAAATATTTTTTGTATAGAATATTTGGATAACAAAATAGCAGCCCAGGGAGATGAGAGCGTCAAATTATCAGATACTGCTTCTTAAATGATAAAAACTGTGGAAGAATCAGTACCTTCTTTTCTTTTTTTAATGTAAATTAATTAAAAATACTTGCATACCTGTGTCTTCTGTGTTGGCCTGAAATAATTTCAGCTTATGTTAAGGTATCTTAATGGTTTAATGTTCATTAGAAATCCATCAAGGAAGCAATCTACTGGCCATAAATCAAAGGATTCTAAATATTAATGAAGCATTGGGGAGTTTGAAATATAAAAATTAAGAACATGAGGGTAAAAAATAGAGAGTTTGTGCAAAAAATAAGAAATAGGCAATGCCAGCATTATAAATATATGAAGAAAACTAATTTTTTGCACTTGAAACATGCCTACAAAATGAACCTTACTTTTCTTGTAAGTCTGTCTGTAAGACCACATTTCAACAATTTCAAATTGTTTCAGGCTGAAACTTATCAGCTAACATTTTTGATTTTACCTGAAAGAAAAAAGCTAAAATTATGCAAAAAGAAAATACATACCTTGAAAATGAGGAAGATTCTGAAATGGTTTTTTGTTAACAGAAACCTCAGTCCCAAAAACATTTTGGTAAGATCTTTTATAATTTTTTTTTTCATTTGTGATGGTCATAAACATGGAATCTGAAATACTTTTTTTCTCTATTTTCCTTGAATTCTTTTAAGATATGCACATGTATTTTGTAGCTCTTCAGTTTATTGATTACAAATATCTATACTTTAAACAATACTGTACATAATATTCTCAGTCAGAAAAAAAATCACATGTTTTTAGTTCCTTCTTCTTTTGAACTCTGATTGTATGCTGGCTTTATTTATCTGACAGGTTATTGTCTTTATCCCCTCAGAAACTTTGGATTTTATTGTCTGGTTGCAACAAAGTAATCTGAAAAAAAGTTCTTGAAAATAATTAGATTCTTAAAGTTTTTTTAGAAATTGATGACTCAGTTGAATAAATACATCCTGTCAGAAAGCATTCTTTAGTAGATGCCAAAAAATGCCATATAAGAGGTGTGGGAAAAGAGAGGGGATCAAAAGATGAAAGAAAAGAGGAGTTATGTCCAGAGTCCTTATTAATGGCTCAAGTCAGAGCTCATACCTTAACACACCAATGTAAATCAATGATGGGACACAAATGAGTAATAAACCAGGCTTCATCAGTTCTGATGTTGATGGAACTACTTACTGGGATTATTAGAATATTTTAAAATTAGTGACAGCTTTCCAAATTTATTATTTTCAATTTCATTGATATCTTCCTTGATCGACAGAATTTTTATTTAATCATACCTGTAATAATGGTGAGAGATCTTACCTGTTTGAAGTATTAACGATAAGCTGAAAGAGGAAACTCAGGCTTGTAAGAATTTGTAGAGACAAATAGAGGATTGAGAGGTGAGTTGTCAGAAAGCAGATTTGAGCAGCACTGAACACTAAAACTTTACAGAGATCATAGAAATCCTGGGGACATTCACAAGAGAAATCCTTGGACTATTATCTATGCCACATATAATTGGTATTGCTGTGCGTGTGTCCTGTCCTTCCACATGTTTGGGAATTCAGGAAGTACATGTGAAAGTTCAGATTCAAGTCCCAGAAAATGACGAATTATGAAGAGTTCCCAGTAATGAGGGATTCCAGGAGCTCTATGTATATCTTCAAAGGATAATCTGAAACCATCCTTTGAGAAGGAAATATCTTTTCAGATAGTCTGCGTCATTTAATCTAGTGACAGGAAATAATGAATGTAGGCTAAATGTAGTATTCAATTCAGATTGAATGTTTTCTACATCTTGCTTTATTGTAAAAACAGGATTCTGCTTCTGATACAATCCCAGATTTCTGTTTATTACTTTCTTACGATAATGTAAGGTAACTCTGACATGGACTTTCTGGATTGCTGTTCTATTGCACCCCTCCATTTTCTCAATTTTACTTTAAAGACCACCAACCTGGCATCTAACATACTAGATCTTTAGGAAGAAAGCAATTGCTAACCTCTCCTAAAAATTAGAAGTTATGTCCGTTTGTCCTATGTGTTACTGAGTGCAAGGACAAAGAAAGAAGGTTGATTGTAGGTCTGTTTATTTGAAAGTCTCCTTTTATCTTTTCTGCAGTTATTTACTGAATAAGAAATTTGTTTTAAACAAAGGTTGTAAATAAATACAGTTGGGGAGTTGCCATTCAGTGCTATGAGAGAAGCAGATTATTTGGTTCTGCTGAGAAACCTTTAAATTTTTGATCTTCCACTAATTTTTTCCTTTGTGTTACCTTTCCTTCATTTTATGATAGATATCTTGAATGAAAGAAGATAAGGAAAAGCAGTGCATTTAACCTGATATTAACTCAATTTCCATGAGGACTGAATATGTCTTACAAGTATTTGACCAGGAAATCTCAAGTCTTCATGCTATGTAAAGCCGCTAAATGCATGAAATCTTTGGAAAATATTCTAATTAATTAATTAATTGAAATTAATAACAAATAATTTCAAAAATTAGACACTTAGTGTTGCTTCTCAAATGGGGCAGAGTTCCTGAGTAAGCTGCAGAAGCTGTGATAAAAGTTTCAACACCTGTACATGAAGTGGACCATGGAACACATTGCACCAAAGAACTTCTTTCAGCTGCAGTCCACTTGGTTTTCTGCCTGGAATATTTATGTTTTTCTTGCATCCTAAAGTGCTTTGACTTCCAGAGTCATGGGCGGCCATGTATTCATGAAAAAAATTTTGCTCCGCATGAAGGGTATTGGCAGTCAGAATGGAACAATTATTGTTTGGTTCCTTTAATTTTTTTCCAGCTTCAGCACACATCTGCTTAATCTGCACTGTTGAGACAAATTACTGTCTTGGCTTAACTCTTTTGAAATTTAAGTCTTTTTATATCCATAGACATTTTGGGAGGAATCTGTGAAGCTGTTTAGCTTTGCCTTCACCAAAAGAAGTTTGACCATTTATATATATTGTGAGAAACAAACAGAAGACTTTTTTAGGGGTTTCCATAATTTTTCAAAACTTTCCTAGGAAAAGGGAGTAGTTAATTTTCCAGTGACCTCTTGTGTTATGGATATGTGTTGTGTTCTTCAGGTAATTTTTTCAGGTAGAGAACTCTTTTTTCTGCATAGTCCTTGTAATGACCTGCCTCTGAGGCAGAGCAACTGAAGTTCCTGCTAGTAGATCCCTTGGGATGAGAGTGAAATAACACTGAATAAAAAAGCTCTGGAGGGAGGCACCAGTGGTGTAGTGGTATCATGCAAGGTTCCCATTCTTGTGACCTGGGTTCAATTCCCAGCTGGTGCATGGAAAACTCCCAATTCCTGGTCTGTTTAGTGCCTATACCACAGGTTTGGCGAAATTCAGTAAGATGCATATAGGCCCGGTGCTTTTTGATGCTTGAATTTTGGGCAGGGCAACTAAGTTGCTGTGGGCTTTTTCTGTGTAATGCAACGGTGTAGAGTGGTATTTATAGGTTGCTTCTGTTAAAGAGTTCACTTCTACTGAAAGTTTGCTTTTATGCAAATAAATTGTTTCATGTGACCTAAAAATTCTGGAAAGAGTAACTTGCAATTTGAACTTATCAGCCATATAACTAACACTGCACTGGTATGAAATATCTTATACATGGCATTCATCATAAAAGAGATTAACTGAGAGTCTTTGACCAATTTAACACTTTCAGATATAAGGGCTGTCCTTGACACTTTCTTCTCATCCAAAATTGATAATTTTATATTATATTTGGGAAGAGGGGCCAAAAAAAGCTGTTTAGTATTCAAATGTCATCTCCTTCAAACACAAGAGCCGTCCATTCCAATGAGTAGGAAGTCAGGCAAAAATGCCAGGAGGCTTGCATGGATGAACAAGGAGCTCCAGGCAAAATTCAGACGCAAAAAGGAAGAATATAGAAAGTGGAATCAGGGAGTGGCAGCCTAGGAGAAATACAGCAGCACTGTATGAGCATGCAGAGAGGCAGTTGGAAAAGATGAAGCCAGAATGGAATTGAATCAGGCAAGAGATATCAAAGACAACAAGGACTTCTGTAGGTGCAGACATCACAAAAGGAGGACTACAGAAAATGTGAGCCCATTGCTACTTGGGGCAGGGAACCTGATGGCACAGGAAAATGCTGCAGGGCTGAATTCCTTCTTTTCTCCAGTCTGTTCTGCAAGAGGCAGCCTTCAGGAAGCCTGGGTCCCAGAGATCAAGGGGAAAGGCTAGAGAAGGGAATGCATACCCTTTGTGGGTAGATCAGGCAGTACTTCTTCAAACTGGAGATTTCATAATTCCATAAGCCTTGATGGGATGCTCCCAGGAGTCCTGAGGAAGATTATGACTGGGAGAAGTGCTTCTGGACTGGAGGAAGGAAAATGTCACCCCTGTGTTTAGGAAAGGCAAGAAGGAGAAATCAGGGATCTACAGGCTAGTCAGCAATGCTTTAATCCACAGAAAATGATGGAGCAGCTAATCCTGCAAAACATTTTCCAGGCACGTTTCACAAAGGCAAGAAAGTCTTCATGAGTAATATGCATGGATTCACCAAAGAAATGTTGTGCTGGACCAGTTATCAAACAGAAGTGACTGGCCTGGTAGGCAGGGGGAGAACAGTGGATTTTGTCTGCCTGGACTTACACTGCCTCCCATTAAGATCCTCATAGACAAGTTATTGATCCAAGGGCTAGATGAGCAGACAGTGAGGTGAACTGAAAATTACCTGAATGGCCAAGCCCAGAGGGTGGTGCTCAGTGGCACAAGGTCAATTTGGAGGCCACTGCTGTGTGCTGAAATGAATGTCCCATGTACAGTCAGGGGAATTATACGGTTTAAGTGTCTAAGGACTGTTAGTTATTAGTCTTAGAAATTAGGATTTTAGAGGTGATTCAGATAAAGCCCCTGCTTATTTGCTGTCTTGCATCCTTTTATAAAATATATTTAACAAATACCACTTAGGAGTCCAAGTAGACTCTATCACCCATATATCCCTTCTTACATTCTAATTGAATCCTTCAGAAAATGGATAAATTTTGAGGCACTGCTGCCTGGTCATGGTGATCCCTCTCCTGTGCATCAAGTTTTCCATTTGGAAGCAAATTTTTTTTTTTTTTTAGTAGCAATTCAATAATTAATGAGTTATTCAATAATTATTCAATAATATGAGACTGCTTCTTAGGACTTTACAGAATTTATCTGCTTTGGAATTTGGGTTCTTTTTTCCATCTATCATGCTTTGTTTTCTGAGTGTTCATGATAAATGTCTCTAAGCCCTTGTGATCATCTGTTTGCCTTACTTTGTCTCTAGCACACTTCTTGTCAGAGATGTGTTTGAAAAAGTACTTGGTTTATGTCTCTTGCAGGTTTTTTCCAAATACTCTTGTTTACATTGCCTGATTGCATTTTTATATTTAAATAAGCAAAGATCAGGATGTTTTCTGTTTTCCTCTTTTAGACATATTTCAACCATTTGTCTTGCTACTAAAAGTTTCCCTTCTGTTAGTGACACTGGGGTTTTTTCTGGTATTTCCAAAAAGTCTGTCAATGCTTGGCTCACATGTCCTTTAAGCCTCCAATATGGCATCTGTAAGTAATCTCTCTTTGGCTTGCAAGAATTTTATTTTTAGATAAAAACCATAAGTTTTTAATAAACTTTAATTAAATTTAATTAATTAAATATTAATTGTTATAAAACCTCTTGTTTTTTCTTTTATTTTTAAATTTTATTATGACTACAGTGTTACTTTCTGGATTTTGTTGTTCTTTAAGCTGTCTCTGCAAGTGTAGTGTGTTGACCCTGGCTGCATGCCAAGTGCCCACCAGGCTGCTCACTTCCCTTCTCAGTTGGACAGGGGAGAGAAAATATAGCAATGGGTTCATGAGTTGAGATAAGGACTGGGAGAGATCCCTCACTGAACACCATCACAGGCCAAACAGACTGAACAAGGAGATATCAGTTGAATTGGAATACTTATTATTTTTGATTACTCATTGAAGCTAAAAGGCTCCTTTGTCTTCACTGGATTATTGAGCTAGATCCTTAGTGGCATTTTCAGCCCATTGTTTTTCCTTTTGCAGACAGAAAATAGAGAACACTTTCCTAATTGGAAGTAAATTTTGTTCTCAAGGTGTTGTTTCAGTTTGTTTTTTTTTTCTATTGTAGTTCATGTTTTATCATGATAAAGACTCCTTGATGTGCATGTTGTACTTCTTTTAGGGTGGCTTTTAAGATGTGTTTCAACTAAGCCTTTTTCTCCTATTTTTCTTCCAAAGCCTTATTTCTCTGTGTTAGACAACATTCATATCCTTGCTGTCAAGAGCCTTTTTCTTCCTATTAGAACTAAATTTAATAATGATGTCAAAGGCTGTGGAAAGTACAAAAGGTATCATTTACTAGTAATGGTCAAAGTGCAGAGCAGTTTAGATAAAACTCTATTCCGAGACAGCCAAAGGGGATCCTCTAATGCAACAGAGACCCAGAAATGTTAGTGATTTTCTGGGAAGCTTGTCCATTCCATCTGCTAACCAGATTGTCACATCTGTACCTTTACCTAATACTGTGTCATTCTATAGGAATTCAGAAATTATGCTGTCTTTCCTGCTTGAAAGACTTTCAGTAAGCATAACTATGTTTGTAGACCATGGTTTAAAACAGAAAAAGAATATGTTTATCACCAACCACTGTATTTTGAAAATAGAAGGTTGGGACTAGGTGATCCTTAAGGTCCATTAACATTCTGTGAATCTATGAAGATAGGAAGAGCATTGAAGAGACTGGGAGACAAGTAGCTGATTTAGAAATGAAGATTTCAAGACAGCCATGAAGTAAAAGTAGAGTCCAGATCAGTCACTAGCATTTTTTTTTGTCATTGTTAAAAAACCCAACACCTCAGACTTTGATCTTTAGACTTTTGGACTGTCTTTTTCTTAGGCAGGTGCTTGTGTTCCTTTTCTTCTTTTGGGAATTGGCTCTGAAAGCAACAGGAAATGTGGGAAAAATTTAATTTGTTTTCAGTCTTATGTCATAAGTGAACCAGAGTAGAAAAACTAGCTATTAATTAAGACAAGGAGTTTTCTGTGAGCCATATACTTGTTAGAGAACATTGAAGTATCAGCGTCTGTTGAGCCTATTGAGTTTAAATACAGTATTTTTTATTTTTTCCCAAAGCCCAGATACAACAATTTCTGCTGTATCAGCAGGGAGGGTGTTTTTTTTTTCAGAATCAGTCTGTAAGTTCGTAGTTCTGTTATCCAGCTGCTAGTACACAGCTTGTCATGGAATATCATCTTCAGGTTTTTAGTGTTACTCTATTTGAAGGGCTCTTGGCATAATCTGCATGCAACAATACTTCCCCACTTTTGGATGAGAGATGGGGGATGTTGAATGGTTTGAGTTCAGGTAATGGATTGTGTGGTAGTTCACTTTTAATGCAGACTTAATAAGTCAAATTGAAAAATTAAATTAAAAAAAAAGAAGATTCTTCTAATACCTAATAGTATTTTCAAAACAAGGCATTAATGGCAGTGACTAATGTTGTTAGCCCTTCCCCAACTGAAACTAAGTAGAAACAATGTGACAAAGATCACATCATTAGTTTTGTGGAAACCTAGAGAGGTGTGGTAAGAGTTATACATCATGATCTACACCTGTGTATTTGATTCTGTGTTAAAAGCTTGGAGAGAGTTTGCGCAAGCAGATTTGTATGCAAAGGATAGCCAAAAGAAAGTGGTAATTTCCAGGGAGAACTTTCTACTTGTATAAAGCTTTGCAGAATGGAAATATGAATACCTATTTTAATATTTTTTATATTTCTACATGGAATTTTAAACTTTGAATAGTATAAATATTATTTAATTCATTTAAGAATATTTATTAATGCAAAATTTTCCTTACTACATGTATTAATCATAGTTTCTTCCATTTAATATTTGGTGCTTGTGTTAATGATGCAAATGAAATTACACAATAGACAAGAACCATTTTTCTTGAGATGCCAATTAATAATAAACTGGATTGATGAAAAAGAGAAACATGAGATATTGTAATATATTATTTTTTCCTTCCTCTTCTTGTTAGCTGTCCTTAGGTGCATTTTCCATGAGGTAGTGATTACAATTAATAAACTTCTATTTTGCTCCATGGAAGCTGTTTCAAATATTTGACTTCAGAACTTTATTTAATTTGTTTTTCTGCAAGATGAAAAATGTTTTATGAAGCAGTGGAGGTATTTTTTATTTTAAAATGGACTTTATCATTCAAAACATACAGTATACAAACCTACATGATGCGAAAATAAGTATGAGATGGAAAACCAAAATAAGGTTAGGAATGGTAACTGTGAAAGTATTTAATGACTAATGCTTTTTTCTGACATCTATAGATGTAGGACAATAACTTTTGAATACTAACACATCTATTTATGCATACATTTTTCAGAGGTCTCCTATTTGGATCAGAGTGTACATGAGGAAGATAAAGAGCAGAAGGAAACTGAATAAGTGGAACAAAAAAAAAGAAGTATTATGAAGCAACAATTAAATGGTGAAGGGGTGAATAATTTAATGCTTGCATTGAAGTATGTTTAATGTTGTAATGCATTTTTGAAGTGTGTTTAATCTCATAGGTTAGGCTGTCATTTCTGCAGAGTTGCTTCAGAACTATACACACACACACACTTTATGTGCTATTTTCTGTCTCTTTTGAACTAACCTATGAGGTCCATAGCCTTGAGACAGCGTGAAGCACAAAGCAGAATTGATATTGGGGTCATTGAGAAGTCCTTTGCTTTCTTCATTTGCTGCACTGGCTCAGATTGCTTGAGGGGCTTTAGAAATGCAAGGGAGAAAATCAATAAAGGACAAAAAAGATTCCAGTGTAATAGGAAGTGCCTGCTGATTGCATGTTTGCTCAGCAGATGGCATCTTCTTGTAAATGATGGCTCGTATCTGCTGTATCCCTTGCTAAACTACAATCCACGAAAGTGAGTTACTGAATTTCATTACTGAACATTGTGCTTTGTATAAACATGTTATTAGAAGAAGCAACCATTTTTCCCCTAAGATTCTGTTAATTTGTATTACTCTTTTATTTCCATCTTGTATAAACTTGTTAGATATTACAGCATCAAAGATGAATCATATATATACATATATAAAACAATAAAAGCTTTCATGTTGTTCAGAATAGCTTTTAGGAATCCTGTAATTTCTATGGGAAAATTCCAAGACTTCTTATATATCACAGAATCTTAAATTAAGCATGGGGAAGTTCATTGATTCACACAGGTTTCTAAATTTGACAGGGAAGAGGAAGTTTATATATCCCTCTCTGTCAAAGGTGATGCTCTGCTAAACTGCAGGTTTACCAGGAGATCTTAGAACATGTGGAAATGACTGATGAGTCAGCATGCAGATAAGCAGTAATTCTACAATGTTGTTCAGGGCATTTATTTCCTATACTTTTTTTTTATTGTTTTTAATGCTGCCTCTCCCAGTAACTCTAAATTTACTTGAGTAATATTTGAGTTTGTGTTCTGGAGGAATGCAGGACTGCTAAGTGGAATAAAGCAATATACAAAGCCTATTTTATGAGATTTGTAGAGCTCTGAGCTGGTAACAGCACTTGGATACCTTAAACATTGCATTTTTAGAGCCTGATACAGTTCCTCGACTGTAGAAATTGAAGTTTTATAAAAGGGGCTGTCTTTTTTTAACAATAACTCATACCACTAGTTGTGCAGGATTATATCACATGATTCCTCTAATCAGGCTCTTTGGTTTTTCAGAAAAAGTTTTTGAAGTTGTATTCAGAGATATTATTGCTCTTCTGTGCTTAAGACATTGTCTTGTTAAAGCTGGTGTGTAGCTTACATGATGTTATGGAAGGAATGGCTATTATTTCATAGGATTTTCCTTACAGGTGCAATATAGACTCTCCAGCTTTCAACTGACCAAGCAATTCACCCAGTGCTTCATAGTTTGCCTATTTTAAGTCAAGCTGAGTCACAAAGAGGAGGCTACTGCATCATACCATTGAATTTGGAGGGACTTAGTTTGGTCTGCTGACATTTAAATGTCAAAAAGCTAAATACCTTGTTAACAGTATATGAATTCTACTACCTTGTTAACAGTATATGAATTCTACCTCATAAAACAAAAGTGTTTTTGTTCAGCAACTAGCAAAAATGAAGTATATTGTTCATGTATTGAACAGCTGAATGACCAAGTGCCAAGGGACGTGTTCAGGTTAGGCAGGAGAGTGGACTGTTATCCACTACAGCAAGCCATTAAGTGGAGATATTCAGTCAATTGATATTTGGATCACAGGTGGTAGAGTATCTCACCATTCTTGTTTGTTTATTCTAAAAGCTGATGGTGAATTCTCTCTGTTCTGTAATAGGTACCAGGTTGCACTGACTCAATGGCTAGCATTCCACATGTTCAGAATCCAACATTTTCAGGTTTTGCTTGCCCTGGTTAAAAAGTTCTGAGAAAAGTGCAGGAAGTTAAAGATGCTAAATTCTTCTTTATTTACAGTTTTGTTCCAACTGAGCTCAAACATGAACCTGAGTCTTTGGTACAAAACATGGCATGGTATGTTTGTCTGCATGTTTATATCTGGACACAATATATGATCATCTCAGGTTTGCAAAGTTTAAGGCCAGGACAGCTCATACAGAAATCCTATATATGACAGGGCATCACCTTGCACCAGGCTCTCCTAAAACTTTTCCTCAGGAGCTTGAGACTCCCTATTGGCAGTTCATTTACATTGGAATTTACATCAATTATTATACCTTAATTTTCTTTCCCATGATTCTATGTTTCTGCAAGAAATCTGACCTTTTAATCTAATCCTATACAGATACTTATTACACATTTACAAAGTTTGATGGTCTTAAAAATCTGATATCCATGCACAACTTCATATATCTGTGCCAACATCTGTTACAAAAATTTTGATTCCTTGCTATTTTTTATAGCTACCTTTTAGGTATACCTTTCATAAGGAAAAATATCCTTAGACTATGCGTGATACTACTGCTCCAAAAAAAAAAAATGGGACAGTGACTAAAGAAGAAATTTTAAAATACTGATCTTAAAATACTATGAAGCTGTCTTTGCTTACTGATGAGGTCTTGAGATCTGGTATTTCTGTATATGTGCACTTAACTTATATGTATATATATGCGTATATGTAAGGATAATCAAAAGGTATTTTCCTCCCTCTTAATTTAACCCATTTAGATAGCTGCTTACAGCCCATTAGTCTGGGTTACAAAATCTAATGCAGCAAGACCACTTTACAAGTATCACCCAAATAGAAGACTCCCACCTGTTTATTACTGCTGAACTGCTACAGTGCTTTATGTTTACCTGGTTCATTGTGGGGAAGCTGCAGCTTTGTTTGCCAGATACCCTTGCTCTTGAATGTAGAGTTTGCTTGTGTTGTGAATGCTCACATTTTTTGGGTCCTGTGACCATCTGTCTCATTTGGTACAAGAAAGACAGTGCAATTTAACCTCTCTTCCGTAGAGCAGGAAGTTTAGTGAAAACACTTTATAATTTAAAGGTTTTCAGCAGCTTAATGTCAGCATCACTTCAAGTTGCAGCTGAGGAAAGGAGTCATTCTCTGTGCTTTAATCCTCCACTGTCTGTGGAGTATGGACAAAAATGTTATGAACAACTTGACATCTGAAAGAAGGCAACTCTCTATTTAGGCAACTAAATGAAAAATGCTCTGGGCAATGGCAACAAAATACTGATTTTTCCTGAAAGCCAAGTGGTTTAGGTATCAGTCTAAGACAGCATTATATTTTGTAAGTACTTAAGTAGTCTGCCATTGAAAGCTAGACACTGACTCTGCACACACTGAAATAAATAGTTCCACACTTGGGTCACATGCAAATATTGTTAATTTTTGCTGTCATTAGCAAAGATTTTGCTGTGCAAGCCAGAGTTTAATTATAAAGATTTTATATAAAGGGAAGAAAGTATAAGGGGCATGTATTTTTTGAAGATAGTGGCCTACAAATATGCATAAACCCACATACAACATAGGCAATTGCAAAAATACAGGTGTCACAATAAAATCTGTGCATATATACTACAAGAGCTGTGCAACAAGCTGGAGAACCCTAACTAGATTTGTGAAGCTATTCTCTTACATAAATGCAATTTTACCAGTTTCCCTGAGTGCTTTAAATGCCTTCTCTGAAAAAAAATTCCTTTCTTTGGGTAAATATTGTCATGACTTTTTACACATATATGCATGTGCTTAAAACACAGTACTTGGAAATCTAGTCTTGCCTAATTTACATGGCATGGGATTTGTTGCTGGTGATGGCATTGGTTGGTTAGTTGATTATTTTTCAAATTCCTAGCTTAATTGCTGAAAACTATCACACTCTGGAAAACCTAAGGAATGAATGTAAAAAACTAAATTCATTATGGAACATGAAACAAAAACAGATAGACAATACAGAAAAATCTTCATTGATTTGAGGTAAGACCTATCTGTTATATGAATTTTAAAGGAGAATGAATGACATTGCTAAAAGTAAATTAGTAATTTTACTTTATTGTGAAAGATGGTTATTTTACGGTATTATTTCTAGAAAATATGTACTTTTCATCAATAATTTGAGAGTATTTTTGTGTGATCACTGCTTGTAGTTTAAACACATCTGTTGAAGTTATTAATGAGAAATTGTCTGTCTACCAAACTGAATTTTGGTCATTGAAATTGCTTTCAGAATTCTGATAGCATTCATGGTCAGTTGCATCTTTAACTAATGGAGGATTCAATGCACCTTTTTGTGTTTTCTTTGGCTTAAGAAATGTGGACCTGAACTTACTGTGACTGATGATGGCTGAAAATAGTCTCTGAGGGCTCTATCCAACGGGTAATGCAGGCTGCCTTCTAGGCCATGCAAGCCTTGGAGGGCTGTATATGCTGATTGCACAGCAGGCTTGCTCTTCAAGGATAAAGGTGAGCCTGCTGTGCAATGTCAAAAGAAAGCAGCTCAGATGGTTGAATTGTACAGGATGACTAAGTTGTGAAAAAGTCATTCTTACATCATTATACTACAGCTCTCTTTCTATGGATCTCCTTCATTTATGCGCTGTTGATGTTGAAAGATCTTTGAGAAATTATTCCATTAAATAATTGACTTGGGGAAAAAAAGAAATCTATGTACATTTTTTAGATGAGTATGTGGGATGGGATATGTTTTCCCAGCTTTTGGTTCAAACACAATGATTCAGAAGGTTCCAATGTGCAGTGGAACTTAGAGAACTTTAAGAATTGAAAGTGTATCTCCATGAGTGAAAGAATCTCCTCATTTTTCACAGTGTTTTAGCCAGTAGTCAGTGGTTTCATATCATTGATATATTACATTCAGACTCAGAGAAGAAATGGATAATGTCAACATAAAGTGGAACTGAAAGTTCATTCCAGCAATTTGCTGCTTCAATGTAGTAAACAAGCTCATCTCTCTTTCATAGAGAAATTTTCTTGCAAATTCTGCAACTTCTAGACTTGAAATAGATAATAAAGAAACCTGCATTTTTCCCAAAAACCTGCTTTTAGAGATCCTACCTAAGAGGAAGAAGCCTACAGTCCAAGAATTCCCCACTCCCCACCTCTGCCATCCACCTTGTCCATCCCCATGGCTCGTATTACTTTTTGTCATTCTCTGAATGCAGAAGGCACAGCCCACAGGAATTTCTCCATCATGTGACATGCTGGAAACTGGCAGCATGGTTCTGCCTTCTGATTGACAGAGCAGACTCTGTGCATAAGGGGGGAAGGAGAGGAAGAGTTTGGTGTTGCTGGTGCTTTTTCATTTCTTACTGTTTTTCATTAGTGAAGATTAATGATGACAATATTCAGAAAAAAATTCTTTAGACTAATCTGTTTTATTATCCTTCTATTAATATTTTCAGTTATAGGCCATATCAGATGGCATTTCATCAACCTACATTAACATGGTCTACTCTACTAGTTATTCCCTGTTACATTTTGTGATACTCGTACAGCTCAATATCAAATATTCTTATTTATTTGAACAGATCTTTCTTCTTTTCATAAAACCTGACTGACTTTTTAGAAAACCTGGGAATAATGGAACACCTGTTTTTACATTTACTCTTGGATTTTATTTCCATTTTTTTGGTATTCTGAACTGGTAGAGAAATTTAAAATAAATGAGTCTCTACTTCGGCTTTCAGTCTTCACTCTTATCCCTTAGTGGGTACTCCCTAGCATCTTTCTCTGAATAAAACCTCCTTGACTTACTATTACTTACTATTAATGCAATAAAAAGACCAAATAATAGCCACTAGAGTGAAATAGAAACACTGACACAATGGTTTCAAAACAACAGTTGTTTTAAATAAATACTTTTCCACAAAGAAAATTTACTACTGAACTGAACTCTACTGCAAAATATAGCCTAACATGCTATCTAAAGGATATTACATACCACAGGTGTCCCATCTAGAAACTGTCTCATAATTTCTGAAAAATTGTTTTTGCATTTTAGAAAGACAAAAACGTCTTCATATCTGAAGTGAAGAATGAAGACAAAATGTATTCATTCAATTATCTTATCTCAGTGAAGTTCGGTGCTAATTAAATTAGAAGGAAAGTAAGCAGATCCTGTGAATTCAAGGTTTATGTGAGGAGCATCTTTGTTTGCATTGACCCCCACATTTATATGCATCATTTGCTGTATGTATGTCCTCCATAAGGAAAGGAAATGCAGCAGGAAACAAGATATGGGGGCATATTGGAGATTAGGGAGGCTGGAAGGATGTTTTGGTGAAAAGAACTCCAGGTAATTTCTGATGGCTCCCCAAGCCCCTCTTTAGATTCAGATGTGTTTTTCTGAAGAGTCACAGTCAGAGACTTGTGACCTCCAGAATTTAGAACTATGTTCCAAAACTCCTAAATACATCTGTTCTGTCAATTATTAGCTAACCACTAAGAAGGATAACAGCTTATTGTTGGCCCCAGCTGTTCCTTTCTTTATGGTGTAAATGGCTCCTGAACAGTCAGCTTCGTTGTTACATGACAGATTCTTCCCTTTCTCTGACTGTTCATTTGTTTTAAAGCTAAAAACATATTTTATTTTAGTGCTAATGTAATATTGAGTTTACATAACCATGCGTTAACATTAGAAAAGTAGGTTTAAACTTGTCTCCTGAGTTTCCTTTTTGTTTGTGTGCACATTGTGATGCAGTCTTTATTATGCAGCCACCAGTTACATTATCTCCTCGGCTTTAGTTTAGGTTCTCTTGCAGAAAATCACTTAGAAAAGCTTTTTTGCCTTTTTCTTTTTTTTTTTTTTAATATGATTCTGTCTACCAGTAAAAGAAATACAGACCCTGAGAGAACAGCATGTCAGTACCAGGTGAAAACATCTGAAAATTGCTTAACTTTACATACTTAGTCTATACAGATTAAAGCAACCATACCAGGTATGGACAGAGACAAAACCAAAATACTGCACAAACGATGTGAAGCTCTGAGTTCCAGTCCCAATAAATAATAAACCTGTGGTTACTTGTTATAGCATTGGCCATGGGCTAATTCTGTGTCTCAGAATATTATTATTTATGCAGATATTTAAACATGGTGAGCCAGTCCATTCTCTAAAAATGCAAGCTGTTTTTCAAGACTGTGGAAGTTATGTATCTCAATAGAGTCATTGGATAAGGATTGATAGGAAGAATGTCTTTAGGTAGCCTAAACAGTCCTGATAAGCTGTCATACAACTTTTTTTTTTTTTAGGGCATCATTACTTGGGAGAAAACACTTTTATCTATAACAAAATTAAAAATGAAACTTGTAAGCAAAGACTAAAAACCAGTACAGCAGAATATTTTGATTATTTAATTGATTTTTCTTCTTTTTCAAATAAAAAAATAATGGGTGGTGTGATGTTTAAGGAGCAAAATGTTCAGATGGTATTTAATAATCTCCAGGATAAGATGGCAGAATATGAGAAAGGTTAAAGCAGGAATAAAAAACATACAGAGAATTTCTGCCCAAGGATAGAAAGATAAAATAAAAACAGCACATCAACTTCTGGAGTACAGATTAAGGGAAGCATTTCAGGAGTTCTGGGGATTTCTAGAAATTCTAGTGAGATTTTATACTAAATGAGAACTACCTGTCTTGATAGTTGAAAACAATAGAATACTTGTCCCAAGTATATTGAACTACAGAAAATAAAAGTGGATGTTCCCTCTATAGGCTGTGCATGTATATGGTAATGCTGTATGTACTTGGGGCTAAGATGGAAACAAAACCTCGAGGAACTCAATGTTGCATCTTTTAGTCTGGGAAAAGCATTGTCAGATGCTTTGGTTGATTCAGGAAGAGATTTAAGCAGGAAAACAAACTCTAAGCTGAAGATATAAAGTTAGGTTATAGTTCCTTCTGCTTAAGGAGAAGTGCAGATGTATATGACAGTACAAATAGAGCAGTGCAGTTTGGAGGTCAGAATTACAAGTCATTCTCATTATCTCATTTTTAAGATGGACAGGTACGAGCCATTACACCTTATGCAGAAGAGAATGATGAAGTAATAAATGGAAAAAGACCAACGAGATGGAAAATTCCAGTCTGAGGTCTATGAAAAGGTTCAATAAAATGGCCTTTTGTGGTTACTTGCAGGTTTTGTGAGGGTGAGTAAAAGCTAGTAAGCAAGAACAAAAAGATGGAAAGACTTTTTGCCATGAAAAGAAGGTTGGAATTATCTTGACAGGAAAGAGATAGAAAGTTAGATCTTTATTCAAGGAAGAAGTTCCCTCTTTCCTGGAGAATAGATGGACTTTAGGTTTAGCACCTAAAGGAAATTTAAAAATCTCTTGTCATGAGACAAACTGACCCTAAATTAGGTGAGATACTTGGTGACAAAATTAGGGATGCTTGTTGTTGACATCATGAAGGGAAACAGAGTTGAAGAATGGTCTGATAGGGGGACAATCTTCATAAAAACTAGTGTCTTCAGCACAGATACAGAGAGAGAAAGAAAAGTTGTGAGGTGACTCTTGTGGCGCACTGAGGGCTGGAAATCATCTATTCTTGATCAGGACTGACAGGGATGTGAAGCTGAAACACCTATGTGTCTGGTTCTTGCAGGGGCACACATCATGTGTGATTTGGCTGGAACACTGAGTTCCTGAATTGCAGACCTCCTAGACCCTGTCTGCCCACAGGAGAGGGGATTGCTGAGTGATAGAACAGTGACATGTGAAGGCCAATACAAGGTGTGACTTTTGATTTACTAGCAGCCATGCTACTGAATGTGGTGCAGTCTCGGGGTGTAATGAGGAAGTTACACCTTACAGGCCTATTTTATCACTGTGCTCTCTGTAAGTGCTCTCACAGCATCTCATTAGCTCCTGTTCTACAGAGACAGTGCTGTCCCCAAACTATCATATTGCCATTTGCTTCAGCGCTAATATGAGCTGTATTAAACACACAGATAAGAATTCTTTGACAAAACAATTCCTAATGAGGGTTGGATCACGTTCAGAATGATTATGTTGTGCCTTGTTTTCTTAACCTTGAAACAAGCCCGCTTGTGCTTATTTTCTGCTGCTAATGTGATTATTGTACTTTCAATTAAAGGAACTGTAAAAGCGATTACTGTGGATTTTGAAGATGGAGCAAGACAATTTGAATGACCAAAAATGTTTTGAAATGTTAATATTTGTCCTCATTAGTATTTGCTATTGGACACATGATAATGTATTTTTGAAAATTTGAAATTGAGGCAGATAGAGAGTTATATTTTGATAAACATATTAAATATCAACATATTTCAAACAAATATCAATTATATAAAAAAATTTCAAAGCTTTAACAAATAAAAATGCACTGACTTGTTTTCTCCTTTGAAATAGTAGCAATATCCT
This sequence comes from Calcarius lapponicus, assembly GCA_039654755.1. NCBI lineage: Eukaryota > Metazoa > Chordata > Aves > Passeriformes > Fringillidae > Calcarius > Calcarius lapponicus. The sequence goes on along the minus strand of CM077464.1, from coordinate 110,595,999 downwards.
AACTTCCTAACTCTATTAATTAACACTAGACTTCTGTTAAAAACCCTGTTATATCTCAATAGTTTTTCCAAATTTTCCATGATATATTTGACCGTTGCATGATACTGGAAAAGAAGACAGTAATAAATTGATATTTCTTTAGCATTGTATCTTAGAATTGCACCAAGCTCAGCAATGTTTCTTCTAAAATTAAATGAGAATTTCTCAGCTATATAAAAGGACATATGGAAATTCATCTAATGGAACAATATCTCCTTTCACAATGCCTGAAACTTAAAAGAGAAGAATATACTCTAAAAAAAATTTTACTTTAAATTTTATAGATCATAAAATAAGCTTTTTATCATTTATTATTAAAAAACCTGCTGTTTAGTCTGCAAATGTTTGATCAGAATATTTTTACCTGAACCTAAATCTTTTTTCATTTCAAATCAAATCAGAGTATTCCTATGAGTACGTTCTTTTTCACAGAAAAGCATTTTCCATCTGGGGAATGATATATCAGAAAATCCATGTCTGATTCTAACAGCTAGTCATGATATGTTGTTTCATCAGGTATTGAAAGTATTACTAATGAAATAATCTACAAAATGGCATATTTCAGAAGGGTTTGTTATAGAAATATGATAATATACTTCTCAAAGCTGAATTAAGAAGAAGGGAAAAACTGATTTAGATCCAGGGGGCTGTTTGTTATCATGGTATTAGGTAAAATCCACTGGGTCTCTTTTATCATTTGCTATTCATCTTTTAGGTTATCTTTTCTTCTAATAATTTCTAAAGTCTTGCTGCACTAATACTTTCAGTGTAGTTTCCCTCTCTTACTTTCAAAAAATACTGTTAATCAATATAAATGTTACTGAAAAGCTTTGTCACAGCATATCCATGTAAACACAAGAATTACATTTACAGATGGATGAGAATAAAGGATTTTTTTAAAGGCTAGAGAGCCATTGCTCCCTTTAGGCTATTCCATGTTATTGCAGACTACAGATAACAAATTGTCTGGCTATAAAATTGTCTTTAATTAGTTGACTCAGTGACTTCCAACAGTGTCTTACAGGGGTCTGTGGGACTCCCATGTTTCAAGATAGAGGTTTGAATCTTCCTCCACACTCCTGGGTAGTCTTTGCATATCAACTTACATGCTGTCTTGTGGGAAGTGCAGCAGAATTATCCAAATAACCATCCCATTGATTTTAGTGGCTCACAGGGAAGTCACATACCTTGCCTTCTGAGGAATAGGCATGGCTAGAGGTTGGGTGCCATGAGAGTAATAATACTCTGAGTGAAACTCTAAGGGATGTAAAAGGGGAAGGTTAATAGAAATTTTAAGGGATAGCTTTATATTTCTCCATTGAAAAACAAGCCATATGCATAAAAATTGAGAGCAAATTAACCCTCACTATATTTAACCAGCATAAGTGAGAACTATTGAAA